>CM014730.1:12791843-13991843 GCA_004329165.1 Spatholobus suberectus | reverse complement strand
TAAGATTTTCTAAGGAAGAAGCCTGTAAAACAAATAAAAATGTTGCTTTTTGTAAAATATGTGGAAAAAATGGGCATGAATCATCTTGATGCTTTCATCGTCTAGTTAAGAATGGTCCAATGCCATCAGAACTAACAAGAAAGGACCCAAGTCCATTTGGGTACCTAAGTCCATGATAATTCCTGTTGCAGATCTGCTTGACAACTGAAAGGAAACACCAATCATGGTACTAGGACAGTGGTTGCTCACGACACATGACAGGCGAAAGGTGTATGTTCCAAAGCCTCCAACCAAAGAACGGTGGATGGGTCACCTTTGGAGGAAACCAGAAGGGTAAGATTACATGTATAGGTAAGATAGGTAAGCATCCCTTCCCTTCTATTGAAAATGTCTTATATGTTGAAGGATATAGACACAATTTACTGAGCGTAAGCCAATTATGTGATAGTGGACACAGTGTCTCCTTTGACAAAGATGCATGTACAGTCAAAAATCTGGACGGATCTATATTATTTTCTGCTAAGAGGCAAAGCAATCTTTATAAGATTGACTTAAATGATCTCACAAATCAAAATGTGTCTTGTCTAGTATCCATCAACGAGAATCAATGGAATTGGCACAAGAAACTTGGATATGCAAGCTTGAGATTAATCTCAAAGCTAAACAAGCATAACCTCGTAAGAGGACTTTCAAATCTTGTATTCAAATTTGATGTTCTCTGTGATGCTTGTCAAAAAGGAAAACAAGTGAAAAGCTCTTTTGATTCGAAGAATATTGTTTCCACTACTAGACCACTTGAGCTATTACATATTGATTTGTTTGGTCCTACTAGAACAGCTTCTTTTAGTGGAAAACGATATGGGCTAGTTGTAGTAGACGACTATACTAGATGGACATGGGTCATGTTCTTAAAGCACAAGGATGAGTCTTACAAAGTATTTTCTATATTTTGCAAAAGAATTCAAAATGAAAAAGGTGTGTGTATTGCTTCAATCAAAAGTGATCATGGAGGAGAGTTCGGAAATGAAAGTTTTCAAGGGTTTTGTGAGGTGAACGAAATTCTCCACAACTTCTTTGTACCACGAACACCTCAACAAAATGGTGTGGTAGAGAGAAAGAATAGGTCATTGCAAGAAATGGCTAGAACCATGCTAAATGATAACTCCACTCCTAAGCACTTTGGGCTGAAGTTGTAAACACAGCATGTTATTTACAAAATAGAATTTATATTAGACCTATTTTGTAAAAAACTCCCTATGAATTGTGGAAAGGAAGAAAATCGAACATTTCATTCCTTCATCCCTTTGGATGTCAATGTTTCATTTTAAACATTAAGAACAATCTTGGAAAGTTTGATTCTAAGTGTAATGATGGAATATTGTTAGGCTACTCTAAAACGTCCAGGGCCTATAGAGTTTACAACTCTAGAACCTTAATGGTTGAAAAAGCCATTCATGTAAAATTCAATGACAATAGGCTTGATAAAGAACTATCAGAGCTAGACGATTCATTTGCAGACATGAAGTTGGACGATATCAACAAACCAGCGTCCAAAACACAGTTGGATGACCCAAAGATAGAAGAAAAGGAACAAACTGGACGACAGTGGCAAATAAAAACATATCATCTAGATAACCAAATTATTGGAAATGTACGCGATCATGTAAAGGCAAGATCAACCTTCAAGGAGCAAGCTCAAACTGCCTTGATTTCCTAGACAAAACCAAAGACAATGGACGAAGCTCTCCTGGACGAAGGCTGGATCAATGCCATGAAAGAAGAACTAGGTCAATTTGAACGAAACGACGTGTGGCAGCTAGTTCCTACACCTAAAGATAAATCTGTCATAGGAACTAAATAGGAGTTTCGCAACAAGCTACACGAAGATGGAAAAGTGGTAAGAAACAAAGCTAGACTTGTGGCGCAAGGCTACTCTCAGCAAAAAGGTATAAACTTTACTTAAACTTTTGCACCAGTAGCTAGACTAGAAGCCATTCACATTTTACTTTCATTTGCTGCTCATAGTAATATGAAACTTTATCAAATGGATATAAAAAGTGCATTTCTCAATGGTATAATAAATGAAGAAGTCTATGTGAAACAACCTCCTGGTTTTGAGTGTGATACTTATCCTAAACATGTTTTCAAATTGAAAAAGGCCCTATATGGACTTAAGCAAGCTCCAAGAGCTTGGTACAAAAAGTTATGTTCTTTTCTTTTAGAAAATGGTTTCACAAGAGGAAAAGTAGGCACTACTATTTTTCGCAAAGATGTCCAATCACATTTTATTATTGCACAAATTTATGTGGACGACATAATATTTGGTGCTACTAATAATGATCTATGCAAGGATTTTTCTAAGCTCATGACAGCTGAGTTTGAGATGAGTATGATGGGAGAACTTAAATTCTTCTTGGGATTACAAGTAAAACAGACCAACAATGACATATTCATACATCAAACGAAGTATGCAAAAGAACTTCTCAAGAAGTACAAGATGGACTATGCCAAAGAAATGAGCACACCTATGCATCCATCTTCAGTACTTGGGCTGGACAACACATCCAAAAAGGTAGACCAAACTACATATTGAGGTATGATTGGATCACTACTTTATCTTATAGCGTCCAGACCTGATAATATGTTTAGTGTATGTTTATGTGCACGTTTTTAGTCTGATCCTAGAGAAACACATCTCACAACAGTAAAAAGTATTTTTAGATACTTAAAAGGAGCCACTAACCTTGGTCTATGCTTTAAGTCAAATAAGGAATATAGGTTAGTTGGATTTTGTGATACTAATTATGCTTTCGACAGAATAGAACGAAAAAGTACTAGTGGAGGATGTCACCTCATTGGTGGAAATCTGGTCTCCTGGACGAGCAAAAGACAAGGGACGATTGCTCTGTCTACAGCAGAAGCAGAATACATTTCAGCAGTGTCTTGTTGCTCACAAATCCTATGGATCAAGCATCAGCTAGAGGACTACAGTATTTATGAGAGTAACATTCCTATCCTCTGTGATAATACTACTGCAATAAACTTGTCTAAAAATCCTATATTGCATTCTAAAGCAAAGCACACTGAAATAAAACATCACTTTATAAGAGATTATGTTCAGAAAGGGGTTGTTGATATTTAGTTCATTAACACTAAAAATCAATTAGCAGATATATTTACAAAACCACTTCCTAAAGATAAACTCATCCATATTCGAGATTGTCTTGGTATGGAATTTATAAAGGAATAGTTTTATTTTATGTGTCTTAACCGTCCAATGTCCAATAGCGTCCATTATCATTATACCATCCATCATATATGCGTCCATGACTATTTGCATTCCATAACGGTTCATATTTATGTGCATGAATATCTTCATCCATATTTAATCATATTTTCTCTGATAATGATTTGAAACAAATGCTTTATTCTTGTTTGAGTCACTTATGTGTTGTATAACCACCCTTGTGAAACATGTGCACCTGATCAACATTTAATGCGACTTTATCTCTCTTCAAAAATTCAAAAAAGAAAATTGCCAAAAAGAGAAACCCATCAGTTCCTTCCTATACACACAAACACCTGCACCTAAACACTTACCTTTACTATCTCAGAAACTCTCTTTCTCTTTCTCGAAAACTTTTGAACCTAAAACCCTCTATCTCTCAACTTTTGTGATGGAGAAAATCGGTGCCGCTGTAAAAGTTGTGGCTCGTGTGGAAAGCTTGGATAGGGCTATTGTCTTGATAGAAATCCGTTTTGACATACAAGCTCTCGACGACATGGGAGTAAAGGTCAAGGACAATCTGACTCGATGTGGAATCTTCAACTATTTCCACCTTAAAGAGATCATATATCCAGAGCTCATCAGACAATTCTGGAAATCTGCAGAGTTCTCTACAACGAACATTGTTGGTTATATACTGGGTGTGAAGGTCACTCTAGACCTTGGGAGTGTGGCGTAAGCTATTGGTTGTGAAAGAGTTGGTTCCTACATCAAAAATGGGTGGGAAGACAGCTTTGGAGGACATGAGATAGTGGACACAGCCTTGATGGGACCTGAAGTTGAAGGTCCAGTTGAATACAACAAACTGATCAAGGAGGCCAAGGTGTACCAGCAATTCCTGAACAAAGGGATACTGCACAAAGCAGGGTCTAAGGATAGCGTAACTTTCCTGCATAGGTTTGCGCTATTTCACATGGTTATTGGCCAACAGTTCAACGTGCCTCACCTTATCCTGAGCAATATTATGAGGACCATGAAAGGACGAGGAGAACATGACCAAATTACCTACGTCGCTCTTCTGAACAGGGTTTTCTAGATACAGAAGGTATATCACGCCTTCTTCACTTTGCCTGTTGGTGAGCAAGCACAGATCAGAATGCTAGGTGGTGGCCACAGGTTCACCCAAGTGCCTTTTGGACAAAACAATATTGCCCAGATAAAAGCTGGGTTTGTGTTGACACCACTGGAGAAGCTTGACAAGCTGGTAGATGTTAAGGAAGAATTGGTAGAGGAGGCACCTCTACAAGATGAACAACCAGCTTTTCTACCAGTCGAGCCAATGGACGGTGAAGCTCTTTTTGTCCACCCCATCGCAGTTGCTAGACCGTCCACCCGAAGGCAACCATCCAGAGCAAGGACGTTTAGAGCAACAAGATCCAAAACACAACAACCTGATGCTCTGCCTACTCCTCAAATTGCTGCTCCTACTCCATCTTGTTGGAACCAAAGACGTAGAAGCGTCTAAACCCTCAATGTTTTGAAGATAACAAGCTTATTAATGTTCAAGTTTGGGCTTAAAGACTAACCCTGTCACAGCTAAGAAGACTGTCCAGTAGACGTGTTAAAGAAGATCGTCCAGTAGATGCGTTAAAGATCGTCCAGTAAACGTGTTAAAGACTGTCTAGTAGACGTGTTAAAGACTGTCCAGAAGACTCGCTAAAGAGGACCGTCTAGTTGAACAAACTGAAGGCGACCTTCCGATGAACAAACTCATACAAGCCTCCAAGATCATATATTCAAACGGCTAAGTTTTTATTTTGAACGTCAATTTGATTTATGCTAGTCTTCCTCGAGACTAACATATTACTGCTTCTGTGATCTAACGTTCAATTTGTTTGAAGCATTAAATAGCATCAACATCTTTCTAGTGCAAAAGCGCAGCAGAATAGATAAAGCAAGTCAACTTATCAAGCTGCCAAGACAAATGAAGAATGTTCAGAAAAGCAAACCGCTAGCGCAGTCCTGCACCTTCCATTTTAGTGCAAGTCTAAAAGCTACCGTGCCTGACCTCTCTGAAAGGATAGTTTGCACACTTCCCATTGCATAACGATGTCAAATTCTTCTACAACGAATCTTTTCCCTGAAGACTATATATATATGCACCAACGAAGAAAAAAAGAAGATAGAAGGAACGGAGTAGACGTAGCAAAAGAACAAGAACAAAAAGACATTAGCTATTTTCTGATTTAAGCATCCAGTGGACGATAGCAAAAATCTTATAAAGATTTTCAAAGCATTCTTGAGCTTAATCTTTCAAATCCTCACTATGTGAGTTGATATCTTTTGTATAAACACTTGTTGTGTTGTGAAAGCCTAGAGAGGCTTAGTGTAAAAGAATAATTGGGTTAAGCAATCTAGGGTGATTGCGTTGTAAAGCCTGAAGAGGCCGCAAACAATACTTGTAACCTAAGGTTGGTTAGTGAATACCTTCTGGATGAAAGGACTAGACATAGCTCAGGTTGAGTGAACCAGTATAAAACTTTTTGTGTTCTTCTTCTCTCTATCTCTACGCTTGCAAATGTTTTTCATATTGATTTACGTGTTTCGAAAAGTTTTTAAACACACAATTCAACCCCTCCTTCTTGTGCGCTTTCTCTTATTTCAATTGGTATCAGAGCTCGGCCTCTTGGGGTTGAGCATCTAACACTACAGGGGTAAAAACGATCCTGACCACTCATGGAAAACGAAGGACAAGCCATTAACAGACCGCCTCTCTTTAAAGGTCAGAACTACGATTACTGGAAGTAAAGAATGATAGCATTCTTTGATGCTTGTTACATCGACATGTGGGACGTAGTAGAAATTGGTGACTACCTGCCTCTTGACCATGATAGAGTAGAGCTTCAAAGAAGTCCATGGACAGAATCTCACAAACAAAGGTATCTTCTGAACTCAAAGGCCAGAAATGCTATGATGTGTGCCTTATCTGAATCTGAATATGAAAATGTATATAGTCTAAAAAGTGCCAAGAAAATGTGGGACACCCTCGCTCTTGCCTACGAGGGCACCTCACAAGTAAAGAGGTCCAAATTGAGCATACTCATAAGACAATACGAACTCTTTACTATGGAAGAAAATGAAACTATCGAACTTATGTTGGGTAGATTTCAAATCATAATAAACAACCTGAGGTCATTAGGAAAAACCTATGATAATTATGATCACATTGATAAAATCTTGAGAAGTTTGCCTACGCAATGGAGACCACAGGTTACAGCCTTAAGAGCTTCCAAGGATCTAACAACACTCTCAATGGAAGAGTTACTTGGAACTCTTAAAGTCCACAAACTGGAGCTAAAGCAAGACGAAGGACAGAAGAAGAAGTCCATCGCTCTAAGCGTCCAGTGTCCACCCAGAGGATCATCGTCCAAAGCACTAAACGTAGAAGAATCCTCTGAGGAAGGATCTGAAATGGACGACTCTGATGAGGATGAAATATCCTTCATCTCAAGGAAAATACAGGCTATGTGGAGGAAGAAAGGAGGATTAAGAACCAAAAACTTCACAAAGAAGTTTAACAAGACTCCAAAAGAAAAGAGTCCTTCAATATGCTACGAATATAAGAAGTCTGGACATTTCAGAGCTGAATGTCCTAGTCTTCAGAAGGAAAAAAAGAAGACCTTCTTCAAGAAAAAAGGTCTCATGGCTACCTGGGAAGACATGGACCTATCTTCATCAGATGAAGAAGGAGAGGAAGAAGCCAACCTGTGTCTCATGGCAGAACTAGCTTTGATAGCTCAGACAATGAGCAAGACGAAGAGGTAAACTTCGACAACTTAATCTCCTTACAAGAAGCCTATAATGACTTGCTTGCTAACTCCTTAACTCTTTTAGTAGGATATAGAGAACTGAAAAAGAAATTTTCAAAAATAACAAAAGAACTCATTTTGTTCAACGAAGAGCATAAAAAGGTTTTGAAAGAAAATGAGTTTTTGAAAACAAAGAACATTTCAGAAGAGACATCTTCTCATGAAGTCTTAGAACTTCAAAAAGAAGTTACTCATCTGAAAAAAGGTTTGTCTACATATGTTAATGGAACTAAGAATCTAGACAAAATTCTATCGTATAAAAGAAGTCCTCATGGCAAATCTAGACTTGGTTATGTTAAGGAAGAAAACCACAAACCTAGTAAAAACATAACCTTCTGTAAAATATGTGGAAAGAATGGGCATGAATCAACAAAATGTAGATATCGTCCAACAAAGAAGGCGTCCAATGCCTTCAGAACTAACACAAAAGGACCCAAGTCCATTTGGGTACCTAAGTCTATGATAATACCTGTTGCAGATTTGCTTGACAACTGAAAGAAGACCTTAGTCATGGTACCTGGACAGTGGTTGCTTACGACACATGACGAGAGAAAGGTGTATGTTCCAAAGCCTACAACCCAAGAATGGTGGATGGGTCACTGTTGGAGGAAACCAGAAGGGAAAATCACAGGTATAGGAACAATCGGTAAGCATTCCTTCCCTTCTATTGAAAATGTTTTATATGTTGAAGGTCTCAGACATAATCTATTGAGCATAAGTCAATTATGTGATAGTGGACACAATGTCTCCTTTGACAAAGACAAATGTACTGTCAAAGATCTAGATGGATCCATATTATTCTCTGCTAAGAGGCAAAACAATCTTTATAAGATTGATCTAGTTGATCTCACAAGTCAAAATGTATCATGTCTAGTATCCATCAAAGAGAATCAATGGACTTGGCACAAGAAGCTTGGACATGCAAGCTTGAGATTAATCTCAAAGCTAAATAAGCATAACCTCGTAAGAGGTGTAACACCCTAAGGGATATTACCGTAACTAGGTCTAGATTTCTAAGAATGAAAAAAAGAAAACTTAAAAAAATATAGAAACAACATGCAAATACTACTCATAAATACAATTAGATATTATATATGAACAATACAATAAAAAAAAAACACATACGTGCCTAATACAACTCATCTATCACCCGAAGGTGTCGTACAAAATATAAAGAATACAAAAACACAACGTAAACTAGGCTATGTCTTCTTACACGTGACTCCAAGCTCTATCTGCACATGTCTTCACTTGTATCCTAAAAAAGGGGAAACTTAAAGGAGTGAGACATAATGTCTCAGTGAGTGCTCTAAGGGTTCTACAGTTAGGTCTGACTCTTCTACTTAGACAACCTTCATCACTTATCTCTCATGACTTTAGCCTCACTAGGTCTCTCATAATTCTCCATACCTATAGTCGAGTCTACACCTTTCAACAGTCAATACTCCCTGTTAATTGCTCTCTCATTCTCACAACTATTATATTGGTTTACTATCTCATTCTTAACCTAAGAACTCATCCTCATTACTTATACTTTCTTACCCAAAACCCTCTTTAGAATTTACTCTTCTTCCTTTTAATATTCAAAGCTGTCCTTTAGGGTCAAGTCTAAGGCTACAGACATCCTAAAATACTTTTATTTTATTCTCTCTTACTTGTCTTATACCTTTCTATTACGCCATGGGGGAATTCACCCTTTCTGTATCTTATTCACAACTATTATTATCCAACTAAAACCCTCATAACACTATCTTAAGGTCTAGCCTCTCACTTATCCTTAAGGTAGCAAACACAATTCCAATTACAAGCATATAATTATTTCACATTCTTTGTTTAGTAACTAGACATATACTTCGTTTTGTTTTATCAAACAGGAACGACACATGTGCAGGATATGATCACATGTCCACAACTTTAACATTTCATCACAAGGCACAATTACATTTTTACATAGAATTCACATAAATAAGGTCACATAGAATTCACATAATTACAACATAGCACACTCCAACATATCACACTATAACAAGATACATATGTGTGCTATGTTCCTAAACCACTACTCATGCACATGTGGTACCAACCTAAACTTTTCAGAGAGTAGACTAGGAGTAAATGTAGGCCATAAGAAGTGTCATCGGTACCGATGCCTTTGACTTTCGCACTCTCAACTAGCATGATATCCCCCGGTGACTAGTCAGGGTTACCCAGTTTTGCTAGTACGCCCTGGCTCTATGGGATCAGGATGGACCATTAGAGTTTTCCCAACCGGATAACCCCCAAGGCTAAGGTTAGACAACCCATCACGGCCTCCACCAGCCAGATTCCTACATACTTTCCTCATCACATAACTCAAATGTTATGATGCATGGTCACATATAATGCTTATAACTTTTCATAGACTTTTATCATGAAACATTGGCACAATTTCATATCACACTCATTTTTTTCAAGGTAAATAACAATCATACAATATAAACTCAACAAGGCATAAAAAAACAAATAACAATGAGTTAAACACTGCCAAAAGGAGTTCATAAACACAAAGAACAGAATAGCAAAAGTCGTATTTGCCCGGCAGTCCAGCGAACCCGCCCAGCGGGTTTGCGCCGGAACCCAACCAATCTAGCGAGTCCGCGTCAAGACCCAACCCGTCCAGCGGGTGTAGCCCCTCGCCCAGCACTAATGCGGAATCAATTTTTGAATAAAAGTTGCCTAAAGACTATCTAATCTATAAACTCCTTACTCCTTCACAATCCCCTCAAAACCTATCAAATCCCTAATCTTAGGCATAAGGAAGGGAAAAAGGTAAATAGATGAACAAGAACAACATAAAGGACAAGGAAGAACACGGGGGAGAGCACTCACCTTTAGGAGCACGCAAAGCTGAGTTCTAGTGCTTGAGTTCTCTAGTTTCTATTCCTTCTCTTTCTCTTTCTCTTTTTCTTCCCTTTTCTCCTCATTCTTTCTAACTTCTTTCTTTTTCTATTTTGTGACGGCTAAACCTAACCCTCCTTCTCTATTCCCTTCTTATAACATATGGGTGGGTATGTGGCTTAGTGGGTTTTAGTCCCCTATTGGGCCCTAGATGTTCTTTTTGGGTTCTATGATAATATTCCTACTAATTTATAATACTAAGGTATTAATAACAATAATAATAATAATAATAATAATAACAACAACAACAACAACAACAACAATAATAACAATAAATATAATAACAACAACACAACACAATAATAATAATAATAATAATAATAATAATAATGATAATAACTGCTAGAACAATAACAATTAATATAATATTAATAATAATAGGAATAATAATAATAATAAGAAATATAATAACAATAACTCTTAAGACATCTTTTGTCTAATAACATATGGGAAGGGTCTTACTAAGAGTTACCTCGTGCTTTATTTTTAGTACTTGAAATTTGGGGTGTTACAAGAGGACTTTCAAATCTTGCTTACAAGTCTAATGTTCTTTGTGATGCATGTCAAAAAGGGGAACAAGTAAAAAGCTTTTTTGAATCAAAAAATATTGTTTCCACAACTAAACCTCTTGAGCTATTACATATTGACTTGTTTGGTCCAACTAAATTTGCCTCCCTGAGCGAAAAACGATACGGACTAGTCGTAGTGGACAACTACTCTAGATGGACATGGGTGATGTTCTTAAAACACAAGGATGAATCTTATAAAATATTTTCCATCTTTTGCAAAAGGATACAAAATGAAAAAGGTGTTTGCATAGCTTCAATTAGAAGTGATCACGGAGGGGAGTTTGAAAACGAAAGTTTTTAGGGGTTCTGTGAGGAGAATGAAATTCTCCACAACTTCTCTGTACCACGAACACCACAACAAAATGGTGTGGTAGAGAGAAACAACAGGTCATTGCAAGAAATGGCTACAACCATGCTAAATGATAACTCAACTCCTAAGCACTTCTGGGCTGAAGCCGTAAACACTGCATGTTATTTACAAAATAGAATTTATATAAGACCTATTTTGAAAAAGACTCCCTATGAATTATGGAAAGGACGAAAGCCCAACATATTCATCCCTTTGGATGTCAATGTTTCATTCTAAACACTAAGGACAATCTTGGTAAGTTTGACTGGAAGTGTGATGATGGAATACTGTTAGGCTATTCTGAAACATCCAAGGCTTATAGAGTTTACAACTCTAGAACCTTAACAGTTGAAGAAGCCATCCACATTAAGTTCAATGACAAAAATCCTGATAATGTAATGTTAGAGCTAGACGATTCATTTGCAAATATGAAGTTGGACGATGCCAGACCTTCAGCGTCCAGAGATCAGATGGACGATCTAAAAGCAGAAGAAAAGGAACCAACTGGACGTTCTTGGCAAATGAAGACCTATCATCCAGATAATCAAATTCTTGGAAACGTTCAAGATCATGTAAGGACAAGATCGACCTTCAAGGAACAAGCTCAAACTGCCTTGATTTCTCAACAGGAACCAAAGACAGTGGACGAAGCTCTCCTGGACGATGGCTGGATCAATGCCATGAAGGACGAACTAAATCAGTTTGAACAAAATGATGTCTAGATGCTAGTTCCTACACCCAAGGACAAGTCTATCATTGGAACAAAGTGGGTATTCCGCAACAAGCTTGACGAAGCTGGTAAAGTGGTAAGAAATAAAGTGAGACTTGTAGCTCAAGGCTACTCTTAACAAGAAGGTATAGACTTTACCGAAACCTTTGCACCAGTAGCTAGATTAGAAGCCATTCGCATCTTACTTTCATTTGTTGCTCATAGTAATATGAAGCTCTATCAAATGGATGTAAAAAGTGCATTCTTAAATGGCATAATAAACGAGGAAGTCTATGTGAAACAACCTCCTGGTTTTGAGTGTGATACTTTTCCCAAACATGTTTTCAAACTTAAAAAGGCTTTGTATGGACTTAAACAAGCTCCAAGACCTTGGTATGAAAAGCTAAGTTCCTTCCTTTTAGAAAATGGTTTTACTAGAGGAAACGTAGACACCACTCTCTTTCGCAAAGACGTCAAATCACATTTTATTATTGCACAAATATATGTAGACGATATTATATTTGGTGTTACTAATGATGCTTTATGCAAGGATTTTTCTAAGATTATGACAGTTGAATTCGAGATGAGTATGATGGGAGAACTAAAATTCTTCCTAGGATTGCAAGTAAAGCAGACTGGAAATGGCATATTCATACATCAGACAAAGTATGTCAATGAACTTCTTAGAAAGTATAAGATGGACGATGCAAAAGAAATGAGTACACCCATGCATCCATCATCAATACTTAGCCTGGACGACACTTTTAAAAAGGTAGATCAATCTACATACCAAGGTATGATTGGATCCTTTTTATATCTCATAGTGTCCAGACCTGACATTATGTTCAGTGTATGTCTATGTGCTCGCTTTCAGTCTAATCCTAGAGAAACGCATCTAACAATAGTTAAGAGAATCTTTAGATACTTAAAAAGAACCACTAATCTTGGTTTATGCTTTAAGTCAAACAAAGAATACAGGTTAGTTGGATATTGCGATGCTGACTATACGGGAGATAGAGTAGAACGCAAAAGCACCAGTGAAGGATGTCACCTCATTGGTGGGAATCTAGTCTCCTGGACGAGCAAAAGACAAGGGACGATTGCCTTGTCCACAGCAGAAACAGAGTATGTCTCGGCTGCATCCTACTGCTCACAACTCTTATGGATCAAGCATCAGTTAGAAGACTACAGTATCTACGAGAGTAACATCCCTATCTTTTGTGATAACACTGCTGCTATAAATCTGTCAAAAAATCCTATCTTGCATTCTAGGGCAAAGCACATTGAAATAAAACATCATTTTATAAGAGATTATGTTTAGAAGGGAGTTGTCGATATTCAATTTATTAACACTAAAAATCAATTGGCAGATATATTTACAAAATCCCTTCCTGAAGATAAACACATCCATATTCGAGATCTTCTTGGTGTGGAATTTATAAGTGAATAGTTTTATTCAACATGCCTTGATCGTCCAAGGTCTTGCAGCGTCCAATGCTTTTCATAGCGTCCAATGTTTCATCATCCACTTGCATAGATTTTTGCATTCCATAACAACTTTTGTGTGTGCATAAAAATCTTTATCCGTACCTAATTATGATTTCACTGAAAATGATTTGAAATAAATGTTTTTTTTGGTCTGAGTCACTCATGCGCCGTATAACCAACCTCGAGAAATGTAAGCACCTGACCCAGCATTTATTACACATCACCCCTCTCTTCAAAAGTGAAAGAACCGCCAAAAGCAAAACTCTTCGGTTTCTTCATATACACTCAAACCTAAACCAAACACTCATCTCTTCTCAAATCCACCTGAACCTTCTCAACTTCTCAAACCCTAACCATCTTTCAAGCTCTCAGATATAGCAACTGAAAAGGCTGGTCCCGCTGCCAAGGCCGTGGCTAGTGTGAGGAGCTTAGACAAGGTTGTTGTTCTCATAGAAAGCCGTTTCGATATCCAAGCTCTTGATGACATGGGGATGAATGTAAAGGATAACTTGCTGAAATGTGGAATTCTCAACTACTACCACCTGCATGAGATCATATACCCAGAACTCATCCAGCAGTTCTAGAACTTTGCCGTTTTCTCAAAGACGGACATCACTGGAACTGTTCTGGGAGTTAAGGTCACAATGGACCTAGGCTCTGTTGCCCAAGCCATTGGCTGTGAGCGGGCTGGGTCTTGCATCAAAAATGGCTGGGAAGATAGTTTTAGAGGACATGACACAGTTGATGCTACACTAATGGGTCCCGAAGGACAAGGCCAGTCGAGTACAGCAAACTGACAAAAGAAGGGAAGATATTCCAGCAGTTTCTGAACAAGAGAATTCTTCACAAGGCTAGATCTAAGGACAGCATTACCTTCCTGCACCGATTTGTGCTGTTCCACATGATCACTGGTCAGCAGTTCAACCTGCCGCACCTAATCCTGAGCAACATCTTCAGGACCATGAGAGGACGCGGAGAGCACGACCAGATCACCTACGCCACTATTCTTAACAGAATCTTCTAGCAACAGCAAGTATTTCATGCTTTCTTTGCTCTTTCTCTTGGAGAGCAAAACCAGACTCGGATTCTAGGTGATGGCCATAGATTCACACAACTGATGTTTGGCCGCAACAATGTTGCACAGATGAAGGCTGGGTTCGTGCTGAAGCCTCTAGAGACCACGTCCAAACTAGTGGACGTTAAAGAAGAAGCTGTTGAGATGGCACCTCTACAAATAGTAGTGCCAATCGTCTAGCATGCTGAACCGATGGATGACAAAGTACTGTTTGAGAATCCAATTGCTGCCAAACCGTCCACTATAAGGAGGTCGTCCAAGGCGTAAGCGACCAAAGCTACAAGGTCCAAGACCCAACGACTTTCAGCTCCACCTGCTCCACCTGCAGCTGCTCTTATCGCTACATCTGCTCCTTCTCTTGCACCAACTTTAGTCCCTGCTAAGAGACGGTTAATCGTCGCCTCTGACGACGAAGACGATGAGACAATTGGCAAACTTGTCAAGAAGCAAAAAGCTGCCATGTTTGATGTTTTTGCTCAACCACAACCTCCAGCTCAACCAAAATCCCAATCATCTGCCTCACCTAAACAACCAGCAGACACATTGCCAGGGGAAACACAGTCCAAGAAAATTAAGCTTTCCTCTCCTACTGCTGCTGATGAACCTGTCAATGATTTTGTTGAATCTATCCTCATTGAACCTTATGAACCTTTTACCCAAACACAACCCGAAACACAAGCCACACCTGAACTAGAAAGGTTGCTGCCTAGTGATGAAGGTTATACCTGCACCATCCCTACCCCCGGTATCTCAAAACCTTATCTCTCCATTAAACCTACTAAATCGCCTTACTCTTCAACCATCATTCCCTTCCCTATCCCTTCCTCAGAAACCTTGGAGCAAACCAAACAGAAATGGCCTCTACTTTTTGTTGAAGGCAATTCTCAAAACCTCTTGGACGACAATACCATCATTCTACGTTCAGAGCTCCCCGAACCAGACTTCGGTTTTGACTACTCTCTAATCAATACGGAGAAGTACATGGACGGCTATGTCCATCAACCCTCGGAAGAATATCTGGCACTAACTCCTGGAGCCATTGAACACTTGCCACTCAAGCGGTTTATCAGACGGAGGTATCCTAGAGTTGTACGAGCTTGGCGCATTAATGCTCATCCTCTTGGAGTACTTCAACACAGAGTACCTCCAGTCGAAGACACCGAGAAAGTTCTACAACAACGAAGACCAGAGGCCGAGCAGATCATTCATCTAAGGCCTGTAGATTTGAAGTTTTGGCCTATAGATTTGGAAGAAGATGGATTCTTTCCATTTGCCTTTGAGCACATGTTTTGCAACACTCTCAAAGGTTCGGCGACTCTGAAGTATCAGCTGTTCATTCCCCCATCTCAACACATCCGACCTTCCACATCCATCCGCATCCAACCAGATCGCGTCTGCCCCAGATTGCCAATCATAGATGAGAACCGCAAAAAGAAGAAAATTATGACCAAGGCACCATCGTTGCCCTTACCGTCCCAAGCTGTGTTTCAACAACATCCAACCCAATCCCGTGAATGGTTTCTAGCTCAGTATCTTCATACAGACATGGATGAGGTCGATGTTGAACGCTTCTAGCATCAACATATGTTCCTATGCGAACAAGAAGCGTTAAGCAGTGGCATTTCAGCAGATGACAAGGCTGATATCCCAACTGCAACGAACTGTGAATTCACGCAGTGTCTAGCTCGTGTCTTTCACTTTTCGGACACTTCAGCTGCCTTTGTCCGTCCACCAAATGAGTGTCCGCTCCTTGGTCCAAAAACTTCTATCCTATACACTATGATTGCTGCCCTTACTCACACCAACAACTTCCAACCGCCCTACCCTTGGACCCCTCCTCGCCCTTACCAACTTGTTGTGCAAAATTTAAAGTTTCTGGAAGCACATCTTCCCCCCTCTGAAGCTCTTCCATCTTCTCAACCACCATCACCTACACCTCCACCACCGCTTACTCCTAGCTCCCAAACCTCCGCAAGCCTCCCTATCTCTACTTCAGCCCCTTCACCCATTCCCCTTGTTGACCCCGCTGTTCAACAATATGTTGCCACCCAACTTCAACCTATCCTCACTCTTCTTCACCAAATTCTCCAAAACCAACAAGCCCTCCTACATCCTTTTCAACCTTTTCCTCCGCCGCCGCCACAGTGACTGTGATGACGACTCCCTTTTCATTTTGTTTGCTTTTTGCTAATGACAAAGGGGAAGAAAGCTTTATGTTTTATGTTTTTGTTTTTGCCTTTTGTCGCATTTTTTCTTTGCATCTGTTCTTGTCAAATTCATACTCTGAACAGTTTAATAAAATACATAGTTGATCTGTTTTACTTCAAGTATTGCTCTACTTATATTAAATCCTATATCTGTTATATATAATATGCTTGATACTTGGTATGTTATTGGATATGGATTTAAGCTGATATCTTGTGTCTCAAGTATACAAAACTTGGAATATCCGACTCACGGGAAGCATAGTAATTCTTTCGAAAACTCCTTTATGCGTTCCTTTATTTTTTTTTTCTAGCAAAAACTTAAAAATTAATAAGGTTTGTCATCATCAAAAAGGGGGAGATTGTTGGAATCAAAGACGTAGAAGCGTCTAAACCCTCAATATTTTGAAGATAACAAGTTTATTAATGTTCAAGTTTGTGCTTAAAGACTAACCCTGTCACAACTAAGAAGATCGTCCAGTAGACGTGTTAAAGATCGTCCAGTAGACGTGTTAAAGACCGTCCAGAAGACTCGCTAAAGAGGACCGTCCAGTTGAACAAACTGAAGGCGACCTTCCGATGAACAAACTCATACAAGCCTCCAAGATCATATATTCAAACGGCTAAGTGTTTATTTTGAACATCAATTTGATTTATGCTAGTCTTCCAAGAGACTACCTCGAGACTAACATATTACTACTTCTGTGATCTAACGTTCAATTTGTTTGAAGGATTAAATAGCATCAACATCTTTCCAATGCAAAAGCGCAGCAGAATAGATAAAGCAAGTCAACTTATCAAGCTGCCAAGACAAATGAAGAATGTTCAGAAAAGCAGACCGCCAGAGCAGTCCTGCACCTTCCATTTTAGTGCAAGTCTAAAAGCTGTCGTGTCTGACCTCTCTGAAAGGATAGTTTGCACGCTTCCCATTGCATAACGAAGTCAAAGTCTTCTACAACGGATCTTTTTCCTGAAAACTATATATATATGCACCAACGAAGAAAAAAAGAAGATAGAAGGAACGGAGCAGACGTAGGAAAAGAACAAGAACAAAAAGACATTAGCTATTTTCTGATTTAAGCGTCCAGTGGATGATAACAAAAATCTTGTAAAGATTTTCAAAGCATTCTTGAGCCTAATGTTTCAAATCCTTACTACGTGAGTTGATATCTTTTGTATAAACACTTGTTATGTTGTGAAAGCCTGGAGAGGCTTAGTGTAAAAGAATACTTGGGTTAAGCAATCTAAGGTGATTGCGTTGTAAAGCCTGAAGAGGCCGCAAACAATACTTGTAACCTAAGGTTGGTTAGTGAATACCTTCTGGGTGAAGGGACTGGACGTAGCTTAGGTTAAGTGAACCAATATAAAACTTTCTGTGTTCTTTTTCTCTCTACCCCTATGCTTGCAAACATTTTTCATACTGATTTACATGTTTCGAAAAGTTTTTAAATGCACAATTCAACCCCCCCTTCTTGTGCGCTTTCTCTTATTTCACATCTACCCTTATTGCTGTACCTGTACAAGCTCCACCTAAGAGAAGACTCCGGTTAATAGTGGAGTCAGATGACGAAGACAATGAGCCCATAAGAGCTCTAGTGAAGAAATAGAAAACTGCCACAAGAGCAGTTCCTCCTAAATCTCAACCAGCATCAACCATCCAACCTTCACAACCAACCAAACGACCGGCAGAATCAGAACTAACAACAGTACAGCAAAAGAAAAGTAAGTTATCTGCTCCTGCTGTTACTGAATCAGATGATGTGTTTGTTGAATCTCTGATTGTTGAACCTTCTGAACAACCCTCTGTCCAAACACAAGCCTAAACACAAACCGAAACAGAAGCCGTACCTGAACTAGACATACTACTACCTGGTGATGAAGGTTATACCTGCACCATACCCACACCTGGACTCCCTAAACTGCACCTTTCCATCAAGCCTCAAAAACAACCTTCTTCATCTTCCATCATAGCCACATCATCCACCAAACAAGAAACCCTGACAAGAACTAAACAACAGTGGCCTTTACCGTTTTTGGATGGCAACCAACAAAACCAAGTGGACAACAATGCCATTATACTACGTCCAGAACCCCTTCTTGAGCCGGACTTTGGTTTTGACTATTCGTCTCTCTCGCTCTCTCGACAAATATATGGAGGACTATGTCTATCAACCATCGAAAGCTTACTTGGCACTACCTCTGGAGCAATTGAACATTTGCCGCTCAAGTGGTTCATCCGACAAAGGTATCCAAGGCTGGTGCGAGCCTAGCGCTTAACTGATCATCCTCCTGGAGTACTTCAACATCGAGTACCTCTAGTGGAAGAAATACAACAGGCATTGCAACAAAGGCGAAGTCGAGTGTTCGAGCGGACGGTCCATTTAAGGCCAGTAGATTTGAAGTTTAGGCCATTGGACCTAAAAGAAGCTAAATTTTTCCCCTCGCTTTTCGACTATATGTTTTGCAACTCTATAAAGGGCTATACATTTTTGAAGTATCAGCTTTACATCCCTCCCTCTCATCACATCACACCATCCGCATCCAACCTACCGCATATGCCCAAGGCTTCCAACCTTGGATGTTAATAGTAAGAAGGAGAAGATTCTAACCAAGACGCCTTCTTTGCGGCTACCGTCCAAAGCTGAACTTCAACATCATCCAACTATTACTCTGGAATGGTACATTGTTCACCGTCTTTCACAAAACATGGACGAGGATGACGTTGAACCTTTCTGGCATCAACATATGTTCACTTGTGAACAAGAAGCGTCTAGCAGCAAAGTCTCGCAAGATGACAAGGCCAACACTCCAATAGCAAAGAACTATAAGTACATGCAACGTCTAGCTCGTGTCTTTCACTTCTCAAACACTTCTGCTGCCTTTGTTCATCTAGCTGATACGCGTCATCCTCTACACTTTGATTGTTGCTCTCACCCATCCCAACTCTTTCAAACCACTTTATCCCTAGGAAGCACTGCGTCCATACCAACTCCAAATCCCCAACCTTCTCTTCTTAGAAGTACCCCCTCCACCCACTAAAATTCACCCATCAACCCCCTCTCAATCACCCGCACCAACAACTCCACCCCCGCCTCCTCTTGGTTCTCAAGCATCCGCAAGCCTTCTCATCTCCACTACTGTCCCTCCACCTATTTCAACTATTGACCTCGTTGTCCAATAGTATGTCACAAACCAACCCCAATCCATCTTCTCACTCTTACAACAAATTCTCCAGAATCAGCAAGAACTCCTCCGCACACCGTAACCTTCCCCACCTCCTCCTCCACCAGCGCCCAAGTGACGATGATGCCATCTCTTTTCTTTTTTTCTTTTCATCTGTTTTTTTTATAATGACAAAGGGGGAGAAAATCAAGCATAAAGTTTTATAAGCCTTATGTATAGTCCTAAGATGTCTATAATAAAGTTTTTTTTTCTGTATGATTTGTTCATAAGTCTTCTCGTCAGTTCTCTATTTGATTGCTCTGATAAGTTAAAATTTGACTGCTCTGATTATTCTTCGCTCTGATACTTGTTACATTACATAACATTCATGCATAAACATTCTATACTGTGATACTTGGATATTTATCTGGACTACTATTTTCTATGTTTCAAGTATGCAAATTATGATATTTCAGACTCAAGGGGAGCATAGTAAGTCTATCAAAACCTTGTCATATATGTGCCTTCCTTGACTTATATATTTACAAAACTTAAAAATTAATAAGGTTTGTCATCATAAAAAAGGGGGAGATTGTTGGAACCAAAAACGTTGAAGCATCTATACCCTCAAATTTTGAAGATAATAAACTTATTAAAGTTTAAGTCTCTATTTTTAAACTAACGAATTTACAGCATCCAACCTCAAACGAGCGTCCAATAGACTCATATGTGATGACTGTCCAAGCGTAAGTATCTTTTATGGACTCAATGTTTTAATCTTTAGACAACCACACTAGACGCATCTAGACGTAAGCTCTTAAACGACTAAGTTCTTTTTCGTCCAATCTATACATTTTTCTTATATATATCGAGACTAATACCTTACCTTTTTAAGATCTAACGTTCAAATATTTCAAGCATTAAATGGTAGATAGAAACACTCTAGTGCAAAAGCGCAGCAAGGCAGAAAAAGTAAGTTAACTCTTCAAGCTGCCAAACGGAATGAAGAATGTTCAGAAAAGCAGACCTCCAGCATAGAGCTGCTCTTTCCGTTTTAGTGCAAGTTCAAAAGTTGTCCTTTCTGATCTGTCTGGAAGCTTGATACGCGCACCTCTTTCTTGAAGATTGAACCCAAGTCTTCTACAATGGCTCTTTTCCACTGAAGACTATATATCGAGAAAGAAGAAGAATACGTAAAAGAACACAATGACGAATCAAGCAAAGTTTTTGAAAACGCTATCTGTATATTGCTTTGTTAAGCGTCCATTGGACGATAGTTAAAAACTCTCTAAATCTTTTTGTAGTTGTGCTTAATCGTTTATATCCTCACTATGTGAGTTGAATTTGTTTGTAAACAACTGTTTTGTTGTGAAAGGCCTGGAGAGGCTTAGTGAGAAAGAATACTTGGGTTAAGCAATCTAGGGTAATTGTGTTGTATAGCCTGAAGAGGCTGTGAAGAATACTTGTAACCAAGGTTGGTTAGTGGATACTTTTCTGGGTGAAGGGACTGGACGTAGCTCAAGGTTGAGTAAACCAATATAAAATTCTCTATGTGCTTATCTTCTCTATCCTTTAGCTCAAAAACGTTTTCGAACTTGTTTTGTATTGAAAAAGTTTTTAAACGCATAATTCAACCCCCTTTCTTGTGCGTCTCTTGCTGTTTCAGTTTTGAAAGAGAAGCAGCTATATGCTAAACTGTCTAAGTGTGAGTTTTGGTTGGAGGAAGTGAAGTTCTTAAGTCATGTAATCTCGACTAATGGGATTGCAGTTGATCCTAAGAAGATTGAGACTGTGTTGAGATGGGAACATCCGAAAATAACTATAGAGATTAGGAGTTTTGTTGGGTTGGCTAGGTATTATCGGAGATTCATAGAAGGTTTTTCGAAGATAGTTGCACCGTTGACCCAACTTACCCGTAAGAATCAAACTTTTGCATGGACAGAAGCTTGTGAGGACAGTTTCCAAGAGTTAAAGAAGAGGTTGACTACTTCTCTTGTCTTAGTGTTGCCTGATCCTAATGAGCCTTTCGAGGTTTACTGTGATGCATCTCATCAAGGATTGGGTTATGTGCTAATGCAACATAGGACGGTAGCGGCTTATGCATCGAGACAGTTGAAGAATCATGAGAGGAACTATCCTACCCATGATCTAGAATTGGTCGCGATGGTGTTTGCTCTAAAGATATGGAGGCATTACCTTTATGGAGCGAAGTTTGATGTGTTCGGTGATCACAAAAGCTTAAAATACTTGTTTGATCAGAAGGATCTGAACATGAGGTAGAGACGGTGGATGGAGTACCTGAAGGATTTCGATTTCCAATTGATGTACCATCATGGCAAGGCAAATATGGTAGCTGATGCTTTGAGTAGGACGACTGTTTACATGTCAGCCTTGATGGTAAAGGAGTTGGAGTTGGTGGAGAAGTTTAGAGATCTGAACTTATATGTGGAGTTATCATCTGATCATATTAGTTGTGGTATGATTATCGTGGCTAGTGATTTCTCAGAGATGGTCAAGGAAAAGCAATCAATGGATCCTAGTCTTTGTAGGACTAAGGAATTGTAGGGCACAGATAAGGTGTAACACCCTAAGGGGCATTAACGTAACTAGGTCTATATTTTTAAGAATGAAAAGAAAAAAACAAACTTGGAAGGTAGACACAACATGCAAATACTACTCATAAATGTAATTAGATTTTATATACGAACCATACAGTAATTAAAATACATGCCTAATACAACTCATATATCACCCAAAGGTGTCATATAAAATATAAAGAATACAAAAAATAAATAACGTAAACTAGGCTACGACTTCATGCACATGAGTCCAAGCTTCATCTGCACATGTCTTCACCTGTATCCTGAAAAAGGGAAAACTTAAAGGAGTGAGACATAATGTCTCAGTGAGTGCTCTAAGGGTTCTACGGCTAGGTCAAACTCTTCTACTCGAACAACTTTCATTACTTATCTCTCATGGCTTTAGCCTCATTAGGTCTCTCATAATTATCCATACCTATGGTCGAGTCTACACCTTTCAACAGTCAATACTCCCTGTTAATTGCTCTCTCATTCTCACAACTATTATATTGGTTTACTATCTCATTCTTAACCTAAGAACTCATCCTCATTATTTATACTTTCTTACCCAAAACCCTCTTTAGAATTTACTCTTCTTCCTTTTAATATTCAAAGCTGTCCCCTAGGGTCAAGTCTAAGGTTACAGACATCCTAAACTACTCTTATTTCATTCTCTCTTACTTGTCTTATACCTTTCTATTACACCATAAGGGAATTCACCCTTTCTCTATCTTATTCACAACTATTATTATCCAACTAGAACCCTCATAACACTATCCTAAGGTCTAGCCTCTCACTTATCCTTAAGGTAGCAAACACAATTCCCATTACAAGCATATAATTGTTTCACATTCTTTGTCTAGTAACTAGACATATACCTCGTTTTATTTTATCAAACAGGAACGACACTCGTGCAAGATATGATCACATGTCCACAACTTTAACATTTCATCACAAGGCACAATTACATTCTTACATAGAATTCACATAGATAGGGTCACATAGAATTCACATAATTACAACATAGCACACTCTAACATATCGCACTATAATAAGATACATATGCGTGCTATGTTCCTAAACCACTACTCATGCACATGTGGTACCAACCTAAACTTTTCGGAAAGTAGACTAGGAGTAAATACAGGCCATAAGAAGCGTCATCGGTATCGATGCCTTCGGCTTTCGCACCCTCAACTAGCATGATATCCCCCGGCGACTAGTCAGGGTTACCCAGTTTTGCCAGTACGCCCCGGCTCCATGGGATCAGCATGGACCATTGGAGTTTTCCCAACCGGATAACCCCCAAGGCTAAGGTTAAACAACCCATCACGACCTCCACCAGCCAGATTCCTACATACTTTCTTCATCACATCACTCAAATGTTATGATGCATGGTCACAAATAATGCTTACAACTTTCATAGACTTTTATCATGAATCATAGGCACAATTTCATATCACACTCATATTTTTAAGGTAAATAACAACCATACAATATAAACTCAACAAGACATAAGAAAAACAAATAACAATGAGTTAAACACTGCCAAAAGGAGTTCACAAATGTAAGGAACGTAATAGCAAAAGTCGTATTCGCCCAACGGTCCAGCGAAATCGCCCAGCGAGTTCGCGTCGAAACCCAACCCGCCCAGCGAGTATCGCACCCCGCCCAGCAGGTCCGCATCAAGACCCAACCCGCCCAGCGGGTATGCGCTCCCCGCGCTAAGGCAAAATCCAGTTTTTGAAGAAAAGTCGCCAAAAGACTATCTAATCTAAGAATTCCTTACTTCCTCACAATTCTTTCAAAACCCATCAAATCCTTAACTACGCATAAGGAGGGGGAAAAGGTAAATAGATGAAAAATAACAACATAAAGGACAAGGAAGAATATGGGGGAGAGCACTCACCTTTATGGACATACAAAGCTGAGTTCTAGGGCTTGAATTCTCCGGTTTCTATTCCTCCTTTTTCTTTTCCTCTTCTTCTTCTTTCTTCTCTCCTCATTCTCTCTACCTTCTTTCTTCTTCTATTTGTGACGGCTAAACCTAATCCTCCTTCTCTATTCCCTTCTTATAACATGTAGGTGAGTATGTAGCTTGGTGGGCTTTAGTTCCCCTATTGGGCCCTAGATGCTCTTTTGAGTTCTATGATAATATTCCTACTAATTTATAATACTAAGGTATTAAAAACAACAACAACAACAACAATAATAATAATAACAATAATAATAAATATAATAACGTCAACATAACACAATAATAGTAATAATAATAATAATAATAATAATAACAACAACAACTTATACAACAACAATAATAAATGTAATATTAATAATAATAGAAACAGTAATAATAAGAAATATAATAAGAATAACTTTTAAGTATTAAAAACAATAATAATAATAATAATAATAATAATAATAATAATAATAATAACAATAACAATAATAATAAATATAATAACGTCAACACAACACAATAATAGTAATAATAATAATAACAACAACAACTTATACAACAACAATAATAAATGTAATATTAATAATAATAGAAACAATAATAATAAGAAATATAATAAGAATAACTTTTAAGGCATATTTTGTCTAATAACACAAGGGAAGGGTCCTACTAAGAGTTACCTCGTGGTTTGTTTCTAGTACTTGAAATTTGGGGTGTTACATAAGGCAATAGATTTTAGCCTGAGTGCAGATGGTGTTTTGAGATTCAAAGGCAGAGTATGTGTGCCACAAGACCCTGAGTTGAAGAAGCTTATCTTGGAAGAAGGTCATAAAAGTAAGTTAAGTTTGCATCCCGATACTACCAAAATGTATCAGGATTTGAAAAAGATGTTTTGGTGGTCGGGTATGAAAAGAGATGTGGTGGAGTATGTTGTAGCTTGTCTAACCTGTCAGAAGGCCAAGATAAAACACCAGAGACTTGGTGGGATGTTGCAGACCATGGAGATACCTAAGTAGAAGTGGGGTAGCATCACTATGGACTTTGTTGTGAGTTTGCCTAGGATGGCATGGGATGTTAATGCTATTTTGGTCATTGTTAATAGGTTGACGAAGTGTGCTTACTTCTTGCCTATTAACATTAAGTATTCCTTGAAGAGATTGACTCAGATATACATTAAGGAGATTGTACGTTTGCATGGAGCCTTCCAGTATTATTTCTGATAGAGATCTAAGATTTACATCGAGGCTCTGGCAGAGTTTGCATCAGGTGTTGGGTACAAGGTTGAGGCTCAGTTCTACTTATCACCCACAGATAGATGGCTAGTCTGAGAGGACGATTTAGTCCTTGGAAGATCTTTTGCGAGCATGTATGCTAGATCATCGTGGAAGTTGGGAAGAAATTCTACCTTTGGTGGAGTTAACGTACTATAACAGTTTCCATACGAGTATTGGAATGGCTCCGTTTAAAGCTTTGTATGGCCAGAGGTGTAGAACACCATTGTGTTGGTATCAAGGTGGAGAAAGCATGCTTGTGGGGCTAGAATTGATACAACAAATGATGGAGAAGGTGAAGATGATTCAGGAGAACATGAGAATTGGTCAGAGTCGTCAAAAGTCGTATGCTAATAAGCGTAGGAGGTCGCTTGAATTTGAGGAGGGCGATCATGTTTTCTTGAGGGTCACCCCGGTGACTGGAGTTGGTAGGGCAATCAAATCTAAGAAGCTTACTCCTAAGTTTCTTGGTCCTTACCAAATCCTTCGTAGAATTGGACCTGTTGTGTACCAGATGGCATTACCACCTTTCTTGTCCAATATCCACGATGTCTTCCATGTATCTCAGTTGAGGAAGTATTTGTATGACCCTACTCACATCATAGAACCGGACTTGGTGCAAGTTCGAGAAGATTTGACCTATAAGGTGTTACCTGTAAGGGTCATAGATAGAAGGACAAAGCAGTTAAGAGGCAAGGATATCCAATTAGTAAGAGTGGTATGGAATGATGTAACTGGGGAATCTATATGGGAATTGGAGGAGAAAATGAAGGAGTAGTATCCGAATCTCTTCCCAGGTAAGAGAATTTTCGAGGACAAAAATTTTTCCTATTGGGGAGGATTGTAACATCTGTGTTTTTTAATGAATGATTAAGTGTTTTAATAACTAAAAAGTGGAAATTTGATATGTAATCTAGGTGATTAAAAGAAATAAATGAATTGTTTCTATGTATGGTATATCGTATGTGGTGACAATGGTGTGTTGTTTGTTTGAAATTTGGGTTTGAATTTAGGAAGTTTGAGATATGTGCTTGAGCCAATTTGGATATGTTGCAAGAGTGATTTTGGGCTTTTGAGAGAAAATAGTTGAGTTAAACCAATTTTTGAGATAAGGGTAGTGGCTTGGTGAGATTTGGGCCTCAATTAGCCAAAAGTTCGTGTGAGAGCTCCGAGAGGCCAAAGTATATAGGGGATGAGATAAGGTTTCCCTCATTCTCTTCCTCTCTCTTTACTTTCTCTCTCTTCAATTTTCTCTCAACTTCTCTCTAAAAATCTGAAGTTACTAAGGGTGTTAAAAGGATTCCTAAGTCCAGTTCAGTATTATGGCAAGAGGAAGATCAATCTGTGAAAGGTTTTGGCTCAAAACACCGGATTCTTAAGGAACCTAAATTTAGATTCAGGAACTTTTAGAGGTAAGGGAAGCTTACCAATCAATTGTTTTGTGTTAGTAATTGGTGATATGCTGATTTCTTGAATTGTAATCGGTTGAATCTTTGTGGATGTTGCCAATTTCGTTAGTTTTTGATGAAAATGGGTTTTGGGGGCAAATTTTGAGATTTGGGTGAGATATTGATGATTTTGTGATAAAATGTTGAAATTGTTGTATAATTTGATATATATGAACTTGGTTGAGGTGGATTGATGTTGTTAGAACTCCATTGATTCGAAAATCTGGGTTATTTGGTTGAAAAACTTGAGTTTTTTTGCAAAAATCGCATTTTTCTTCAAAATTCGTCACAGATAATCAATTATAAGGATCACATAATTGATTATCTAGAGTTCTAGAAGCTGTTTTCGTGATTTTGTTTCGGGAATAATCGATTATGGACTTTGATAATTGATTATCTGGGCTTTAGTAAAAATTTTCCTAAAACTGGTTCTGGAACAATCGATTTTGAGAATCCATAATTGATTATCCTTGCCAGAAAATGAATCTTGGTGCATTTTTACTAAACTGATATAATCTGTTACTACAGTACTTAATCTGTTATTTTAGAATTGAATGTACTATTTCAAATTTTTAAGTTTTCGTTTCAAATTGTGAAATATTATGTATGTACACATATAAAAAGGGTATTATACATTTTCAAAAGTTCTATTTGGGAATGATGGAAAGTGGTCTAGTTTAAATATGATTTCTCTAAATTAAAGAAATTGAATTATTTTGAGGGGTTTTGTGAAGCTCAAGATTTACCAATCTTTCAAATGGTTTTCAAAGAAGGACTTGGTTTTCAAATTATAGTTGATTGATGGATTGGTTGTGAAGTGGAAGGTTGCTTAGATAGGACCTCCACTTGTTATGTATGAAATTGTTGTATGAGGTTTCTCATGAGGTGGGCTGCTTGGATAAGGTTTTACCGATTAACTATGCTTGAGGCTAGAATGGGCCTGCATGGTGTTGATAATAGTTGTTACACCACAGGTGGTGCTGAGTAGGCCACGTGGTGATATGTTGATATATATATATATAATATGATGATTGTTGTGGTTGAATTGATGGTTGTGATGATATGTTGATACATATATATGATATGATGATTGTTGTGGTTAAGCTAATGGTTGTGATGATATGTTGGTACATATATATATGAATGTTAATGAATGATTTTGGTTGAATTGATTGTTGTGGTAATACATGCATTGGTATGCATAGGTGGTTGGCTAAGGTTGTGTGGGCCTTAAGTTGTGTGTGGGCAGGCATGTAAGGTGGAAGGTGACTAGAGTTGGTACTCAGATAGGCCTCTAACCTAGTGCCTAGATAAGAAGTGGGGTTTTAAAGCTTGACCTAAGGGATAAGTGGATGAGTAAACCCCGCAGCGGGCCAAGGCAGTGCAAGCCTTATATGGCGGTATACCACTACCCACATACACTTATCTTGACAACCATAAGCTTATCCAACTTATTAGAGTTTTGGCAATCCCTGAATGGTGCTAGATGGCCATGGTAGGGGATAAGATCTGGCTGATCGCTCGGAATGTAAAAAATTTCTCGAGAGTCGTGTCATTCATACATTGACATTTTGGGGTTGAAGGCAAGATGTGTTATGTTGTGTGTATGTAAACTCATTCTCTAATGAATTGGATTCCAAATTTGTATGTTGATGAAATTGTTATTATTGTTACCCGATGTCGTTGTTGCTAGTGGTAGTGATGGTAGTATTGCTGTTGTTACTTGGTTATTGTGGCTGTTTGTAATTGTTATGATTGGTGATGGTAGTGATAGAGGTGTTGTTAATATCGTTACTGTTGTTGTGTTAAAGGTTGTTATAATGGTTGTACTATTGTTATTATTATTATTTTGTTTGACTTTGGATATATGATTAAGAAATTTTCTTATTACCTTTCCTTTATACTATATGTTTTATTGTTTTATTATGTGAGCTTACCCTTGCGTTGTTTGCACGTGTGGTTTGTGCCTGTGATGATCACGTCTTTAGCATGGGAGTAGATGTTGAGTTTTTGGCACGTTTAGCTTCTTTGAGTTGGTGATGAAGCTTCGCCTCGGTCAGTGGCGAAATTGAACAAGTATAGAGAATCATCTTTTTGTTCTTTTCCTTAAAGGAATTGATATTCCTTATTGTTGTTTATTTCTTTTAAAATGATGTATAATGTGAACAGCTATAGGGAGTTTTGTATTTAGGTTTTTCCTTGGTATTGCATATAAATGGGCCTGTATACACTCATTCTTTTATATCTTATATATGTTAAAGTAACTTTGGAATTGGTTATTATTAAGTATACACACACACACACACACACACACACACAGGGATTTGTTTGTAGTGCTGTGATAGCAGAGGGTCGTTACAAATTCTACCATAAAATATAGATAAAACACAGTTGATGAAGCTAGGGTTTATTCTAAGTTATATTAGATTGCCCTTGACTCGGTATGGATCCATACTTTCCATTAGTGAGTAATAGATCTCAACAGAACTAGAAAGTGACTAAGAGTACATATACATCTCTCAACAACACCACATAGTACAATCCCCATCATTATTGAGGAGCAAAATAACAATTCAGGAAGTCCATTTATAGAGGTATACTCTCACACCAATCCTGAAATACTGACTAGTTGTTGGGGTTATCAACCTTGGTCAGGCAAATATCCTAGCTTACAAGCACTACCCTGGCCATTAAGACCTTCACCATTTGATGCCTATTGTAACACCTACTTTTGTATATTAAATTATTCTATATTTATTTTTGAAAAACGGAAAAGGAATCTCAAAAGTTTGATCCCTACGATTATGTTAATATTAAAAAGTAGTATTTAGTTTAGATTTTTAATAATTTTTGGGGAACCAAACCCATAAATTGGTAAAATGATTGTTTCGTCCCTAAAAAGTTAGATAATATAATTAATAGACAAAAATAAATAGAAGTGTTTAAGATTTATTTTTAAGTCATCAATATACTTAAAATAATTAATAATAATTTTTAAAAAATTCAAGAATTTATTGAAACAATTTTTTTGAAAATGACAAAAATACCCTTGGTTGACTGCGTGAACCAACCAGAGACTGTTTGACCTTAAATATTTTGAAAATTTTATACAAAGTATCTTTCGTTATAAAAATTTCATTTTGAAAGAAAAATAATGAAATATATAATAATCCTATTTCAATTTTTTAACTATTTTTTTAATATTTGACAATGTAATTTTGAAAAACCAAGAAGAAATTTCAAAATTATGATTTCTACCTTTTCGCTCAAAATTTTAAGACCTATTTAATCATGATCTTTAATAATTTTTCTGAGCCGGAGTTCAAAGAAATTAGAAAATGATGATTTTGTCCCTATTTTCAACATTAAGGGATGACATGAGAAAAAGATTCAATTGACATTAAAATGTCAATTTGAGCTTGAAATTATGTCATATATATTAAATTATAATTTTGGAAATTTTCTGTAATTCTTGTGTAAAATGACCAAAATGTTCCTAGGTGTTTGTCTATTAAGTTTAGTTAGTATTGGTTTGACATCCAGAAAGGATAAAAATAGTAATTTTAGTTTATTTATGAGTAAAATGTTTAATTTTAGAATTTTCATAAAAATTTTAGTATTTATTGAATTAAAATGGATTTTTTATGAATTTTCTAGCTTAAAAATACAAAATAAATACATATAATTCGAAATAAATTAATAAAAATTAAAATTTATTATTAGAAATTTATTTTTGATGGAAAATAATGTATTTGTCTAGTTTTTCCATTAAAATGCATTATTTTGATATTAAAAGCTATTTTTTCAAAGTTTAAGCGAGTTTATCGGTACCGGCTAATCAATTACAGTTAAAATTTATACTGGGGAGCTTTAGGACAACTCACCCAGCGCGTTTTCAGCCTAAAAGGGGGTGATTCACCACCTAAAATTGATATGTGTCCCTAGTTTTGCATATTTGTCTCTTAATTAAATTAAAAATAAATCAAAAACCTTATTTATGACATATTGCATGACATCTTCAAGTAGACACCTAAACCCTTCTCCTCCTCTATAAATAGCCATGGTTTTGGAACATTTTTCAGCAACTCTCCCTCTCTCAAGCTACCAAATTCTTAGAGAGCTTCTCCCTCTAGAAATTATTTTTCTTTTACTTTGCTTTTATGCTAAAATTTTACTAGTTTTCCAACAACTAATAAAGTTCTCTTCCTAGGAGCTTTGCATCAACAATTCCATCATCTTCATTAACCACTTTAGAGGTAATGGGGGAGTGGGGTTGGTTCTAAATTATTGTCACTTTGCATGTTGGTAGGAAGAGTTTTTCCCTAAAACCATTTATGCTTAAGTTTTATTATTGTTATTATTGCTTGATGTTAAACTTTAATTTTTAATAAGTTGTTACTTTGCTTAAATTTAGATTATCAAATTATAATTTCTAAGTTGTTGCTTTGCTCAAATTTAGATTATTAAATTATAATTGCTAAGTTGTTACTCTGCTCAATTTTAGAAAATTAAAATATATGCTAAGCTGTTACTCTGTTCAAATTTAGAAAATTAAAATGTATTTATTTATTTTTATTCTACTAGAATTTTAGTAATTAAATTATAATTATTATGTCATTATTCTGCTAAAATTTTATATGATTACTAAATTGTTATTCTATTAAAATTTTGATATTGTGCAATTTTTGCAAAATAAGGCAAACATGTTGATTGTACTGGTGTTCAAATTAAATGAGACCAGGGAAACCTCTGCTTGAGAAGTGAGGAATTGATAGTTTAGTGAGTAATGTAAAGCGAGTAACATGCAGTGGCATGACACCCTATTAGGGAAGCTACAGTTTGGTAAGCTGAGGAATGAAAGACAGGGGCCCATTTGAGGAGGTCTTGGGGGTAGGCATTGAGTGGTGAAGGTCCCAATGGCCAGGATAGCGCCCTCGATGCTGGGATATTCGCTTGACCAAGCTCGATAACCCTAATAACTGCTCAACATTCCGAGATTGGTGTGAGAGTATAGCTTTGTAAATGGACGTCTTAACTAATATTTGTTCCTCATTTATGACGAGGACTGTACCATATGATGATATTGATGAGGTATATGTACTCCCAGTCACTTCCCAGGTTTTGTTGAGAACTATTGCTCACTAATGGGAAGTATAGATCTATACCAAGTCAAGGGTAGTGTAGTGTAACTTAGAATATACCCTAGGTTCCCTTTGTTAATTTTGTTTTAATTCCTATCATACATGTAAAAGTGATTTTAGAACAAATCACCTCACTCCAATTTTTTTTTTCTTGTATGATTGATTGTAATTATTGAAGATGATGACAATGCCTGATGATGTTGAGGACGAGTCAAAGGATACTCCTCCAAATTTGTATACATAATTTATAATATTTTCCTTGAGGGATAAGGTAGATAAATACTGCTTTGTATAGGATCTTTTTTATGTATATATTGGGCTAGGTTGTATATGTTTTTTGATGTACTTTTGTTTTCTTTTTGATTGTTATGTATTACTCAAACCATGATGTACAATTTGATATATATATATATATATATATATATATATATATATATATATATACATAAGCAGTTTTTATCATTTCACTTCTATTTTCAAATTCTGTTAAATTTAGAAATTTTCTATTATAAAATCGAAAAAAATTTACTCACATTTTTATCAACTTAAATTAATAATTAAATTAATATGAATTATATTTAAAATTAAAGGAGTGTTACACCTACCCCCAAGACCTCTGCAAGTGGGTTTCTGTCTTTCATTCCTCAGTATACCAAATTGTAGCTTCCTAACAAGATATCATGCCACTGCATGTCCCTCGCTTTAAATTGTACAATAATAACTTATTGATTTCTAACTTCTAAAGCAAAGATTTTCCCCAGTCTTATTTAATTTGAGTACTAGTACAATCAATATCTCTGTCTTATATTACAGAAATAGTACAATAATAATTTAGAAAATCCATAAATCACATACTTAAAAAAAATTATAATCTTAAAATTTAATAATTTATCTAATTACATTTTAGCAGCATAACTACTTAATAATCATATTTCAATAATCAAAATTTTAACATAATAACAATTTAGTAATCACATTTTAATTACCAAAATTTTAGCAAAATAACAACTTAGTAATCATAATTTAATTAGCAAAATTTTAGCAGAATAACAACTAGTAATTATAATTTAATTATCTTAATTTGAGCAACATAACAACTTAAAAAATTAAAGTTTAGCATCAAACATTATAATAACTAAACTTTATGCATTGAAAGATTTAGGAGAAAACCTTTCCTACCAACATGTAAAATGACTATAATTTATAAGTAACCCTACTCCCCCCATTATCTCAATGGAAGTAGATTACAAGAAAAGGAGAAGAGGGAGATCCAAGGTCTCTTTTTGATGACACTTGGAGAGGATAGTAATGTGGCTTTAGTGTGAAAATGGAAGAAAAAAGAAGTTTTGTGGTGAGGATTATGGAGGAGGAGGATTCGACTATCAATGGGTGAGGAGAAGGATGAGAAAATTTGTCCCAAGGATGGCCTGTTTACAAAGAAAAGGGATGAGGTGTCCAATAATGACATATCAATATAATGTCATAAATCAAATTTTAATTTCTTTTTAATTAGTAGCTTAAGAGTCATCTAGGCTAGGGCTATGACGTGTCTAGTTAAGGTGTCCTACAATCTCAGTATTTTATTTTTTCTGCAATTGAATAGACCAAAACAGATAAAATGACCTAAACTTTAGTAAATCAGCTTTTAACATTAAATTAATAAATTTTAATGTGTAACTTGATACACACATTATTTTTATCAAAAATTAATTTATAATAATTAAATTTAATTTTTATTAATTTTTTAATTTTTATTTATTTATTTTGTATTTTTGAGTTAAAAATTCACATTAAATACATTTTAATTCAATAAATACCAAAAATTTTATAAAAATTATAAAATTAAATATTTTACCTAAAAATGAATTGAGCTTAATATTTTCACCATTTTTATATGTCAAACCAATACTGGTTTAGTTTAACAGACACAAAGGGCATTTTGGTTATTTTACATAGGAATTTCAGAAAATTTTTAAAATTATATTTTAATATATATGACATGATTTCAAGCTCAAATTGATATTTTATTATCAATTGAATCTTTTTTTTTTCATGCTAGTCCTATATGTTGAGAAATCAAGACATAATCATCATTTTCTCATTTCTCCGGACTCCATCTCGAAAAAATGATTAAAAATCATTACTAGATAGTTCTCGAAATTCTAAACTTAATGGTGGGGAACAGAATTTTGAAATTTCTTCTCAATTTTTTAGAAATAATTCTACAAATATTAGAAAATAATTGCAGAGCTAAAGTAGGGGTGCTACTAATTCTAATGGAACTTAGTGGTGTGCCAAGAACTGAATGTAATGTAGGGGTTAAAACGAACCAATATAAAAACCTTCGTGTTTTTATCTCTTTCCTTTTATCTTGCTTTACTAACTGATATTATGTTTCAAAGTTTGTTTTATCATATCCTCAAAACGTTTTGATATAAGGTTTTTCACATAAGTTTGTTTTAAAACAAGTTTCTTATATCGTCTTAAGAACAAACGAATCACAGTCTTTTGAAAAGATTTGCAAAAAGGTTTTGAAACACAATTCAACCCTCCTTCTTATGTTTCCTTATGTTTTACAATTTGGTATCAGAGTTTAGCTTCTAAGGATTGAGCACCTAATAAGTGTTAATGGACAAAGATCTACATGGAAAATTTAGAAGGACAATTTATCCCAGAAAGAGCCTCATTTTTAAGGTCTCTAGCCTTCAATGGAGAAGACTATGATTACTGGAGAAACAAGATGGAGATGTACATCAAGTCTACTTATTATAACATCTGAAAGATTATCACCCATGGAGATTTTGTAGTCATTACGCAGTAAATGCAATCAAGATGACTTCAACATGCTTTAACTCAACGCTAAAGCAAGGTATATTATTACTTGTGCTTTATCTAAATCTGAATATAACAAGTTTTGTAGCTACAAAATAGTAAAAGAAATATAGGATGCTATATGCATAACACATGAAGGAACTAAAAATGTTTAGTTGAAAAGAGCTACAACCTTACAAAAACACTATGAGATGTTCACTATAAAGTACACTGAAACTATTGATGGAATGTTTGGGAGGTTTCAAACAATCATTAATGATCTTCAAAGTCTTGGTTTGAGTTTACAAAAGCTCAAAACAATCTCAAGATTTTGGATAGCCTTCCCAAGGTGTGGGAACCAAAGGCCACAACTATTGTTGAAGCTTGGGACATGAAGACCCTAACTTTAGATGAGCTACTTAGAGCTTTAAGAGTTCATGAAGTCCATTTGTTCAAAAGGAATATGATTAAGAGCAATGATCCTATATCCCTCAAAACTGGTGAGTCAAGCTAGAAGATAGAGGACAAGCCTAAAGCCAAGACAAAAGGAAAGGCTCTAAAAGTTCAATTTGATGACTCTGAGAGCTTAGACAAAAGCTCCAGTGGATTTTCAGATGATGAGATCTCCTTGATGACCAAGAAATTCAAGAAAATGCTCAAAAAGAAAGGAAGATTCAAATATTCTTCCAGAAGAAAGGATAATAGGTACAAAAAGCAACCTAAAGGGGAAAGTAGTGAGATCACCTGCTTTAAATGTAAAAAGCTTGGGCACAAGAAGGCTGAGTGATCCAAGCTAGAAAAGAGATGGAACCCCAAGAAGAAAAATAAGAAAAAGAGTTTTCTAGCTACTTAAGAAGATCTTAACAGTAGCAGTAGTAGTAACAACTCAAACAATGAAAAAGTAAACATCTATTTGATGGTTGATACAGACAAAACTATATTTGAGGTATCTTTAAAACCCGAATTTGATTCTAGTTCATCTAATAGCTCAAATCTGCTTCTGATGATGAAGAAGAGATGTCTTATATGATACTGCTTCTGACATGATCTTTCTTAAGTATAAGAAATACAAAGAAAAATATAAAAAAGCTATTTTAGAAAATGAAAAACTCAAGAAAGATCTGGAGATGTTATCTAAAAGTCAAGCTTCAAATCTTGATAAGACCAAGCTTTCATCTAAAGTTGACAAACTAAAAGAAGAAATCATTGATCTTAAAAAGGATCTTGCTACATTTGTATATGGTGCTTTTAAACTTCATTTTATTTTAAAATAATCTGACAAATCTGGCATAGGCTATGACAAAGAAAAGGACAAGAAACCATCTTTTTTTTAACTCTTATTCAACCTCTTGTAACTTTTGTGGAAAAGCTAGACACCCTACATATAAGTGTAACTACAAAAGGAAACAAAGGTCAAATAAGATTGATGGAACTAGCCTAAAAGGCCGTAAGAAGATTTGGGTACCAAAATCTCATATTGTTCTTGTTGCAGAAATCCTTAATAGCAATAAAGCAGGATTTGTGTTGGTACTTGCACAATGGTTGCTCACGACATATGACGGGAGAAAGGTCTATATTCCTAGACCTCAAGCCACATAGAGGAATAGTTTCCTTTAGAGGAAACAAAAAAGGAAAGATCAATGGTATAGGTAAAGTTGGTAAGCCTTCTTTACCTACTATTGATAACATGCTTTATGTTGAAGGTCTAAAATACAACCTACTTAGCATAAGTCAATTTTATGACAGTGGGTTCATAGTCTCCTTCAATAAAGATTCATGTATAGTTAGACGAAATGATGAGTCTGTTCTTTTTATTGCAAAAAGACATAGCAATCTTTATAAAATTGAACTTGAGGATCTAAACAAACAGAATGTAACATGTTTAGTTTTCAAATAAAATTAAAGATGGATTTGACACAAAAAGCTTGGGCATGTCAATTTGAAACATATTTCAAAATTATACAAAAAGTACTTAGTAAAAGGACTACCTGAGATTTCTTGGAAAACTCATCTTCTCTATGAAGCATGTCAGAAAAGGAAAGAAATCAAAACCTCTTTTAAGTCTAAAAATGTTGTTTCCACTTCTAGACCATTAGCATAGTTATTTTAAGTAACCTGAAGTTGAACCTATGTGTAACGACCCAACTGTCGCTACTAAACAACCCTACTAATCTTACTCTTACCGTCACATCAGGGAAATGAAAATTATAACATATAAATTTAAAACACACATGAGCTAAGAGATTCATCCATCTCTCCTATTGCCATACAATCATATCTTTACAACTTTCATTTAAACAAAAGAATGGGGATATCACCAGGCCATATCAAAATAATCAAATATACAATCCATCAGCTGGGGAAGGGGATACAAAACACACTCCCTATAGCTAGTCACATTATACAACCCCATCAAAAGAATGAAACTAAGACATAACAAAGCATAATAAAAGCTTGACTCCTCAAGCCAAATATCTCCAGCTCGCAGCTCCATCCTCAACTCTTCGAAGCTAGATCCACTGAAGCATCGCCATCTACTCCTACGTCATAGGACATGATCATCACAATCACACCAGCACAACAACAGCAACAAGATATCCAACAACAACAAAACAAGACAAGGGTAAGCTTACTAAAACAACAGTCATAGCATAAGAATTTTGAAACCATCAACAATCCTCAAAATTCATACTCATACATATACATATATAGCATTCATTCATATAGCAAAGAGTTCTTAGTCTAGAACTCCATATCACAACCAATCCGCCACAACTATATCAATGCATGATGACACAATTCTCGAGAGATTTCACAACATCTCGAGCGATCAACTAGGTCTCACCCCCTATCCTGGCCTATCCAAGCACCATTCAAGGATTGTCAAAACTCTAATCTGCGGATAAGCTTAGTGGTATGTTAGGATAAGTGTATATGGGTGGTGGCTCACCGCGACTTAAGGCCTGCACTACCTTGGCCCCTTACAAAATCGCCTATCCACTCATCCCCGTAAGCCCATCTTGAAGACCCCACGTCTCATCCAGGTACAAGGTTGGAGGCCCGTCTGAGACACAACTCCTGTCAACCATCCAACTTACGTGCCTGCCTGCACAATGACATGAGGCCCATCACACAGCCTCAGCCAACAACATATGCATGAAATGCATGTATCACAACACCACAACCATTCAATAATAATAAGTCAATATATATACATGTGTAGCAACACAACACCACATGGGCCCGACCAGCACCACACAAGGTCCAACAATAATTACCAACACCAAGCAGGCCAAATCTAGCCTCAAGCATGGTCAATAGGTAAGGCCCTATCTAAGCAGCACATACCTAATGAGAAATCTCACATAACAACTCATTCATAACTAGTGGAGGTCCTGTCCAAGCAATTTGCCACTCTAAGGCCCTATCAAAGCAGCCCACAGCCCATGGGTAAAAACCCAAGCAATAACACTTACGATAAGTGGAGGTCCTATCCAAGAAACCTACCATTCTTCTTACATTCTCAACCTTAGACTCACAATAGGAGTCCTTCTCAACTATGTTTCACACAATTACACTTTCAACATTGATCAACAACTGAACACTGCATTCGCTCAGTGACCCACATGCTCGCTCAGCGAAGACCTTCCTTACAGGGGACCAACTCCCCTTGCGAAGGCTTTTCATTTAGCAACCATGAGTCTCGCTCAGCGAGTCAAAGCACTCGCCCAATGACAACTCGAGTCGTTCAACGAATTCATTCCAGGGACTTTCCCTAAATTACTATCGACCATATTTTGCTCAGTGAGTTGCCTACTCGCTTAGCAAATAGCCACTCTAGAGAACAGCCAGAACTCGCACACACTCCTCGCTCAGCGAACCTCTTGCAACAGAGAACACTACTCTCTAGGGCCCTCAATTTGCTCAAGGAGCTCAGCATTCGCTCAACAAATTACTCCCAGGTATTCTAGAATACCCACACTCGCTCAGCGAGCCACACACTCGCTCAGCGAACTCTCTTCTGGAAAATTGCCATATTTCTATGAACACTTGCTCAGCGAACAATATTTCGCTTAGCGAATTCCTTTTATACTACAGCCATTTATACTACTCAAGAACACTCGGTCAGTGACGCGATGAGTCGCTCAGCAAATCATCAACTCGACAACCTCATCTTAGTCTCAAGAGCGTTCTCGCTCAGCATGACCCCTAGTCGCTCAGCGACTATCAAATCACAGTAGTAGAAACTTTCTTCAAAAAATCCCAAAATCCAAACTTTCCACTCACTCATACCCAAAATCGACTCCATAGAGGTCGAATACAACCACACAACAGCCCACAACAACATACTCAACACATTCAACAATCCATACAATATTTCAACACAAATCATTAAAATTTGAAGGAAACCCATTTCCACACAACATCTCAACATAACCTATTCCAACTCAGTTTTTGGCACAAACCAAGGTCACATTAACATACAACTATGTTCATACAATAAGCATTCAACTAAGGTAAGCCTCCCTTACCTCTAGGAGTTCCAAATCTAAATTTTAGAAGAAGAGGGGAATGGGAAAACAAGCTCTTAAGCCAACTCTTCCGAAAATTCGTCCTTCTTCAACACACAAGCATGGGATTAAGGCTTGGAATCTCGCTACACTCTTGGGGGATCTTAAGAGAGATTGAGAGAAAATGAGGGTTTGAGAGTGTCTTGGGAGAGTGTTAGCTAAAATAGGAGAGAAAGGGGTTTTGGAAACTTAAAACATCCCTGAGCCTCGCAAAGGCTTTGGGCCCACTAAAGTCCATGGTTCATCTAACCATTCCCCACTACTCACAACTGGCCCAACTCAACTATATTTCTCTCAACAACCCATATCAATATCAATATCAACAACATACTCACTTTGGCTCAAGAACATTCCCACCAATTTCCTAAATTCAGACAGGAATTTTAGAACAACAAAATAAAACAACACTCATACAACAACAACTTATTTGTTTGTTTTAATCACCAAGATCACATATCATATTTCCACTTTTTGCTATTAAAGCACTAAATCATACATTAAGGAACAAACGGTGTTACATTATGCGCAAATGACTAGTTATGAAGGGAAATAACTAGTTATTCCTGTTCTAAGTTCATTTTCCAGAAATTTAAAGAACAAAATAACTGATTACAAGACTGAATAACTAGTTATTTTAGTTTTCTCTTTATAAATTGCGAACTTTATTGACTTTTTACACATGGCTTCCATTCTCTAAACTTTTGTAAGAGTTTTAAAACACATTTTTCAACATCATTACAACAAGTTTTTCATCAAACAAGAGCTCACACATGGATCATCTTTGTGGATAAAGAGAAGTCATCTTATTAGGTAGATTTATTTTGTGGTTCATTGTTTTCATTCATCAAGAATTAAGGTGATATCTAACCCTTACCTTTTGTAAAATTTTCGTTCTTGAGAAGGGCTTTCTAAAATTTCTCTTGTGGTAGAGTTCCACAAGAATTGGTTCAAGTTTTCTTGATAGGTTTTCAAGAAACTTGATTTTGGGTTGTGTTTGTGAGTAATTCCTTTGTTTGTGCAGTGTGCTTGTAAACAAATTGAATTACATAATGATAATCCTAATCAATTTGATTGGAAGTTGGATGTAGATCATAGTGGTGCTGATCAAACCAGTAAAAATCTTATGTGTTCTTTTCTTTTCTCTACCTTTCCTTACATATTTTGAATCTTGATCTCTTTATCAATTGCATATTAATTCATGATAATCTTGTTCATGTTTGCATAGTAAGATCAAGTTAATTGTTCTAATTCTACAACATCCATATCACCAAATCAAATTGATTCAAGGTTTTTCGAAAATCTAGTTTTTCATCTTTGAAAAGGCTTTGGGGTTCTTGAAAATTTTTATAGATCCAATTCACCCCCCCCCCCCCTCTTGGATCTAGCCCTTTTATTCAATAGTGTTGGCAAGATTAGGATAGGGGAGCCTAAGCGAAGCGATAGTAGTGACGCGACGTTGGTCACAGTGGACGCATTGGAGCCAGTGAACGAGGAGGATGTTGAAGGAACGGTAAGGTTATACTCAATCGTTTCAAACGAATTAGGTAGAACAGAATTGAATCAATTGATTAATTTGAACTGAACCATAAGAATCAATTTGAGTCAAGTTGATCAGCTTTGTGGATCAAACATTACGGCTTACATGTGTAGAAGAGTTCGATGGTGGCATGGAACTCAGGGATGACATAGTTGCAATGAGACTTGAGGAGGGAAAACATGAGGCGCTTGAGAAGTTTTGGAGCTTCTTGCAACCCTTTTCCTTTTATGTTACATTTACACATTCTTTTTTACAAGTTTGATATTCCTTACCTTACATCACCTCTAAACTAATCTAACTTAAAACTATTCCTTTGTCAAGTCAAGCTGCAAGGTAAGCGAGTGAGACATTGATTGTTCCAGATGCAGTGATATTCAACTTCATATAAATTAAGGTTTTAAAAAATGGTCTGTGACTTGAATTTCGATTGCAATGCCAAGGTTCACTAACTCAATGGGATTGTGTTGCGATCGCAATTGTGACTGCATTTAACAGCAATTTCTTGTAATGTTAATCAATTAAAGTCGCAAAACATTGCATTTAAGATTTCAAACTTCAATTTTAGCTTTCAAGTTCAGAATACATCCATTTAATCAATTGCTTAGTAGAATATTGACATATATATACTAGGTCACAATCACAATTGTATTGACCATAAACATGCCTAGGGTCTAGTTAGACTTTTCTTAATCAAAGCATTTTCAAAAATGAACATTACATCAATCAAATCACAAAGCAAAGCCATAAACAAGTTCATAGACCCCCCCCCCCCTTTTTATCTTATTCCTATTAAATAGCAAATCAAATGCTTCACCAATCTCAATCACAATATTGTATGTACATTATGTATCATACCATTGTCATTCTAAGCAATTAGAACACCACATACCAATGTATAACATCTCAACTTTCTCATTCTAATTCAAGTTTGCTTAACAATTGATAGGTAGCAATCTTTTCAAACAATTGTCAAAACTAATTTCTCAATTGGATTATCATATGATACTTGTGGTTAGACAAAGATAAGGATATAATTTGTCAAACTCATGCACACACTTCAAGTTCAAGTGGGTTCTCAAGTACCTAATTAAAAACACCAACTAAATTCAAGTGAACCAAAAAATGTTTTTATACAGAACTGTACCATATGAATCATAGAGAACAAAACCAAATTATTTTCCATCAAACTAAAAGGCATACAAGAATTTTGACCCTAATGGTTTCAAAACAATAAGACTTCAACACCTATGACCATGCTCAATGCATGAGTTGCAATCTAAGTCATAGATGGTATTGGCGCAAGCAAAACTTTTCCATATAAAGTTGAATATCAATGCATGCAAGGGATAATAGTTTTTTGTAATCAATTGAGTAGGTGAAGAATAGCTCCCTAATATCTCTGTGCATGATACATGGTTAAGTGGAACTAGCTCACCTTTAACAAATACCTTGTTAGGAAATGTAGCTTAGTGACATATACTTATTTTGGATGGATCACCTATTATTCGAATGACAAAGGTCATTTAATAATTTCCTTTTCTCTTTTGCAGTTGTAGGATACAATATTGGCCATAGTTATCAGAATCTTATGATTCACAATTCGAATCTTATGATTTGATACTGCATGTAACACCTCCACTTTTACTTCCTAATCTATTTTTCTAATTATTCTATAATTATCTCTGGAGGACCAGATGGAAATCTTAGGAGTTTGATCCTACGGTTAGGTTTGTCTTAGTAAATACTAGTTAGTTGAGACTTTTAATAATTTTTTTAGACTAGGGCCTGGAAAAGGATAAAATGACCATTTTGTCCCTAAAAGGACTGTATAATTGAGAAATTAGATAAAAATAGTTAGAAGTGTATAAAATTTATTTTTAAGTCATTTATATGCTTAGAATAATTAATAATAATTTTTAAAATTTTCAAAAATTTATTGAGACAATTTTTGTGAAATGACCAAAATATCCCTAATCGACTATAGGAGCCAACCAGAGACTTTTTAACTTCAAAATATTTTGAAAATTTATATTGAGTATATTTTAATTATAAAAATTTTATTTTAAGGTAAAAATAGTGAAAAACAGAAAACTATATTTATTTGACAAATATTTGATTTATTAGCTTAATAAATGACCATTTTAGTAAAAAATTTATTATAAATAATATATATATGTGAGAAAATTCCAAAAAAAAAAAATTTAGACTCACAAAAATATGTGTGAGGACATGGTGTGGTTAGATTTATTTAAAACTAACCCAAAAATCCAATCCAATTTATTACCATAAATTATTATTTTATTACTTTTTACCATCACATACACATGTTAATTAAAGTCAACAATTACAGCCCTTATTTTCCTTATTCTAGACGCTAAATCAGACTATGTGAGGGAGGAAGTACATTTTAAACAATTTTTTAATGAGATTAGTGAAAAAAATTAAATCAAAACGATACAATTTTTTCTTCTATAAAAACTCATCCAACCACCTTACTATTCTCACTTTCTTTTTCAAATTTTTACCCCATTCTCTGCTAGTAATTGGACGTCCTCTTCCTTTCCCTTTCCCTTTCCAAGCCTTTAAAAAAAAATTATCCACCATTAAAGCACCTTCATGCTTAGGTTTAGTTCTAATACCTTAAACATCTCCTCTCATCTTCTTAAACACCATTAACAATTATACTTAGAGGTAAAGGGAGAGTGAGGTTTAAGCCTCTACTTTTCTTTTCTTAATGGGTGTGAGTGTTGGGTTATCCCTTAAACCCATAATATTATACTAATCCTACTACTATCTCTATATAAAAGTAATTATTTAATTTCTTGTTCATTTTAATTTCTTGCTTTACTTTAATGTCAATTACTTTGATGTTTATTTATTTACTTGCTCTTGTTAATATTTTCATTTATGTTGTTATTTATTTTTAATTCTTGCTCTATTTATATTTTTATCCATTTATTTATTACCATTTACTTTATTTTGTATTTTCTTTCCATTTATCTTTTTATTGACTTAAAGTTGTTATTATTTTCATTTTTACTTTCCATCGGCATTTATATTAGTTAAGTTCTCTTTATTGCCATTTAAGTTTGTTGTTATTTATTTCCTTTTGTTTCTATTATTTATTTATTGCCATTTAAGCTTATTGTCATTACTTCTTTACATTGCCTTTATATATTTTTACCTTACATTTTATTATTGCTAATAATTTATTATGCCTTAAAATTTATTATTATAGCATGATTATTGTTATTGACTTTACTCTTATATAAATTACTTATTTTAAATCAAAATTATGGTCTTGGATCACTTGAAATAAAAACATTTTTTGAACCTATTTTTATTAATGGCCTCTTTTACTAAAATAAGGCTAAGAAGAAAATTTTTTTCACCTAAATGGTATCTAGACAATAAAAATGAATGGAGGTGGTTAAGAAATAATTGTAATTTATTAAATGAATTTTAAGACCACTTAGCAAATATTTCAAATTTGTGTATTCCAATGAATTTAGAAAGAAAAACAAACAAATTTGGGCTTTTTCTTTAGAGGGCATTCAGCCTATTAGAAATAAAGTAGAAAAGAAAAAAAATTATCAAATTATTTATACAAAATTAACTTGAAATGAAAATAATCGAATAAGGCTTAGGTTAGTAGGACATTTCGGTCCTTAGAACATTAGTAAGGAACTTGGATAAAATTTCCACAAAAGTTGGAATTTTGATTTCGATAAAGTATCCAAATTTAAGTGAGAAAATGAAACTTTTGTGTTGTTCTAACATTATTAAGGCCCATGGCCTTTTTGAATAAAAATAAATAATAAGTTTCTTTTATTTAAATTAAGCATTTTGTCAATTTCTTAATTTGGCTCAACTTAGTAAAAATGAACCTTAGGATTAGTAGGAAAGTTGGAAGAAAAGTTTTCTTAAAAGAGCTATTTCTTTTAAATTTTGTGAACTAATGTAGGAGACAAGTTTTGGATTCTATTAAATGGGCTTTTTGCCCAACTAATGAAAGTTTTAGTAACAAAATTTTCTTGTATGAATTTAAATTGTGTTGACATCTAAATTTTTTGACAACTTATGGCTAAAAAATGAAATTTTGTTCAACTAAGCCTTCCTAGTAAATGTTTTTGTCAATAAAATGAAATGCCTACACTTGTAGATAAATTACACGTTTTTATTAGCAAAGCGGGAAATAGATACATCTTGATTTTAGTAAACGGAAATAACTAAAGAGAAATTTTAAGTATACTTTGTGATTGTAGCCTAGCTTGACCTTCCACATCAAAAAAGAAATTCTCTCAAACTTTAATTTCTAAATTTTCTTCATAATTATGGATTGAGAACTTTACCTTTAAAATAGTCTAATTTGAAAAATTAGAAAATGAGAAGGGTAAATCAAAGAAATTAAACTGAGAAACTACATTTAGAAAAAGTATGTATGTATAAAAATGAATTTTTGCATGCAGCTTTAATTGTTGACATTTCTTGTTATACGTTCTATTTGAATTGTTTCTAAATTATTATAAATGTGATGGATAAATGCAAAACTCTGTGAAGAATGATTTTGGAACTCTGATGGATTATCCAGAGAGTATGTCTTGAAACTTAGAAACAAAGTCATACGAAAATTCCTAGTTGAGTTAGGACCATGCTGAGAAGTATGAGTGCCTGTGTCTGGGAAGTCATAGTTTGGTACACTGCAGGATGAAAGGTAGGGACCATTGTTGGGGTCTTGAAGGTAAAGGTACCAAGTTGTGAATGTCCCAATGGTTAGGTTAGCGCCCTGAGCCGGGATAAATCACGTAAACTGACTTGATAACTGTGACGCCTACTCAGCATCACCATGATTGTTGGAGTGTATATCCCTGATGGGCATGTGGCCCTTCCCTCGAGGATGATGATTATGACATAGATGTCTATACCTTATAAGGGATTATACGAACTCCCAATCGCTTCCCAGTGATTCTTGATGGTTAAAGTGAATCATCAAAAATAAGTATGGATCCATACGTTGAGTAAAGCTTTGTAAATGAGTGACAATAATGTAGATCAAACATTAGGATTTCCCTAATTGAATGTTTAATTTATTATTTGTAGCCTATTAAGAAAACGAATGAGGCTTTTATAAAAACCTCACTCCTTTTTTTTTCTATTTCTTTTTCATATATGACCATAGTACGAATAGATGGATCTATTCCATGGGATGGCGAACATCCACCTTTCCTACAACCCTCAAGGTCATTGGGTCTGTGACCCGGTTACCCAATACTCCACCTTTCAGGGACATATTACCTTTACATTCAAGTTCCCTATACTAGATGTTTTCCTTCTGATGGAGTAGCTGACCATACCTATGACTCTTTGTACAATTGCCCCTGACAAATTTATCGGAAGATCACACTCACCTCCACCTTCACCAGCAAATATGAACATGGATGACGCTCTATTTCCCCAGATGGACAACAATCCTGACATTAGCATCATGGAGCTTCCTGCGCCCTACCTTCAGTATTATGAGCCACCACCCGTGATCCCACCTTCCAAGGTCAGTAGTGTTGGTGGCTTCGATAGCCTTTGGCTATTACCCAATGGCCATGTCCCTACAGATGACGAGGACGAGGATATAAGGGATTCTGAGGATACTTAGGTGATGGACTCTAAGGATTCGCAATAATGACGACTCTGTCTATGACTTTTGTAGATGATGTTGAAATAGCACGAGATTTACAAGAAGGGGGAGTTGAATTGTGCGTCTCAATAACTTTTTAAAGATAAAACAAATTAGAAAGCGTTATAGAACTAAGGATAGAGAAGACAAGCACACAAAGATTTTATACTGGTTCGCTCAACCTTGAGCTACGTCCAGTCCCTTCACCCAGAAGGTATCTACTAACCAACCTTGGTTACAAGTATTCTTCACGGCTTCTTCAGACTTTACAATGCAATCACCCCATATTGCTTTACCAACCCAAGTATTCTTTGTTCACTAAGCCTCTCTACGCTTTCACAACAAAATAGTTGTTTACAAATAGATTCAACTCACACAGTGAGAATATAGAAGATTGAGTGCAATACAGTAAAATATCAGAGATTTATAAACTATCGTCCAGTGGACGCGTAAGAAAACAATTAGTGTTTTTATGTTCATGCTTGATTTTTCGTTGTTCACACTTCTTGTTTTTCACTTCTTCTTCTTTCTCGATATATATAGTCTTCAGCGAAAAAGAGCCGTTAAAGAAGACTTGACTTTAATTCTTCAAGAAAAGGTGAGTGTATCGAGCTTTCAGTCATATCAGAGAAGACAGCTTTTGAACTTGTACTAAAACGAAAAGAGCAGCTCTATGCAAGAGATCTGCTTTTTTGAACATTCTTCATTTGGTTTGGCAGCTCGAAGAGTTGACTTGCTATTTCTATCTTATTGCGCTTTTGCACTAGAAGTTTTTGTCTACTATTTAATGCTCGAAATATTTGAACGTTAAATCTTAAAAAGGTAAGGCATTAGTCTTGATATACAAAAGGATGCAAAGATTGGACGAAAAAGACTTAGCCATTTAATAGCTTGTGTCTGGACGCGTCTAGTGTGGTTGTTTAAAGTTTTAAAACACTGAGTCCATAAAAGAAACTTACACTTAGACGATCATCATAAATGAGTCCATTGGATGCTAGTTTGAGTTTGGACGCTGTAAATCCGTTAGTTAAAAAAAAACAGAGACTTATACATTAATAAGTTTGTTATCTTCAAAATTTGAAGGTTTGGACGCTTTAACGTTTTTGGTTCCAACAATCTCCTCCTTTTTGATGATGACAAACCTTATTAATTTTTAAGTTTTGTAAATGTTTTAAGACAAGGAAAGTGTATATATAACAAGGTTTTGATAGACTTACTATGCTCCCCCTGAGTCTGAAATATCGTAATTTTCTTGACGCATACGAAATGTTAGTCTAGATAAATGTCCAAGTATCAGAGTATAGAAAGTTGATGCATGAATGCAACAAGTATTAGAGTGAAACAGAGCAGTCAAATATTAAAGTATTAGAGCAATCAATCATAGTAACTAAAGAGAAGACTAAAGAGCAAATCATTTAGAAAAAAAAAAACTTTATTATAGACATCTCAGAGCTATATATAAAACTTGTAAAAATTATGCAATATATTTTCTCCCCCTTTGTCATTATCAAAAAAAAAAAGAGAGAGAGAAAATGTCATCATAGTCACTAGGGCGCTAGAGGAGGAAGAGGTGAAGGTTGTGGTGTGCGGAGGAGTTCTTGCTAGTTCTGGAAGATTTGTTGTAGGAGAGAGAAGATGGGTTGGAGTTGGTTAGTGACATACTGTTGGACGGCAGGGTCAATAGTTGAGATAGGTGGAGGGGCAGTAATGAAGATGGGAAGGCTTGCGGATGCTTGGGAATCGGAAGGAGGTGGGGGTGGAGTTGTTTGTGCGGATGATTGAGAGGGGATTGATGGGTGAATTTCAGTGGGTGGAGGGGGTGCTTCTAAGAAGAGAAGATTGGGGATTTGGAGTTGGTATGGACGCAGTGTTGTCTAGGGGTAGGGAGGTTTGAAGAAGTTGGGATGTGTGAGAGCAGCAATCAAAATGTAGAGGAGGGAGGTTTCTGTACCAATTATAGGATGCATGTTAGCTGGACGAACAAAGGCGGCAGAAGTGTCTAAGAAGTGAAAGACACGAGCTGGATGCTACGTGTATTCACAGTTCATTGCTGTTGGAGTTTTGGCTTTATCGTCTTGCGAGACTCCGCTACTGGACGCTTCTTGTTCACAAGTGAACATATGTTGATGCCAGAAACGTTCAGCATCATCCTCGTCCATGTCTTGTGAAAGACAACGAGCAATGTACCATTCCAGAGTAATGGCTGGATGATGTTGAAATTTAGCTCTGGATGGTAGCAGTAAAGACGACGTCTTGGTTAAAATATTCTCCTTCTTTTTTCTAACATCCAAGGTTGGAAGCCTTGAGCATATGCGATCAAGTTGGATGCGGATGGTTGTGGATGGTTTGATGTGTTGAGAGGGAGGGATGTAAAGTTGATACTTTAAGAGTGCAGAGCTCTTTATAGAGTTGTAAAACATATGCTCGAAAGACAAGGGGAAGAATCCAGCTTCTTTCGGGTCTAATGGCCTAAACTTCAAATTTGCTAGCCTCAATTGGACTGTCCACTCAAACGCTCGACTTTGCTTTTGTTGCAGAGCCTGTTGTATTTCTTCCACTAAAGGTACTCGATGTTGAAGTACTCCAGGAGGATGGGCAGTTAAGCGCCAGGCTCGCTCTAGTCTTGGATACCTTCGTCTGATAAACTGCTTCACAGCAGATGTTCGATTGCTCCAGAAGGTAGCGCCAAGTATTCTGTAGATGGTTGATGGACATAGTCGTCCATATATTTTTCGAGAGAGAGAGGCGAGTAATCAAAACCAAAGTCAGGCTCAGGAAGAGGCTCTGGACGTAGTATAATGGCATTGTCATCCACTTGGTTTTGTTGATTGCCATCCAAAAATAGTAAAGGCCACTATTGTTTGGTTCTTGTCAAGGTTTCTAGTTGAGTGGATGATGAGGCTATGATGGAAGATGAAGAAGGTTGTTTTGTAGGCTTGATGGAAAGGTGTAGTTTAGGGAGTCCAGGTAAGGGTATGGTGCAGGTATAACCTTCATCACCAAGTAGTAGTATCTCTGGCTCAGGTGTGGCTTCTGTTTGGATATGTGTTTGGGCTTGTGTTTGATCAGGGATGTCTTCGGTAGGTTCAACAATCAGTGTTTTAATGAACTCAGCTTCAGATACAACACTAGCAAGTGCAGAAATCTTACTTTTCTTTTGGGGTGCTGGTTTTCATTATGTGTCTGCTAGACGTTTTGATGGTTCATATGGTTGGACGTCTGATGCTAGTTGAGATTGAGGAGGAAATGCTCTTGTGGCAGTTTTCTATTTCTTCACCAGAGCTCCTATGGGCTCTATGTCTTTGTCTTCTGACTCCACGGTTAACCGAAGTCTTCTCTTGGCGGTGCTTGTGCAGGTGCAGCAGCAAGAGTAGATGAAGTAGGAGCAACAATCTGAGGAACAGGCAGAGCGTCAGGTTATTGCGTTTTGGATCTTGTTGCTCTGGACGTCTTTGCTCTAGATGGTTGCCTTCGGGTGGACGGTCTAGCAGCTGCAATAGGATGGACGAAGAGAGCTTCACTGTCCATTGGCTCGGCCGATAGAAAAGTTGGTTGTTCAACTTGTAAAGGTGCCTCCTTTACCAATTCTTCCTTGACATCCACCAGCTTGTCAGGCTTCTCCAGTGGTGTCAGCACGAACCCAGCTCTCATCTGGGCAATATTGTTTCGTCCAAAAGGTACTTAGGTGAACCTGTGGCCACCACCTAGCGTTCAAATCTGCACTTGCTCACCAACAAGCAGAGAGAAGAAGGCGTCATATACCTTTTGTATCCAGAAAACCCTGTTCAGAAGAGCGGCGTAGGTGATTTGGTCATGTTCTCCTTATCTTTTCATGGTCCTTATAATATTGCTCAAGATGAGGTGAGGCAGGTTGAACTGTTGACTAGTAGCCATGTGAAACAGTGCGAACTTATGCAGGAAAGTTACGCTATCCTTGGACCCTGCTTTGTGCAATATCCCCTTGTTCAGGAACTACTGGTACACCTTGGCCTCCTTGATCAGTTTACTGTATTCAACTAGACCTTCACCTTCAGGTCCCATCAAGGCTACGTCCACTGTCTCATGTCCTCCAAAGCTGTCTTCCCACCCATTTTTGATGCAGGAACCAGCCCTTTCACAGCCAACAGCTTGTCTCACACTCCCAAGGTCTATAGTGACCTTCACGTCCAACACATAACCAACAATGTTCATTGTAGAGAACTCTGCAGATTTCCAGAATTGTCTGATGAGCTATGGATATATGATCTCGTTAAGGTGGAAATAGTTGAGGATTCCACATCGCATCAGATTGTCCTTGACCTTTACTCCCATGTCATCAAGAGCTTGTATGTCAAAACGGCTTTCTATCAAGACAATAGCCCTGTCCAGGCTTTCCACACGAGCCACAGCCTTTATAGCGGCACCGGTTTTCTCCATCACAAAGGTTGAGAGATTGAGGGTTTAGGGTTCAAGGGTTTTCGAGAGAGAGAAAGAGATAGAGTTTCAGAGATGGTAAAGGTAAGTGTTTAGGTGCTAGTGTTTTGTGTGTATAGGAAGGAACTAATGGGTTTCTCTTTTTGGCGGTTTTTTGAATTTTTGAAGAGAGATAAAGTCACATTAAATGCTTATCAGGTGCACACGTTTCTCGAGGGCGATTATACAGAGTATACGTGACTCAGACAAGAATAAAGCATTTATTTCAAATCATTTTCAATGAAAACATGATTAAGTACGGATAAAGATTTTATGCACATAAATATGAACCGTTATGAAATGCGAATAGTCATGGGCGCATATATGATGGATGATATAATGATGATGGACGCTATATGACTTTGGACGTTACTAATCATTGGACGGTCAAGGCACATAGAAGGAAAACTATTCCTTTGTAAATTCTATGCCAAGACGATCTCGGATATGGATAAGTTTATCTTCAGGAAGTGGTTTTGTAAATATATCTGCTAATTGATTTTCAGTGTTAATGAACTGAATATCAACAACCCCTTTCTGAACATGATCTCATATAAAGTGATGTTTTATTTCAATGTGCTTTACTCTTGAATGCAATATAAGATTTTTAGACAAGTTTATTGCAGTAGTATTATCACAGAGGATAGGAATGCTACTCTCATAAATATTTTAGTCATCTAGCTGATGCTTGATCCATAGGATTTGTGAGCAGCAGGACGTTGTTGAAATGTATTCTACTTCTACTGTAGACAGGGCAATCGTCCCTTGTCTTTTGCTCATCTAGGAAACCAGATTTCTACCAATAAGGTGACATCCTCCACTGGTACTTTTTCAATCTATTCTGTCTCCAGCATAATCAGCATCACAAAATCCAACTAACCTATATTCCTTATTTGACTTAAAGCATAGACCAAGGTTAGTGGTTCCTTTTAAGTATCATAAATTCTTTTTACTGTTGTGAGATGTGTTTCTCTAGGATCAGACTGAAAACGTGCACATAAACATACACTAAACATAATATTAGGTCTGGACGCTATAAGATAAAGTAGTGATCCAATCATACCTCAGTATATAGTTTGGTCTACCTTTTTGGATGTGTTGTCCAGCCCAAGTACTGAAGATGGATGTATAGGTGTGCTCATTTCTTTGACATTGTCCATCTTGTACTTTTTGAGAAGTTCTTTTGCGTACTTTATTTGATGTATGAATATGCCGTTATTGGTCTGATTTACTTGTAATCCAAGGAAGAATTTAAGTTCTCCCATCATACTCATCTCAAACTCAGCTGTCATGAGCTTAGAAAAATCCTTGCATAAATCGTCATTAGTAGCACCAAATATTATATCGTCCACATAGATTTATGCAATAATAAAATGTGATTTGACGTCTTTGCAAAATAGAGTAGTGTCTAATTTTCCTCTTGTAAAACCATTTTCTAAAAGAAAAGAACTCAATTTTCCATATAGGGCCTTTTTGAGTTTGAAAACATGTTTAGGATAAGTATCACACTCAAAACCAGGAGGTTGTTTCACATAAACTTCCTCATTTATTATACCATTTTGAAATGCACTTTTCACATCCATTTGATAAAGCTTCATATTACTATGAGCAGCAAATGAAAGTAAAATGCAAATGGCTTCTAGTCTAGCTACCGATGCAAAAGTTTTAGTAAAGTCTATACCTTCTTGCTGAAAGTAGCCTTGAGCCACAAGTCTAGCTTTGTTTTTTACCACTTTGCCTGCTTCTTTCAGCTTGTTGTGAAACACCCATTTAGTTCTATGACAGATTTATCTTTAGGTGCAGGAACTAGCTGCCACACGTTGTTTCGTTCAAACTGACTCAGTTCTTCCTTCATGGCATTGATCTAGCCTTCGTCCAGGAGAGCTTTGTCCACTGTCTTTGGTTCCGTTTAGGAAATCAAGGCAGTTTGAGCTTGCTCTTTGAAGGTTGATCTTGTCCTCACATGATCGCGTACATTTCCAAGAATTTGATTATCTAGATGATATGTCTTCATTTGCCACTGTCATCCAGTTGGTTCCTTTTCTTCCGTCTTTGGATCGTCCAACTGTGTTCTGGACGTTGGTTTATTGGTATCGTCCAACTTCATATCTGCAAAAGAATCTCTAGCTTTGATAGTTCTTTATCAGGCTTATTGTCATTGAATTTTACATGAATGGCTTCTTCAACCGTTAAGGTTCTAGAGTTGTAAACTCTATAGGCCTTGGACGTTTTAGAGTAGCCTAACAATATTCCATCATCACACTTAGAATCAAACTTTCCAAGATTGTCCTTAGTGTTTAAAATGAAACATTGACATCCAAAAGGATGAAGATATGATATGTTGGGTTTTCTTCCTTTCCACAATTCATAGGGAGTCTTTTTCAAAATAGGTCTAATATATATTCTATTTTGCAAATAACATGCTGTGTTTACAACTTCAGCCCAGAAGTTCTTAGGAGCGGAGTTATCATTAAGCATGGTTCTAGCCATTTCTTGCAATGACCTATTCTTTCTCTCTACCACACCATTTTGTTGAGGTGTTTGTGGTATAGAGAAGTTGTGGAGAATTCTGTTCTCCTCACAGAACCCTTGAAAACTTTCGTTTTCGAACTCTCCTTCATGATCACTTCTGATTAAGGCTATACACACCTTTTTCATTTTGAATTCTTTTATAGAAAATAAAAAACATCTTGTATGACTCATCCTTGTATTTTAAGAACATGACCCATGTCCATCTAGTATAGTCATCTACTACAACTGACCCATATCGTTTTTCATTAAGAGAGGCTGTTCTAGTGGGACTAAACAAATCAATATGTAATAGCTCAAGCGGTCTAGTAGTGGAAACAATATTCTTTGATTTAAAAGAGCTTTTCACTTGTTTCCCTTTTTGACAAGCATCACAGAGAACATCAGATTTGTATACAAGATTTAGAAGTCCTTTTACGAGGTTATGCTTGTTTAGCTTTGAGATTAATCTCAAGCTTGCATGTCCAAGTTTCTTGTGCCAATTCCATTGATTCTCCTTGATGGATACTAGACAAGACACGTTTTAATTTGTGAGATCATTTAAGTCAATCTTATAAAGATTGCTTTGCCTCTTAACAAAAAATAATATAGATCTGTCTAGATTTCTAACTGTACATGCATCTTTGTCAAAGGAGACACTGTGTCCACTATCACATAATTGACTTATGCTTAGTAAATTGTGTCTAAGTCCTTCAACATATAAAACATTTTCAACAGAGGGGAAGGGATGCTTACCTATCTGACCTATACCTACAATCTTACCTTTCTGATTTCCTCCAAAGGTGACCCATCCATCGTTCTTTGGTTGGAGGCTTTGGAACATACACCTTTCGCTTGTCATGTGTCGTGAGCAACCATTGTCTAGGTACCATGATTGGTGTTTCCTTTCTGTTGTCAAGCAGATCTGCAACAAGAATTATCATAGACTTAGGTACCCAAATAGACTTGGGTCCTTTCTTGTTAGTTTGGCAGGCATTGGACGCCTTCTTCATTGGACGATGAAAGCATCGAGATGATTCATGCTCATTTTTTCCACATATTTTACAAAAAGCAATATTTTTATTTGTTTTACAGGCTTCTTTCTTAGAAAATCCAAGCCCATATTTGTCACAAGGACTCTGTCTATAAGACAAAATTTTATTTAGATTTTTAGTCCCATTAACGAACTTGGACAGGCTTTCCTTTAGATGAGTAACTTCCTTTTGAAGTTCTAACGCTTCATGAGGAGGTATCTCTTCTGAAATAACCTTTGTTTTTAGAAACTCATTTTCTTTTAAAACATTTTCATAGTTTTCTTTAAGCAAATCAAATTCTTTTGTTACTTTGGAAAATTTCCTTTTTAGTTCTTTATATCCTACTGAAAGAGTTGAGGAGTTAGCAAGTAATTCATTATAAGCTTCTTGAAGAGAAATTAGATCATTAAAGTTTACCTCTTCAACTTGCTCATCTTCTGAGCTTTCAGAACTGATCTCCGCCATGAGACGTAGGTTTGCTTCTTCCTCTCCTTCTTCTTCGGATGAGGATAGATCCATGTCCTCCCAAGTGGCCATGATTCCTTTCTTCTTCTTTTTGAAGAAGATTTTCTTCTTGTCCTTTTGCAGGCTTGGATATTCAGCTTTAAAGTATCCAAGCTTTTTACATTCAAAGCATACTTGGGGACTTTTCTCCTTCGATTCTTTGTTAAGCTTCTTCGTGAAGTTTTTAGTTCTGGACCCTCCTTTCCTTCGCCACATGGCCTGTATCTTTCTTGATATGAAAGATATCTCGTCCTCAGAGTCGTCGTCTTCGGATGCTTCATCAGAGGACTCTTCCACTTTAAAGGCTTTGGACGATGACCCTTTTACAAGACGCTGGACGCTGCACACTTAAGGTGATGGACTTTCTCTTCTGTCCTTTGTCCTACTTTAATTCCAACTCATGGACTTTGAGAGTTCCAAGTAACTCTTCCATGGAGAGCGTTGTTAGATCCTTGGATGCTCTCAAAGCCGTAACCTGTGGTCTCCATTGTGCAGGCAAACTTCTTAACATCTTGTTAATATGATCATAATTGTCATAAGTTTTGCCTAAAGATCTCAGGTTATTAATTATAGTTTGAAATCTACCAAACATAAGTTCAATAGTTTCATTTTCTTCCATAGTAAAGAGTTCATATTGTCTTACAAGTAAGCTCAATTTAGATCTCTTTACCTGTGAAATACCCTCATAAGCAAGCGCAAGAGTATCCCACATCTTTTTAGAACTTTTTAAGCTATGCACTTTTTCATATTTAGTTTTAGATAAAGCGCACATCATAGCATTTCTAGCTTCTGAGTTAAGAAGGTACCTTTGTTTGTGAACTTCTGTCCACTAACCTCTAGGTAATTCAGTTCTAGCATGGTCTAGGGGCAGATAGTCACCAGTTTCTACAACGTCCCATATATCTATGTGACATGCATCAAAGAATGCTATCATTCTTTGTTTCCAGTAGTCGTAGTTTTGACCTTTGAATAAAGGAGGTTTGTTTACTACTTGTTCTTCGTTTTCCATCTTTCCTCAAGATCTTTTACCCCTGCAGTGTTAGATGCTCAACCCCAAGAGGTCAAGCTCTGATACCAATTGAAATAACACGAGATGCACAAGAAGGGGGAGTTGAATTGTGCGTCTCAATAACTTTTTAAAGATAAAACAAATTAGAAAGCGTTATAGAGCTAAGGATAGAAAAGACAAGCACACAGAGAGTTTTATACTGGTTCGCTCAACCTTGAGCTACGTCCAGTCCCTTCACCCAGAAGGTATCTACTAACCAACCTTGGTTACAAGTATTCTTCACACCCTCTTCAGACTTTACAATGCAATCACCCCATATTACTTTACCAACCCAAGTATTCTTTGTTCACTAAGCCTCTCTAGGCTTTCACAACAAAATAGTTGTTTACAAACAGATTCAACCCACACAGTGAGAATATAGAAGATTGAGCGCAATACAGTAAAGTATCAGAGATTTATAAACTATCGTCCAGTGGACGCGTAAGAAAACAATTAACGTTTTTATGTTCGTGCTTGATTTTTCGTTGTTCACACTTCTTGTTTTTCTCTTCTTCTTCTTTCTCGATATATATAGTCTTTGGCGAAAAAGAGCCGTTGAAGAAGACTTGACTTTAATTCTTCAAGAAAAGGTGCGCGTATCGAGCTTTTAGTTGTAACAGCCCAAATTTCAAGTACTAGAAATAAACCACGAGGTAGCTTTTAGTAGAACCTTTCTCATATGTTATTAGACAAAAGATGTCTTAAGAATTATTGTTATTATATTTCCTATTATTATTATTATTATTATTATTGTGTTGTGTTGTTGTTATTATATTTATTGTTATTATTATTGTTGTTGTTGTTGTTGTTGTTGTTGTTGTTGTTATTATTATTATTATTATTATTGTTATTAATACCTTAGTATTATAAATTACTAGGAATATTATCATATAACCCAAAAGAGCATCTAGGGCCCAATAGGGGACAAAAGCCCACTAAGCCACATACTCACCCACATATTATAAGAAGGGAATAGAGAAGGAGGATTAGGTTTAGCTGTTGCAAATAGAAGAAGAAAGAAGTTAGAGAGAATGAGGAAAAGAAGGGAAGAAGAAGAGGAAGAGAAGGAGGAAGAATAGAAACCGGAGAATCCAAACCCTATAACTCAACTTTGCATGTCCACAAAGGTGAGTGCTCTCCCCCATGTCCTTCCTTGTTCTTATTCATCTATTTATCTTTTCCCTCCTTATACCTAAATTTAGGGATTTGATGGGTTTTGAGGGGATTATGAAGGAGTAAGGAAATTATAGATTAGATTGACCAATTATCGATGTAGAAGAGTGATTAAGAATCTAATTATTTATCTTGAAGCATTTAAAACCCAAAGACAATAGGAAAAATAAATTAAAATTAGTACTTCGGATCCGCCCGGCGGGATTAGATAGCCGCTGGGCGACTTTCTTCAAAAACTGAATTCTGCGTTTATGCTAGGCACGCGGAGCCGCTGGGCGGGGTGAAATACCCGCTGGGCGGGTTGGGTTCCGACGCGGTCCTGCTGGGCGGGTTCGCTGGACCGCTGGGCGGGACTTCCATCCTGCTGGGCGGATACGACTTTTGTTATTCCGTTCTTTGTGTTTATGAGCTCCTCTTTGCAGTTTTTAACTCATTATTGTTTGTTTTCTTATGCCTTGTTGAGGTTATATTGTATGATTATTATTTACCTTGAAAGAAACTGAGTGTGATATGAAATTGTGTTAATGTTTCATGATAAAAGTCTATAAAAAGTTGTAAGCATTATTTGTGACCATGCATCATAACATTTGAGTTATGTGATGAGGAAAGTATGTAGGAATCTGGCTGGTGGAGGCCGTGATGGGTTGTCTAACCTTAGCCTTGGGGGTTATCCGGTTGGGAAAACTCCAATGGTCCATGCTGATCCCATGGAGCCGGGGTGTACTGGCAAAACTGGGTAACCCTGACTAGTCACCGGGGGATATCATGCTAGTTGAGGGTGCGAAAGCCGAAGGCATCGGTACCGATGACGCTTCTTATGGCCTGCATTTACTCCTAGTCTACTTTTCGAAAAGTTTAGGTTGGTACCACATGTGCATGAGTAGTGGTTTAGGAACATAGCACGCATATGTATCTTGTTATAGTGTGATATGTTAGAGTGTGCTATGTTGTAATTATGTAAATTCTATGTGACCCTATCTATGTGAATTCTATATAAGAGTGTAATTGTGCCTTGTGATGAAATGTTAAAGTTGTGGACATGTGATCATATCTTGCACGAGTGTCGTTCCTGTTTGATAAAATAAAACGAGGTATATGTCTAGTTACTAGACAAAGAATGTGAAACAATTATATGCTTGTAATGGGAATTGTGTTTGCTGCCTTAAGGATAAGTGAGAGGCTAGACCTTAGGATAGTGTTATGAAGGTTCTAGTTGGATAATAATAGTTGTGAATAAGATAGAGAAAGGGTGAATTCCCTCATGGTGTAATAGAAAGGTATAAGACAAGTAAGAGAGAATGAAATAAGAGTATTTTAGGATGTCTGTAACCTTAGACTTAACCCTAGGGGACAGCTTTGAATATTAAAAGGAAGAAAAGTAAATTCTAAAGAGGGTTTTCGGTAAGAAAGTATAAATAATGAGGATGAGTTCTTAAGTTAAGATTGAGATTGTAAACCAATATAATAGTTGTGAGAATGAGAGAGCAATTAACAGGGAGTATTGACTGTTGAAAGGTGTAGACTCGACCATAGGTATGGATAATTACGAGAGACCCAATGAGGCTAAAGCCATGAGAGATAAGTAATGAAGGTTGTCCGAGTAGAAGAGTTTGACCTAGCCGTAGAACCCTTAGAGCACTCACTGAGACATTATGTCTCACTCCTTTAAGTTTTCCCTTTTTCAGGATACAGGTGAAGACATGTGCAGATGAAGCTTGGACTCACGTGCATGAAGTCGTAGCCTAGTTTACGTTATTTATTTTTTGTATTCTTTATATTTTATATGACACCTTTGGGTAATATATGAGTTGTATTAGGCATGTATTTTAATTACTGTATGGTTCGTATATAAAATCTAATTACATTTATGAGTAGTATTTGCATGTTGTGTCTACCTTCCAAGTTTGTTTTTTTTCTTTTCATTCTTAAAAATATAGACCTAGTTACGGTAATGCCCCTTAGGGTGTTACATCAGTCATATCAGAGAAGGCAGCTTTTGAACTTGTACTAAAACGGAAAGAGCAGCTCTGTACGAGAGGTCTACTTTTCTGAACATTCTTTATTTGGTTTGGCAGCTCGAAGAGTTGACTTGCTATTTCTGTCTTGCTGCACTCTTGCACTAGAAGTTTCTGTCTACTATTTAATGCTCGAAATATTTGAACGTTAAATCTTAAAAAGGTAAGGCATTAGTCTTGATATACAAAAGAAGGACGTAAAGATTGGACGAAAAAGACTTAGCCGTTTAATAGCTTGTGTCTGGACACGTCTAGTGTGGTTGTTTAAAGTTTTAAAACACTGAGTCCATAAAAGAAACTTACACTTGGACGATCATCATAAATGAGTCCATTGGACACTCGTTTGAGTTTGGACGTTGTAAATCCGTTAGTTAAAAAAAACAAAGACTTATACATTAATAGGTTTGTTATCTTCAAAATTTGAGGGTTTGGACGCTTTAACGTCTTTGGTTCCAACAAATGTGGGATAGGATGGTTTAGTATAGACCTATGCTACTCTGATATAGGTCTTTTGTTGTATAGTTATCAGCAAGTATCTAGGATTTCTTTTGATGTACTTTGATGTATTTCTTATGTATGTAATTAACATCTGACTTGTACAAAAGACTTGACACATATATATTATATGTTGATGTTTATTTCATGATCATGGTTCTTTATATAATGTCTTTTTAATTTGTTAAACATTTATGAAAAGTAAGTACGGAAAAATTTTAAATCAAGCTACTGTTTCTAACAAACGGATTAAGAAATAATAAACACTTGTCTCATTATAGTGGGTGTTATAATTCGGCTACCTATCAATTTGTATCATAAGATGAATTTTAAATGACTCTATATCTTACGATACATGAATGGATCTCTTCTATTTTGTATCAACGATATGAATCACATGATTCAATGATTCGTTATTTTTTCTTTTTTTTTTACTTTTCTTTCACTAATTCTCATGAAAAAATTGAAAAGTCATATAAGCTTAAATCCTTAAATGAAAAAGAATTGAAGGAACACTTGTGAACTTATCCTATTTGATTATTACACTACTTTATTTGTCACTCACTTATTCAATGCATGTACTCTATATAGCTATTTAATTGCTTCGTTTTCATTCTTTTAAAATAAAGGCTTCACTAACTCATATATAACTAATAATTTTGTTTTACAAGACTTTTGGTTAAGTTGTTTTATCTATTTCTAGTTTAAATGTTTTACATTGAACAATATATATGATCTATATGTAGATAGAAAAAGAAAGAGATGGTGGAATTTGGATTATTATCATTGATCAGATATGTGATACATATATACAACTTTGATGATAATAAAGGATTGTTGAGATCCCTAGAATTGAGGCTACAAATTAGATATTACAACTTATAAAATTAGAAACAAATTATGCATTTAAAAACCAAAGCACAAGGTTGCATATTTGTAGTAACTGATCACTTATATAATATTTGTAGTAATTGATCACATATCTTTAGGATCTGATATGCTTATTCCTTAACTGACCACCTCAAATGCGTGGGTGTAGCTATCACTCCAAGTTTGCTTCTAAGATGACTGAATCTTAGTCAGACAATCTATAATCTAGTCTGCTGAGGGAACACAGGCAATAGTAACTTGATTATGAGAAACTTGATCTCTAATATAATGAACATCCACCTCAATGTGCTTTGATCTGGCATGTAGAACTGGATTTGAAGCTAAAGCCTTTACACTTAAGTTGTCACACCAAAGAATAGGGACCCTTGGCAAGGATAGTTTGATTTACTTTAAAAAAGACATTATCTAAGCAACTTCAGAAGCTAAATCAGTTAAAGCTCTGTATTCAGATTATGTGCTTGACTGAGACACCACCCTTTTCAAATGAGTGTTTCTCCAAGAAAGATACTATTTCTTGCTATATATTATCTAGCTTCTAAACTAGTGGCCCAATCAACACCAGAAAAGCCACTTACATCAAGATCTATAGAAGATTTAATGTGTAGGCACTAGTTTTTAGTTCCTTGCAAGTACCTTAGGATCTGCTTTATTCCTTGCCAATGGTGAACAGTAGGATATCACATGTATTGACTCAATTTATTTGCGAAGTAGGCAATGTCAGGTCTAGTGTTTACTAGGTATTGTAGTCCTCTACTTGCTTGTCAAAATAGTGATGGATTTTTCAATGGCTCTCCTTCAGCTATGTACTATTTTCTTGTTGCCATAGGTGTTGGGCATGTAAGGGCATTCTCCATATTTAACTTTCTCATCAAATCAGATATGTACTTATACTCCAAGAAAATAATATAGGCTTCCAAATACATTCTACCTTCATCTTTGCTAACTTATACTCCAAGAAAATAATATAGGCTTCCAAGATCTGTTACGGTAAAAGGCACATTCAACTATTTAATGAACTTGTTGAGAAAATTAAAGTTGCTCTCTGTTACTAGTATATCATCAACATAGATCAAAATGAAAGTGACATGATGCTTTTCCTTAAGAAAGAAAATAGAGGAATCCATCTTAGTGTTTTGGAATCCCCAAGTTAACAGTGCATTCTTGAGTCTTTCAAACCATTCTCTTGGAGCCTACTTCAACCCATATAGAGCCTTTGTTAATTTACAAATGTGGTGTGGCTTGTTGGGATCAATGAAACCTTCTGGTTGGTAAATGAACACAGTTTCTTTGAGATAACCATTTAAGAAAGCATTATTTATATCCATTTGTCTAACCTCCCAGTTGAAGTGTACTACCATTGACAATATAATTCGCATAATGCTTGCCTTGACTACCGGACTAAACGTTTCTTCATAGTCCAAACCTGCTGTATGTTGAAAACCCCTTGCAACTAATCTAGCCTTCCTCCTTTCTATTGTTCCATCTGTCTTGAACTTAGTTTTGAACACCCACTTAGAGTCTATGACAATTTTCTGCCCTTGATATAGAACTAGTGTCCATGTGTCATTTAAGTACAGTGCCTTGAATTCATGCTTCATAGCTTCTTTCCATTCTAGTGTTTGGATTGCTTCAGCTACTGTCGTAGGCTATTTGTCATTGATCTCCTTCTCAACTGCACCAACATAGGTGTGTTTTGACTTAAAGATCCCGTCCTTGCTTCTAGTACATATTCTATATATATTTATTTGATGTGTTGGTTCTATATCAGCTTTTGTATCATTGTGATCAGTGGCTTGATTCTGAATTGATGGTGTCTCAAGTATTACATGTTCTACTTCCCTCAATTGATCATGAATCGAGGTTTTACTACTATCCAGAGAGGAGTCACTTCTATTCAATTAATTGCTACTGGCTGCCGTATCAATTTGCGAAGCTTTCACATTTGAGAACTGTTTGCTCCTGTAGAGAGAAATGGATAAGAGAAGACAGCAGGTTTTGTTATTATGTCAAGTGTTTTCTTGGTGTTCAAAAAATCATCACGAAATGGAAAATCATTTTCATTGAACACAACATGTCTTGATATGAAAATCCTTCCACTTGAGTTCATACATTTATAGCCCTTATTATTATTATTGTATCCAAGAAACAAACATTTGGTGGTGTGATATTGAAACTTATGTTTGTTGTAAGGCTTGAGACAAGGATAACATGCACACCTGAAAGGCTTTAAAGAATTATATTCTAGCTCTTTATGAAACAACAAATAATATGGGGTTTGATTTTCAATTACTGAAATGGGTAGTCTATTTATCAAGAAAATAGTAGTTGTAAATGCCTCCTACCAATAGTATGATGGCATTTTAGCATGTGCTAACAGTGTTAATCCCAATTCTACTATGTGTCTATGTTTTCTCTTAACCCTTCCATTTTGTGCAAAGGTATATGGACACGACAATCTCAATTGCAATCTTGAATCTTGTGCCAATTTTTAAAAACATTTGAATTCGCCACCACTATCATATTATAGAATTTTGATCCTTTTATTAAATAGATTTTCAGCCATACTTTTAAATTTAATGAAAGATTACAAAGGTTCAGATTTCTGTTTTAGAGGATAAATCCAAGTATGTCTACTAAAATCATCAAGGAAATGAACGTAGTATCTAAAACTAGAGGAAGAATTTATTGGTGTTGGACCCCATATATCTGTATGGACTAAATCTAAAGGTTCCAAGGCACGGGAGGAGGAATTTTTAAAAGATAAGAAATGAAATTTTCCATATTAGCAAGCTTCATAGAAGAAAGACTAATCACTCAATTGAATTTTCACACTGCATTTCTTCAAAACTTCATCTAACACCTTGCTACTAGGGTGAATGTAAGCATCGGGTTCCTTGTTGAACAGGAAATGACATTAGGAAGCTGGTACAACCCAAATATAAGTTTCCCTTCCATTTGTATATTTCCGGTCATTTTGTCCTTCACAAAACAATGACTTGCATGCATGGTTCTAAATTGCGGTTATGGTCGCGGTTGCGGTTTTGTTGTGATTCTTAACATTGCGACAAATTGCGGGAAAATGCGGCTAATGCGGTCGTGATGTGGTTGCGGTGAGTTGAAAAACCTTTATGTTGCAGCCGCAATTGCGGTTGCGGACCGCAATTTAGAACCATGCTTGCATGAAACTCAATTGTTATCAACAGCTAGCTTAGAAACACTTAACAAATTCTTAGTAATTTCTGGAACATAAAGTACTTCATGTAGACTTAGAGGTTTCTTATTAGTCTTAATTGTACTAAAACCTAAACCTAAAATTTTAAGTTTGTTACCATTGCCAACAACTAAATTGGTCTTACTATTATGTTTAGAGAATTCTTGGATGTGATTGGAGTCATGAGCCACATGATTGCTGGTACCATTGTCAAAACACCAATCAGAATCTCTGACTGAATTTAGGCTTGTAACAAAAGCATTATAGTTCTGTCCTCCATGCTTCTCTTCTTTTTCCTTAAGAGGTTGTCCCATATAGGCCTTGTCAAAAAGATAAAAATCACGACTATATGTTAGTCTTACCACACACTTGGCATTTTGGTTTGTCTTTAGAGAAACAACCTCTACCTCATCCTCCTCTTGTGCCTCATTGATTTCCACCTCTCCAACCTCCATTATTAAAGGATCTATTTCCCTTGTTCTTGGATTTGGCAGCAATATTTGTAGAAGCATTTATTGTGAGATTTGAGAATTGCTCAAAAGTTCAATTCTATTCTTAAAAGCAAGAAGTTGTGCCTGCATGCCAACTAGAGCTGAGCAAGAAATCGAGACTCGACCCAAACTCAAAAGATTGAAAAGTAAAATGATTGTTGGGCGAGTTTGGACAGGTGATCAGGTAAAACGGGTGTGAAAATCATAATTCGACAGTTATTACGATCAACTTCAGTTTTGGAAATTTATTTCCATCGGTAACTGAACCGACCGAGTTCATAACAATCAATCAAAGTTTGGAATTTTTTACTTAGGTGTAAATGCCAACTGATAGCAGTAACGTGACAATGCACATAGATGTGACAATCTAAAATTTGAATTTTGCTTTCCATTGTTAGCGCAGTCCATTGTCCACTAATATAAATATTTTGAAATTTAAAAATTAAAGTGCTTTCATAAATAGGAGAACCTTTTATTATATTCCAATTTCATTAAAAATATAGGTGAACCTCGACACTGTAGCGTACAGTGCACCGCCTGTTGCACTACACTTCCTACTTTTGTTTAAATAGTCTACATAGCAATGCATTAGGAAGGGGAGAAAGCCTACTCTGGTGCAACTTACAACAATAATATACCTAAAAAGAAAAAAAAAATCTCCCAGTCTCCCCCATTGAAAGATTTCTGAAAACAATATATCAGTGGCAACTTACTAGTGCGTAGAGTCCTAGAATGTGTTGTGGGTATAGGAAAAATGAGAGTTTTCTGAGGTTTCTACTTTTTTTTTATGGTAATGCGCGGTTTCTACACGTTCCAGAAAAGGATCCTCAAGGACCTTAACACGTTTGGCTTTTAGGGTTCAAGTAAATATGGTCTGCTCAACAGTTGTCCACAAACTGAGTTCTCACCAACATTAGACATGTCCACTGCCATCTCCTCTAAATCTTCCACTTACTAAAACCAGAGTCGATAACATCTTCTGGACAATCTTCAAGTTGTTTCTTCTTCTCAATCCTTCTTTTACCAGAAATTTGATGGGTGTTTTTTTTCATATCCGATGAACCCACCCGACCCACACAGAACCTGATTCACCGGTAACCCGTCCAATTCGAAAAGTCTTATGGTCGAAAATGGGCCATATATTTACTAGTTCGATTTTGTTTTGGATTGAGGTTTTTAGGCCCAACTCCGACCGAACCTGCCCTCTGTCGGCCCCTAATGCCAACCCATGTTAGATCAAGCTTATCAGAAAGTTGAACAACAATAGCATTATATTCATTATCTAATCCAGAAAGTGTTTGAATTATGAGATCACTAGTTCAATGTTATAAAAATCGGCTCCAACCGGCCGGTCAGACCAAAAACTGGACATATGGTCTATCCGATCAACATATCAAATTGGAGATGTATCTAGCCTGGTGGAATCCAATTTGACTTGACTGATTTTGAAAAAAAAAACGATGACCAATCGGTTCACTGAAAACCGAACAAGCATGATGTGTGATGCAGATGGTGAACAAACAAAAAAGAAAGAAGAGGCTGTGAGCGAAAAAAATAAAAAAAATGGTGAACGAATGAAAAAGAAAATAAAAGAGGCTGTGAGTGAAAAAATAAAATGCAAAGAGATGAACAGATGAAAAAGAAAAAAAGGTTGCGTGATGCGAGTTTGGACGAGGGAATGACTTTTTTTATCAAGATGAATCCTCTATGACGGCTGCATCACTTTAGTTTCACTTTTGAATTGTAACTTTGCATTTTAGGGTTTCACATGTTAAATGAGCTAGGCCACTAAGGCTATTTTTTTATTTTGATTTGGGGCTTTTGGGCTTATTATTGTAACCTTGCAATTGTCTTGCTCTACTTGAGGCATTGACCATCATAGTACTAAACAAAAAAAAAAAGACTTTTTATTAAAGAAATATATTTTATTTATTTCATATTTAATCATTATTTTAAAATAAAATGTTCAAAATATGCATCTATTATCATTAATATTTTAAAATATATATTGAGATTTTTAAAGTATAGTGTGATTTTTTATAATTTGTTTAGTATAAAATTTATAGGTTACTTTAAAAAAAATTAATATAAATCGATTTATGTACTTCAATTTGTGACTCATCAGTTCAACCAATAATCCACTAACCCAACTCCCTGACCGAGACACCAACTAGTCCAATTTTAATAACACTCCACTAGTTGAAATCAGGCTTCCAACAAGCTCAGATTGTCAACAAGATTCTTCAGTTTTATCAGGTACTCCTCCATCTTGAGTGTTCCTTTGTGGGTGCTATGAAATTCTGATTTAAGAAGTGTGACTCTGGATCGTGATTATGCTCCTGCAAGGCTTTGGGCAGTTTCCCAAAGCTCCTTTGAGGTCTTGCAGTGCAACAACTGAATTCCAATGTCATGTGTTATTAACTTGAACAGCCAGCCAAGAAGTTGTTGATCATTTGCAACCTATTCTTCATAAGTAAGGTTGGCTTACTTGTTTTCTCCTTCATTAGTGAATTGCTCTGGACATTTATCTGTGCCTGAAATATAGCCATACATTCTGTTTCCTTTGATCATATGGAGATCTAGTGTCTGCAACAACATATAGTTGCTTTTGTCCAACTTGACAAAGCAAGAGAAAGGAATGAAGGCATTTTTCTGGTTTATGGTGGATTCCATAATGGATGATGAGAGTGAGGATGCATGTCAGATCTTAAGAGCTTTGGTATCAAGATAGAAAAAGAAAGAGATGGCAGAACTTGGTTGCCTATCATTGATCAAATATGTGATACATATATACACCTTTGATGATAATAAAGGATTATTAAGATCCCTAGCATTGTGGCTACAAATCAGAGATTACAGCTTATAAAATTAGAAACAAATTATGCATTTAAAAACCAAATCACAAGGTTGCATATTTGTAGTAATTGATCACATATATCATATTTGTAGTAACTGATCAGATATCTTAAGGATCTGATATGCTTATTCCTTAACTTATGATATATTTGAAGTAATTTTTCATTGTCTTTGAATCTTATGATTTGATACAAATTATGATTCATGATTCAAAAATAAGCTCAATAATTCACAATTTGAATCTCAATTTGATAACCTTGATATAGGCATCAAGATTCTGCTTTCATTCTCCTCTCTGCATTATACTCACAACATCCAAGGCAATTAATTATGTTCGATCAATCCTAAGTAATCAATTTACAAAATTCCCCATTCCTTGTTCGTACAGAAAGTGATATATGAATAGTTACTATGTACAATTGTAGCTAGAAATAACCAACACCTGAGCCTATATCTTGTTTGGATTTATTAAGTTAGTGATGCACTATGCCAAAATTACATATAGACATCACCTTTATACAACGCTTAAGTAGATAAGCACTCTATAATATGACACGAAACAAAAAGATAGCGCTTGTTTAATTAAGCGCCATCTTTTTTACAGCAACTTTTCTATATAGTGCGCTTCTCTTAATAGGCGCCATGCTTTCAGCACACTTTTTTTTATATAGTGTGCTTTTCCTAATAAGCGCACTATTACTTGATTAAATTTCTTCGCTCTTTCCTTCGTGCCCCCCACGCATTGTTGCTCCTTCAGTCTTACTTTCTCCCTCCCACTGTTCCTATCGTGTTGAACCCTACAACGTAGTCCTCTGCACTGTAGTCCTCTGGAACGTGGACAAGAAGCCCCTTACGACCCCTACAACACCGCCATTTCGCATCACGCTTCAACGAGGTTGTCAACTGCTCTATCTATGCCAACCACCACATCTTCGCCCACCTCGACCAACAACGTGAACACCCACTTGGACGAGGTCCTCCACCAACAATGTGAATGCCCAGTTCGACGAAGGTCGTGGCCACACCCTCGAAGCCCTACACGAGAAGCATGTGCAGACACAAGTGCAAAACCCACCACTAAACTTGCTCTTTTGCTGTGGCAGTGGAAATAACTTTGCTATTGTAGGAGGTTGGAGGAAGATAAGGTTTGGAAGTTCAGAGCAGAGCATAGGGCGTGTATCTGATGAGTTTTAAGGTTTGTCATCCTTTGGGCTGTGTATCTCATTGAGATTCTTAGTGCTTCTGTTTACTTATTTGGACTTAGTACTTTCAGTTTGTTTGTAGTTTTAACATTAATTTGTCATGCTGCACTGCTAATGCTATTGATTTTGTGCCATATGGTTTCTGTTGCTTAAAAAAAATACTATCAATGGCTATTGTGTACTGTCACTGAAATACATAACTGATAAGGTACATTTGTTTTACAAATTAGGAATTAAGTGTGAATTATTGGGTGCTTGTGGGGTTTTGAATACATAGTAAAATTATGGATGAAATTTCATGTGCAACAGCTTAAACTTTCAAGAAGATTGATTGTTTATGCCATTTGAAATTGAGTATGCATTCTGTCTTATAATAGTAAAGCAACAAGAAACCACAAGGTACTTGTAATACTCACCTAAACTGTGACCATGTTGAGCATTTTTGTATTTAGTAGGTTGGTTTTACCATCTCCAAATGGAACAAACTTGTAGGGAACAGGATAAGGCAATAAGTTGAGCAGTAGTAAACACATCTATGTAATAACCACTTAACATCTCAGTTCCCTCAGTTCTTAACACAAACTCACGATTTCGAATTCTAAGTGGCACCCCAATTCTCAAGTGTCTTCCTTTGCTGGCAAAAGCCCAACCACGTGGGGTTTGAGTTGTTTGACCAGGCCATTTGACACCATATAGTCCCTCACTAGAATTGGAAAGATTAGGAGCGTTCCCTGTGTGGAGGCCAGAGGTTTTAGGCCAATAACTAATCCTCCTAATTCCAGTACCTATCACATTAATGACTTAATAAAATGAATGCACTAAGTTTCCATCTAGACCAAACATCATTTGGCCTGTTAAACTAGTTCTGTTGACTTCTAAAGTTTTTTGAAACAACATGCCACCATCAATAAAGACCCCTATAGTATCCAGGTGAAGGGTGTCTCCCCTTAGCATGTTTTTAGACTTGAATAATTTGAAAATGACAAAGTTCCCCCACTCTTAAAAAACGCATTGAGTGCAGAAGCAAGCACTTAAACAGTGTCATAGGTGTAAAGGGCAAAGGTGTTCAATGTAAAAGGGCCCTTATCAAGATCCTTTTCTTGGCTTAGTTTGTTCCACCTAGAACTAAACTTTCTTTTGATTTCTGACTCGATGTGCAAGGTGATAACATCTTGGATGTCAGTCATGGCTTGAGTTGTGAACAATGATGGATTTGAATCTAGTACTGTAAAAAGCCAACCTGTGGCTAACCACACATAACCAGTTCCTATCAAGCCAAGGGACTGAGCCATATTCAGCACTTGTAGACCAAAAGAAGGGCATATGTGAAGGACTATTACCCTTGATTCCATTAAAGCTATCTTAACTAATGCACTGTTATTTCTTCCTAGTTAACTTTACCAAGCCTAAATGGTGCTTTATGTGATATTTTACCACGTTTCTCTGCTAGCTTATCCCCTAATGCAGCTGCCCCATTTCTTCCATGATCATCATCAATGTAAATTGCTATTTCATCTTTCCATTGAAAGTGATCAACAATTTTTGCCACTGCAAACATCTGATACAGTTCACTCTGTGTTGTCCTAACAAAATATGGGAACTATAGTGAAGTCAGTTTAGGGTTTGTTGCTGCAAATGAAAGTAGAGGCACTTGCATCTCATTTGCAATATGTGAAATCACATGAGCCACGACTAAGAATTGGGGACCAATTATGGCCACAGTGTCACTCTCCATCAATCTTAATGCTGTAAAAATAAATCAACAAGGCCTCATTGTTATTAAGAAACATACATATTTTTTCAGAAAGAAAAATTGCAGAAGTGTAGGGTGGAAAAATCAAATGTGTTTGACAATGACGTACAGTCAATGATTCCTAGGAATCCAATTTTGAATTTTTCACACTCTGATTTTACAAGGACCTTATACTTGTCTCTTTTTCTTGAATCATCACATTTACTACTTAATTGTTTCGAAACCATACCTAGTCCATGCCACTAATTGTTCCAGTGTAAATAATTATATTCACCCACCCATTTTTTTCCTTTCATATCATTTTTATCTTCATTGGTCTATCTCTTTACTTTTCCTTTTTATCAAATCATTTATCACATATATTATTTCCTTTTTGACCTTTTTTCCTTTATTTTTATCTCAATCCACTCCATTTATCACTGATTTCCAGGACTAGAGATCAAAGATTGCGTCCGTCCATACTTCCTTCGCTGTAAGTCAGGTTTGATTGACAATCTGCGAGTTCTCATCAGTTTCTGCATATTTTTTATTTATAATTTTATGTAATTACCTGATGGTTAGCAAGAAGGCAAAGCACGAATCATAAAAGCCACATGGTTGCTGGTTTTGTTATGCATTATAACAAAAGTACCTTGAATTTCAGTGGCGTGGTAGAATATGTTAAAAATCCTTGAGCTGCAACCCACATACTTTGAAAGCATATGTCGATCTAGCTTTTTACTTCATTTATATATGTTTAGTCTGATCTGGTAAACAACAGCTAGAAAGATAAAATCTCACTTTTCTTTAACATAACCTTATGATTATAAAAGATAATATTAAAAAAAAAAGAGTGAGATTATGTTCAAAGCTGTATTTTTTTTTTGTTTCATGACTTAATAAATAGTTAATATATGCACAACATCAAAAACGTGTGGGCTGCGGCTCACTCTTATTATTAACTACTTCCAATTCTTAAATATCAAGGAAAAAATGTCAAACCATTTACTAGCTATATTTTATAATTTATGTCAAGCTAAACCTATAAATAAGTTAGGATATTTTTTTAAAAGTTTATTTAACTAAAAGTGTTAAATTTTGAATCACTTAAAAAGCCTTTTAAGATTTAATAAATTGATTTATTTATTTAAATAAATAATAATTAAAATTATAATAATATCAAGAAATAATAATTACCTTTTGTATAAGTCGACAATTATCAAAATCAGCTAATGATGATCGGAGCGGTGCAGTATCTTATTAACTACTTCCAATTCTTAAATATCATGGAAAAAATATCAAACCATTTACTAGATTTTATAATTTATATCAAGCTAAACCTATTTAATAAAGGATATTTTTTTAAAATTTTATTTAACTAAAAATCTTAAATTTTGAATCACTTAAAAAGCCTTTTAGGATTTAATAAATTGATTTATTTATTTAAATAAATAACAATTACGATAATGTATTTTTTTAATAAATTTTTGAGATTATATAATATATCTATTAGTTTGTTCAAACTCATTGACTGGTATATAAGTTTAAGCTTATTAATTTACTTAGAAGTAGTTTTTTTTATCTATTTAAAAGAATTTGCTATAATATATAGTATTAAATAAAATTTCAAGTTAAATCAGACTTATAAAAACATTAGCCAAAGTTTTAAATAGAGAACATGTCAGCTACTTGATACCACTAGATGCACTTACTCATTCTTGAGTTAAAATGTCAACTATTTTTTGGTGCTTGAACATTGACTTTCACATTCTTGATTTAAAGTGCTACTGACTTGTTTGTTGCTATGTTTAGGAACAGTCAAATATTGTGCAAGGATACAAAAAATATTTCTAGAAAGTGATTCAAAGTGCTAGGGAGCTGAGCCAGTTTGAAAAAGTGATTGAAACCTTACCCACTCTTTTTCCTGTGTGGGTAAGTCCATTTCTTCTTCAATATAATATGTATTTTTTTTTTCTAATTTCTTACTTGGTTTTTAGTTTGAAAGTTTCCTTTGTTTGAATTTGATAATTGAAGAAACATGACTCTGTCAATTTCGTGGTGACTGTTTCAGACTTGCAATCATGCATAAATTAATCAAATTAACTTGCTTTTGGCTGTAATCTAATGTTACAAAAGCTTCCAAGTCATTACCCTACTTGTATGGAGCCAAACCATGCATAACTATGTGAATTTGACATGAATTGAGTACATTTTTCTGCATAATTTTGCAGTCCAGACCAGCAGCATTTTAGGACCATAAAATCATGTTTTTATTGAGTGAAAAGTTGTTTAATTGATGCATTGTGGTTTGTATATGATCCCTACAAAATTTGGTAAGCTTTGGACACCATTTGAGTAAGTTATACCACTTGAACTTACCATATGAACAGTAATTTCGGGTTGCAGTACAGCCCCTCTGTTCTTGCATAAATGACACTGTTTTTATGCTTAAATCATGTTTCATAAGTTAACAATGGATGCCCTAACATTAAAGACCATATAGGAAAAAGTTCGAAAGGATTTGGATGTAAATAGTCACAAAACAACACGTTTAGCATCATTATAAGCTTGTTGTCCTGTTTATATTTCTATGACAGCACAATCGTTTTCAAAGTATTATTTTTGTGCATTTGAGTGTTAAACTTACTAGCTATTTTTTGCCTTGCACTACAGGAATATGCAGCAATAGCTTGAAAGTATCGTTTTTTTTGTCTTGCATTGCAAGAGTACGTATACAGCAATAGCTAGCTCTCTACAGTAGCTAAACTTATTAGTTGTAGTAATTATGTTTAGATTTTTTGCAATGTTTAGATTGTAAATAGTTCAACTAGCCTTTTTGTAGAGTAGCTAAACTTAGTAGTTAATTTAACTGTAAATAGTTCAAGTAGCTAATGTCATGTTTAGATTGTAAATATTTCAAGTATATATTTTGTTGTACTTGTTATATAATAGAATCATGTTTGGCAAGATCATTTAATACATTTTGGTGGATTCAATCTGTATAGTTGTTGGACTATTTCTGTTTGTATAGGTTTTGGAAAAAATGAGAATGAATTCAACAAGTAAAAAAAAAAAAAAGGAAATAGATGGCACTTTTTCAAGGAAGCGCCATCTATTTACAACCAAATATACAACGCTTTTCTGAATAAGCGCTATCTATTTGCTAACACATATACTGCGCTTTTTTAAAAGCGCTATCTATAAATATACTGCGTCTAAATAGATGACACTTCAAAAGCGCCATCTATACTCAAAATAAGCGTCATATAATAGCATTTTTGGCGTAGTGATGGAAGGTTGCTTGGTGAATTTACTGCCAAGAGCGCACCTATTACTAGAAATGCTCAATATCACAATGTTATTCGCTAACGGTGCTTCAATAACAGAAGTTAACCACGCAAATGAGCTAATGAGTGACATTACACCAATCATTGTTTTCGTTTTTGTATTTGATGTCATGGTTCCAATTTCTACCATGCCCTTTTTTCCTTTTCTATCCCCATTTCAGTGTAAGCCATGGTCTGTCTTATACATTTTGTAATGCATAGTCATCATATTTGGGATTTTAGTACACTTTCATTTCATAGCATAATAATTTAATATGATGTCATTGTCTTTTTTAAATTTATTAGAATCAACCCCAATGTTACCCTAGATGTTGGGATTAGCATCCACTAGATATGGAGGCATTAGAATATTCTTATCTTTCTTTTGGATAGAGAATTAGAATAGCATATACAACTAAAATTACATGTTGGAGAAATCTAATGTTGTGTTTGGATGAAGAATTTTAAAATTTCAAGGAATTTGAAATACTTGAAATTTGAATTGCTTTGATTTAAATTTTCTTCATTTATTAAATGCTTTGTTTGGATAAATCAATTTAAATTTCTTAAATTTCAAATTCTTAGTTTGGATATGACATTTTAATTTCCACCATATCATATGCAAAATTTAATTTTAAATATATATTTAAAAATTAAAATTTTAATATTAAAATTTATTGAAAATAAACATTAGCCAGCTTTTAAATATTTAATAATTTAAAAATAATTTTAATATTAGATAATATTTAATAATTTAAAAATACAAATATTGATACTTTTTACATCAATAATGATAGAGAGAAGAGAGAGAGAGGAGAAAGAAGAAAGAGGGAGAGAATAGAAAGATGGGAAAGAGGGGGAGAAGAGAGAAGGAAGAGAGGAGAGAAGAAAGAGAGTGAAGAGAACGAGAGGAGAGAGGTCATAAAGAAAGAAAGAACAAAGAGAAAGGAGAAAGAAAGAAGAGAGAGAGAGAGGGAGGAGAGAGGGAGGAGAGAAAAAAGAGAGAGGAAAGAGACATAGAGGTGAGAAAAAAAAAGAAGAAAAATTGAGTATGAAAAATTTTAAATTTTTACTTTTTCGGTAAAATTTAAAATTCTACAATTTTAGATAATCAAATACCTTTATAAAATACTAGAATTTTAATTTCTTACTAAATATCTTATTCAAACAACATATTTCAGTATTTCACCACAAAACATTATAAATTATTTTAAAAAATAAATTACCCTCTTAAAATTCTTCATCCAAACACAAGGTAAGGGTCCGTTTGATACATGTTGAAGCATAGCACAAATAGAGTAGTTCAGGACATGAGTCACAATACAACTTTTTGAGTTGTATGTTATTTGGTAACCAATGCACAATATAAGAGATTTTGTGTTGTATCTTGTTTGATATGCTTAGACACGATACAATAGAATTACAATTACATGTTGCATTATTCTGTGAAATGTTACTATTCCAACGTCAAGTCATATGGCAAAGCTGTAGAACTTGCTTTCTTGAATCTGTTTTGGACTAAATGAAATGGTGTTACTCCACTGATTTCCCTCTTTTTCTAATTGATTGCAGGCATATCTTCATGAGTCTCGACATCGCCGCGCATTGAATAGGGTTAAGGGATCTAGGGGGACGCTTTCATAGCGCCAAACAGCTACAACAGTCTAATGCAGAACTTGTCACTGATGCCCATTCAGCTGCAACGCTTGCTAGATTCAGAACATGGGCAGGGCAGCAAAGGTAAAAATTGATTCTTTCATTTAACACTTATCTATTTACTATATAATAAAGATGATGATCAATCTCTCCCTCATTTTTTACTCTTTTCTGTCTTACCACTTTGCTCAAACTCCCGCTCTTTTTTTTCACTCCTCCTGCTTCACCAATTTGCTTAAAGTCATGTCTTATCATGTATCAAGTTTGCACCGACAATGACGTTTCATTTTGGAATTCAGACCCAACCAATTTGTTTTTGGGTATTTTACAATGTATTTGCTATTGGAATTAAAAATAATATTGAAAAATATTTAATATTTATTTTTATATATAAATTAGAATACATAATTTAGAAAATAATACTTTTATTTTTCTCATATTTTCAGTTAGTTTACTATATATATTTTTTTTCTTCTCTCTTTTAATTTTTTTTTTCACTTTTCTTATCTTCATGTGGTTTTTTTTTTAATTTATAACAATTTTAAATTATAATAAAATTTTATTAAAAAATTTGAATATTTCTTACCAATATAAAAATTCAAATTTATCTTTATCTAATGTTATTTATGTCATTTTTCTATTTATTTAAAATACACTAAAGTAATCAAAAAAGTTTTTTAATATTACAAAAGTTTGAATTTCTTCTTATCTTACTATTCACATGACTTATTTTATTTTATTTTAAATTGTAATAAACAAACAATTAATAAATTGAAAACTCTTCTTATTTTTGAATTTTTTTTATTTAAATTTTAAAGTACATCATCTTTTATTCCTGATTTTTTTAGTTTCCTTAAAAATATTAATAAAATATGCAAATTACTCATACATTGTATGTGTTAAAGTACTAGACATTTATATGACATCGTTCCCCAATTTTTCCTTTTTTTCTCCTGTAATCATCCTTTACTTAAATATTTATTATTTAATTTCACTATATTATCCTACTGGAATTTTTTAAATGGCCACCTCTAACAAATCCATGGTTGAGTTGTTTCATTTGTAAATATATTTTCACGAATAATATATTTTAAAATGGTGTTGTTGTTGTTGTTATTATTATTATTAGAAATGTTATTTTTGGGTTAATTAAAAGGCATGTTTAATTAAGATTTAATATTTACATACTTTTCAAAAAATTTAATGCTTTTCAAAATTTAAATGGTAGAAGAAAAAGTAAAAGTGAAAATAGAGTTATTAATTAGAATATATTATAACTTACAATATTTAAATAAGAATGTTATATTTCCACACTTCACTATAAGAATAAAAGTTAAGTCAAATACAAAAGATTAGTCATTTTTAGAAATCAATAATACCCAAATTCTGCCAATTGCCCAAGAGGAGATTGTTCTCACATTGTCAATGCTACAATCAATATTTAATACTTTTGACGATATTGTCGTTTTAAATCTTATAAAAAATGTGCAGCTACAAAAGGAAGCAAACAATGCCAATGTAGAGAAACTCGAAATTTTCGTCGTGGATATTAAACATGAGAGTGAAAAATTATCTTAGCCAAACGATGGTTATATGTCAATACAAATTTCTGACTCATTTTTTATTACAGATTTTGATGATCTCGTACATGCTATATATAGTGCAAATTTAATGCACTAATACAAGGATAAATAATTCTTGCAATCCAAGCTATTCCAGCGTCAACAATTGAAATTGTTGATGAAATCAATGATTATTTTTTTCATTGACTTTGAGGTACTAATTGATTTGGTTCACCTTATATCTTTGTAATTATAGAATGAGAAAATAAGATATGTACTAACAGTGTAAAGTATTTTTACACTATCATCTAATCACAACTTACTATAAATGGTATGTTTGTTGACTTTAATAATAATTACCTTAAAAGTCATACCAAACATGATTTTTAATTGGTTGACCATGTAAAAACTTTTTCACTGATAGTGTATACCCATTAAACCATTATAGTATTAGTTTCGCAAATTTGTTTTCACGCTAATATCTTTGCTTTTAACCTAGATTTTGACTTTAATTATATTAATAATTACAAAATTTTGTTTTCTCAAATTTTATAATTATTGATTGACTTTCTTTAATTCATGCTAATTACTTTTGCTGTCAACCTAGATTTTAACTCTAAATAAAAGACTTTGTTTTGTGTACAATGGTCGCATTGAGGTTAGAACCTATAACCTCATATATATTAACCACCCCCCCCCCCCCCCCCAGACCAACCCTAATGATGAGTTACTCTAAATAAAAGACTTAAATCATCAATTCAAATTACTCTTATTGATAACTTAAGTACATTGTTATATACTTATTATACCTTACAAATATAGCGTTTCATTTGCATATCAATTGCATGTCAACATGTTTTACTTAATATCAAGAGAAAAATTTAACAAACTATAATACAAGTCAATTTGATACATGCATAAAAACAAATGTGATCAATGTGAGTATACGGGTCAACAAACTAGTTTTTAAAATAAAAGATGTGTCTCGTGCCCCATTATTGGGTCTGTATTGGCCAAGTCATTTGACATGGGGACATGTCACCAAGTTTTGATAAAATGTAGTTGGAAGGATGGTAGAGAGATTTTATTGTAAATGAAGTGAAAGTTTAGGATCTAATTGACATAATTAAAACTTGGAAGACTACAATTGCATAATCACATATTTAGAAGGCCAAATATATAATTAAGCCTAAAATTTTATAATCAAGTAATTTCAACATCTCAACCTATGATAATCAATTCAATCACTATTATCCAACATAATTAATCTAAACTAGAATATAAAATTATTTAATTTTAAAAATCTTTTAACTGTGACAATAATTACAAATATTATTAATAATATTTTATAAATATTACATTTGTTAAAAAAAAATAAATCTTTTAATATAGTTTAACACTTTTGATAAGACACTAATTTCTTCTGTCAACATTTCTTTTAATATCTTCAATTTTAGAATAAAAAAAATAAGACCATCAATATCAAATTAATACTCACAAAAACTTGGGCCAATTTACTTTCATCATTTTCTATTTTCATTTTCAATTAAAATAAAAAATGATAAAGAAAATATGTTTGCTCACCCATTTTCATTTTCAATATTTTTGAAAACACCAGGAAGTCTCTTTCGGTGTTCCCAGAAACGAGAGTAGCATTTTTTAAAAACTAAAAAATCTATTTATGCTCTTTCTCCTCTACCCATGATTCTTATATGTCCACTAGAGTCACATGAAAGAGGGGGGGAGGGGAACTTGCAAGGGATGGTCATGAGTCACATGGACAACTCGACTAAGATGAACTTGGTTATGCCAAACAAAGCGGAAATAATTGGTGTTGGCGATAATGGTGTGCGATTTTCAGAGATGGTTTTAAGGAGGTAGATGAAGGCAATTTGGTGTAGAGGTTAGCAAAGGAAAGGGCTTCGGCAAAGCGGCACTTGATGGAGTCAGCAATGGTGACGGTGTCGAGGGCGACAGAGGGGATGAGGCAACTGGAGAAAATTATGGAATTTGAGGGAGTTAGGGTTTAAAGGGGGAGAATCTGGTGGAAGGTTTTGATAGAGTAAGTGGTGGACTAGTTCCTTCACCAGATCTAGAAGCTTTTGTTGGTCTTCTTCCTCATGATGGTAAGATGTATTAACTCACGGTGGTTTGCAGTGCGATGAATTCCAATCAAAGTGGCAACCACGTAGTTGTGAAAACACGATTCATAAGGAGAAAAACAAACATATTTTCCAAATTCTAAAACTGAGAATAGAAAACATTTTTCAAAAATGAAAGTAAAAAATGAGAATAGAAAATATTTTTCACAAAATAAACGGCCCCAAAATATCTTCAAAATCAATATGAATTCATCCTCTTTTAAAATTTTCAACTGTTGAAATTCAAATAAAAAATAATTTCATATTCTAAATTTTGTTCAAATAAGCTCTTAACAATAAAAAATAATTGACTTAATATATGTATAAAATAATCAAAACCAAAAAAAATAATATTTTTTATAAAGAATCAAAAGAAATAATTTGAATGTATAATTTCGTTAGTATCATTTTCATCAAGAGACTCTTTTTCTATAGATCATACTTTATTTTGTAAAATTTAAGCTTTATATTCATTTTAATGTCAATTTTTTTGTTGAGATTTAAAGTAAATATAAAAAGATGTCCTATCATTTTTTTAATAAATCACAAATCTATATTCATATTTTTAAATTACATAATCTTACTATCGTATTAATTACAATAAACTTTACTCATCTAATAATTTAAATTAAAAACATTAAAATTATAAAAGAAATACAGAACCTTTAATGACCGAGTCTAAGACGACGGCTCATTTGCCTTGAGGCAATACATTAGGGATTTTTTTTTCATGCTGATCTAACCTGGATTCCATACTTCGTTTCCTTTTCTCTTAAAGTTTGAACCCAAAACTTCCGAAGCCAAGGGAACGCCAGAAGCATTAGTTGCTGAAAGGTTTAGTTTATGAGATTAATGACTATACACTATCAGTGTAAAAAGTTTTACACTGTCAATCAATCAAAAATCACTGTTAATATGACTTTTAAGGTAATTATTGTAAAAATCAATAAACTTACCATACATGTGGACTGTGATTAGAAGACAGTGTAAAACTATTTTATACTGTCAGTATACAGCCTATTTTCTTAGTTTATTAACAAAATCAAGATAGACTTTGTCAATTTTTTATAGCATTCCAACTAAACAATTCCAGAGCTTCACCCTTGGTTAACTAACATATAATGGTGGCTTTTGCTAACATTACATTTTAAATGTTATAGGTGCCTTTCAAACATGGCACACCAAGCCATTTAAAAACTCGCTTTGGTTGGATACATAGCAAAGAAAAGGGATCCCAAATCCCAATATAGGGAATTCAATGCCAAATGAAGAAATCACCAAAATCAAAACAATAACCAAAGAGTAAACAAAACCAAAGTAGCTACAAATGAGAAGACAGAAACAAAAGGCAACACAAAATCAAGTTACTCACTACTTTTCTTTACACACCTAAGCAACTAACATACCTTGGGGAGGGTGTTACATCTGTTGGGTTGGGGAAGTGATATAAAGCAGCCAGAGAAGAGGAGGAAGACCAGAGGGAACAACTGACATAAGTACTGAGCAGAATTGCTATTTGCCACTTTGATTAGATTCAGATCCCATCACATGATGGTCCTTGTCACTCATGGTGCCTTCATCAATTGAAACAAATTGGCATTCTGGATTTGAAAGTTGATATTCTAATTCCATTGGACCCCAATCCATGGCTAAGTCATTTGAGGCAGGTTGGCATTTCTCGCTTCTCACCTAATTATCCTATTCCAATAAAATAGTTAAATAACTAAACAATAATAATTCACGCATATTTTATCAATATTTCTCCATGTTTAAAATACCAAGCCAAATACATTCAACTTATGTGATTTATGTCAGATTCATTCATTTATATATTTTCCCGTTTGACACAGACAAGTGTGAGCTTTAGCCATGGTTGTTAAAATCAAGTGTAAACTCGTAAACTTGTCCAAATTTACGCTTTCACCTTAACGAAACTATTTGACTCGCACTCAAAATCGTTTTCTTTTTGGCTCAGATAAACTTCACTAAACTCGGACAAACTCGGTCAAAATCACTAGTTTGAAACTCTGCTATGCAATTTCAACCTTCTCCTCCGCAAGTGCTAGGGTTGCAAAATTGATTCCTCCTCTCCTCCGTCTGCAATCCAACCTTCTCTTCTTGTACTCTGTGAGTTGTGACAACCACTGCTACACTTCTACTCTGTTTGCGTCTACGTCTGTGTCTTGTTCTTCTTGCTCCGCGATCTGATCCAAGCGCTATTCAAGCGCCATTATTGCTTTGTGATTTGAAGGTTTTCATTTCTCTCATCTTTATTTTGTTCAACCCCAACATGTGCTCTGTTTTGTCAATTTTGTCCTAAGCAAATGTTGTTGTCCATTTTTTATTTTTGACTTCAAATCAAATTATTGTTAAAAAAATTTGTTTTGTTAACACTATTATTTTGAATCAGATATTACGTGTATCTATCTCTACTGCACTATTGGAAGTATGGTGATAATTTGTTAAAAATATTATTCTAAAAAGATTAGTCTTTTTTTAGTTTTTTAAATGTTATCATTTTAAGAACTTATGTTTTGTATGAACTTATGTTTTATTTGGTGTAATTTGAACTTATCATGCAGTAATGTACTATTCGGCTTAGTTATTTTATTATAGTGATTTACTATTTTGCTTTATTATGAGATTGAAATGTTGAATTATTATGTTATTTATAGGTATTTTAATATTTTTTTATAGTAGATAAAGTCTTACGAGTTTACGGAGCCCCCACGAGTTTATATAAACTCTCAAGTTTAACAACCTTGGCTTTAACTAATGCCTAATGTGAAAGAATTAATTTTCTATAAATATAATTCATAATGGGTATGACTGTTGTATATTACAACTTACAAGACCCAATACACATGCCACTTTATAATTTTATAAAATTAACAAGCAGAAGATGCTTTTTCTTTGGGGGGGGGGGACGAGTAGGTTAAGGTCAAACACAATTTGGCCCAACTCGTCCTTTACTTATCCCTATCTTTACTATCCATTATTATTTCTTTGTAGTACATTTCCTTTTTTGTGTTTTACTAAAAAATTCTAGCTCATTAATTTCTTTTGTCTATATTTACCTAACTAGTGTCAAAATTATCATTTTTTCTAGGGGTTTATAAGTAACTATCATTTAATTTACATGATATCTTGTATAATGATAAGATACAAATTTATTCTTGAAAATCCAATTACATTAATAGGAAGTGACAATTGATGTTACTTATATATCGGGTCAACTCAGTCCCATCTTAAATTGGCTCGATCCTAATTCAACCCATTGATCATCGGGTTTATTCAGGTCTAAGGATAGGTTAGGGACTTAAAAATTAACTTGGTTAAAATTAGGGATAGGTTAGGATCAAACATAACCCAACCCAACTTGTCATTTGCTCACTCCTAACCCGACCCAACTAGTTATTTTAAGAAAGGATGGGACCCACACAAGTATAGCAAATTCATTGGGAGTGAAAAGGGAAAAAGAGATGAAAGGATGGGACCCACACAAGTATAGCAAATTCATTGGGAGTGAAAAGGGAAAAAGAGATGAAAAGATGGTTTGGTGAAATAAAAATAATAAAATATTCTTTGCTTTTTAATTATAAATATTTATTTTATTTTATATTAGCCACAAGACAGATATTATATGCCAATCTTTTTGTATTTTTTATTTTTTAAATAAGTCATAAAATTTGGTATTTTATAATATTTTTTATTATGTGCCCATCTCTTGCTAACAATAATTCATGGAAATATTCCCCTCCTATCTCTTCCATTGTTTCTTCATTTTTTGATAGGCGTAGAAGGCCCTTAGCCATCCATAAATGGATCAAGTTCCTCTCGGTGCCTGTATAATCTTTACACTGTGTTTGGTAAAGAAGAAGGAAATAGGAGAAGAGAAAGTAGGTAGGAAAGAAGTAAAGAGAATAAAAATATATAAGAAATAAAGTAAAAATAAATGTTGTTTGGTTAGAGTAAAATAAAGTAAAAGTTAACTTTTTAAAGTTATTTGTTTAAAAAAAAAGAAAAAAGAAATATTATTATAAATAATTGATTATTATAATTTTTTTTTGGGGGGTAGGGGGGTGTAACTAATTATTATAAATATGGGGGGAGGGACAATTTATTATGTTGCCAAAATAATCAATTATCAAACAGTGAAAATCATTTTTTAACACTGGTGATAATAGATTATCAACAAAAATAATCGATTATTTTTGCAAGCAACGTAACATCCTCTTTTTCCTAATTTATTTTATATAAAAAATAAAATAAAATAATAAATTAGTATTTTACTTTATTTTTGTTTGTTGCTATTTTAATTAATAATTTTAATAATTGTGTTTACAATTATATTTGAAATAAGTTTAGATATTTAAAAGAAGCTATATTAATTAGTTTTGGAACAATATTATGGGTTTAAATATTATGTAATATTAAAAAGGATTGTAACATATTCTTTTTTTCACTAAATTTCCTCTATCTACAAAAATTAATTAAATTAATATTTTATCTTATTTTGCTTGATATTGTTATTGATTATTGGTTTAAATAATTGTACTATAATTATATTTATGCTAAATTAAATGTAGTTAAAAAGAGTCATAAATTAGCTTAGAAAAATATTATGAATTTAAATAAATCAAGGATTTGTGCCTATATCAAAATTAAATAAGATTTGTGAAGCTTTAAATATTAATAGGAAATTCCCCAAAACTCTCTCTGTGAATTTCTCAAACCTCCAACCTAAACTAATTCTCGCGATCCTTTCTCCTTGCTTCTGTACATTGGCGGCTTGGGGGTAGAGGGTGTTGTGCATTCTGATCTCTAGGGGGTGGAAGAGTGCAGCAGGTTGAATTAAACGAAGGGGGTCACTGTGCGCGTGTCAGCAGAGAAGGAACAACATTTTGTTCTTTGAAGACCCAAGGTGGGGAGGAGGTTTAGGCCTCCAATGGTAATTCTTAATTAATAAGTGATTATAATTGCTGGCAAAATTGTTATTTTTTTGTTCTTTATTTCTGTGTGTTTGATTAATGGTTATAGGCGCTGCAATGGTGTGATTAAAGTTACAGCAATTTATTTTTGAAATTGAAATTTGAAGTGTTGTTGTAATATGTGAGGACCGGAAAGAGAGAAAGTGTGAGCGAAGATTGTAGAAAATAAAAAGATTCGTAGGATACAGAACATACAGAGAAATCAAAGAGGGAGGTGACTTGATGCAGAACCTGCAGGAGCTGTACCGGAAAAGTGAAAATTTGGCAAATCTTTTTTGGAATTGATAGATTGGGCTGCAGTGTGTTTTCGGCTAGTGTATAAAATGTAAGAACACAAACCCGAGATGGGTAGTGGGCTGAATAGTACTAACTAAAACACATAACACCGAGCTAATCAATTGAGATATATCTGTATACTATAAAACAAACAAACAGAAATGAGACTGAGTTATCACAGGCCTATAAGTTTAGAATTTTAAATCTCTTTTAATAATCTAAACAATAAACCATAAGTTATTATATACACATATATATCTATAAACATACATTTATAATGATAATTAACAGGAACCAACCGTAGAAATAAAATGTGTTTATATATGTATAATATATAAATTATAAAAATGATAATAAAACTATGATGACAATATTAAATAGAATAATCATGATAATGGAAGATAGTCACGATAAAATGAAATGATAGTAATGTCATTTTAAAGAAAATGAAGTTTTAATATAAAAAGTCAAATAATAATAATAATAATAATAATAATAATAATAATGATTAAATACAATGATATACATTATGAATCACGTGTGGGCTTTGTGGCTTGGACCACATTAATTAGATACATTATGAAAATCTCTATGATAATGTTTAGAAATTAAAGAGTGAGACCCAATTGTAGATTTGGGCCTTAAAACTTCACTATTATTGATTCAAGCACTAGTGGGGGAAACTCTTTTTAAATCGATTAAAAAAGACTTTTTAAATCAAATCGCATTTTGAACCTGAGCTAGAAAAACTTTTTAAATCGGTTGAAATTAGAACCGATTTAAAAAGTGGAGCTTTTTAAATCGGTTAATGTACAATTGATTTAAAAAGCTACGTTTTTTTTTAAATAATTTCCTTGTTTTGTGATGCAACCAACCCTGTTATCATTAAACAAATGCCACAGAAGGAACCAGTACATCATCACATTAAGTTATAACATACTTTAACCAAACAACTTCAAAATATACTTTGAAACATATAAAATAAAAAACTACTATTCTTTGCCTAGCTAAAGACATTGTAAACAACCTATGTATTACTAATTTGAAGGAAGAATACTGCCCAACGTAGGCGGATGTCTAGCAAGTCCTCCAGTGAGAATGGTTCCCTATCTACAAATATCTGCGAGATAAACATAAGATAAATCATTACCCAATAAATTATAAAAACTATAACTATTTTAACTGGATGAAAATTATGTTACCTTATCCCATGAATCCACAATATCTACTGAAACTATGGTCAACATATGTTTCATTACATAATATCCACACTCATAGCTCCCTCCTTGTTTGTTAGCCTACCAATGAGAAAATTGCTTTTAAGAACAAGCTATAGGAACTAGTACAAATTGTAATTGAATATGCAGTTGTAAATCACTTACATAGGGAAAAAACCAACTAGGCTTCCTTCTTAGTGACACGTGCCTACACGCTAATGTTTGATATCCAATCATGACTCTAATTGAAAAATGGATATGCAAATTATATTATATTTCAAAATTATAATTCAAAGGATGAAGGAATATATTATAAATTTAAACTTACCTTTCTACTAGTTGTTTCTGTAACATCCCGGGCACTGACGAGGGTGGGGAGTGATCGTCGGTGCAAAAGAGATGAGGCATTGACAAGGAGCGGCTCCTGGCAGGCTTTCAGCAGGAGGGGTACATGAATGAATCGAATACACACCCGAATGAGAAGGATCTAGAGGCTATGCAGGTATGGGACTGTATAGTTAAGGATAACTTAAAGGAATTAATAAGTACTACCTATACCAACAAGATGCATTTACTTTTCGGTAGCCTTTCACTTAAGAACTCCACAGTTAAGCGTGCTTGACTTGGAGCAATTTAGGGATGGGTAACCTACTGGGAAGTTTCCCAGGAAGCATGTGAGTGAGGACAAAACACGCTGAAAAGTCTTGTGTTGGTTTGTGGGGACAGTCACTCATCCTAAAAGCAGTTAGGTGTTACAAATTGGTATTAGAGTAGGGCCTCTCTTCCAGTATGGTGTGGTTCGAGGACGAACCAAGCGGAAGCTGGTGGGCATGTAACATCCCGAGCGTTGACGAGGGCGGGGAGTGATCACCGATGCAAAAGAGATGAGGCATGGACAAGGAGCGGCTCCTGACAGGCTTCCAGTGGGAGGGGTACATGAATGAATCTAACACACACCCGAATGAGAGGGATCTAGAGGCTGTGCAGGTATGGGACTGTACAATTGAGGATAGCTTAAAAGAATTAATAAGTGCTACCTATACCAACAAGATGCATTTACTTTTTGGTAGCCTTTCACTTAAGAACTCCACAGTTAAACGTGCTTGACTTGGAGCAATTTAGGGATATGTGACCTACTGGAAAGTTTCCCAAGAAGCGTGTGAGTGAGGAAAAAGCACGTTGAAAAGTCTTGTGTTGGTTTGTGGGAACAGTCACTCATCCTGAAAGCGTCAGGTGTTACAATTTCAATTCTTTGTTGGGCTTCTTGTGTAACTAACACAACAAGGCCACAACATTATCCCTAGGACAAATAATTAGTAATTGCCAATGCGAGTTGCATGTGAAAAAGAATATAAGTGATGACACTCAAATATCATTTAAAATTATTTAGGTGAGAAATATATACAAGTGCTTACCAATGCAAGTATGGTGCTAGGTAACACTATTTTTGCCCATTAAATATCTAATTTTGAATGTAGGCTTAGGAATCTTCATCCTTATTCCTTATTTTCTGAATAGGGAATGGGTTAATAAATCCATAAACATTGTCCCAACCTTTTGAGAGGCAAAGGAGATGCATATACCTAAAATATTAAAATAAGTGTTAATTATAATAAAAGAGGTGCTTATTTAAGAGATTTTCAAAAAGATTAAACTTACAGCAACCATAATTGTAGAACTGAGATATTCATCATGTCATTGCCAGTGTATATTTCCAAGATATCCTTCTGGGTGATCCATATGATTAGGTCTGCCAAGGAATGAGGGTTCCCAATCTATTTGCACCACATCCGTCCCATACTAGATGCCACTTGCCATAGGCGTGTCATTGGATCAACTTGAGGTTTTGATATTTTAGGTGGAACATCTTTCTTCGATGGTTGACCACCCTAATAAAATAAATATAAAATAATGTTATAAAATATAATCTAGTAATTTCAATTTGTAATTGGAGAAAAAAATAACTTGAGATGAAATTTGAATATACCTTAGCTAATGTAACCTTTATAAGTCGTTTTGGCCACTGGATAAACTGTTTAGCAGCCTGCCCTATAGTTTGAACCTCTTTAGTGGGTACAGAGACTTGAGCATATGCATCCCAAATTTGTTCAACTACCACCCTTGCCATATCATCCTCAATGGTCCTGTGATGTATGGTAGGCCCCAAATTATATACTCTCCCATAGGCCACTAAATGAATAGGCTCTCCATCAACCTATAACTCACATTGCTCAGCGATATCAATGTCAGTCTCTTCCCCAGAAGGATCAGCGGTAGCACAACTTCCCTTCGTGTTGACATGTACATGAATATAAGCTTGTTCTAGCTAGACATTTGTATTCTGTTGTGAAATACCCAAAGATGTCAGCTCCTCTCTAATCTCCCGTCTCAACTGTTCTTTAAGCTTATTTCTAATCTCCTGTCTGATTCGCTCCATCTCTTCCCTTGTGACAATCCCTGAGGTGGGCCCACTACGTGAAGGTGCTCCATAATAATCACGAATGCCAACACCTCATCCAGCAGCATGAACCCGACCAGGGTGTTTTGGTCTCCCAATAGCAGCAGTTAATATATCCTCACGTCCATGAGAAACAAATGTTCCCTGTGAGCTCTGCTCAACAAGAGAATCCTACAACATATAATTAAATAAATGAGTAAGAGGTATAACATAGCAAGTAGCAAGTTACAATTAGTACTTGAAGTCAAAAATTACTTACAATCTTTTCCACAACGATGAGTGTCTCCTCTGACGTATATCCACTCGACTGTAGCGTGCGAGCCACCTTCCATTTATCCTAGCCTTGCGGTGGTGATGGAGGAGCAATATCTCCAACAGATCCAAATGCTAAGGCTTTTAGCTCACGTTGCCTTGCCTTCTCAGCCATTATTTTCTGCTGAAGCAACTTATACCCCCCACGAGATAATTTGTGGGGGTGGACATTCTTTGATGCAATCATCTGTCCCTTTTTTCTCTTTTCCTGTGAACAATAACACACTGGTAAATTCAATAAAAATTAATCAAATGTTGTTGTATTATTAAAAAAATATGTTTCTAACTAAACCTGGAAGGCAGGATCCTCTCGGCTTTCAACAAATTTTGTCCACGTCTCCTCATCCAAAAATGCATACTTCTCACAAGGAGAAGTGTCTTTCAATTTTCCATATATGTATCTCGTGGTCAGTTGTGTCTTAAATTCCCTCTAACGCTCAGTTGCAAGTGTTAGCAATTTTCTTTTCAATATGGTGTTGTGTGGAACATCATAAGTGAGCTGCAAAATAAAATTGAAAAGTCAGTATACGACAATAATACGGTGAAATACAATATTTATGTTTCAGACTATAAAAGTAAAAAAACGTGATAGTTTGCCAAATTTGATTCTTCACGCTCTCCTCTACATGGTTCCAATCCTCATAAAGAATAGAAACCTTGCTTCGAGCAAGGACGCCTACAAAACTAATGAATTTTGTGGCATTTTCCTTTTCAGGTGCCCCACTAGTCATGTCAAACTGAATTGATATTAGATGGTCACTAGCCTGGTTGATAGTCAACTCCTTTAACTGTGTCCCTCGTCTACCCTTTTTTTTGGTAGACTCATCAGATGGGTTACTAGAAGAATCAGCCATAAACCTGTTTACAAATGAAAAAAAGGAAATGTATATCAATATCAACATTCACAAAACATTTCATTTTGAAAGATAAACATTACGATTGAAATGAAATAAATAAAATAAAATAAAATAAAAAAGAAAAACAAGAATAAACAATAAGATAAATATAAGTCAGTAACTAACACTGTCAAGTACGTATGTTTTCCCATATTCCTTCATGATGATCATCACGTGTGGCATGTACATCATCCACTTCATTCTCATCACTAAAAGTGGGCATCTGTGTTGAGAAAGAAGGAATGTCAATAAGATCGACATTTGAATATTCTTTTTCATCACTAGCATGCACGCTTCTTCCTTGCAGAACCACTGACCATCTCTTGTTAGAAGGATAACTAACGTAAAAAATTTGTTTTGCTTGGTAGTCCATAATGAAAGGCTCTTCCTTATAATTTACCTTGCTAAGATCAACCAATGTGAACCCTAATTCATTGGTTTGCACACCGATGTTACTGTCGACCCACTTACATTTAAAAATAGGCACTCTAAATTTTGTGTAGTCAACCTCCCATATGTCTTCAATAACTCCAAAGTAGCACATGGATGCCATAATGGGATTTTTATCCTTTGAACTAGAGAAGTGCATGAACTCAGCCACAACCATAGCCCCACTGTTTTGCACGGTACTCTTCTCATCCAACGACTTTGTATGGAAACAAAACTTGTTGATATCCTATCCAGTCCAACACATGACATCAAAGTTAGGCCCATGTGCTAGCCATTTTAATATGTCAAAAGCATTATCATCATTCAAAACTTGTTCTTTAAACCAGTTTAAGAATGTTTTGTTATGCTCATTCAACTGCCATTTCTCTGGCATTCTAGGGTTGTTTTTCTTGACAATGTTTTTGTGAGAAGAAAAGTAAGGTTCAACTTCATTAGTATTATTCAATATATACAAGTGTGCTTATAAAACTTCCTCCTGACTCATTGGTTTAACCTTTACACCTCGAGTACCCTTACCGAAAAATCTTCCATCATGACGCGATTTAGGAAGCCCTACAGATTCAGCTTGTGACAGATATTCTATACAAAACTCAATGGCTTCTTCAGCAATGTACCTCTCAACAATAGATGCTTCTGGACGATATGGATTCTTGACATACCCTTTCAAGATCTTCACATATCGTTCAACAGGATACATCCACCATAAATAAATTGGACCACATATTCTAATCTCTCTCACAAGATGCACTATTAAGTGAACCATGATGTCAAAAAAGAAGGAGGAAAACACATCTCCAACTGGCATAATATAATAGTAGCTTCATTTTCTAACTCATCCAACTTCATAGGGTTAATGACTTTGCTGCATATGGCATTGAAGAATAAGCACAGTCACATAATGGCATGTCTAACCTTTTTGGGCAATATGTCATGAATAGCCACTGGTAGGAGTTGTTGCATCAAGACGTGGCAATCATGAGACTTTAACCCAACTAATTTAAGATCTTTTAGTGACATAGGGCTCTTGATATTTGAAGAGTATCCTTGTGGCACCTTCATGCCCTATAGACAGTTACAAAAACTTGTTTTTTCTTCTTTTGAAAAGGTATGGCATGCTGCGGGAAAATATGTTCGCTTACCCACTGGTTGCGGACCTAACTGGAGGCGTATACCCATCTCAACAAGATCTTGATGAGCATTCAAACTATCCTTCGTCTTGCCTTTAATGTTCAAAAGAGTGCCGATGACACTATCACAAACATTTTTCTCAACATGCATTACAACTACACAATGTCTAACATCTAGATCGCACCAGTAGGGAAGATCAAAGAAAATCGACCTTTTCTTCCACAAGTTTTTCTTGATGGCTTTCTTTTGGGTCTTTCTAAATTCGACACTAATATCCTTCACCCGTTGATAAACCTGCTCGCCAGTTAAGGCAGGTGGCGCAATACCATCCTCTTGACATCCATTAAAAGCTTTTTTGAGTTTACGATATGGGTGATTAGGCCTGAGAAACTTTCGATGCCCCATATAAACTGTCTTCTTGCCACGTTTAAGCTGTATGTAGCATGTGTCTTCTTCACAGATAGGGCAAGCATTATGCCCTTTAACACTATACCTGCTCAAGTTTCCATATGCTGGAAAGTCATTGATGGTACAAAATAACATTACACACAATATGAAATTTTCATGACGATACCCATCATGCACATTAACACCTTCATCCCACAGCATTCTCAAATCGTCAATCAAGGGACGTAAGTAGACATCTATGTCATTTCCTGGCTGTCTTGGGCTCGCAATCATCATAGATAACATAACATATTTCCCGCTTCATGCACAACCAAGGAGACAAATTGTAAATAACTAGAAGAACATGCCATGAACTATGCTTACTAGATAAGTTACCATAAGGATTCATTCCATCCGTAGCAAGTCCAAGTCTAAGATTTCTTGCCTCAGTCCCAAAGACTGGAAACAAATGATCAATTTTCTTCCATTGTAGAGAATCAGGAGGATGGCGAAGCTGTCCATCACATTTCTCCCATCTGCATGCCACGTAAGGTTCTTCGCGTCTTCTTCATTAGCAAATAATCACTTAAACCTTGGAATTATTGAAAGATACCATAACACCTTTGTAGGGGGACCCTTTTTTTTGCTTTCATTACTATTACAATCATCATCCTTCACTTGATACCGTGACACCCCACACTTGGGACACTTGTGCAACTCTTCAAATTCTTCTTTGTACAATATGCAATCATTAGGGCATGCATGTTTTTTTTTGTATTCCAATCCCATCAGACACAACACTTTATTTGCCTTATAGTTACGTCTCGACAACGTGTTATCTTCTAGAAGCATTTCATTCAACAACTCAAGTAATTTGGTGAAACTTTTATCACTCTATCCATTTCTTGCCTTAACATTCACCAATCTTAAAACCGCTGACAACTGTGTGAATTTAGTGCACCCCGGATATAGAGGCTTATCCGCATCACTGCACAAAGTGTCGTACACTTGATTTTGCTGAAAAGACTTCGGTCCAATATCACGAATCATGTCCTCTAATCGATCATCCATAGGTACGTCAACTTGCTCTGTTTGAGACACACTCAGCATGTCTAACAATTCGCCATGCCATGTCCATGTTGTATAACTCTTGCAAAACCCATCACAAAGAACATGCTCCTATATTTGCTCAATTTGTAGTCGTCTCTCATTCAAACAATTAACACAAGGACAATAGAAGAAGCCACCACTATTAGGAAGATTTCTTTCCGCAAATTGGATAAACTCTTCCGCTCCATTCTAATACTCCTCAGTTGTGCGTTTAGAATTAATCCAACTACGATCCATAACTTCGTACTGTGATCCACAAACCATATCTTAATGCATGTAAATCTCACTTTTGTGTACAAAGTGTGGCCCTATCCCATTCAGAAAGACATTTTCTTAAACTTAATTAATACGTACAAGTTTAATCTCATGTCTTAAATTTGACAAAATTTTGGCAGCATTTCACATTGTTCTCCAAGTACACGAAATGAAAGTGGTGACATCAAGTTCACCATAATCAAGTATGCACCCAGAGACAACATGAAATGCACTGAACCGAAATTTAATCAAATTTAAGATGAGACTTAACCACTACGTATTAATCAAGTATAAAAAATGAATCTTTCCAAACTGTCCAACCGAACAATTCAAGATTAAATACAATAATTAGTAATTTAATCATTGTATTGAATCTCAAACGAGAAACTAAGGTTCACTCGTAATGCATAAATTTAATAAAAAACAACAAAATTAAACATAGAACGTAATGAATATAATTTATACAAAAATTTCAACAGAGTTTCCTCTATATTTTGGTGCTTTCCCAAATACTTGTTAACATATATTCAATCATAATACTAAAGGTTAACCGATCAGACAATCCAATCCACAACAACTCTCATATCGGCTCTCATGGCCAATATTATTACATTTAAATTTCCTAATCTCTTAAACTTTAGTACTTAAATTATTCAATTTTAGATTCTTATATACTAATTCACTCTTAAACTAATTCTCCTTCTTTGCTCACTTTATCTTAACAATGTACTCTCCCACAAAAGTCCATTTATATTATTATCTTTTAGTTTCCTAACAATGTTCCCAATCTACACTAAGGCTAGTTCTTTCATGCGTGTAATCCACCAACCCTATAGCCATCACACATTTTAAACAAAATATAATATATATTATGGCAATTAATTCCTTAAAAACTTTAATTAAATTAATTTCAAATTTTTATCCTTTCTCATTACTAAGCAAGATCAACTTAAGTACTAACCAAAATAATTGACTTTAATTCATTGTATAGCTTATGTCATTCAATTCTCAACAATTAAAATCCTTAACATATATATATATATATATATATATATATATATATATATATATTTATGACTAATTTACATAATACTTTTAGTATTTTACTAAAAGAATCACAAATCCATACATGTAAAATCAACTAAAATTATCTTCTGTTCATCAATATATATATTCAAGCATAGCTTCTAGTAATTAATTTTTCATAGCAAGAAAATTCAATTGCAAAACCGCAATAATGACAGCACATGCATGAACAAAAACTGCAAAAATGGAGCTCGTACCTATGCAATGCTGAACTTGTTGGTGTTGCATGGAAGTGAAGGTGAAGCGCGCAAGCCCCAACACCCCAATGCAATGTAGATTTTGAACTTCAATGGAGTTTGGGAGTAGCCCAAGACGCGAACATAATGGAGGGAGGGAGAGCGCATGTGACGTGACCACAAAGGAGGGACGGAGAACGCGCGTGACGCGACCACAAGGGAGGGACGGAGAGCGTCGGCCACTTGAACACAAATGGAGGGAGGGAGACAACGCTTGAACACAAATGGAGGGAGAGAGAGCGGCGTCGAGTTTGGAGTGAAGGAGGGAAGGGAAGGGGAGGGAGTCGACATGCGAAAGAAGAAGATAAGATGAGCAAAAATTTTAAAAAGCTGCACTTTTTAAACCAGTTCCAGGCAAAACCGATTTAAAAAGTTTAATTTTTACATCGTTCATCAAAACTGATTTAAAATTGTACATTTTAAATCGGTTACACCTGTAATCGATTTAAAAATTAGTTTTTAACCCGGTTATAATACAACTGAGTTAAAAACTTTCATTTAAAATTGCAAAAATGCCACCGCGTCTTTTTTAAATCAGTTGAACGTGAACCGTTTTAAAATCCTACCCTAAAATCAATTTTTTGCATTAGTGAAGTTAATAGTTATAAATATGTAAAATTTGACAAGCAGTTTACTAAACTTAATATCAACTTTAAAGTATAATTAGTAATAAGGAAAGGTGACACTTAAATAATTATTAATATTAAATATAATAACATTAGGAATAATAAATTATAATTACTTAATAAAACAAATGAAGTGAAATCAAGTGTAAAGTGAAGATTCCATAAAATTTAAAAAGAGATTGAAAGTTTAAAATAATTTAATTAGGATAAGTTCTTCCTATAAAATTCAATAAAACTTGTGAATCAAGCATTGAATATTGATCCTTAAGAGATAAGTGGAGTGGGAACAAGAAAGAACAAGAATATACGAGTGAAGTTACCTGTAGTTAAATACTACTGCTTACTATTGTTGAGATTGAATTTACTAAATGAATGCTGAATATATTGTCATGTGCACAATGATTAGTTTTTTTTTTTTTTTTTGTATTAGAGTTGACATCGAGTGAAATTATTGAATTTTAACCTTTGGTTGGAAGGATTTGTTGTGAAGCCTACTATTGGCGAACTGAAAATTTGTATTAAGGAGAATTGAGACCCTCTGCTAAAATACTTAATCGATATCAACTCTAATATGATGGACTATTATCATATCATTGTTGTCAAACCCAAGGTCTTAGAGTAGTTACACACTGTGATGGGATGCAAATCTTGTAGTAGAGGCCAAGGAGATCTCGAGGATGTTTGGTGCACGTCATCCCACATGTGACCAGAGGGTTGTGACTCTGTGCCATGGTTAAGGCGATTATCAATAATTAGTGGAACGTACTACCACATACTTGTTACCACCAAAGGTTGTTTGCATTCTAACTTTGGTTGGTGAATCACCTAATGTTATTCCTATTCTAGATTAGTTTATTATTGATATTGATATAGCATGCTTTGGTCAGTGGAGTATGAGCACCTAATCCTGCTACTCTATTGTTGGATAGTCTTTTATAGAGATGAGTCAACACCTATATACCTATCCATTGTGTCTGATCATGAGTCAGCATTTATGCATTGCATTTGATTGATTATTTTTTGTGATATAATACGAATTCTTTGATTTATTACATTTCATTATGATTGTATGTTAGATTAGGCCTCATGGATGTTAATTACCATATTGATGCCTTAGGTTAGAACCTCACTCCCTCTTCGTTTGTTTGTACATTGTTTTTCCTTTTCTTTTGCCTGCTATCTGTTGTGTGTTTCCCCCACCCAGTTAGATGGCACAGTCAACATCAATATAGTGCATAGAAGCTTGAAGGGATCTTCTCAACATTCTCCTGTGGCAACTCTTTGCCACTTTAATTTCGTACAAGTAAAGTTCATTTTTTTAGTATTGCCAGCTTTAGGAAATTATAATATTGTATTTTGAATCTTTATGTACCTACTATTTGTGATGTAATCGTGGAAAAAAAAATTCCTCATAAATTTGTGAGTATAGGAAACATTGCATAATATTATTAATACATTTATATATTTTGAGGTTTTACAAGCAACACTCATTTTCGCACATATATTCTTATTTTTGCGAGGAAGTTTTTAGATGTGGATCCTACACATTTTTAAAATCTTTTCTCGATACTTTGATGCTACCAAACAAGAGAAGTTCATATACTTCTTTACTCTTCTATTCTCTTCATCACAAATTCATGCTACTTCACCCTAATAAAACACAGTGTTAGAGAATATGGAACAGTAAGCAAAACATCACTTCAGATGTCTAGGGAGATGTCAGTGCATTATAAGTGAAGAAGCAAGAAGAGAATTACTCTTGCCCCTAAGAAGATTTAATATAGTTTTGATGATTTAGCCTCTTGATGAGTGCAAAGTTGTAATGTATGGTTATGCATGTGTGTGTGGTTGAGTCTTGCATGATTTATCTCTATCCTTGATGATTTGATGGTGATGAGCTCAAAGTTTAAGACTTGAAGGTTTAACAAAGTGAAAATATGTTTTTTATAAGTCTAAAATTAAGTTTAAAGAGAAATAATTGGATAAAACTTGTTTTTAAAATTGATAGGAAGTAAGAACTACACACTAAAGCTTTAGAACTACTCAATCTTATGTTAAAGAACCATTCAATTGGTTAAGTTAGCTTTGTAATGATTAAATCCGTTTAAATTCGTGTAAACAGTGGAAATATACACTGTTTCACTAGTTAAATTGTTATGTAATCAGTTACATGTTTTCTATTTTAACTAGTTACAACATTATGTAATCAATTATTTTTGTTGTAACTAATTACATAATTCTATAACCAGTTACATAATATAACACTGTTTTTGTCTTATGCGAAAATAACTAGTTACAAAGCTACATAACTAGTTATTCCAGTAAGACCAAAACGAATAGCCTTTGTTTTAACTAGTTATAAATGAAAATAACTAGTTAAACTCATTCAAACTTCATTTTCCAGATTTCAAATAACAAAATAACTGATTACAAGTTTAAATAACTAGTTATACCAGTAAATTCTCTATATAAAGTGAACCTTAGTGAGTCTTTCTAATTACTCAAACACAAATTTACTTTTCTAAAATTGAGAGAGAGCTTTTCTAGAGAGAATTCATATTACTTTCCTTCTTCATTACAAGTTTTGGATCAAAGATCAAAGGGCTCATCATGGATCAATCTTGAGGATAAAGAAAAGTCTTTTCTTAGGTAAAGTTTGATTGGTTCTTCATTGTTTTCCATCTTTCACAAACCAAGGTGATATCTAACCTTCTTTTAATTTGATTTTCGTTTTTGAGAGGGTGTTTCTCATATCTTCCTTGTGGTAGAGTTCCACAAGAAAGGGTTTCAAGTTATTCTTAATAGGGTTCAAGAAACTTGATTGTGTGGTTTGTTTGATTGTGACTCTTGTGTTTGTGCATAGTGTTTGTAAACATTTGAATTACTTAGTGATGACACCAATCGGTTTGATTAGAAACTGGATGTAAATCACAGTGGTAGTGATCGAACTAGTATAAATATTGTTTTCTCTTTTTCTTTCCTCTATCCTCTTGCTAGCATATTGAATCTTGATCACTTGCATTTAAAATCGTAAGGCTCTTTGCATAGAAAAGTTCAAGATAAATTGATCCAATCCTATTTCATTCGCATAACCAAATCAATGAGATTCAAAGTTTTTGCAAAATCTAGTTATTCATTATTGAAAAGAAATTGGGGATTCTTGAAAATTTTGAAATATCCAATTCACCCCCCTCCTTGGATCTAGTCCTTTTGTTTAACAATAAGAAAACGTTGAAATAGCATTTGCATGATAGTGTCAGCTTTGACATTGACATTATTGGAGTCGGCTTGATCAATACTAAGTGGAGGAAACATTTCAATATTATTTTTTTAATTTTTAAAAATATAAAGTAATTAGCAACGGGTGTAATCGTTGTTAATTTTGAACTTAGAGTCAGCCGGTCTGCTGCTAAGTAGATGCTAAATTTGGCGATTTAATTTAGAACCACTTTAGCATCAGTCTGACCAACACTGAAAAGGATATTGCATTGACACCAAATTTAGTAAATGCACTTCGAAAATTGTGATTTAACTTTGTATTAGCATTGTCCTAGATTGACACTACCTAAATATCTAGGAGTGTTCATAGGTTGGATTGGTTCAAATTTAAAATAAAATTATATTTTGTTGGAACCAAAGACGTTTGAGGTGTCTAATCTTAGAGTATGATAACAAGCGTGTTACTTGTGTAGGAAAATCTCTCTTAAGTAACAAAGTCATATTTCTCAACCTAGATGCGTCCAATATGTTTCTAGAATAACAAGTGTCCAACACACCAATTAAAGTTAGCGTCCAAAGCTTTTAGAAAAACAAGGTGTCCAACGCGCCTATTTGCAAAATGCGTCCAACATATGTTTTCTAAAAAGAATCTAATAAAAGGCTCGTCCAAAGCCCTTAAACGAATTTATCCTTAATTTAACTAAGCTTCAATAAAGCTAAAAGAGTTATCTATCCTCGTACGTATTGAAAACTGCCTTTTATGCTTTTTCGATATGCTCTAACTTTTAAATATCTCAACATTTAATGAAAAGTAGGATCTTCTGTCTTATAAGTACAACCTGTGAAAAAGGTTAGTCAACTGATGTGTAAAACTGCAAGTGCATGGTTGTCATCAAGTAATAATTCAAAGATCGTATCCATAGGGACTGTGCGTTCAATGACTATTGCTAAATAAATAAGAATTAAACAAAAAGGAATTTTAATTGAGAAATTTAGGGTTTAAGTAATTGAGAGAAAAATGTGATTGAAGATTAAATTAAACGGTAATTAAAATTGGGGGTAATTCAAAATGAGAAGCTTTCCAGGATTGGGGTTTCACACTATGACACTTAATGCTTTAATCTCGCTACATATGTGCTTTACTTATTCTTATTGAAGGTGAATTAACCTCAAGTACCATTCGTTCTCTTTCAAGATATGAAGAAATATCTAACCAAATTTACCACCTACTGTCCCAATGGCTATGTTCAGTTAGACCCATTAAGCTCTTTGTTAATTCAATTATTCTTCGAAGGCATTAACCTACTTTCGTAGTTTAGACCTAAGTTCCTTTCCTATGGGTCCGGTGTTTGGGCTCACCTTTCAATACTTCCTCAAATCCCTAAGGTTATGAAAAACGTTGGTCAATTCGTTCTGCATAAATAAAGCAATAGAAGAAGAATCAAAAGAGGAACAAGATCACAAATAGGCAAACAAAAAATAATTCATTAAGACAATCGTAGGGCTATGCCCAATCCTAGAAAAATAGGATTCTATTCACATATAGTCATGAGAGAATACCAAAAAGAAAAGAGAAAGAACATAAAGACAAATTAGAAACAATTGAAGAAGAAAAGAGCTATCCTCCAATTCTTCGTGTTCTAAAACGAGGTTCAAAGATAAAGATAAAATCCCTAAGAATGTCTATTTATAACAAAATACAATGGGTCTTGGTCTATCCCTAAAAAGCAGTTGAAAACTTGCAAAATAACTCAAGTCTTTCCTCCCACCATGTGGTGATGATTGCCACCTGATGGTGATGGATGAGTAGGAGAGTAAAAAGGCTTCCAACAAATGCGTCATCGCGTGGTGGTGGGCAACACCTGATAGTGGCGAACTCACTAGTGTAGATTTTAACATCAGGGAATGTGCCATCGAGTGGTGGTGATTGCCACCTGAGGGTGGCGAGGTCTCTAACAGTTTTTCTTCAAGTTTTTCTTTTCCAAATGCTTTGGGATGACTCTTATGCTTTCCAAGTGGACTTCTAAGCACCCAAAGATCTTTAAATCATCTAAAGAGATTCTAAAGTGTCAATCTTTTGCTTTTCCAAGCCCAAAGAAATCTATAAAAATTCCTAAAACCAAAGGCAAGCAAGGAAAAAGGCATTACATGACACAAGAGGGGAAAATAATGCAATTAGACACATAGCTAGTCGTAAACTACAATGAAATGCATGTAGTAATGAAAACTATGCTAAACATGTTATAAAATGTGTAACACCTCATAATTCTAAAGTTTGTACTATAGCATCGTCGTCAACGTCTCTACGACTCACACTCTACGACACTTCACTCGGTAACACTTCACTCAACTTCCTTGTTGATCAGAACCCTCCACCGGTTAGAACCCTCAGTAGGTAGCCCTTTCTAAGACACCGACAACCAGCTCTGATACCACTAATGTAACACCCTAAGGAGTATTGCCGTAACTAGGTCTAGATTTCTAAGAACAAAAAAAAGACTTAAAAACATAGAAACAACATGCAAACGCTAGTCATAAATATAATTAATTTATACAAGAATAATACAATAAAATACCATACATGCCTAATACACCTCATCTATCACCCGAAGGTGTCATGTAAAAATATAAGGAAGAATACACAAAACACAATGTAAACTAGACTACGTCTTCTTATATGTGACTCCAAGCTCCATTTGCACATGTCTTCACCTGTATCCTGAAAAAGAGAAAACTTAAAAGAGTGAGACATAATGTCTTAGTAAGTGCTCTAAGGGTTTATGGTTATGTCAAACTCTTATACTCGGACAACTTTCATCACTTATCTCTCATGGCCTTAGCCTCACTAGGTTTTTCATAATTCCCCATACCTATAGTCAAGTCTACACCTTTCAACAGTCAATACTTCTTGTTAACTCATCTTTCATTCTCATAATTGTTATACAAGCTTACTATCTCATTCTTAACCTAAGAACTCATCCTCATTATTTATATTTTCTTACCCAAATCCTTCTCTAGTATTTAAACCCTTCGTGTTTAGAATTTACTATTCTTTCGTTTGATATTCAAAGTTGTCTTTAGAACATTCTAAAATACCCTTGACACTCCTTTAATACTTACCTTGATACTTTCATTTTGTTCTCCATTACTAGTCTCATACCTTTCTATTACGTCGTATGGGAATTCATCCATTACCAGTCTCATACCTTTCTATTACGTCGTATGGGAATTCACCTTTTCTGTATCTCTGTCACAACAATTATTATCCAACTATAACCCTTATAACACTATCCTAGGGTCTATCCTTTCACATATCCATAAGGTAGCAAGACAATCCTAATTACAAGTATGCAATTATTTCACATCCTTTGCCTAGTAACTAGACATACACCTCCTTTTGTTTCATCAAACAGGAATAACACACATGCATAATATGATCACATATGCATAATCTTGAAGCTTCACCATAAGACACAATTGCAATTTCACATATGAACACATCACATCAATCGCTCATGAACAAGGTCACACAAACTTCACATAATTATAACGTAGCACACCTCAACATATCATACTACAACAACATGTATATGCATGCTATGTTCCTAAATTACTACTCATACACATGTGGTACCAACTTAAAATTTTCGGAAAGTAGACTAGGAGTAAATGCACGACCATAAGAAGCATTATCGGTACCAATGCCTTTAACTTTTGCACCCTTAACTAGCATGATATCCCCTAGTGACTAATCAGGGTTACCCAGTTTTGTTAATACGCACCAGCTCCATGGGATTAGCCTAGACCATTGGAGTTTTTGCAACCGGATAACCCCAAGGCTAGGGTTAGACAACCTATCATGGCCTCCATCAACCAGATTCCTACATACTTTCCTCATCACATAACTCAAATGTTATGATGCATGGTGACATACAATGCTTATAGCTTTTTATAGGCTTTTATCATGAAACATTGGCACAATCTCATATCACACTCAGTTTTCTCAAGGTAAATAACAATCACACAATATAAACTTAATAAGGCATAAAAAAGAGAAGCAACAATGAGTTAAAGACTACAAAAGGGATTGCTCAGGCACAAAGACAGAATAGCCAAGGTCGTACACGTCCAGCGGGCCAGGAGGGCCACTTGGTGGTCACGCTAAGATCCAACCTACCTAGCGGATCTGCGCGAGGACCTAGCATGCTTGGCGAGTTGTGTTTCCCGCCTGGTGGGTCCACGCACTTGACGGACAACGTAGTTGCCTAGTGCTAATGCGGAGTACAGTTTTCAAAAATAAGTCGCCCAGCGGCTATCTAACCTCGCTGAGCGGATCCAAGGTATGAATTTTGATTTCTTTTTCCTGTTGTCTTTAGCTTTTAAATACTCCAAAATAAATAATTAAATTCTCACTCACTTCTTCTACCTTGATAATTGGTCAATCTAATCTATAAACTCTTCACTCACTCACAATCCCCTCAAAACCCTAACTTAGGCATAAAGAGGGGGAAAAGGTAAATAGACAAACAAGCACAACATAAAGGACAAAGAAGGACATAGGGGAGAGCACTCACCTTTCGAGACATGCAAAGCTGAGTTCTAGGGCTTGGGTTCTCTAGTTTCTATTCCTCCTTTTTCTTTTCCTTTTCTTCTTTTTCTTCTCATTCTCTCTACCTTCTTTCTTCTTCTATTTTGTGACGGCTAAACCTAATTCTTCTTCCCTATTCCCTTTTTATAACATGTGGGTGCGTATGTAGCTTAGTGGGCTTTAGTCCTCTATTGGCCTTTAGATGCTCTTTTGGGTTCTATAATAAGATTCCTACTAATTTCTAATACTAAGGTGTTAATAACAATAACAACAACAACAACAACAACAACAACAACAACAACAACAACAACAATAATAATAACAATAAATATAATAACAACACAACACAAAACTAATAATAATAATAATAATGATAATAATAATAATGATAATAATAATAATAATAATAATAATAATAATAATAATAATAATAACTATTACAACAACAACAACAACAAATATAATAATAATAGCAATAGAAACAATAATAATAATAAGAGATATAATAATAATATAATAATAACAATAACTCTTAAGGTGTCTTTTATCCAATAACACATGATACTAAGAGTTACCTCGCGGTTTTTTTCTAGTACCTAAAATTTAGGGTGTTACAAAATGCACACATCATCAACTTATCAAGTTGTTGTACAAAAAGAGAAGAATAAAAGAAGGCATGTTCAGAAAAGCAACTTTACGCATCAGAAGAGCTCCTACCTTTTCGGTATAAGTTCACTACAATACAAGTCTATTGTAGTTTCTCTCTCCAAAGATCTCGAGACACGTATCAAGACTTTGCATGGAGATTTTCACATGCAATTAATTTTTCTCTAAAATGGGAACATGAAGTTAAAGCCCTCTCTCTAAAATATTATTTTTCTAAGAGGCTATATAAGGGAGACTTAAAGACAAAAAGAGGTTAACGAACAAGAGCTCATAACTTACAAACTCATACAAGCTTTGAAATTTCTTTTGGATGACCTCTGTTACACTCAAACTTTCATATTCTTTGCTTTGCAAAGCTTTTGTAATATGTGCTTAAACTTTCATACCCTCAAAATTATGAGTTGACTCTTTATAAAATAACCTTTGGCACTATGAAATCTTGGAGAAGATTTGTGACTAAAGAATACTTGGGTTTTGTGATCTAGGGTTGATCACTTTGTAAGGCCTAAAGAGGCTATTTAAAATACTTGTTATAACTAGGTGTTGGTTAGTGAAAATCCTTCTGGAAAAAAGGTATTAGACGTAGCTCAGGTTGAGTGAACTAATATAAAAACTCTATGTGCTTTATCCTTCCTTTTCCTCATGTGTTTTATTTTGGACGACCTTCATATCTCTGGTAAAATGCTTACGAAAAGTTTTTTGAAAATTCACATGCACACTATTCAATCCCCTTTCTTGTGCATTTCTTTCTCTTTCATATTTGATTGAATTGGTTTGATTCGGATTTTGAAATTTTTTTTGTTCAATTTAAATCAAACCAACACGATTAAATCAAGTTGGTTTGGTTCAGGTCATCGGGTTATGATTAAAAAAATAAATTATTATATTTTTCAAGTTTTTATTTTACTTATTGTCTATATTATATAAATATTTTATTTTATATTAATGCAAGGTAAAAATATTTTTTATTTTTAATAATTAATTGTTTATTTTATTTAAATATTTAATTTCTCTATAGTTATCACTTTACATATATCATTAATTTCTTTGTTTAAAATAAAATAAAAAATTTACATAATAACATGACCAAATTAAGACTTTTGATAACATTAGATATGATCATAAGATAATTAAAATAAACTAAAAAGAAAGAAAATATAAAAGTTGAAGCAAAATTTAAGCTCTAAGTTTAAAGAGAAATGATACTTGGACAACAAATTTTACAACTAAGAGAGAGAAAGAGAGAGAAGTTTGAAATGTAATAAATGATGTAATAGAGAAAGATAGACACATAAAATGATGCTGTATAAATTGTTGTAAGAATTGTTGTATGCGTATCATATCTCAAGTTTAAAATATATTAATCTAAAAGTTAAAAAATAATTAATCAAATTGGTTCTGGTTGAAAAAAGATAAATTTAATAACCAAATCAATTATAATTGGTTTGGTTTGGATTCAAAGTTACAAAAAAAAAAAAAAAGTTAACTGAAGCAATTTAATTGGTTTGGTTTTGATTGTCAGGTTCATCGAGTAAATCTAATCCAATGAGCACCCTTGTAAATATTAGCTTTACCATTAGGCTAGCTGACGCTACATGGAAGCTAAATCACAACTTTCAAAGTACATTAATTACTTTTCGTCCACTTAGTGTTGGCTTGGCTAGCACTAAAATTGAATATAATTTCCTCGCGTCCTTTCTTCTTCTACATTTTCCTGGTTCCCTTCCCTTTCCCCCTCCTCTCCACCATGTCGTCATTGATGCGTCTCCTCCCTTGTAATTGGGTTCCTTGCTTCATCGTCACCACGTCCCTCCCCTCCGGCACTGTTGTTGCCCCCTCCTTCGTCCCTCACCACCACGTCACCACCTCCCCTGTCTTCGTTATTGCATCGCCCTCTCCCTTGTCGCCACACCTCTCCCTTCCTCTATACCCTCACCGATTATTGCCCTCCCTCCCCCACCACATCTTCATGCCCCCATCACACTAGAGTCGCACCACCACCTCGTTAGAGTTGCCCCCACCATTGTGCTATTACAGGAGTTCTTGAGGCAAAGGGTTGTTTTATGTTTTTGAGTTTTATGTTAATGAGATTGATGATAGGGGTTATTTTGTGATGATTTAATGTTGGTTTATAATTGCCATATTGTTGTGGTTTATGATGGAATTGTTGATCTGATGATTTGGTTCAGGCATTTGTTCATATAATTGAACAAAAGAAAGAGCCATTTTCATAAATATTGGCCCACTATTAAAATTAGGTATGCCTACCTAGGACTCGATTGTGTCGCAGACCATTTTTTATTATTTTCTTAAAGGTTTATGTTGTTTTGGTATTTTGTTTATTGTTATTATTTTAATGCTCTGGTTAATTGGTATGCAGTAAAATTATAGCTTGGAGTAGTTTTTTTTTTTAACTAGTATGTGAACTTGTGTATCTACACGGGTTGCGTTAATCTTTATTCATGTATTAAAATGATTTATAAACATAATAATAAATTGATATATATTAAATGCATTTATATAATTTATGTCTATTATATAAATAATTGTAATAAATTGTTTATACAAATAATAATAAAATAATTATAATGAAACATTAATATAAATAAAAGTAAAATATTTTTTTGACTATCAATTAATTAAAATATTTTTACTTAACTATAAAAAAAATATTTAACTAAGAATGCTTTAGCCAAGTTTAATTTTTATTTGTGTTGTGTTAGTTTGTTACTTACTACAGTTCTTGTTTTTCTTAGGATTCCTTTATTGGGAGATGCTATGTCTGTGAGTTAACAAAATGGGCCCAGGCTGATGGGCCGGGCCAATCAGCCTATAAAAAAGGCAGGGATAGGCTCAAAAAATACTAGCCCAAAAGGAATCGGACCATTTTAGCCTGGGCTAGTTGGCCCAACAGGAAAACTATAGGTAAAAAATTAAAAAAAGAAAGGGTGTAAACTAAAAAAAAAAAGGTCAGATTCCATTTCCAGATTGCCAAACCACCAGTAACCAAGTGAGAGAGTACGAGATTGTTTAAACTATCTAAAAAAATGTTTTTTTGACATTGTAAATAAAATTTGCTTAAAGATATAATATATTTTTAATGAGACTATTGAGTAATTAAGTAAATTATGTATGAATAAAAATGTTCGTTTATGTTAGACAGTATGTAGAATTTAATTTTATTTTATATATTTTTGGCAAAAAAATTATAATTAAAATAGATAATAATGTTAATCTGTCTGCAAAAAAATTTAGGCTAAATTACCTTGGTTGGTTGCATAGAGCTGGGCTAAGCCATAAAAAATGAAGCTCGGACATAAACCAAGTCGATTTGGGTAAGCCAGGCCAGCTCATTCCATTTGACACTCTATATTGTGGATTTTAATTGATTCTCTAGTTTGAGGCTTGTTCTTGCCCCTCTCTATTCTTTACAAGAAAATTTTAAAATTGTTTTATATTTTTGTATCATAATTATTTTTTGCTATCATAATGAAACAATATAAGAATAGTATAATAATATAATTTATAAATAGCAATATAAAAATGTGTAATATGAAATAAATTATTTTTAAGTTTAAATGGAGTTTTGGTGCTCTTAATTTTATTTTGTACAACTTTAGTCCTCATACTTTTAATTAAGTGATTTTTGTCCATGAATTTTACCATATATTAAAATTGGGTCTTTCCATTAGTCTCCCATTTAAATAGTAACAAAATTTATTGACATCAACCATCTTTTACTTAATTGATAGCCTAATGTGTAACTAATTGGTGATGTAGAAACAATATTGTCATATAAGAATATATTTAAGAAAATAAATTAAATTCATATTGGATTTATTGAGTTTTTTCACCTCTCATGCGCACGTTGTATTCACCCCGTGCTAGGAATATTTTCACATAGAAAATAATGGTTTTTTGACTTGTGTGAACCTATCAATTAAGGAAGAGATGATTGATATCAGCAAATTTTGTTGACAATTTGGATGTCCAACTAATAGAGGGATCCAATTTAATTTTAACATTTGATAAAATTTAAGAACTAAAATTGCTCAATTAAAAGTATGAGAAGCAAAATTGCACAAATAAAAAAATAAAGGGATCAAAACTAAATTTAAATCTTACGTTTATAGTATTTAATAGTATATAGATATTAAAAATATAAGAAGAAATTTGAAAAGATCAGTTGAGCATAAGAGAGCAAAATTGGAAAATAGAAGGAGAAAAATTTTGGGTGGAAAGAATTATAAAGAGATGACACGTGTTCAATCAAGGTATTTGTTTGAAGTTATAGTAAATAGATAACCACTATCAGATTAGAATAAACATAATATACCTTGTTGACAGTTTTAAAGCAGTATAATTTCTCACTTTACCTTGATAATTATATTTAATCATTTATTAAATTTACTTATATAATCAACTTTTTCAATATTCTTATGCTTCACATTAGTAATATTTTGTTTCTACTACCAATTTGTAGAGTAAGCCTCTAAAAGCCTTACTTTGCTCGCCCATAACCTTATCATGATTATGGTTTGTCATCTACCTAACAGACTCAAGGCGTGCACAAAAAAATTACTTATTTATGTACTTGTGTAATATATACACAACATACTTGAAATTTGAAATAAATGTCAAGAGATCATAAATCAGTTGTTTATTTTATTTTATTTTTTATCTCTATGCCTTTTACCTGTACACTTTAAAATGAAACTAACACTTACCAGGATTTTTCATGCACATTGTCATGGCCTTTTTTTTTTCTTTTTTTTTTTTTTGTAATTGTCATGGCTTATTTTTATATTATATGTGTTTTAGGGGTCACCCTGGCACCATTTTCATTCGGCTTAAAGATCGCTAAATCTCCTACTCCAGCAGCAAAGACACCCCAGTATGTATCCTGAATGTGACTTTTATGACTATCTCGGTCACAGTAAGGAAAATGCTTAGTGTGGCACCCAAACTCACATTGCCACGTGCATGTCATCCAATGTGGCACCTTAACGGTTTTTTTCCTCCAAAAGGCTCTATATAAAGGACTCCTTACACACTAGGTACACATAACTCTCATTTTTCTCACGCACTCTCTTATGCTCTTACTAACTTAGGTATCGGAGTCCTTGTAGGTGCCCCCACTAGAGACATTTACAACCACCGTAAAAGTTCATCGGAGCTCTCTTTCTCCTCCTCCTCGCGCTCTACCTCATAACACCTAAGAGGCAGAGCTTTGGCCAAGAAGATACTCAGAGTAGGTTACTATTGGCCAACATTGGAGAACGATGCTATGGAGTTTACCAAAAAATGTGACTAATGCCAAAAATGCTCTGACATTCACCTTGCTCCCCTAGAAGACTTGAGTACACTCACTTCCCCTAGCTATTCATCTAGTGGAGGATCGACATACTTGGTCCATTCCCCAAGGCTCCTACCCAAGTGAAGTATCTAGTAGTAGCAATAGACTACTTCACTACATGGATTGAAACAGAGGCATTGGCCATTATCACAGCCAAGAATATAGAAAATTTTGTATTCTGACAGATTATTTGCAGGTTCAGTATATTGGACGCCGTAGCATCAGACAATGGCACACAATTCACCGATAGAAGCTTTCAAGGATTCTTAGCTGGACTGAAAATAAAACAGCACTTTACGTCAGTTGAGCATCCTTAGACAAATGGGCAGGCTGAAGCTGCGAACAAAGTCATCCTTTGCGGACTCAGAAGGTGCTTGGACAAAGCAAAGGGATGTTGGGTTGAATAACTACCACATGTCTTATGGGCACGTCGCACAACCCTCCACTCTACCACTAGGGAGTCTTCCTTCCGCCTTACTTATGGCATGAAGGTGATGATCCTGGCAAAAATTGGTGAGCCAACATAAAGAGTAGCCAACCTGAGGTTAGAAGACAATGACAGGTTACTACAGACAAAGCTTGACCTAACGGAGGAGAGAAAAGAGATTGTCGCAATAAGGGAAGTTGTCCTCAAAAGATAGGTTACAATGAGGTATAAGAAGAAAGTCATTGTTCGTATGTATGAAATCGGAGACATAGTATTAAGGTGAGCAGACATTGGAGGAAAGAATAGAATGCTAGATAGGGCAAGCTTGCTGAGAAATGGGAAGGCCTTTACCAGATTACCACAAAGACTGGCACAAGAGCATACACACTTGAAACGCTTCCTAGGATCTCCATCTCGCGAACATGGAATGCAACCAACCTCAGACAATATTATAGTTAAGTCATCACGATAAAGAAGCTTAAGTAGCTCATTTCATTTGTTTGATAAATAGCATTTGATTAGCATAGTGTAGGTGGGCTGAGTTATGTACTATAATTCGTAGCTCTTGTACTATTTTTTGCCTCGTGTGATTCATAAAATAGGAGTTTTTGGCCTAAAAATCAAAGCGCAGGTCAAAAATATTAAAGCAAAAGCCAAACAAAGGTGACCGACCAAGTAATGCAGAAAGATCCTCACCTCTTGTACATGGGTTTAATCAAGCTGAAGTTTGAGATGAACAAGCAAAAGTTCATTAAGGTAGCAAAAATTAAGGCAAGAAGGTTATCACCTCATGTACATGGATTTAATCCAGCTGTGGTTTGAGATAAAAAGCAAAAGTTCATTGAGATAGCAAAAATTGAGGCAGGAAGGTTATCACCTTGTGTACATGGATTTAATCCAACCACGGTTTAAGATGAACAAGCAAAAGTTCATCAAGATAGCAAAAACTGAGGAAGGAAGGTTATCACCTCGTGTACATGGATTTAATCCAACCACGGTTTAAGATGAACAAGCAAAAGTTTATCAAGATAGAAAAAACTGAGAAAGGAAGGTTGTAACACCCTAAGGGATATTATCGTAACTAGGTCTAGATTTCTAAGAATGAAAAAAAGAAAACTTAAAAAAATATAGAAACAACATGCAAATACTACTCATAAATACAATTAGATATTATATATGAACAATACAATAAAAAAAAAAACACATACGTGCCTAATACAACTCATCTATCACCCGAAGGTGTCGTACAAAATATAAAGAATACAAAAACACAACGTAAACTAGGCTATGTCTTCTTACACGTGACTCCAAGCTCTATCTGCACATGTCTTCACCTGTATCCTAAAAAAGGGGAAACTTAAAGGAGTGAGACATAATGTCTCAGTGAGTGCTCTAAGGGTTCTACAGTTAGGTCTGACTCTTCTACTTAAACAACCTTCATCACTTATCTCTCATGGCTTTAGCCTCACTAGGTCTCTCATAATTCTCCATACCTATAGTCGAGTCTATACCTTTCAACAGTCAATACTCCCTGTTAATTGCTCTCTCATTCTCACAACTATTATATTGGTTTACTATCTCATTCTTAACCTAAGAACTCATCCTCATTACTTATACTTTCTTACCCAAAACCCTCTTTAGAATTTACTCTTCTTCCTTTTAATATTCAAAGCTGTCCTTTAGAGTCAAGTCTAAGGCTGCAGACATCCTAAAATACTTTTATTTTATTCTCTCTTACTTGTCTTATACCTTTCTATTACGCCATGGGGGAATTCACCCTTTCTGTATCTTATTCACAACTATTATTATCCAACTAGAACCCTCATAACACTATCTTAAGGTCTAGCCTCTCACTTATCCTTAAGGTAGCAAACACAATTCCAATTACAAGCATATAATTATTTCACATTCTTTGTTTAGTAACTAGACATATACTTCGTTTTGTTTTATCAAACAGGAACGACACATGTGCAGGATATGATCACATGTCCACAACTTTAACATTTCATCACAAGGCACAATTACATTTTTACATAGAATTCACATAAATAAGGTCACATAAAATTCACATAATTACAACATAGCATACTCTAACATATCACACTATAACAAGATACATATGCGTGCTATGTTCCTAAACCACTACTCATGCACATGTGGTACCAACCTAAACTTTTCGGAAAGTAGACTAGGAGTAAATGCAGGCCATAAGAAGGGTCATCGGTACCGATGCCTTCGGCTTTTGCACCCTCAACTAGCATGATATCCCCCGGTGACTAGTCAGGGTTACCCAGTTTTGCCAGTACACCCCGGCTCCATGGGATCAGCATGGACCATTGAAGTTTTCCCAACCGGATAACCCCCAAGGCTAAGGTTAAACAACCCATCACGGCCTCCACCAGCCAGATTCTTACATACTTTCCTCATCACATAACTCAAATGTTATGATGCATGGTCACAAATAATGCTTACAACTTTTTATAGACTTTTATCATGAAACATTGACACAATTTCATATCACACTTAGTTTCTTTCAAGGTAAATAATAATCATACAATATAACCTCAACAAGGCATAAGAAAACAAACAACAATGAGTTAAAAACTGCAAAGAGGAGCTCATAAACACAAAAAACGGAATAACAAAAGTCGTATCCGCCCAGCAGGACGGAAGTCCCGCCCAGCGGTCCAGCGAACCCGCCCAGCAGGTCCGCGTCGGAACCCAGCCCGCCCAGCGGGTATTTCACCCCGCCCAGCGGCTCCGCGTACCTAGCTTAAACGCAGTTTTTGAAAAAAAGTCGCCCAGCGGCTATCTAATCCCGCCGGGCGGATCCGAGGTACTAATTTTAATTATTTTTCCTATTGTCTTTGGGTTCTAAATGCTTCAAGATAAATAATTAGATTCTTAATCACTCTTCTACATCGATAATTGGTCAATCTAATCTATAATTTCCTTACTCCTTCACAATCCCCTCAAAACCCATCAAATCCCTAAATTTAGGTATAAGGAGGGAAAAGATAAATAGATGAACAAGAACAAGGAAGGACATGGGGGAGAGCACTCACCTTTGTGGACATGCAAAGTTGAGTTCTAGGGTTTGGATTCTCCGGTTTCTATTCTTCCTCCTTCTCTTCCTCTTCTTCTTCCCTTCTTTTCCTCATTCTCTCTAACTTCTTTCTTCTTCTATTTGTGACGGCTAAACCTAATCCTCCTTCTCTATTCCCTTCTTATAACATGTGGGTGGGTATGTGGCTTAGTGGGCTTTAGTCCCCTATTGGGTCCTAGATGCTCTTTTGGGTTGTATGATAATATTCCTACTAATTTATAATACTAAGGTATTAATAACAATAATAATAATAATAATAACAACAACAACAACAACAATAATAATAACAATAAATATAATAACAACAACACAACACAATAATAATAATAATAATAATAGGAAATATAATAATAATAATTCTTAAGACATCTTTTGTCTAATAACATATGAGAAGGGTTCTACTAAAAACTATCGCGTGGTTTATTTCTAGTACTTGAAATTTGGGCTGTTACAAAGGTTATCACTTCGTATACGTGGATTTAATCCAATTGAGGTTTGAGATGAACAAGCAAAGTTCATCGAGATAACAAAAATAAAGTTCACTGAGATGATGGAGGCAATAAAGCGAAGCCCTCCAAGATGACAATAGCTATAACCAAAAGCAACCCCAACATGTACAAAGCTCATCTGGTACAAAAATAGCAAAAAATATATACAATAAAAATATATGCTGAAAAACATTTTCAGGTACAAAGGAAAGCAGAACATGAGCCATTGACTTCGGGGGCAACTGAGACAACAAAAGTAGCCAACCCGAAATAAAAGCCAATCTCAAAAATTGAAATATACCAAAGCAAAAACAAAAGCAACAAAAACACAAGTTCATTGAGGGCACAAGAAAAAAAATTCAATGGAAAAATTACTCGTTAAGATAGTGAAGCACCAAACACCACTACAAAGATGGCCAAGGAAAACTAATATCTCATGGTAGAAATGACAATGCTATCAGAGTTAACTAAACATAGAAAATAAATTAACCATGTAGGTTAAATTATTCATAGAAATTGTTCAAATTGTCCAAAGACAAAAATCATCTTGGTATCTACGGAAACATTGTTCATAATTATGAGAATTTACAAATAAAACCAGCATTTCGGCCCTTCAGGCAGATTGAACATCAACAGCATCGGCACTGAAAGAATCAACATTTGTGACTATAGCATCGGCATGGGAAGCATGGTAGTCCCCGGCATCAACATCATTGCCCAAATCCACAGCCTCGACCTAAGGTTAGACTATCGATGTCACTTGCGGGATCGATATAAAGCTATCCACAAGTTATTTTGTAGCATCCTTAGAAGATTCTTCAAGTTGTTTTTCAACGCCCGTATTAGGATTGATCTCAACCCCGGCTTGCGCCCTGGTAACCTCGGTTTCTCCCTCATTATCTTCGCCTGAACTAGAGGCTTCTTCAATATTGGTAATATCCACTAGGACCATCTCACCATTAACATTAGCATACCATACCCCGCTATGACTTCACAATCGTCCCGGGCACACTCTATATTTATATTTCGTTTCAAAAGATACCAAACTTGCTCCATTGTATTCTTAAAGGAAAGTTGAATTGATTCCATCTCACCATTGCACCAGAGTGTGGCGGTCAAGGCCATAAGTCCCACCACCTCAACATCATCAACCTCTTCGAAGTCCTCTCCACCAAGACCAAAATCTACTTTGTCATGGAGTTTGCCGCCAGCAGCAAGCTCTTCCACTAGGTAGCTGGCAAGGAGTGGCTCTTGGAGGACACCACTAGACACTACTTCTAGCAACTCATCTTCGCCGAGAAACACAACCACAACCGCGGCGTGTTCCACTGCGACCTCAAGCTTGATAACCTCTTGATCAATGAGAACTGAAGCCTGGAGGTCTCAGATTTTGGGTTGAGCGTGGTCATGGATCAGATCACGTCGGTGGCTTTGAAAATCACGACATGCTTATGGGGTGATCACCTTTATTCCTTAACATCAAGCTATACTTACTACTTTAAGTTGGACCTATGCTTCGTTGTGATCTTGGTTGCCGACCTTGACATCGAACCTATGCTTCGTTGTGATCTCAGTTGCCGACCTTTACGTCAGGTATAAGCTTGTTGTCCTTTATCCCGGTTGTGCAGTGTAGTCATCTAAATTTAGCAATTAACAACTCTGGGTCATCTTTGAAAAGCTTGGAAACCAGGTGCTAGTCCCTGCATGTTGACCTCATTCTAGAAACTTGGTTGTGAAACATCTACATGTTGAGTTCACTTCGAAAACCCGATTGCGAAACATCTGCATGTTGAGTCCACTTCGGAAAGTCGGTCTTGCCGGGGTGATGAGGATGTAGAAGCATCTTGAGGTTAATCATGCGAGATGACATATATGTAACACCCTAAGGGGTTTTACCGTAACTAAGCCTAGCTTTCTACGAACAAAAAAAGAAAGACTTAAAAACATATAAACATGTTAAAGCGACTCATAAATATAATTAAATATTATATACAAACAATACAATGAGAAAAATACACATCTAATACAACTCATCTATCACCCGAAGGTGTCGAATAAAACATAAAGAGGAATACAAGTAAACAATATAAACTAGACTACATCTTCTTGCATGTGACTCCAAGCTCCACCTGTATATGTCTTCACTTGTATCGTGAAAAAAGGGAAAACTTAAAGGAGTGAGACATAATGTCTCAGTGAGTGCTCTAAGGGTTCTACGGCTAGGTCAGACTTTTCTACTTGGACAACCTTCATTACTTATCTTTTATGGCTTTAAACTCATTAGGTCTCTCATAATTTGCCATACCTACAGTCTAATCTACACCTTTTAATCTTCAATACTTTCTGTGTTAACTACTCTCTCATTCTCCTGACTGTTATATTAGTTTACTATCTCATTCTCAACCTAAGAACTCTTTCTTACCCAAAATGCTCTATAGTATTTAAACCCTTCATGTTTAGATTTTACTTTTCTTTCTTTTAACATTTAAGGTTGTTCTCTATGGGTCAAGTCTAAGGTCATAGACATTCTAAAATACTTTTGACCCTCCCTTAACACTCACCTTAATACCATCATTTTGTTTTCTCTTATTTGTCTTATACCTTTCTATTACGCTGTGTAGGGATTCACTCTTTCTCTACCTCATTCACAATTATTATTATCCAACAAGGACCCTCACAACACTATCCTAGGGCCTACCCTCTCACTTATCCTTGAGATAACAAACACAATTTTAATTACAAGCATACATTTATTTCACATCTGTTGCCTAGGAACTAGACATACGCATTGTTTTGTTTCATCAAGCAAGCATGACATACATGCATAACATGAGCACATATACATAATCTTGACAATTTATCACAATACACAATCACGTTTTCACACATGTACACATTACATCATTCGCTTATGAACAAGGACACATAGAATTCATATAATTACAACGTAGCACACTTCAACATATCACACTACAACAAGATACATATGCGTGTTATGTTCCTAAACCACTACTCATGCACATGTGGTACCAACCTAAACTTTTTGAAAAGTAGACTAGGAGTAAATGCAGGCCATAAGAAGCGTCATCGGTACCGATGCCTTCGGCTTTCGCACCCTCAACTAGCATGATATCTCCCAGTGACTAGTCAGGGTTACCCAGTTTTGCCAGTACGCCCCGGCTCCATGGGATCAGCATGGACCATTGGAGTTTTCCCAACTGGATAACCCCCAAGGCTAAGGTTAAACAACCCATCACGACCTCCACCAGCCAGATTCCTACATACTTTCCTCATCACATAACTCAAATGTTATGATGCATAGTCACATATAATGCTTATAGCTTTCATGGACTTTTATCATGAATCATAGGCACAATTTCATATCACACTCATTTTTTTCAAAGTAAATAACAACTATACAATATAAACTCAACAAAACATAAAAAAAACAAATAACAATGAGTTAAACACTGTCAAAAGGAGTTCACAAACACAAGGAACGTAATAGCAAAAGTCATATCTGCCCAGCAGCCTAGCGGGTTTGTGCCGGAACCCAACCCGCCCAGCGGGTATTGCACCCCACCCAGCGGGTCTACGTCAAGACCCAACCCGCCCAACAGGTGTTTCACCCCGCCCAGCGCTAATGCGAAATCCAATTTTTGAAGAAAAGTTGCCAAAAGACTATCTAATCTATGAACTCCTTACTTCCTCACAATTCTTTCAAAACCCATCAAATCCCTAATCCTAGGCATAAAGAGGGGGAAAAGGTAAATAGATGAAAAATAACAACATAAAAGACAAGGAAGAATATGAGAGAGAGCACTCACCTTTAGGAGCACGCAAAACTGAGTTCTAGGGTTTGGATTCACCGGTTTCTATTCCTCCTTCTTTTCTTCCTTTTCTTCTTCCCTCTTCTCCTCATTCTCTCTAACTTCTTTCTTCTTCTATTTTGTGATGGCTAAACCTAACCCTCCTTCTCTATTCCCTTCTTATAACATGTGGGTGGGTATGTGACTTAGTGGGCTTTAGTCCCCTATTGGGCCCTAGATGCTCTTTTGGGTTGTATGATAATATTCCTACTAATTTATAATACTAAGGTATTAATAACAACAACAACAACAACAATAATAATAATAATAATAATAACAACAACAACAACAACAACAATAATAATAATAACAATAAATATAATAACAACATCACAACACAATAATAATAATAATAATAACAATAACTCTTAAGACATCTTTTGTCTAATAACATATAGGAAGGGTTCTACTAAGAGTTACCTCGTAGTTTATTTCTAGTACTTGAAATTTGGGGTGTTACAATATACACTCGAACACTTAGTCTTACTTCGGCTTTCAATTGTCAATCTCGGATGTGGAAAAATAATACATGGTGCTTAGGTTTAACCATGTGAGATCATGTCGCAACGGTTTTTGAAGTCTGCAATGGTCAAAGACGGCCAAGCTTCAAGTCGTCTTACGAAGCGAGGAGCATGTTGGAGATGAATCGAAACCACGTCAAGATGAAGGAAGTCCATGCACCAAAGTTGCAATGCGTGTCGGGAGTTCCCTTTGCATGCGAAAAAGTGGTGATGGATGGCTTTGTGTCAACAAGACGTACCTCGGGCGGAATATTGTGAGGGGCGACATGTTCTTCGTGCATAAGCTTTATTGGTCATCATGTAAGTGAATGGGGTGGACGCTTCAAGCAGCTCCGGCGAGTGGCAACACCTGATTGTTACTTGCAAAGACACTCAAATGCTTAAGTCAGTGTCTGTAAGAGGTAAATAATAAGGCTTAGATCCATACCTGAAGGCATATATTGCCTTATGTAGTAGCAAGATGGTAAGTTACTTACCATGGGCCTCGAGCCATATGGCTAAACCCAAAGGGGGTCCAGAACACATACTAAATATTTATCTATTAACATCACTTTATTCATATTTTTTAATCAAAAAAGACAAAAAAATATACTGGGAGCAAGGACGAGAGCAAGACAGGAAAACCCAATCGCCACTGAAAATAGGAATGGATACCTCTTTTCTAGCCCCGACAAGAATCAGAGACAGGGACGAGAATGATTTAGGGAGTCGAGTGCTGGTGTGCACAATGTTCCTAATTCAGCTTCTTTCCCTGCACATACACATTTGATGCGCATTACCTAGCCAATCCATGTGCTTGCAAGTTGGCTCTTATTAGCTGCTTTTGAAAGCAACGAAAGTTGAAAGAATGGAATCAAATGGCAAGAAACACACTTTTATTTTTATTTTTTTTCATTGTTTGAAACTGTGAAACACACGAAGGAAGAAAAGAGTAAACGTGAGTTCTATACAACTACTATTTCTTCTTCCCATTTTAGATGAAAAGGGAGTAAAAGAAGGTCCACTTTTTATATAATTATAAAAATAGCTTTATTTATATTACATTTTATTTTTCATTTAATATATTTAAGTTATTTAATAAGTATCTTTTTTTTTACTTTCCATACAATTAAACAAGAAAAAAACATATACTTTTCTTTTTTTTTCATTTTCTCTCTTACTAAATAACTTAAAAAAAATTCACTTTCTTTTTTTTTCCTTTCTTTTTTTAATTTTTTTTTTCAAAACAAACAAAGCATTAACCTTATGGTTATAGCCCAGGGTCAGACGATCCAGCCCAAAAAAGTAGTTTGAAGTTCATTTATGGTTGGTTGAAGAGTGCTAGCAACATACTCTCTAACACACTATTCTTAACACACACTGTATTATTTGTTGAAATTTATAGAAAGTTATAAAATCATGAGAGAGAGCAATTAAATAAAATATGAAACCAACAAATTTTTATAATTTTTAAAAAATTTCAACCAATAAAAAAGAATGTGTTCAAAAAAGTGACAAAAAATGTGTTACTAGTATTTCTCAAGGTTGGTTTAAAATGAAGAAAAGAAAATGAGAAACAAGAGAAAATTTTTAAATTTAAATTAAAAAAAGAAAAAAAATTAAATTTGTTTTTGACGGTTAATTTTTTTTCCCAATAAAACACAAAAAAAATTCTTTATTATTCGTATTTTTCTATAAGTAACATGTTGGGAGCACAATCTAACATGAAACATCCAAATAAGTGGTATAATGATGAAGCATTAAATTTTACTGTTGAATATATTAATAAAATAATTAACAGATCATATTATTAACTGAAAACTTATTAAGAGTAAAAATATAAATATCACACTAATTCTTATATACATATCTAGCGAGAGGGTCTTTTTTATCTGAGAGTGAGAAGAATAAAGCTGGACCATTAGGTCTTACCGTGAATGGTCAAGATTAAAACACACAAGTTATGTGAGATTTTTAAAAAGTCACATGACTTGTTTAAGTGGTCACATGACATTTGTAACACCCTTATTTTAGATTTCTATTTAATTCATAATATCTGTGAAATTATCGAAAAATTAAGAAACTAACAGTTCATCTTAATTCCTCTACACTAAGGGCTGACATATGAAAAAGGTCTAAATGACTGTGAATTGTCATTTTGAACTTATAAATATGTCATATATATTAAAATATAAATTTGAAAATTTTTTTGGAAATTTTCTAAGATCTCTGTGAAAAATGACCAAACTGCCCTCTATTGTTTGCTAAACTGTAGCCGTTATGGGTATAATAAGTGAAACAAGCAAAATGAAAATTCTCAGCTCATTTTTGGGTTAGATATTTAATTTTATAATTTTCATAAAAATTTTGGAATTTTCTGAGTTAAAATAAAATTTCTATGAACTTTTAACTCAAAAAAATGAATAAATACTCAAAAATTCGAATTTAATTACCAAAAATTAATTTTAAATTTTGGATTTTTTTTTAATCAATAATTAAGATACTCACAAAGTTCCAAAGAAAATTTCATTCATTTGCTATAAAAATCAAATTTAAAAAGTTTAAGACGTTTTTGTCAGAACCAGTCGATTCCTCTACAGAGAAAATGAAACGCAAAGACTTGAGAGAGCAAAGATAGAACACAATTACCAACACTCTGCAGACCCATTCCCTAATTTCGTCACATTTCATAAAAGATAAACCTAAAAAGAAAAGACAAAGAGAAAAAAAGTATACTTACCTTTTTACCCTTTTAAACCACCTAGCTTCCTCTATAAAAAGCCTATTGTGGACAGCTTCTTCACGCCCCCTTTTTTGCCCAAAGAGCACGTCTAGCTCCTCGTCTCCCTCCCTAATTCCATTTTTAAAAAACTTCCTTACACAAAAAACCTCCATTCTTTCCTCCTTCCACTCTCCATTAAAGCCACCATCCACCACCACCTTGTTTGGAACTTCAAGGTACTTTGTTTCCTCCTCTTCTCCAACCAACACTTGAGGTATATGTTTGGTCACTTAACTGTTTTTCTAAAACTAATTTTGTAAAACTAAACTATTTAAAAAAAAGAGGTTTGGTCACTTACAATATGTTTGGATTAGTTTGACAGTAATTTTGGAAAGACTAATTATTTCTACGAAACTAATATAGTGTTGTTGTTATCAATATAGCCTTCAAAACTAAAAAAAAAAAATTATTTCAAAAATTAATTGTCAATAAGTTTGAAAGTAATATAAAAGATATTATTTCCAAGCAGCTAGCCTATCATACATTTTTTCAATTATAAATTTGAAGTCCCCTTCACCCCCCCCCCCCCCCCCCCCCCCCCCCCCCCCCCTCTTTAACTATTATGTGTTTTTACACTAATGTACAACATAATTTTTCTAACCTTACACTACTAGAGTACAATCCATCCAGTGCACAAAAATTATATATTAAATTACCATGTTACCATAGATAGTAGATGTGCAAAAAGTAAAAAAATGCTTATATATAAACATATTATCATTAAAAAATTAAATTAAAGTTAATATACATGTCAATACATAATAAGAAAAAATATTAAATATATCAAATTTAACACAACAAAAATATGTTAATGCAATGGAAATGCGGACACACAGGCACTATCGTGCCTGTGTTTCCACTAGTCATCATAACTACAATCTCTATCAAAGCCTAGCTTCTTGAGTCATCTTGGTAATCAAGACTTCAATTTCTTTCCATGTAGTTATCATCTCCATAATTGTCCCTGCTATGACATTCCTTGCCATATTTGACATAACAATCTCCATCACTAACTATATTGATCATCATCTCTACAGCCCCATTCTCTTTCTCTTTTATAACCATAGCCATTTCTATCTTCCTATGTAAAGCCAAAGATGTGATGACAAAAACCAAGAATAAGGATGAATTATGTAGTAATACAAATATGAGAAGAGAAAATTACCCATCATATTACAAAAGCTTCCTAGTGTTTTTGGCATATGAGTTTGTCGTTCAACTCTTATAAGAATTCCTTCATCAGTCTTGATGAACACAATATGTAATCTACCAGCCAAGCGAAGCCGACTACTCATAATTTGATGGCGTTGGGTAGACACACCCCTTCATACACAAAACCACAAAATAAAAACAGTAGAAGGACACACATTTATTTAACGTAATTCGGCACCTTTTGCCTATGTCCATGAAAACATCTCATTTATTCTCTCAAATAAGATACATCTCATTACAAGTTTTCTAGACAAACTTGACAGAACTTTTCTTTACATTACCCCACTCTCTAGGTCGGGGTGACTCCCTCTACAGGTCAAGTGGTTCTTCTCATCTCAAGAATTCCCTATTTATACAACTTGTATCCCAATATTAAAAAAGAAAACAAATCCCTAAAATATTAAAGATTTAAAAATTAAAATTTGAATTGTTTCCCAATAGAAGGAGAGCCTAAACTCAATAAACATTCAAAGTTCAATTAACTGCAACAACAACATTAGTCTAATTTGAAATAAAATAGAATGTTCAAAATAAAACTTATACCAAATAAACACATCGCATAAATTGCAAGGTAGAATGGATTCAAAGCTTACCGTTGCACCATCATCACGAATAGTCCTAATGGAATTTAGGTAAATATACATTGTAGGTGCATCAACTAAGCAACCACAAGCTTTGACTATTGGCACCAACTGAGAGGTAAAAAGAAGTCATAACTGGACCACAAAGTAGAATTAACATCCAAAGTAAGAATACAGTCATAGAAACTTGCAATTGAAATAATTAGAAAGAACACATGCTTCATAACAACATATCCTTAAATATTGATGCAGAAAGGTCCAAGTTTAAATTTGAAAATAATGATAAGGATGTATCGGTGATTCAGCTTCATAAAAGAGTACGGAAGGTTTCCTATAAGTAGGAACCTTAAGGCATACCAATGTAAACAATTCTACCATGATGTAATAACTAGAAGAAAAAAAATAGTCTCAACCTTTTTAATATTAAAATTTTTGTTCCATTAACATCATATTTTAATGCAATTTAGAATCCAAACTTTATCACATGTAGTGTTGTTAATGGCAGATGGCAAAGCATGGCGGCGAGCCCAAAATCTGCCATATATATATGGCAAATGGCGTGGTGGCAAATGGCGAAAGCCATGGAAGACAAATATATATATATATATAACTAAAAAACAGTAAATATAACAGTAATTATAAATAAAAAAACTAAATAAAAGCAGCTATATCATACTAAAAATAGTAGACATCAATAAAAACGTCACAAGTTTCACAAGAACAAAGTCATAAACACCTAACAACTTCATTCAAAAGCTTCAAACAACAATAAAATGATTAAAACATAATCTAAACACAAAATAAGGTTCTAATGTCCCTCTAATCCTCTTCCTCAACCCTAGCATATTCCTCTTCTTTGTCATCATCAAGTGAAGCATATCCCTCTCCCTATTCTCCATCGGATTCCTCATCCTCAAATTCCACATCCTCTTCTTCTTCTTGAATCAATACTTGCTTCTTTTTAGAAGATGTAGCTACTGCCTATTTTTTAGATGTGTGGGTAGCTATAAGAGTAGGACCACCACTTGATGGCTCCTTCCTTTTATTCATTTTGCACCTAGTATACATTCTAGGCTCTCCAACCCTTGATGCCTCATAAACAGTTGCCCAATTTTGGGCATTATCATTATCAAATACGAACTCATTTGCACCATCCTCATTACCATCATCCGTCTCCCCCACCAACCACTCATTACAGTCATCAATATCATTGAGAGAAATTGCATCAATTTCACCTTTAGCATTATATCCTTGCTTGAGTTGTTGGTTGTATTTGACAAACACCAAATCATGCAATTTCTGATGTTCAAGCCTATTTCTTTTTTTTGAATGAATCTGCAACATAACATAAATATAGTTATGTTATGGCCATTAAACAAAAATAAAAAAAAATATAGTTATTATGAGTCTATGACAATTACTTGCTCAAATACACTCCAATTTCTTTCACATCTTGATGCACTATAAGTTAGGCTCAAAATCTTGATAGTTAGCCTCTGCAAAATTGTAGCATTTTGGCCATACATTCACCACTAATAAGCTACAAAACCAAGAGTATGACTTGGAATTTTAACACGAAAGTATAAAACTTTAAAAAAACTTCAATTAGTAGAAGTGGTGTTCCTAGTTTCTTATTAGAAGTGGTTTTTTCTACTTCTAAATGCAAAATCACAACCAAAGAGACCAACACCAATCTTGTAAAGATGCAATTCAAATAGTATTTTTTGTTGCACCGCAAGTTGTGGAACCAACCTCCTAATGCAATCACACAATCCATTCATGACCTCAAAATCAAACTCCAAATCTATGTTGTCATAGAAGAAGTTCGGGTTTAAAAAGTGGCCAGCCGCATGCAATGGCTTATGAATTTGGCAATTCCATCTATCATCAATGATTGCAAACACATCTTTGTATTTTCTTTTATTGTTGTTGAAAGACTTCACAATTGTTTCTTTTGCTTTGTCCATTACCTCATAAATATAACCTATGGCCAATTTCCTTTCACCATCCACAAGATGAAGCATTTGAACAAATGGAGCCATCGCTTTAAGAGTGTAAACCACACTCTTCCAAAATGATGGCATGAGCACAACTTTTGTTGCCTCCTTCCCTTTAGCCTCCTTAGACAACTTGTTTAAGGTCCATTCATTAGAAGTAAACATCTTGCTAATATTTCCTTTCTCTTTATAAAGCTTTTCTAAGGATAGAAAAGGATGTGGCAAATCTAGTAACAGCATGTCTCACCAATTCCCTTTTGTTTGTGAAATTCCTCAACAAACTCAAGGTACTAGAATGGGCATGTATAAACCCAACTAGATTGGTTGCCCTTTAATTGTCTTCTTAATCAAGGGAAGCTTCCCAATGTCTTCTAGCATCAAATCAATACAATAGGCTACACAAGGAGTCCAATAAAGGGGCAGCCTTTTCATCTCCAACTCCTTACCCTCTAAAACATAGTTGCTTCCATTATCAATGACAACTTGAACAACATTATGTTCTCCAACTTCCTCCATAATAGAGTCAAGCAACTCAAAAAGTTTTTCACATGTCTTCACAAAATTAGAGCCATCAATAGACTTAATAAACTTTGTCCCAGCTAGAGTTTACCAAAAAATTAATGAGACATCTTTGTTTCTAATTGATCCATGCATCTGACATAATAAAACAACCAAACTTCACCCATTGCTCCCTGTTGCCTTTCGTCAAATCGTGAGTGTATTCCAATTCCTTCTTTAGCAGTGGAACTCTAATATCATGATAACTAGAATGGGCAAATGTGGTTCATAGGAACCAATGGCTGCAACCATATCTTCAAAGCTCTTAAACTTAATGAGGTTGAATGACAACCCAGCTCGATACCAAAAGCGAGAAATATATAAATGCACCTTATCCATTGCCTCCTTGTCACATGCATCTCTTATGCTAGCTTGCTTCAACTTCTCCTTCTTTCTCTGACTTATAGCAACTTCTAGCTTCTTACAAAAAAAGATCAATTAGCCCTTTTTTAGTGACATTCTTCCTCTTTGTAGTAATGGCAGGAGTGCTAGAGTCCTCAAACTCATCTTCTTCACTTACACCACATCCGATGGCAGCCAAATCAAAATCTCTAACATTTGGCAAATCAACACTGTCCTCCTTCTTTTTGTTAGCTAGATATCCCTAAAGCTTTTTTCTTACATCCTTTAGGCTCTTTTGGCAAGGAGCAACATTGCCCTTCTTCCCTATCAAGTGTTATTTGACTCTTATTATTCCTCTCGTAGTGACTTTTGCGCAAAAATTACAAACAATTATGTTTGTATCTCTTTCTTCAAGTTGGTGACAGTATTTTCAACCATCGACTATCCTAGAGTTTGCCCTTGAGTCATGTGTGGAAGCTTTAGCCGTTGTAGAAAAAAGGCTGAACCAAAAAAAATTTAAAGGATGATCAAACAATAGTACAGCACTACTACAAAGAATAGAACAAAACAAAGAATAGAGAAATTAAATAGAATAGAGAATAGCAAGCACTCAGCAGGGATTCAAAGAACAGAGAAATTTAAAGAAATTAAAGTAAATGGAGAACAACAAGAAGAAATAATAATAAAGAAAAAGGTGGTGGGCGTCGGAGATAAGAAGAAGAAATGAAAGCTAAAAAACAGAGTAAAAAAAAAAGAAACCCACCGGAGATGGTGGTGGTTGCCTCGTTGAAGAAGGTCATCGAAGTGGGGTCGCCATCACCAGACAAGGTCGTCGAAGTAGGGTTGTCGTCGTTGGAGAACATTTACCAGTGAAGGACACTAGAGAAATCACGAGACTTGTCTCTCGTGGCTTGTTTAGGGTTTTAACCCCTTCAATTTGGAATTAAACTAGGTTTGGCTACAGGCCCATTCCCTCTTTTTTTCATAGAAATCCTACAATGTCCAGCCACAGACACTATGGCTGCCACAAACACCATGCATTTGGCAACCACCATGAGGAACCTACCCACCATTTTATGGCATTTTCATACGAAACCGTCCTGCCATTTCGCTATAGCAGTAATTTAACACTGGTCACATGATGCCTATTATTGTAACACCTCAAATTTCAAGTACTAGAAATAAACCACGAGGTAGCTCTTAGTAGGACCCTTTCCATATATTATTAGACAAAAGATGCCTTAAGAGTTATTGTTATTATATTTCTTATTATTATTATTCCTATTACTATTAATATTATATTTATTGTTATTGTTATAGCAGTTATTATTATTATTATTATTATTATTATTGTTGTTGTTGTTGTTGTTGTTGTTGTTGTTATCATTGTTATTAATACCTTAGTATTATCATAGAACCAAAAAGAGCATTTAAGGCCCAATAGGGGACTAAAGCCCACTAAGCTACATACTCACCCACATGTTATAAGAAGGGAATAGAGAAGGAGGGTTATGTTTAGCCGTCACAAAATAGAAGAAGAAAGAAGTTAGAGAGAATGAGGAGAAAAGGGAAGAAGAAAAGAAAGAGAAAGAGGAAGAATAGAAACCAAAGAACTCAAACCCTAAAACTCAGCTTTGCATGTCCATAAAGGTGAGTGCTCTCCCCCGTGTCTGTCCTTGTCCTTTATGTTGTTCATGTTCATCTAGTTATCTTTTTCCCTCCTTATACCTAAGTTTAGGGATTTGATGGGTTTTGAAGGGATTGTGAAGGAGTAAGGAATTTATAGATTAGATTGACCAATTATCAATGTAGAGAGTGATTAAGAATCTAATTATTTATTTGGGAGCATTTAGAAATCAAAGACAATAAGAAAAATAACTTAAAATTAGTATCTCGGATCCGCCCAGTGGAATTAGATAGCCGCTGGGCGACTTTTCTTCAAAAACAGGATTTTGCATTAGCGCTAGGTGTGCGAACCCATTAGGCGGGGTGAAATACCCACTGGGCAGGTTGGGTTCCCGCGCAAACCCGCTGGGCGGGTTTGCTAGACTGCCGGGCTGGACTTCTGTCCTGTCAAGCGGGTACGACCTTTGCTATTATGTTCTTTGTGCTTATGAACTCTATTTTGCATTTTTTAACTCATTGTTATTTGTTTCTTTTATGTCCTGTTGAGTTTATAATGTATGATTGTTATTTACCTTGGAAAAACTAAGTGTGATATGAAATTGTGCCAATGTTTCATGATAAAAGTCTATGAAAAGTTCTAAGTATTACATGTGACCATGCATCATAACATTTGAGTTATATGATAAGAAAAGTATGTAGGAATTTGGCTGGTGGAAGCCGTGATGGGTTGTCTAACCCTAGCCTTGGGGGTTATCCGATTTGGAAAACTCCAATGGTCCATGCTGATCCCATGGACCCGGGGTGTACTGGCAAAATTGGGTAACCCTGACTAGTCGCCGGGGGATATCATACTAGTTGAGGGTGTGAGAACCGAAGGCATCAATACCGATGATGCTTCTTATGGCAGTGCATTTACTCCTAGTCTACTTTTCGACAAGTTTAGGTTAGTACCACATATGCATGAGTAGTGGTTTAGGAACATAGCATGCATATGCATCTTGTTATCATGTGATACGTTGAAGTGTGCTACAATTGTAATTATGTGAAGTTTGTGTGACCTTCATGAGCGACTGATGTAATGTGAACACGTGTGAAAATGTAATTGTGTCTTGTGATGAAGTGTCGAGATTATGTATATGTGCTCATGTTATGAATGTACATTATGCTTGTTTGATGAAACAAAACGATGCGTATGTCTAGTTACTAGGCAAAAGATGTGAAATAAATGTATGCTTGTAATTAGAATTGTGTTTGCTACCTTAAGGATAAGTGAGAGGCTAGGCCCTAGGATAGTGTTATGAGGATTCTAGTTGGATAATAATAGTTGTGAATAAGATAGAAAATAGGTGAATTCCCTCACGGTGTAATAGAAAGGTATGAGACTAGTAATAGAGAACAAAATGAGAGTATCAATGTAAGTGTTAATAGAGTGTGAAGAGTAGTTTAGAATGTCTGTGACCTTAGACTTAACTCCTAGAGGATAACTTTAAATATCAAAAGAAAGAAGGGTAAATTCTAAACATGAAGGGTTTAAATTCTAAAAAGGGTTTTGGATAATAAAATATAAGTAATGAGGACGAGTTCTTAGGTTAAGAATGAGATAGTAAACCAATATAATAGTTGTAAGAACGAAAGAGTAGTTAACAGGGAGTATTGACTGTTGAAAGACGTAGACTCGACCATAGGTATGGAGAATTATGAGAAACCTAGTGAGGCTAAAGCCATGAGAGATGAGTGATGAGGGTTGTCCGAGTAGAAGAGTTTGACCTAGCCGTAGAACTCTTAGAGCACTCACTGAGATATTATGTCTCATTCCTTTAAGTTTCCCCTTTTCAGGATACAGGTGAAGACATGCATAGATGGAGCTTGGAGTCACGTGCAAGAAAACATAGTCTAGTTTACATTATGTTTTTGTATTCTTCTTTATATTTTGTATGACACCTTCGGGTGATAGATGAGTTGTATTTGGCATGTATTTTTTTTATTGTATTGTTTGTATATAATATTTAATTATATTTATGAGTAGCATTTGTACGTTTTTTCTATCTTTTTAAGTTTATTTTTTTTTATTCTTAGAAATCTAGACCTAGTTACGGTAATTCCCATTAGGGTGTTACAATTATGCTAATGGAAAACAGTACTGTAAATAACAACAAACATAAGATCAGCACTCAAAATCAATTAACTTACAGTATATAAATTTTAGGTAGGATTGACTAAATGGGAATAACTGATAGTCATTTCTTTTAGGGTATGCCTATCATTGCAAAGTAATCCCTTAAGAAGCTCTACACATTGAAAACAAATGGAGATTACTTTCAACATTTTAAGCTATAAATTGACAAGCTTCAAAGAAACATAAGGATCAACTTGACTTTTTCATCAAGCTTCTGCAACACAATCTCTATGAATTTGAGGAATCTCAGTCGATGGATTATGTTATTAAAGAATGCTAGGTACTAAGTTCTAGCTCTTAATTGCTCTACACCATTATAATTATTTAGAACATTATCACCAGGTCACTTAAACCACTAATGGAGTAGGATTTTATTGCAAACATTACATTAATCTATCAAATCAAGACACAACATTGAAACCACTAAGCTAAGAAGTTCCTTTTAAAAAAAATACTCTAACATGTTAGATGCAAGATAATAATAATAATAATAATAATAAAAAGAATGCAATAATCTAAAAAGGAAAAACTGGATTACACAAAATAATAGTATTGCCTTCACCTTCATGACCAGAAGCCACAAGCCACAACTCTAGTAACCCTCTAATCCTAACCCTTTGGCAAATCTCTAATAGCGACATCCTGACCTAAGACGTAGGGAGTTTTTTACTTGCTCCCTATTGAATCAACTGATCCAAAATGGTTAAATAGATTTTTGTATATTTTCTGCCAATTGAAGAATTATAGTAATAAGATTACCATAGTGGTTGGTGAACAAAAAATTGAAGAGCAGGTGTAAAACATAGGAATAACACAAGAAGAGGGGTTGAATTGTGTTATTAAAAAATTTTCACAAAACCTTTTCAAAGAGGTGTTTTCGACTGAGAAATAAATATTTTGAAAGGAAATTTTGAAAACAAAGATAAGCTGTAAACGAGAGAAACACAGAATTTTATACGAGACTACATCCAGTTCTTAGTATACTACCAAGTCCCACTATAATTTAATCAAAGTTACAAGTATTCTTTTATTCAAGCCTCTTTAGGCTTGACCCAAGTAGTCTTTCACTTACCTCTCCAAGCAAATACCCAAGTATTCTTTGATACAAAGCCTCTTCAAGTATCCACCAATTTCATAGAGAAATGGTTGAGGATAAATAATCATACTAAGCTAGCATCTTATCAAATGAATATACAGTGAAGCTCAGGAAAATGTTGCAAGAGAAAAAATTTACAAGATTACAGATTAAGAGAAAAGCAAATTTGCCAAGAGTTCTTGTATGTGACAATGACCTTCCTTTCTATTTATAAGGTTCTCCCAAAGTATCTGTTGTGAGTGCTTTTGGAGACACCCTTTGTCTGGCATTGCAAAAAGAAGAAAATAGTCGTTGGAGCATTAAATGCTGTATTTAATGCTTTACTCTGATGAGATAAAGCAGTTTGCTTATCTAGCCTTTCTCGTACTAAATATTGTTGTCGTGGACATATTTTCTTTTTGTACTGACATCTGTATACAAATTTCTTCTTTTAAGCATAAAGCTAAACCTTTTCGGAGATAGGTACGTAGACGTCTTCTTTTTTGACAGGGTATGCGATTTCCAAAACTAAAAAGACTCTCAAATAACAAAGCTTTCTGAATAAACGTAAAGTTCAACATATATATCGTCTAAAGGAGTTAGTTGACATAATATCTTTATTTTATAAAATATGCGTGAACAACAATAGAGAAAACACGCAATAAAAAACGTGTTATCAGACGATTAAGCATACGATTGTTTTTTATTATCAAAACGAAGCGAGGGTTATAAATTCGTCCTTTGTCTTAACAATCTCTCACTTTTCAATGATGACAAACAACTATGTTTTTCAAAGACTATTTCTGTTACATGATTTAAGCTTTATCAAACTATGCTTATCATGCTAGAGCTTTTTAGTTATGAAAGATATATTCAAGGATATTTTTCAAAAGGAATTTTTAGAAAGACGCAATATGATACAATAAGACAAGAGTTCAGATTCATCAAAAGAAGACTAGATAATCATAATTTCATAAACTAACTATAAACATTGCAGACATATTGTTTGTAAATAAAGACAAAGTAATAGAGATAAGATATGATACGAGATACTCCCCCTAAGTTTTGTGCTCCCCCCTGTTTTCTCTTGTTGTTCTCCCCCTTTTGGCATCATCAATCCAAAGAATCAGAATCTAAAGTAGTTGTGGATGATGAGCCTAGCTCACCTTTGAAACACTTTGCCAATTTTGAGAGTAATGATTCTACACGCTTTCGCTTTCTGCCTTTTTTAATAAGGGCAGCCTCCAGACTTTGAACAGTCTGCTTCAGTTCTTTGTTTTCTTGGCAAACGTCTAAAGGATGTTGAGCAGAGGCAAAGCCAACATCTTCTACATTTGCTAGTTCTTTTACAAAACAAACGTTGAAGACTTAAGGTACAGAAGGTCCGCAAAACCAAAAATGTCCAATAGACAAGAGCACTTCAAAAGTGGTTCTATTGGTAGAGAAGAAAATATAGGTTCGCGGAGAGTTAAGGGTGAGCTGGTTAAAGGGGAGTCGATCAAAAGAAAAAGGAGCAGGAGATACTTGCACCCAGTGGCCTCTAAGGCAAATGGCTGCGGGATAGCTCAATGTATTCTTCTCCTCGGTAGTCAAACTAGAAAAGTGCTTGAGAGCATCAACGTGATCTTGAAGCCTCTTGCAATTTGCGCTCCATAGAGTCTATTTCCCTTTAAGTGTGGCTAGCTTTGTAGGGAAGAGAGCTCTTCTTTTGATCATGAGATGTCTCTTAGGGTCTCATTTGAATTTGAGCTCTTTGCCTTTACCCACAGACAGATTTTGGCAATTAAATTTCTTTTAGCAGCATATGCAGAAGGTCATCCATAGCTTAGGTAAGAGCTTCATTCGTCTAACCACTAGTCTTGGAGATCCTAGCTCAAGATCTAGACACTTTTTCTTACAAATTGCATGTTGGAGGGTAATCTGCACTTTTTCTTGTAAAAAATTGTTCATGACCCTGCCCAACTCCCAATCATCATTGCCAATCTTCCATTCTTCAAAGTCAAGGTTGTCTTCAAGGCAGATGATGAGAAGATAAGTTTTAACCTTCCCATGGCAGAATGGGTAGATGATCTTTGGCTCGTAATTGTATGTTCTGCACATGATCAGGTACTTAGAGTAATTGCACTTGATGAGGAACGAGGATATATGGTAGAGGAGTCCCTTTTGTCTCTAAACTTCGTAGCCTGGGAAGAATCTAGTTCTAGTGGAAGGAGGGTAGACGAATATGGGTGCATCTGATTTTGTGCTATACCCTTTTTCCCAGATGTATGGAGTAATGTACAGCTCATAAGAGAGAGCAGGGGTTGCATCTTCATTTTCAAGCATCTTCTCCATATACCCATGGCACACTAATAAAGGTCATTCTTCTTTAACAATCGTTCTTCATATCTTAAGATTGTTGACCTCGCCCAATCTATAATTGATAGGTGCTCGAAGGATCTTTAGGTCAAATGGCTCTGAAGGCTCATATTCCTTCAATCCACTAACGCTTTGAGTTTCTTGATTTTCACACTGAGTTATGTCTCTTTGAAGTCATTCAGAAGGAGGTGTCTCTGAGTGGTACATTTCAGGTAAGGCTTCGTCTATCATTGGTTTCGTCATTCCTCCAAAGAAAGAGTCTTCAACTTGTGGCAAATAGAATGTGATAGTCCTTACAGACTATACATTACTAGGTTTTGCCAAGAGATCAGTCGTAAGACATTGGAAGACTTGTGAGACAGAGACAGATTAAGAAACTTCCCATAGAAGGGACCTTGGGAGTCATCTTGTGGAAGTAACAATGATTTCTTCTTGATTGAACAATTCAACTTCATCATACTCTTCATGGACTGTTTGTAAAGAGTGCTCAATAACGAATTGAAGTACTGCCTCCTCAATCTATTCCTCCTCTTCTGCAGCTAATTTCTCTTCTTCTTTCTTCTTTTTCTTCTCAGCCCGTTTAGACTGGGCTTTAGCATGCTTCAGCTTCCTTGCCTCGTCTATTTTTGTTTTTGGGCGGCTAATTGTTTTAAGTCTTTGTGACCTCTTGGTTTCATTTGCTGGTACAGATTCTTCTGGATCACCAAGAGGTAGCACTTGTTTTTTGGATAAGGGTTCATAGATGGTTGGGTCTTTGGGCACAAGAAGGTCTTTGATGGGAATGGTATTGTCTAGGTCAGGTTAAGGGGTAGGTTTAGGTTTCAAACGAATAGTGAGGTATTTTTTGTGTCTATGTAGGGAAGAGGGTTGTTCTTGTGCTTATGGCTTTGGTTCCTCTTGGGATGGTCTTTTGATGGGTAGTTTGTGTTTGTGGGGTTTGGTCTGTTTGGGTTGTGTTTAAGGTTGTTGAGGTTTCGTTTATTGGGGAGGTGATTGAGACTATTGAGCAAATTTAGAGTGAGCAGATAGATTAGTAGACGATCCCACTCTAAATACGATACCTATTGCGTCATTAGCAAGTTCTTCCTTGATCACAGCCAGCTCTGGATGCTTGGCAATGTATCCTGAAAACTGATGAGCTATCCTTATCTTCTTTATGATAGATACGTCGATCTCTAAACCGTGCTTCTTCTTCTCCGATCCAGACTCATTTACACCAGCTAATTTAATGACTTCAGTGAAAAGCATGGCGTAAAGAATGGGGTACCTTTTTTTTTCCTTCAGGCTTTCTTTGGATTTGGCGAGGCATGATTTCCAGTTCTCTAGAATCAGAGCTGGAAGGTTCACCTTTTGACTTGTGAGCATCCTCTACAGGCAAAAGCAATCCTATGAGGACATGTTGTCCTTTGATCCTTTGATTGAAGGATGATATGTAGTAGAAGGTTGTGAAGGAGTCCGCAATCCCTCTTTATGCTGGAGGAGTGCAAAAACATCTTCAGAACCTTCTTGTTACTTATTTGGGGTCTGGGATGCCTATAAAGAGCCAGGTCGACGGTTTCGAGGGTTATAACCCTTTCCTAATCTTCAATAAATAGGTCACCTTCTTCCTTGCAATTAGACGCTACTACAATGGTGTCGGTGGAAATGATGATAGCCTAGTTGTCGATGGTCTCGATGATGGTTCGATTGACTTCAAACGCAGAGGCCTAGAAGTAAGCGTAGGACACATGGTACTAGTGAATCTTTTTCTATACGAAAGACTCCCACCCAATGTTCTTGATGTACTGAGTTAGAGGGAAGCCTTCATCTTCTAGCTTCTTCAGATTAATCCACTTTCTAGCCACAAAGTCATTCTCAGGGCATCTTTCCATGGGGGCAAGCTGTCTTGGAGCGGCCATAAGGGCAAGTTTTCTTTGAGCTCTGAGTGTTCAAGAGTGAGAGAAAGTAGAGAGTACAGAGAAGGTAAGAGGTTAAGTGTTTTAGAAAAGGTAAAGGGAAAAGGCAGTTATTTTGAATATTTGAAGGGTTGATAGTACTAAAAGGATGTGCATTTAGTGTAACTTGATAAGGCAGAGAAAAGCGATGCATATTTGAAGGGTTGATAGTACTAAAGGGATGTGCATGTGCAATAAGTAATAATATATTAAAAAGAATCAGACGATAGAATTAGATAGTCAAAAACCTTTTCACATACTGAAGCACATGTGTTAGTGAGATGAAGTAAAAAGGATAAAACGATAAAGCATAAGACGATAATAAAAAAAATTATAAGACGATGTTTGTAAGACATTTTAATCATAGAAGGCTTTCATATGCAAGTTTTCTATTATGAAATTAAAATGTTCTTTTGGTAAAGCCTTTGTAAAGATATCAGCCCATTGATGATCTGTATCAATGAACTTGATGTCAAAAACGTATAGTCAAGTTTAAAATAATGTCTTATTTCTATATGCTTACCTTGGAATGCTAAGTGGGGTTTTTAGACAGATTAATTGTACTAGTTTTGTCATAATACTGGAATGCTATGCTCAAAACTAGAGTAATCTTCAAGTTGATATTTTACCTATAGAAGTTATGAATAGCAACTGGCAGCTGACACATATTCTGCTTCAACAGTTGATAGAGCAATTGAGTTTTGCTTTTTGCTGGTCTAGGATATAAGGCAAGGTCCGATGAAGTGACATCCACCACTTGTACTTTTCTTTCAATTCTATCACTAGCATAGTTTTCATCACAGTATCCTACTAACCTAAAATCTTTATTTTTCTCATAGAATAAACTTAGGTTAGAGGTACCAACTAGATGTCTAAAGATCCTTTTAACAACTTTCAAGTGTGATTCTCTAGGATCAAACTAAAATATAGCACATAAATAGACGCTATACATTATATCTGGTCTACTAGCAATTAAATAGAGAAGTGAGTCTATTATACCTTTGTAGATAGTCTGGTCCATGGGTTTACATAATTCGTCCTTTGTCATGGCAACAGACGGATGCATAGGTGTACCTATAGGCTTTAATTCATTCATCTTTTACTTTTTGAGTAGTTATTTGGTATATTTTTGCTAATGAATGTATATGCCTTGTTTCTCTTGTTTAACTTGTAGAACAAGAAAGAACTTTAATTCACCCATCATGCTTTGCATCAAGTCAGAGAAATCCTTGCACAAAAATTCATTAGTATCTCCAAAAATTATATCATCTACATATATTTGAACTATAATGAAATCTTTGTTAGATTCTTTACTAAAAAGGGTTATGTCAACTTTGTCTCTCATAAAATCATTTGTAATTAGAAAACTGCTTAGTCTATCATACCAAGCACAAGGTTCTTGTTTCAGACCATATAGAGCCTTTTTAAGTTTAAAAACATGGTTTGTAAAGATTGGATCTTCAAAACCGAGAGGTTGTCTAACATAGACTTCTTCCTCAAAAACCTATTTAAAAAAGGCACTTTTAACATCCATTTGAAAAGGCTAAATGTTTTTATAAGCAGTAAAGGCAAATATAATTCTAATAGCTTCTAATCTAGCTACAGAAGCAAAAGTTTCAATAAAGTCAATACCTTCTTATTGATTGTTTCCTTGTGCTACTAACCTTGCTTTGTTCCTTATTACCTTTCCATTTTCATCAAGCTTGTTGCGAAATACCCATCTTGTTCTAATGATGCTTTTATGTTCTGGCTTTGGAATAAGAGTTCATACTTCATTTCTTGTAAATTGATGTAATTCTTCTTCCATGGCTATAACCCAGTCATCGTCTGTAAGTGCTTTTTCTATAGTTTTTGGTTTGATTTCTGAAACTAGAGCACATGATGCTTGGTTTTTGAATGATGACCTCGTCTTGAGTCCTTTTATTTGTTCTCCAATGATCTGATCTTGTAGATGGTACGTAATAAATTTCCAATCTTTGTGAGTTTTTTTCATTTGATCATCAATTTGTTGTTGTTGTGGAGTATCTTCTGATTGCTTGGCTTCGTCTAGTCTCATGAGGTTAGACAATCCTATCTGTAAATCTGCAAGATCATCTTCAAGATCTGATAATCTTCTATCAGGGGTTAGTGTATTATTGAATTTAACATGAATAGATTCTTCAACAACAGAAGTTCTAGAGTTGAACATTCTATAAGCTTTTAATATATCAGAATATCCTAGAAAGATTCCTTTATCAACTTTAGAGTCAAAGTTTCCTAATTGATCTCTAATGTTGAGAATATAACATTCACATCCAAAGGGGTGAAAGTATGGGATGTTGGGTCTTCTATCTCTCCACAATTCATATGGAGTTTTATTTATTAATGGTCTGATTAATATTCTATTTTGAACATAATATGTTGTATTTATAGCTTCTGCCCAAAAGTACCTAGGAATTGAATTTTTACAGAGCATGATTCTAGCCATCTCTTGAAGAGTTCTGTTTTTTGTTTCAACTACCCCATTTTGTTGAGGTGTTCTTGGTGAAGAGAAGTTGTGGAAAATACCATTCTTTTCACAAAAGATCTTGAACTCAGCATTATCAAATTCATTTCCATGGTTACTTCTGATTACAGTTATACAAAAACCTTTTTCATTTTGAACATGCTTACAGAATATTTCAAACACATTGAAAGACTCGTGTTTATGAGTTAGGAAGTAAACCCATGTATACCTAAAATAGTCATCTATAATAACAAATCCATATTTTTTGCCACCAAGACTAAGAGTCTTTGTGGGACCAAACAAATTCATATGTAATAATTCTAAAGGTTTAGAAGTGGAAACAACATTTTTAAATTTAAAATAGGTTTTAATTTGTTTCCCTTTCTAACATGCTTTACAAAGATGAGTTTTCCAATAAATCTTAAGCAATCCTTTTACTAAACCCTTTTTATATAACTTTGAAATATGTTTCAAATTGATGTGCCCAAGCTTTTCATGCCAAATCCATCTTTCGTCTTCTTTGGTCATCTAACATGTGACATTTTGTTTATTTAGATCCTCGAGTTCAATCTTATAAAGATTGTTATGCCTCTTAGTAGTAAAAAGTACAGATTCAACATTTCGTCTAACTATGCAAGATTCCTTATTAAAGGAGATGATGAACCCACTTCCACAAAATTAACTTATGTTAATTAGGTTGTACTTTAGACCTTCAACACATAGCACATTATCTATAGTAGGAAGAGGTGGCTTACCCACTTTAACTATACCATTGATTTTTCCTTTACCATTTCCTCCAAAAAAAATCGTTCATTCATGTGGTTGGAGGTCTAGGAACATAGACCTTTCTCCCATCATATGACGTGAGCATCCACTGTCCAGGTACTAATATGAATCCCTCCTTTTTCCTATTAAGGATATTTGTAATAGGAATGATTTAAGATTTTGGTACCCAAATACTCTTGGGTCCTTTTATGTTAGTCTCAATGGTCTTATTTGACCTTTGTTTTCTTTTGTGTTAACACCTTTGAGATGTGTGTCTAGATTTTCCACAAAAGTTGCAAGAGGTTAAATAAGATTTAGTAGATGATGGTTTAGAATCCTTGTCTTTTTCAAAACCTATGCCAGATTTGTCAGACGGAGGTCTTTTGTGTTTTAGAATTAATTGTAGTTTTGAAGATCTATCTACAAACTTAGCCAGATCTTGCTTTATACTAATAACCTTCTTCTTCAGTCTATCAACCTCAAATAAAAGTATAGTCTTTTCAGGATTTGTGGTTTGATTTTTTCACATATTCTTCAGATCTTTCTTAAGTATTTCATTTTCTAACATAGCTTCTTTGTATTTCTTATACTCAAGGGAGATCATATGAGAATTTACAAGAAGAATATCATAAGACATCTCTTCTTCATCATCAGACTCAGATTCATAACTATCAGATGAATATGAATTAGTCTTTGGGATAGTTTTTACCTCAGGCATTACTTCTTCAATATTTGCCATGAGACAGATGTTGGCTTTCTCTTCGTCTGAGCTGTTACTACTGCTATCCAGATCTTCCGAAGTTGCTAAAAGATTATTTTTCTTATTCCTTTTCTGTGTTCACCCCTTTTTTAACTTAGGACACTCAGCCTTCATGTGTCTAGGTTTCTTGCATTCAAAGCATATAATTTCATTACTTCCTACTTGAGGTGGCTTCTTGAATCTGTTGTCTTTTCTTCTAGTTGAATGTTTGAATCTTCCTTTCTTCTTAAGCATCCTTTTGAATTTTTTGGTCATGAAAGAGATCTCATCATCTATAGAACAGCTAGAGCTTTCACCTGAGCTTTCTGACTCATCAAACTGAACCTGCAAGGCTTTATCCTTGATTTTTGTCTCTATTTTCTTTTCTGCTCGTTGACTAGTTTCCCTGATTTTTAACGCTATAGAGTCATTGCTTTCGATTTTATCTCTTTCAAAGAGATGGATCTCATGAACTCCTAGAGCTCCCAATAGCTCATCAAGAGTCAGAGTCTTCATGTCTCTAGCTTCAGCTATAGCTGTAGCTTTGGGTTCCCAAACCTTTGGAAGACTATCCAAAATCTTGAGATTGTTTTGAGCTTTAGTAAACTCAACACCAAGATTGTGTAGTCCATTGAGAATTGTTTGAAATCTTCCAAACATCTCATCAATGGTTTTTGTCTCTTTCATGGTAAACATTTCATAATGCCTTTGAAGAGTTGCTGCTCTTCTCTGATGAACATTTTTAGTACCTTCATGTATTATGCGAATAGCATCCCACATCTCCTTTTGTAACACCCTAAGGGGCATTACCGTAACTAGGTCTAGATTCAAAAAAAAACAAACTGAAAAAGGTAGAAACAACATACAAATACTACTCATAAATATAATTAAATATTATATATGAACAATACAATAAAAAAAACATACATGCCAAATATAACTCATCTATCACCTGAAGGTATCGTACAAAATATAAAGAAGAATGCAAAAACATAATATAAACTAGACTACGTTTTCTTGCATTGACTCCAAGCTCCATCTACGCGTGTCTTCACCTGTATCCTGAAAAAGGGAAAACTTAAAGGAATGAGACATAATGTCTCAGTGAGTGCTCTAAGGACTCTACGGCTGGGTTAGACTCTTCTATTCGGACAACCTTCATTACTTATCTCTCATGGCTTTAGCCTCATTGGGTTTCTCATAATTATCCATACCTATGGTTGAGTCTACACCTTTCAACAGTCAATACTCCCTGTTAATTGCTCTCTCATTCTCACAACTATTATATTGGTTTATTATCTCATTCTTAACTTAAGAACTCATCTTCATTATTTATACTTTCTTACCCAAAACCCTCTTTAGAATTTACTCTTCTTCCTTTTAATATTCAAAGCTGTCCCCTAGGGTCAAGTCTAAGGTTACAGACATCCTAAAATACTCTTATTTCATTCTCTCTCTTACTTGTCTTATACCTTTCTATTACGCCATGAGGGAATTCACCCTTCCTCTATCTTATTCACAACTAATATTATCCAACTAGAACCCTCATAACACTATCCTAAGGTCTAGCCTCTCACTTATCCTTAAGGTAGCAAACACAATTCCAATTACAAGCATATAATTGTTTCACATTCTTTGTCTAGTAACTAGACATATACCTCGTTTTGTTTTATCAAACAGGAACGACACTCGTGCAAGATATGATCACATGTCCACGACTTTAACATTTCATCACAAGGCACAATTGCATTCTTACATAGAATTCACATAAATAGGGTCACATAGAATTCACATAATTACAACATAGCACACTATAACAAGATACATATGCGTGCTATGTTCCTAAACCACTACTCATGCACATGTGGTACCAACCTAAACTTTTCGGAAAGTAGACTAGGAGTAAATGCAGGCCATAAGAAGCGTCATCGGTACCGATGCCTTCGGCTTTCGCACCCTCAACTAGCATGATATCCCCCGGTGACTAGTCGGGGTTACCCAGTTTTGCCAGTACGCCCCGACTCCATGGGATCAGCATGGACCATTGGAGTTTTTCCAACCGGATAACCCCCAAGGCTAAGGTTAAACAACCCATCACGGCCTCCACCAGCTAGATTCCTACATACTTTCCTCATCACATAACTCAAATGTTATGATGCATGGTCACATATAATGCTCACAACTTTCATAGACTTTTATCATGAATCATAGGCACAATTTCATGTCACATTCATTTTTTAATGTAAATAACAACCATACAATATAAACTCAACAAGACATAAAAAAACAAAAAACAATGAGTTAAACACTGCCAAAAGGAGTTCACAAACACAAGGAACGTAATAGCAAAAGTCGTATCCGCCCAGCGGTCCAGCGAACCCGCCCAGCGAGTTCGCGCCGGAACCCAACCCGCCCGGCGGGTATCGCACCCCGCCCAGCAGGTCTGCGTCAAGACCCAACCCGCCCAACGGGTCCGCGCGCCCAGCGCGAAAGAGAAATCTAGTTTTTGAAGAAAAGTCGCCAAAAGACTATCTAATCTATGAATTCCTTACTTCCTCACAATTCCTTCAAAACCCATCAAATCCCTAATCTTACGCATAAGGTGGGGGAAAAGGTAAATAGATGAAAAATAACAACATAAAAGACAAGGAAGAATATGGGGGAGAGCCCTCACCTTTGTGGACATGCAAAGTTGAGTTCTAGGGTTTGGATTCTCCGGTTTCTATTCTTCCTCCTTCTCTTCCTCTTCTTCTTCTCTTCTTTTCCTCATTCTCTCTAACTTTTTTCTTCCTCTATTTTGTGACGGCTAAACCTAACCCTCCTTCTCTATTCCCTTCTTATAACATGTGGGTGGGTATATGGCTTAGTGGGCTTTAGTCCCCTATTGGGCCCTAGATGCTTTTTTGGGTTGTATGATAATATTCCTACTAATTTATAATACTAAGGTATTAAAAACAATCATAATAATAATAAGAATAATAATAATAATAATAATAATAACAACAATAACAACAATAATAATAATAACAATAAATATAATAACAACAACACAACACAATAATAATAATAATAATAATAATAATAGGGAATATAATAACAATAATTCTTAAGACATCTTTTGTCTAATAACATATGAGAAGGTTCTACTAAAAGCTACCTCGTGGTTTATTTCTAGTACTTGAGATTTGGGCTGTTACACCTTTGTTGATTTATAACTGCAAAATTTGTTATATTCATTTTTAGATAAAGCACAAGTTATAATATACCTAGCTTTTGCATTCTGTTGGAGCATGTTGAAGTCGTCTTAGTTGTATTCGCTTTCAAGCTTTGTCACAATGAGATCTCCATAATTGATGATTCTCCAGATGTTGTAATGAGTGGATTTGATGTACATTTCCATTCTATCTCTCCAATAGGCATAATCTTCTCCATTGAAGGCTGGAGGCCTTAACAGGGAGGCTCTTTTAGGGATGAACTGTCCTTTAAGGTTTGTCATAAAGATCTTTTCCTCTATCACTTGTTAAGGTGCTCAACCTTTAAAGGCTGAGTTCTGATACCAAACTATAAAACACAGAAATAACAAAAGAAGGGGAGGTTGAATTGTGTTATTAAAAAATTTTCGCAAAACCTTTTCAAAAAGGTGTTTTCGACTGAGAAATAAATATTTTGAAAGGAAATTTTGAAAACAAAGATAAGTTGTAAACGAGAGAAACACAAAATTTTTTACTAGTCGTTTCACCCTAGAGACTACGTCCAATTCTTGGTGTACTACCAAGTCCCACTATAACTTAATCAAAGTTACAAATATTCTTTTATCCAAGCCTCTTTAGGCTCAACCCAAATAGTCTTTCACTTGCCTCTCGAAGCAAATACCCAAGTATTCTTTAATACAAAGCGTCTTTAGGCTTCTACCAATTTCACAAAGAAATGGTTGAGGGTAAATAATCACACTAAGGTAGCATCTTATCAGACGAATATACAATGAAGCTCAAAAAAGTGCTACAAGAGAAAATTTGTTTAAGGTTACAGATCGAGAGAAAAGTGAATTTGCCAAGAGTTCTTGCATGTGACAATGATCTGCTTTTCTATTTATAGGGTTCTCCCAAAGTATCCGTTGTAAGTGCTTTTGGAGACACCCTTATTCTGGCATTGCAAAAGGAAGAAAATAGTCGTTGGAGCATTAAAAGTTGCATTTAATGCTTTTCACCAACTAGTCACTCTGATAAGATAAAACAGTCTGCTTATTTAGCCTTTCCATACTCAATCTTGTTGCAGTGGACATATTTGTTTTCTATATTGACATCTATACAGAAATTCCTTCTTTTAAGCGTAAAGCTAAACCTTTTTAGAGATAGGTACGTAGACGTCTTCTTTTCCAAAAGGGCATGCAATTTTCAAAATTAAAAGGGTTCTCAAATAACAGAGCTTTCTAAATAAACATAAAGTTCAACATATATATCATCTAAAGGAGTTCATTGACATAATATCTTTATTTTATTGAATACGCGTGGACAGATGATAGAGAAAACATGCAATAAAAAATGTGTGATTAGACGATTAAGCATACGACTGTTTGTTATTATCAAAACAAAGCAAGGAAATGAAGAAAACTAAAAAGTGAGAGAGTTTGGAGAAAACCACTACGTAAGAGAGATTTTAGAGCTTTGAGACAAAATTTTAGGGCTTTAAGACGAAAAGAAATGAATGAATTGAAAAAAGGCTTTACTGAGAAAATTTTGGAAAAAGAAATTGAAATCTTTAATCAAAGTTTCGTACCTTCATGGTGAGAGAGTGCTCAATGTTAAAGGCTTTGGCATGTTGCATGCATACAAACTCGCTAATGATTATGAAATGGCAATCAATAGGGGTGAAATAGGTTTTGCCTTCTTGTGTTGTCTACACCACAAGCACAATTGGGTAAGTTGGGTTTGATGAAAAGAAAGATGAAACGATGTGTATTGACAAAACAACTGAAATTTTTTAAATTTTATTATGTTCCCGATTGCTACCACACAAAATATTAGGGTTTACTTCATTTTTATACTTTAGCCCTCAATTATTCAATGTTCCCTATTTAATTTTCTATAGCAACACCTATGTAAATGCAGTTTAACATGTCAACGACTTATAAACTATGGTCAATATATTGTTAATGCCTAATACAAATAGGCAACAGTTTTGTAAAAAGATTTAAGTAAAGCTTAAGAAACACATATATTATTGTTAACATTCGTAAAATTGTTGCCTATTCTAAGTTTAGGCAAGGATTTTATAACCATGGAAATGTTTGACGTGGCCCAAAATAAAAAATGTTGTAGAACTAATATTTCAAGATACTAATATCCATTCAAGCGTTAACCTATTCTAATAGATATTTTTTCAAATACACAAATTTGGGATAAAATTCTTCACCATATGCTTAAGGGACAAGATTGTTTATCAATCATGTCAAACCATGTTGGTTTGAAGTTTCCATCCTAACGTCTTAGGGTCAAGTACTTATAGTTTAAGATAATATTTCTAAAATTATACTGATTATTGAAATAGTAAAAAAGACTGCATTACAATTCATTGATTTAATCATGAATAAATCAAGGGTCAAACTTGTAATAATGAAATATATATTTTTAAAATTATATAATATATAAAATAATAAGTTAATTTAAATACAATTTAAATTGGTATAAAAACATTATATTATATGTTTTATAAAATAGAAAATTTATAATTAATAATTAAACAATAGTAATCTACACGTAAATCAATTTCCATGAATAAACATCCATTTTTGTGACCTTAATTTATTTTTCAAACCACAAAATTGATTTTTTTTTACTTTTTTCCTTTCTAATAACTTTTAAAGATCAAAATAATCTATTTTTGTCATAAAAATTGGTTTTCATAAACAAATAGAAGGGTAAAATATGTTTTTGTTCTCTCTAAAATTTCTCAAATTCGATTTTAGTCTCTCAAAAAAATTTTGTCATATTTTGGTCCCTCTAATTTGGAAATACACCACTTTTAATCCTCAAAATAAAATTTAATAGTGGAAGCGTTATCTAAACCACTTTAAGAACTAAAAGTGGTGCATTTTCAAATCAGAGGGACCAAAATAGAATGAAAATTTTTTTAGGGAATAAAATCGAATTTAGAAAATTTTAAATTTTACCCCAAATAGAATCATTATGTTACTCAAAATCAAATTTTCTTTTTCTATTTTGAGAAAGTTTGACTTTTTTTTTAAAAGCATAAGAATACACTTCAAAACATTTCCTAAAACTTTCTAAGCCTTTCAATTTATCTTTAACTCAATTATCATTCGAGAATATCATCGAGTGCGTGGATCAACTGGCACAAGTTGTTCCAACCTAACTAGAGTCTCAAGTTCGAGTCTTGGATATGCAGTTGCATATATGTAGAGGGAGAACTTTGCTATCCATAATGATTATACTTAGCTTAAGTAAGATTGACTCCAATGGAGGATACCTGTGGTTTATACCCAAAAAATTATTCGAGAACTTTTTTTTGTTGAATAAGGCGGTAGCACAGGGAGACATCTCCAATTGCTACTAGGTGGGGCGTCAATGACATATTGGAGCTGTCAGCAGAGGCATATCTAGAGTGGAGGATGACTACATAGGCCTAAATTACAAGTAGTTTCACCTTGACGCAGCTACTCACCAAGCCCTTAGATGTTAAGAGATATTGAGGTGGAGGGGGACATTACTCGCCAAGCAAGATTTAGTAACCTTAGGATGAGAACCCCAATTAGGTACCTTCTATCCAGCTAAGGGACGTTTTCCGTTAAAGCTTGTAGCATTACAAGCTTAGTGTAGGAACATGCAAATACACGTCTTAGTTGCTATGTTTTCATAACCAAAGTTTAATTTTGATTTGAGAAGTGTATATGGATTTTCAAAATTATTATGTTATCTTTTATAGATAAGCCTGTATCTTACTTATTTTAAGTTACCTATTTTGGATCACAAAGGCTTTTCTTTAAGAATCTTCATGCTTCTTAAATTAAGGTTGTTTCATATATATATATATATATATATATATATATATAAGCATTGACTCATGGATTGAGAAAATACATTAAGAAAAGTTTAAGCTATTAAAGGCCACTTTACTAAATAAAGGATGTGTTGCTCGGGTTTTAAAGGAAGTGATATTTCTTTATGGATGCTCTCATTTTATCAGCTGGTATTTGATGAGTACAACTTTTAAAATTGGAGTTATCTTTATATAAGTATTTTATTAAGTTGAAAGTGTTGTTGTAGTAAGCTATAATTACTATAGCAATTGTTTACACACACACACACATACAGACACACACACACATGTAAGGCACAAGCTAAACACAAGAAGGGGAGTTGAGTTGTGTTAAGGCCAATTTTCTCAATCCTTTGGACCTTTTTCGAAGAAGCTTAATAAATTAAATTGGATTAGAAAGATTTTCAAAACGTTTTAAAGAAGGCAAACGAAAGAAGAAAGAACAAATAAAAGGGCACACAGATTTTATATTGGTTCATCTCACCCTAGAGACTACGTCCAGTTCTTGGCAACAACCAAGTTCCACTAACTTTACATGTTACAAGTATTCTTTCCACAAGCCTCTTCAGGCTCAAACCCAAGTAGTCTTTCACTTGCCTCTCCAAGCAAACACCCAAGTATTCTTTGAAACAAAGCCTCTTCAAGCTTCAACCAATCTCGTAAAGAAAGAGATTTGTGTGAGTTTACCTCATTGAGTTTAACGCCTTATCAGATGAATAAACAATGAAGTTCAACTACAGATATTCAAAACTGTTTTTGCAAAGGCTTTTTGTTTTATCAAAGCAGTTATGAGTATTTTGATTCAACAGCAAATATATCAACAACACTTGTAAATTTTTAACAACGGCTTGAAGGAGGTCTCTTCTTCTATTTATAGGCTTCTCCAAAAGTATCCGTTGAGTATTTTGTAGGAGATGGCCTTCGTCTGATGAAGAGAGTCATTGGAGCATTAATTGTTGCATTTAATGCTTTTTACCAACTTGTCATATGATAAGATAAAGCAGCCTGCTTATCTTTTCTATTCTTGTACTCAATCTTTTAGCAGTTGTCATGTCTGCTTTCCCGTTTTGTCAATCGCACACATATTTCTTCTTTTTCGCTGACTTTCCTCGAGAGTAGGTGTATAGGCTTTATACATATTGAGGTAGCTTTGCGCTCTGATTGATATGCAGATCTTTTTAGAGCATAGACATCGTCTGTAAGCTTTGTTAGTTACATAGTTTATACATATAAAGATAAGACGACATTCAATTTTAAAAAACATCGTCAGACGATATACTACGAACTAGAGATTAGACGATAATGTAAGCGCGAGATCAGACGATAAAGTGAATTCACACACTTTTAACTGTTTGTTATTATCAAAATATTTACGGGCTATAGATTCGTCCTTTATTTTAACAATACACACACACACATACACACTCTATGACTTATAATAACTATTTGGGATTCCACTAGATATTTAAATTAGAGACGCCTCTTTAAAATAAAATGTTCTTTATCAAAATTATATCCATATGCTATAACAAATTGATTTATGAGTTTAAATATAAAACTTTCAAGATAAATCTTTTAAATTAAATTAAGTCATTATGAGATTCTCATAAATTAAATCTACTTAAAATGAGATTTGTTAATAATTACAAGTTTTGATAGAAATGTTTTGCTATAAATGGTTTAATATATTTTACGCATAAGAATGTAGATTGCTAGCTACGTCATATCTATAGTTAATGAGATCGCTCATTAACTACCCATCAAGGGATCCAACACGTTCAAGGCTTTCCAAAGCTAAAGCAATCCTTCGTGGTTACCAAAACCACAAAATAGTTGTTGTAAGCTAGATTGCTAAACCTTCTAAGCCACATAGAGTTTGATATGACAAACGCCTTATAAATTTAAATCCTAAACACTTAAACCCCTCTTACTCACTCACTCCCACAGTTTCCTTTTCCTATACATGTAAGTATGAACCTACCGAGACTCCTTCTCCTTCATTTCCTAAAAGACCGAACCCCTTTTTTTCTTTTTCTTCAAGTCGACATGCCCCCCCTCCTTATTTTTTCCCCAACTCAAAAGCCCCTCCCTCATTTCCTCCTTTACACTCCCTTCTCCCCCTGGGTGCCTTCCTCTCAAACTTTGCCTCCTATTCTCCAAGTCTTCTTCCTCTATGCCACTACCATGCCTCCCTCCACTAGACGCAAACAAAACCACCACCACTCCACCTCCATGAGCCCTCCTCCCCACCACCGCCATGCATCTCCCACCCAGTCCCCACCTTGAGGACCAACCGCCACCAAGCCACTACATCACCTCTTCTTGGTTCCCTTCCCACTACCACCAAGTCCTCCTTCTCCTATCTTTTTCATGCCCAAAATTGCCCAAAACCCATTTGCATGTTAGTGTCTCACTCTCTCCTTTGAAACCAAGCTCGAGGAAGTGCTTTAAGCTCACCTATGAAACCCAGATAGCGTTGAATTAGCTATACGAAGCATAGAAAACCTGAGGTAAGTTGACATCTAGAAAACACCCTTCTTTCTCCTTCTTTTGGCGTGTCTTGCCAGCTTTGCATATGGGCCTTCAGACCTCTGAATGCCATATGCAATAGCATTTCTAAAATCTACACTTCGATTTGCAGGTCCTGATCAACAATCGGACAATTGAGGAGAAAACAACATCAATCACAAGATTGAGGAGCAAAAAGTAGTGAGATACACGAGCGTACACTAGACCACAACCAAAGGATGTCTCACCACTCGAGGTGAGGGGGTAATGAGATAATCTACCTATGGTATACATGTAAAGTTAGTTAGGAGCAACTCACTCCTAACGACTTATAGCTTTAAGTTGGTCGATTACTGATTTATGCACTTATGCGTGTTTTGTGCTATGATTTGATAATTGTGGATGGGCATATTTGATTGTGATTTTGTATGCTTGTTTTGAGCCTTGGGGGAATTCAAGAGGAAACCCCAGAGTGCTATAGAGCTATAAGGTAGAGTAGCTCTTCGAAGCTACTTTACAGGCCATACTTAAAGTCAAGAAACTTGTATGAATCTTGTGCATGAATTATTGAAATTTATGTTGTTTCTGCCCTATTTTGCGTGAACTCGCTGGTTAGTCCTGAAGGAACCAACCCTTGATTTTTGGTGGTTTTGTAGTTAGATGTCTTCTTTCAAACTCAAGTGGTCTTGTATTTTTATCTGGTTCCTAGAACATTTGCGAAATATTTTGGCAAAATAGGTTCAACTCGCTTAAGTGCAGGGCAGTTATGGGTTTGTGGACTATTTGAGTCCAAATGAGATGACTAAGGTGCCAAATCTATTGTGGGGTTGATTCCCCTGTGTGTACACATTTTGGGAGGATCCAAATATGTCCATGGATAAGTGTCAAGCCTTGCTCAAGGCAAAGAAAAGTTAGGAGTTTTAAACTATGTTGGATGTAGTTACTACATCTATTGGACAGCACTTGTGCTATGTTGGAGAGCATCATGAGAGCTATCTTGTTGAAGTTAAGGAAAACCCTTTGGTGGGCATCTAGCCCCATGTGTCTTCTTTCCAATCCCTATAGTTTCATAATCTTCAGATTTTTCTAGAATAATTGGTGAATTTTCTCGTGAGGGATGTCAAATTTTATTTTGGACAAGACAACTAGAGGTGTAGATATTGTTTTCACTCAATTGTGGGGTGTTGTGGTAGAATTTTGTGTTGGGGTCAAATCCCCTAGCTTCCTACACTTAAAAGGTGAATGGAATTAGACTTGCCCAAGTTTAAACCTATGTCCAAGTCTAGGACAAACTAGAATTCTAAACTAAGTTGTAAAGAGATTGCTAGAATCTCGCTTAGCATGAGGTCCATCTTGATTCTAAAACTAATATTGATGTAGGAGAATTTAGCCAAAACCCTTTGGTAGGCTTGTAGTTATTTTTCAAATGGAACCGGCCCCACCTCGACCGGAGGTCTGTGTGAATTTTAATGATATTCTAAATCATGCTAGTTTCTGTGACAGTTTCTGTTAGGCAGCATGTATGTTTGATGTTCAAATGCCTATGTGTGATTTATGTATTGTTAATACTGCCTTCTCTGTTGTGCCTTGGTATATGACCCATGTGTGGAATGGTTAAATGCCAATTTCATGATTGTATGATTTATTCTGTTTACACCTAAATGGTGGAATGCATGTGTAAAGGCGTTACTATGTATGGATGTATTAGATACATTAAACATGATGAATAAACTACTACAACATTCTTTGAACATATGAAAGTATGGTGTGAATTATCTAACTCTATGATTGTGCGGTTGGATTGTAATTGCTATAGCTCGTTCCTTGTTGTGGTAGTCTATTAGAGACACCAAATTATGTCTGGACCGGTTGGGTTCACCCCAACAGTGTAAAAAGAAGGACAATGAAATTACTCAAGGATGATGAGGGAAATGGTATTGTTTTTCAATATCAATGCCAAAATGATTTGGATGGTAATACCATTATGGCCATATCTTTTAAAGTGGATGGTATGGTTCGAAATTGGTTCGTTGAGAAAGCTTTTTTTTTTTAATATTTAGCCAAAACTATTGTGTCGGGGTTCGTTTTATCATTTTCCTTCCCCACTATGACCATTTCAAAACTCATCCTTGGTTTTCTTACTTAGGCTCAATTTGATTTCATACAGCTTTTCATAAAGTTACTCCTTTTACAAGGCTGATGTCTAGTGTAACACCCTCAATTTTAGGAAATAATATTATTAATATTTTATTTCTGACGAACACTCATATTATTGTTTTCTATTATTGCTATTGTCTTGTTATATAGAGACATTTCAAGAAAGCGTAAATATCAATTACGTGTCCTAAGAAAGTTTTGGATTTAGACTTATACAAGTTAGAGATTCACAGAATTAAGTGAAAATTCTGATGGTTAGAAACATAAACACAGAAGGTTAGATAAATGTTAAATAAATATAAAAATATGACAAAATGATATTCTGAACATGAAAATATACTTAGAATATTATTTTATAATTGTAGGAATTTTTCTGTAATTTTTAGAGATTTCTTAATTTTAACACAAAGTGTTCATGAGTAAATTTGCGAATTCAACTGTAGGCACTTAAAGAACTCTAAGAATTATGAAAAATTTACAGAAGCTATTTTAATGTGTCTAGAAGAGTTATGTAAAGAAAAATTATAGATTTATACTCTCTAGGATTAAAAACAAAAAAATTAAGAGTTCAAATGGCTTAAGTGACTCTATAAATAAAAACAAATGAATGCTTTCTCCATACACAAGTTGACGCCCCTTTCCTGGAAATCGTGGGTCAATTTCTCTCTTTTCTAACCCTAACCCTAATCCCAAATCTCTCAAAATCTCCATCAATTTAAGCTCTTTAGGAGGCATTTTCGTGGGGCTTTTGAAGGGGACAAGGGAAAGCATCTCATCCTCACCATTTTCTCGTCATTCTCACGGTTCCATTAAGGTAAGGGGAAAAGGTGAAGCCTTGTATAACCTAGTTTTGACTTGTAGAACTAAGAGGGACCCTTAACCTCTTGATTTTAAGTGTATTTCTTGCTTGATTTCATGATTGGATGAGGATTTCATGTCCATTGCACTGTTCACGCACGTGCAGCTGCCTGACACTGTTTATGGCAGATTTTTGTTGATTTTGCGTAATTAACTAATGTGTTTAAGGCCTTATAATATTGTAGTATGATGGTATGATGATTTGATAATGGTTTGAAGTCAAAATCCCTTGATTGAGTGCCTTTAACTACCACACAGTTTTGACAATAGGGCAGCAACCTCTCTACTATTGTAAACTCTGTATTTAACATGTATTTATGTGATAAAATTCATGTTTAAAGTATGCTAATTGTTGGAAATTAAGTGCCTTTTGATTAGTATATGATGCCCCTAAAGTTTAGTTAGCAAAGGAGGTCATTTTGACATGTTTTGGCATTTGAAATTAGCATTTATGCAAAAAATTTGAGTTGCTGTCCAACCACTCTATAACAGCAAAAAGTCTCGTGTTTTTTTGTTTATATGATGTTTAATTGATATTGGTAGCCTTAGAATTTATTAAAATGAAGTTGATATGTTGTAGAATTGATAAGATTTGGTTATAAGCATGATGAACAATTTAAGTGGTTTATTTTGGATTATAAAAATTCCACTAATTAATCTTAGTTATGCCTAATAAATTTGAGTGAATTCTATTCCGTAACTTGATGAGTAATTCCACTGTGATTCCATATAGAGAAGCTAATTTGAATCAACTTTCATACAATCTTGAAATCATATTTTAAGTATACTAATTGATATATTTGTGTTCAAGAAGGTTACCATATGATTCCTTAGGCCAATGGTGACCAAATGATGTAAATAATCTTATGGTAAGTGCTTGTTTCACTGAGATTATGTGCAGAAACTTGGTTGCTTTCCTGCCATTATATATCCACATTAAATTGTGATTCAAGTGTGTTGGATGATATATTTTGAGTTACAAATGATTACTATATGAATCCCTAAGTAATTGGCAAACAAAAGATGTTAGAAACACTAGATTTGGTACTTGTTTTCACTTATTTTAGCAAAAAAATGCAACTGCTGCCCTGTTTCATTTTACAGCTTTTAATCGTGTTTTTAATGAAGATTTTGTGTTGATTTAATCTCTCTTATGTTTCCATATGATTATATGAGTGGTATGGGTGTTTTTGTGCATAAATTCCATAGTTTAGAGTCTTGTAACTCATGATTTTGTAAAGAAAGCATAAAAACGTGGCTATTGTCCTATTGCATTTGCCAACTTTTAAACATATTTTAAATGATGAATTGGTGTTGATCTAGACTCCCTTATGTTTTCATATGAGTATACAACTGATATAGGTTGTTTTGATGTAAAAATCTCTTGATTTGGAATATGGCAGCTTATAGTTTTAAAGAACGATATTAGGAAATATGTCTCTTGTCTTGTTACTTTTGTGCAGTCCATTAATTTGATTTAAAGATGTTAAGATTGAATTGATTGAGCCCAAATTGATTGGAACATATTGGTGGTGTTGAGAAAAATGAAAGTATGGTGAGCCTAAAGGCTACCTTGATTTGGCCTTGTGTGCCAATGTGAGAAAAAGTTGGTATCATGATGATGTGGTATATATTATGAGTTGAATATGAGAAAATGTGAAATTGTAGATAATGATAAGAATGTTGGAATTGAATTGATACATGAACACGTGGAGCTACATTAAGGGCTGTATATGTGCGTGGAGCCGCGTTAAGGGCCGTATACGAACACGTGAAGCCACGTTAAGGGCCGTATATATGCATGGAGCCACATTAAGGGTCGTATATAAACACGTCAAGCCACATGAAGGGCCGATGTATCTATGATGAGCAAAGGGATACGGTTTCCCAAATTATTTCTCTAATAATTTAGAATTTTGAGGGATGATATCAAGGAGAATATGGATCTACAAATGTTGCTTTAAATCTATGATGAGTAGGAATTCCATATGCATTGCATGACATATCTCAAATGATCACGAAAGTGATTACTCTGTTTGTTTGAAAATTTAACTATCTTGTGTGACACCATTTATATGAGGATGAGAAACCTCACTCCTCTTCTTTTTATTTCTTGTATATGTTATCTGTTTGTTTTACTGCATAACAACCAGCTCAGATGGTAAGTTTCCCAACATGGATGAAGCTTTCACTCCAATACAGCAAGGTAGACCCCTGAGGACACTCTGAAGATCTTCACATTTGGGGACAAAAGGATATAGGACTTGGGTCATAGACTAACTCCTCTAATTCTAGGTTTTTTTGTCTTCTTGCATTATATGAGAGGGCTAGATATTAGTTATATGGTTGGGTATATGTAGTCAGTCGGCTAGTTCTTATGTTGAGACACCTTGATTTACTATAGTGTATGTATATGATTCTATCAGTTATATGTGATGTACGTATACGACTTGTTTAGAATCCTCTATGAATGAGTATGGTTCTTACGTATTCCTTATTATGTTTAACGATTGTTTTACAAGGAAAAAGGTTTTAAGACTCATATTATGTTATAATTTCATTTTAATGTTTTAAAAAAAATCCTCCATAAATAATTACTAAATATAATGAATAAATAAGATAATAGTAAGGATAAGCAATGTGAAAATAAAAAGTGTTACATCTAGACTCATGCACAAAGTCTAAATGTCCCTTACATGTTTTAATACACTAATGTTATATGGAAAATTCTTCCAAAATGAGTTTTGAATGAAAAGCATTTCCTTGCATCGCCCACGACCATCAAGTAACTTTTGGTGTCTTTTGAAATCTTTCAAATTTGAAATTTTGAATTACAAAGTGTATTCATGTCAAGGGTTAAGGAAAATGAATCTAGAAGGTTTGTGGGGCTTTTCACTATAAAATTCATCTCCGCTCCTCTCATCTTGGCTTTTGATAAAAGAGAAAGACTTAATTATTTATCATGCATCATGACATTAAGGGTTAATAGCTGGCCCAATGTGGGCTATAGGAATTGTTGGCTCCTTGCTAGCTTTAGGATGTGTTGATTCTTTGTGCGTTACAAGAATAGTTGACTCCTTGTGAGTTACAAGGATAGCTGACTCTTTGTGAGTTATAGGAGTAACTGAATCCTTGTGAGTTACAAGAATAGTTGACTTCTTGTGAGTTACAGGAATAACTGACTCTTTGTGAGTTACAGGAATAACTGACTCCTTGTGAGTTACAAGAATAGCTAACTCCCTGTGAGTTACAGAAAAAAGCTGAATGAGTTACAAGAAAAGCTAACTCTTTATAAGTTACAAAAAAAGCTGACTCTTTATGAGTTTTAGGAATAACTGGCTCTTTGTAAGATGCAGAAATTGCTAACTCCTTGCAAGTTTCAAGAATAGCTGGCTCTTCGTGGGCTACAGAATTTACTAACTCCTAGTGAGTTACATGATAGCTAGCTCTTTAAGAGTTACAGGATGACTGGCTCCTTTAGGAGTTTCAGGGTACCAATTAGGATATGACATTTTTATAATCCTCGTATAACATTCATGGCACTATAATGTTGGAATACAGGTACCCTCATGCATCATGTGCACTAAATAGAATATTTAGTGACTGATTGGATGGTGACCATGCATTGCATGTATATTGAATGAATAACCCCTATTATGCATGGGTTACTTGAGTGTATGGTTGTTGAATTCTGTTGTTGTATGATTGTGGTTGAACATGCTATGCACTATGAAGGATTATATGTGGCTATGTTGAAAATGTTGTGCCTGTTGGATGAGTAGTTTAAGGGACCATGTTGTGCTAGCGTGTTATATGTCTCTGCTGAGATTTCTAAATTCATGAATGGATTAATAATAGTTAGTGCTGCCCAGGTTATTGTATGCTCGTGTATAATTGTGTGGGTCACTACCAATGATGGTGGCGTACCCTTAAGCTTGTATGCTCCTTTTCTATGTTGTTGTGTTTGTTATCTCACCCTTTTTGTTTTTGTTTCTTGGTTATGGCTCTGCTTGTCACCAAGTAGTGGATGGATGGACGTCGTCACATGTGGATCACGCTGGTAGGCGGAGAATGGATTGAGCACAACAAGGATGACAGTGACTCTATCTCATCATGTGGGTCAAGGTGGTTACCCCTTATCTAGTAAGGCTAGTGGTGAGGGTAGTGATCTTACCTGGTTTGGGTAGACTAGCATTATCATTAGTTATGTCTTTGTTGACGGTTGTTGGGATAGGATTTATTAGTTTCATTGGGTATCCATTTCTAATTTATGTAAGTCTATTATAATTGCTTTTCTATTTGGATTCATGTATGGAACCTTTCTGTTAAATGCAATTATGATTTTTGTCTTCTCTCTCCCAATATATCAAGTACTGGTGGACAACAACCTTAAGTTTTTAAGTGTTTTATCTTATGTTTTGTAATATTGAGCTGTATGCTCGCCCGCTTAGTTGAGTTGATTCCTATTTGCATATATATATAAACTGTCTATCAGGTATCTGTAGATGTGGTCACCTTGTGTGGCCAACTTTGTACATTTTCCTATACGAGGGCATTGTGAACTATTTTCCTGTTACAGGTTCCATATTTTACAAAAACAATAACATAGGTTTACATTAATTTGCAAAAAAATTACTTGTGTTTTTATCAATTTAAATAAAAGGAAGTTTATTCTCGCGAATCCAAATGAATCCTAGTTAAATTCTAATCCCAACAAAGCTGGGTCCTTACACTAAATCCTTGTATCAACCTGCGTTGGCATTTGAGAATCGTTGTGGAAAATCATTCACGCAATTCATGAGCCAAATTTAATAATTAATCTCGAAGCCTTTACAAATTTATATTATCAGACCTATAAAAATTAGTCCTGAACCTTACTTGCACATTTGGGCTTGATATGAGGTCTTCATTGTTTGCTGTAATTAAAACTCGATTCTTCAAGCAGCATTGTACACTTGTGTTGTAACTAAAAAAAAAAATTATACTTCTATTCACACTCTCCCCTTTTTTAAGGTCACGAATAACCCTCGAAAAAAAAAAAACTTCAGAAAACAAATCATGACATTGAAAAGTACTCTCCCCCTTAATTCTAAATTGGTTGCCAACTTTAGAGTTCTGCACAGCTTCTTGGTTATCATAATACCATTGCAGCATTGCGCATGTTTTGTAAGGGTCTATATTTTGCGGGAAATGTGAGAGAGATTCCTATTATACACGGCTTTGTACATTTCCAAGAATAGTTAGAATGAGCTCCATGTACAAATGCAACACCAATTTACAAGTTCCCCTCGCATCGTCGGAATGCTACTGGTATCCCTCATAAAGAAGTTGTACATTTTTTGTTTGCACTGAAAATCTAGCCACTTGTACTTGTGTTTTTGTGGCAAAAGATGAGGGTCCTGAAAAATCAAGTGACCGCAAACAATAGGAGTGGCTAAGAGGTAAAGGCTAAGGGCCACAGTGTGAGCGAAACCTTCCAACCAATCAACAACTTGGTCGTCTCTTGCTACAAATTATCAAAGCAATGACTAGCAGAGTCTACCATAAGAAGGTAGTTCCAGTACAAACCATTATTCGTATATGCAGAGGTATCTATATTTGGCATCAGGCAAGATTATCTCTTATGAAAGATATTTATAGTATTTTTTTGGCAAAATTACGTTTTAGGTCCCATTATAATATCTAATCCGTAATTTTGATCCTCTAATTTTTAATTTCGCAATTTTAATGTCCCAATTTTGTAAAATCTGCAATTTAGTTTTGACCGTTAAAATTGTAAAGTTAACTAAGACCTGACATTAACTAAATGAGGTGACAATTAATATTTAATAATATTTAGATTAAATTACATTTTTAGTCCCTCTATAATATTCAATCCGTGATTTAAGCCTCCTAATTTTTTAATTACGCAATTTTAATTTCACAACGAAAATTATGATTTAGAAAATGATAAAATTGAACAAGGATTTGAACTCATAATCTTTTCCTTCTCTTTCATCCCCTAAACCACTAAATCATTTAGTTTGTTTGAGTCATAATATAAAACATTATTATAGTATATATAACAAAAATAAATATAAATTTGTAATTAATAAATCATACAATTTATTATTTAATATAGTTTTTCATACAATAAATATAAATCTACAATCACTTTTGTCTTTCATCTCCTTTTTTACTCCATTGCATAATTTATTTATTAAAAAAATATTTACTTTTGTTATATAAATTTATAATTTATTATTTTTAAACTAGATTTAACATTAACTAATTATTTTTAAAAAATATATATTTATTTTTGTTATATATAATATAGTGTTTATATTATAACTTACATAAACTAAATGATTGGTGGTTTAAGTGATAAAAGAGAAGAAAAAGGTTATCAATTCAAATCTGCTTTCAATTACTATTTGCAATTTAGTCTAAATATTATTAAATATTAATTCTTATGTCATTTATTTAATCAAGTCATGGTCAACGTTAAAATTTTAACAATCAATAGATAAACATTTAACAATTAGACTAAAATTGTAAATTTTATAAAATTAGGGACTAAAATCAGAATTAAAAATTGAAGGACTAAAAATGTAATTTAACCTATTTTTTTTCAAACAAAGGCAATGACTAGTATTTGTGGTCTGAATATTTTGGATTGCATTTAGTTTTCCTCCTGAGTTAGAACCGGCCATTTTAAATAGACGTGAAGCGTATAGCTCTCAGATAAATTGCCTACATTTATTAGTGACAATGCATCCTACGAGCAAAATGATCTCATCTTAATAAAAATTACAGGAAGAAAGCGCAGCTAAGCGATCAGAGGTCAATCTCATAATGGACGAAGTTCTACGAAGCACGGATACTTTAATTTTGTTCACGTATCCGTCTTCAATTTGGATACTTCACCTATACATACATATTGTATCCTATAATGGCCGAGGAGTGTAGACCCGAAGAAAAAACTTAAATTAAATCCCTAAAATAAATTACCTGTTCCGTCATCTTAGTCAACCTAGTGAACAGGACTCTCTGCAAAATTGTTACCCTGAATCCAGGATCAATCTTCCGAATAGTCCTATAAGATAACATAATCGTTTTCTAGTACCTGCATAACATAAAGCAGATCAAAACAATCCTCCTCAAGAATATATGGTGATCAAGAAAATATTGTAATTCAATCCATCATGAGGGCAATTAATTCCAGACTAGACAATGTACCTAGAGCCTCAACAAAGATATGCACAGGATCAGGAAATAACAATGTCAAATAATAAACTACACTAGGAGATCTTAGGATATGACAATTAAATGTTGAATATCCTGTCTTCTCCCTGTTTATCCTTCCAGCTTTTACCAATTTAATTCACTAATACCATATGCACTAGCATTTTAATTTCTTTTTTCCTCCACCCAGAGACGGCTCTTTTAAGATATCCAATAATGCAATCCTCATAAGTAACATAGCTGATATTTAGTTCTTGAGTTCAAAAAATTATATCATAATTCATTAGTTCCACTTTTAGAACGGACTACAATATATGTATTGTTTCAAATTCTAACTAACAACTCTGCTTATGGCATCATAGCTGAACCCAAACCCAGGTAAAGGAGGAAGTTGTCTTAGGCCTTTGACAGCCAATGTAAAACTCATCAATATACCTAACATAGATCACTCACGGCAAATTTATTGTGCTAATGCTAGGTCATTACCTAGAAGTATCGCATTGTATGGCCCAAGTACAATTTCAAATGAGCTAGAGCTGCTATATCAGTGTCTGAATGTAGTGTTAAATGAGCAAGAGTCCTCGCATTTTCCTGGACGAATAAGGGTTATAAAGCTAGTTCAGAAGTGCACGATTAAGTTTGTTACTTGATTGGTACTTTGACAAGTAAGTCTATGGAGGTGGTGGACACCATGATTTGGAGGAGGATTAACATTATGTGCCTACAAGAGACCGAATAGGTTGGAGAAAAAGCTAAGGAGCTAACAGGATTTAAACTTTGGTATACAGAAAAAGTTATAGAGGAAAGAATGGTGTGGGTATTATAGTGGACAAGAATTGAAAAGGAAGTGTTGTGAATGTAAAGGGTAATATGACATAAGAAAAGGACTACAATATCCTCAATACTTTACAAAATAAAATAAAGTCCATAACAATAGCCAGAGTTACACCACGAAATAACAACAAAAGACCAAAGAGAATTAGCACATCAAGTTGTCCTTCACTTTGGACTGCATTTTCAACCAGTTCTACACATACGCCTAAACTTTCAAAGTTGTCCTCCCCTCTTAGTTAGATTTTGGAAATGAGTTAGGTCTAGTCCATTTCTAATTAAACTTCACAGATGGAAGGGCATTGGATTGGTTCTAATAATCATTCCTTGTAATTCATCGAGTTCTTTGTTGAGATCTAATAAAACTTTGATAATTTTCTCCTGCACAATATTATTATATGCCTTTTATACACTTGGCAGTGCCAACTAAAAGATTCCCGACATGTCAAGTTGTTGCCAGTAACAAGTGAGAACATTCTAATATTGGGTCACAGAGCCACAGAAGTTTCCTCTTGTTGGAGATTGTGAAGGACTGTGTTGTAACATTAGACTATGGTTTACGGTTGAATATCCTTTACGGTTGAATAAAACATTAGAGTATGTTTGGATTTGTTACAGCAATTACAATGCTGTAACATTTTCCTTTTATCCTATGGTTTAGTTTTCCTATTTACTAGTTGTTATTTTTCATTTTGTCATCAGCTTTATTTGCTATTTCATGGATTATTGCTGTTTATAGGTTGCTGATGTGGCAATAGGTAGTGGAGAGGTTTGTTAGAATCTTTTTCGAATATTGGTGTAACTACCTGATACTATTTAGCTTGGCCAAGGGCCTCGATGGACAATCAACAATGTACACAACAATATACTTCTCTCTCTGTTCTTCCTTCCATTGGCAACAAATACCATTTGTCATATTGGTTTCCCTGCTTCTGGTTGTGAGTTTTCTCAGAGCTTTCTTCCTGAATCCAAATTCCATCACAATTGGTATCATCTTGAGGCTAGGGCCATGGCCGACGCGATGTGCAGTCAGCTAACCATTCAAGAAGTGGAACGGTCATTGACGAGGAAGATCACAGAATTGAATGTGGAAATGCAAGCCCGGTTGGATCAGTTAACTGCATATTTTGCAGAGCTACGAACTATGTTCAACAATCAATCGAGCCACACTCATCAAGAAAGGTCCTTCGCTAACAATATGGGAGCCCCTGATGTCGAGAACTGCAACAGAATCCAGGGAGCTTATGGAGGTAACTAGAGACCTCCCAATACGACCCAAGGGCATTATTCTACAAGGATCTCGATGATTGATTTTCCCAGATTCGATGGGAAGAAGGTTAAGGAATGGCTATACAAGTGTGAGCAATTTTTTTCTCTAAACAACACGCCCTAAATTTGAAGTGCAATTAGCTTCCATTCATTTGGATGGAATTGCTTTATAATGGCACCTCAATTATAAGAGGTCCAGGTTTGACATTTACCCTAGCTAGCCCCAATACATTGCTAATGTTACCTTACGTTTTGGTGAGGCGTATGAGGATCCCCTCTCAACTTTAATTCAAGTCAAGTAGTCAGGCAAGGTGCAAGACAATGTAAAGGAGTTTGAGTTAGCCTCAACCCATGTAACTTTACCCCCTGAACACTCTTTGAGCATCTTCTTGACTGGTTTAGAGCATAATACACAGATGCATGTAAGAATGTTTAACCCAACCTCTATAGCACATGCTGCCAACCTAGCTAAATTGCATGAAGCCTCAAAATCCAATCAGAATGTGAATAAGTTCTATAGCCGACCAGATGCATCCACCTTCAACTCGGTGACAGTGTGTAACAAACCAAATACTAGTAACAATTCAAATTTTCACGCCCAAACAAACAAACCCATCTTGAGTAAGGCTCCTAGAACTTATAGTGAAGGTAAAATGACAGATAGGAGAGCTAAAGGTTTGTGTATGTTTTGTGATGAACCATTTACCCCTGGACATGAATTAAAGCACAGAAGATCTCAGCTCTTGGTGATGGAAATGGATGATGAAGAACTTGTGGATGAAGAAATTGAGATTATTGAAGTAAACAGGTCAATTAATGTTGTTAGCACTCAATTCAATGCTCCTCAATTATCTCTGAATGCCCTAACAGGGGTGTGTTAGGCCCTTAAGTCATATTTACAGTAGAAGGGGAAAATAACTGAAAGGCTATGCGGCAGTAATAGAGCGGGGGAGGGTTATGTGAGAATCATGTAGTGGGGCCCAAGGCAGGAGAGAGAAAGTGGGTATATATGGAAGGAGGGTAACCGAATGAAAGGGGATTATTCTGAGATGGTTTTAGGTGGTAATTTTGAGGAGAGGTTGGCTCTTCTCATCATCTGGGTGTTCTCTTTTTTTCTCTGTTTTAATTGCTTAGTTGTTATTCCATACTTCTAAGGAGATTATCTCCATCCATAGTCATTTTTCTATTTCACTGTTTGATTTCTCTTATTCAACTGTATGGAAGAATTTTCCTCTGATTAGAGATAAATATCAATACCAGTTCAGCTAATTCTCTTATTTGATACCTTGGTTCCTATCAAATTGGTATCAGAGCTCCGATCCTAGGAGCATCTGGTAGCTACAAGAATGGAAGGATGGGGTGAAGTTTTGAAAAGAAAAGTGGAGGAGGTGATGGAGATGCATCACAAAAAACTTGAGGCGGTGATGCAAAAAATGAAAGAAGAGATTATAAGTTTGAGAAGAGAACTCAAGGAGCTACGTCAAGGGATACCAATCTTTGAGGGAGAAGATGCTTATGGGTGGATCGTCAAGGTCGAACAATATTTCTCTGCAGTAGGAATATGTAAAGAAGATCAGATATCTAAGGCTGCCCAATGGCTGAGTGGTCATGCTCTCATGTGGTACCAAGGATGGGTGTGCGTCAATTTGATACCAATTTGATAGGAACCAAGGTATCAAATAAGAGAATTAGCTAAACTGGTATTGATATTTATCTCTAATCAGAGGAAAATTCTTCTATACAGTTGAATAAGAGAAATCAAACAGTGAAATAGAAAAATGACTATGGATGGAGATAATCTCCTTAGAAGTATGGAATAACAACTAAGCAATTAAAACAGAGAAAAAAAGAGAACACCCAGATGATGAGAAAAGCTAACCTCTCCTCAAAATTACCACCCAAAACCATCTCAGAATAATCCCCCTTCATTCAGTTACCCTCCTTCCATATATACCCACTTTCTCTCTCCTGCCTTGGGCCCCACTACATGATTCTCACATAACCCTCCCCCGCTCTATTACTGCCACATAACCTTTCAGTTATTTTCCCCTTCTACTGTAAATATGACTTAAGGGCCTAACAGGGTGCATAATTACCAAACCACGCAGGTCAGTGGCCTCCACAACAAGAAAATGTTGCAAATATTAATTGACAGTGGCAACACTCATAATTTCCTGGATTTGGAACTAGCTAAGAAGGTGGGGTGTAAAATGGGAAAATGGAATCCATCCCTCCAATGACCATGGTAGCAGGTAGTGGTACAAGGTTAGAGGCTCCCTATATATGCAAGGGGTTTACTTGGCAATTACAGCAAACCAAGCTTACTGCTGATGTGATAGTGCTTCCTTTGGTGTGCTGCGATTTGATCTTAGGTATCCAATGGTTGACTTCATTGGGTCCAATTCTTTGGGATTTTAGTAAGCTGCAGATGGAATTTTCTTTATATGGAAAAAGATTTGTATTGAGGGGAGCCAAGCCTTTAGGCATCAAATTAATCAACAACAAAACTTTCACTCATGCTGTCCAACAAGGTGCTCAAATGTGTTTTTTATACATGGAAAACTCCATTAATCACTTTGAGGTCCCTACTTGCAATGTTGACTCGTTAAATGAGCCTGCTCACAGTATTCCAATGGAAATTTAGGATCTAATTGTTGGGTTTGTTGATCTTTTAGGATCCAAAACACTTACCTCCACCAAGACCTGGTTTTGATCATAAAATCCCTTCAAAAGAAGGGTCCAATACATTTAATATGCGCCCTTATAGCTACTCCATAATTCAAAAAGATATAGTTGATAATCTAGTTGATGAGTTGCTTGCTCAAGGAATTATTCAACATAGCAATAGTCCCTATGCTTCCCCAGCACTTTTGGTTAAGAAAAAGGATAGTTCGTGGCAGTTGGGTGTCGATTATAGAAGGCTAAACAAGCAGACTATCAAAGACAAGTTTCGTATTCCCCTCATTGAGGATTTGATGGATGAATTGAGGGGCTCAACTGTGTATTCTAAATTGGATTTAAGGTCCAGTTACCATCAGCTGAGAATGGACTCTAGAGAAGAATACAAGACAGCTTTTAAAACTCATGCAGGACACTTTGAATATTTGGTTATGCCATTTGGGCTAAGAAATGCCCTTGCTTCATTCCAAGCATTGATGAATCATGTCTTCCATCCCTTCTTGAGAAGGTTTGTCATCATCTTCTTTGACGACATTCTTATTCACAGCCCTACACTTGAGGATCATGTGGTGCATCTCAAGATTTTTTTCCAAGTTATTCGGGGACCAAAAATTGTATCTAAAAAAGAGTAAATGTTGCTTTGCTACTGTTAAGGTGGAATATTTGGGCCACTTCATAACCAATGAAGGGGTGTCCACTGACCCTTCTAAAATCCAGGCAGTGGCAAGTTGGCCACAACCTTCAAGTATCAAGCAACTTAGGGGATTTTTGGACCTAGCTGGATATTACAAACATTTTGTCAAAGACTTTGGCAAAATTGAAAAACCATTGACTGATATGTTAAGATTGTTTTCAGTGGTCAAAAAATTCAACTGTTGCATTTCAATCTTTAAAAAATGCCATCATTTCGATTCTGGTGTTAGCTCTCCCTAATTTTTCTAAGCCCTTTTGTGGTAGAGACTGATGCATCGGGTTTAAGTATTGGTGCTGTGTTGATGCAAGATAAGCACCCAATTGCTTACATTAGCAAGGCTTTAGGCTATAAACAACAAACCATGTCCATTTATGAGCAGGAACTCTTAGCCATTGTGTATGCCGTTCAAAAGTGCGGAGCTTATTTGTCTCATAGGCATTTCATTATTAAAACAGATCAAAAGAGTATCAAATCCTTAATGGAGCAGTGGTTGAATACCCCGTTCCTACAAGTTTGGAAGTCTAAACTCATGGGGATTGATTTTGAAATTCACTATAAAGAAAGGGCTGAGAATGTAGCTGCGGATGCCTTATCTATAAGGCCTAGAGTAGAGTTGTTACCATTGATGCTTAACAATGTTAAAAAGGGTTTATTGGAGATAATAAAAGGATGTTGGGCTGTTGATCCAAACTGGCAACTAATAATTATTGACCTTCAACGAGATCCTAGCAAGCACCGGAAGAACACATGGCATAAGGGTGAATTGAGAAGGAAAGGCAAGTTAGTCATTAGCGCAAATTTTGAACTCAAATTACTGATTCTAAAATGGTTGCATGACTCACCAATTGGAGGGCATTCGGGTCGGGATGTTACAACTACTAGGGTCAAATCCTTATTCTTTTGGAAGGGCATGGCCAAAGAGATACAGCATTATGTGAGGAACTGTGATATTTGCCAACAGTGTAAACCTGATTTAGCTGCTTCTCCCGGTCTATTACAACCTTTACCTATCCCTAATAAAGTGTGGGATGAAATTAGTATGGATTTCATTGAAGGGTTACCCCTTTCTCATGGAAAACAAGCTATTATTGTGGTGGTGCCCAGGCTGGCTTAGTAAATATGCACATTTTATGGCCTTGTCCCATCCTTACACAGCTTTGGATGTAGCCCAAGTATTTATGGATCATGTGGTCAAATTACATGGGTTGCCTAGTTCTATTACTAGTGATAGAAACCTAATTTTCCTTAGTATGGTTCGGGCCTAGTTGTTTCAACTTCAAGGGGTTTGTTTGAATAAGTCAACTGCATATCACCCTCAATCCAATGGTCAAACTGAAATTGTTAACAAATGTTTGGAAACTTACCTCCAATGCATGTGCTCGGGCAAGCCTTCTTCTTGTTCAAAATGGCTTGCTTTCATTCCTCTATATAAACTACTCCTTATGAAGAGGTCTATGGGCAAGAACCCTCCATTCATCTTCGTTACCTTCCAAGGGAAGCTATTAATTCCACCGTGGAGCGCACTCTAAGTGCTAGGGAAGCTGTGATCCAATCAAGATTGTCAAACTCGAGAGTTTAGGCAAACTTATGGAGGCTCTATAAACTCGACTCCACGAGTTTACTTAATATAAAAAAATATATTAAAATACCTATAAATAACATATATGCATGAAACATAATACTTCTAACACAATAATAATTCAACATTTCAACCTTATAATAAAACAAAATAGCAAACTACAATAATAATAATAATAATTGTTGAAAGGGAGAAAATGAGAGAAGATTGAGTGAATTCGTATGTATTAATTACATCACAGAGCTAGGTTTATATAGGCTTATTACAATAAATGCATATAATTAAAGGAGATTTTGTTCCTCTAAATCAGATATGGATTTCCTATAAACTAAATATGAGTTACCTATAAAATGCTATATAATAAATACAGAATATATGATTTTGATTTTCAACACTCCCCCTCAAGCTAAAACTTACTGAGCTTTTAGCTTGTTACACGAAAACAATTCATTTCCCCACAAATAAAAAATAAATAGAAAACATAAAAATTGAGCTCCACCAAAAATAATAGTTTGAAAGACAACTCAAGGATGCTGAAGAAGCCGGGAAGTGTTGCTAGAAAGATAGCTTAGCCAAATAGCTGGAATAACCATCAGCCTAAGAGAAATTTCTTGGCAAGCAAAGCAAGGTCCGACCTTCTTAAAACTACATTTGAAATCTTCAAACAATACTATTGGACACCCAAAATATTTAAACTTGAAAGAGAGGAAACCTTCATGAATAGTGCGAGTTGCCCAGGGTTGATCATCGGGCTAAACGGAGACTAGCCCAAGGTGTGTCGTCGAAAAAGTCAGTAGTGGCTAACGAGAAAGTCAACAAAAGAGTCATTGTCACTTGCCGAAAAGTTAGGTGGCAAGCCGCCGATGGGCGTCGGGTAGCAGGCCTCTCAAGCTCTAGATACCATGTTGAAAGGGAGAAAATGAAAGAAGATTGAGTGAATTCGTGTGTATTAATTACATCACAGAGCTAGGTTTATATAGGCTTATTACAATAAATGCATATAATTAAAAGAGATTTTGTTCCTCTAAATCAGATATGGGTTTTCTATAAACTAAATATGAGTTACCTATAAACCGCTATATAATAAATACAGAATATATGATTCTAATTTTCAACAACAATAATAATAATAATAATAAAGTCCCAAATTCCCAAAAATTTAAATGTTGAACTATATTTCCAAGTCCCAGATTATTCATATTTCAATTCACCAAACCAAATTATTTAAGACACTAAATTATTCAATTCGACATTTCCTAAATATTTCAGTTCAACAAATTATTTCTCATGGAGAACAAAGCAATTAATAATCTAAAATTAGTCAGATACGTGGGTGGGCGTGGGATCATTTAATACCAAAAGCCCAAGACAAAGAAGAGATAAGATGAACCGCAGAGGAGAAGAGATGAGCTGCGGAGAAGAGATGCACGGGGAAGAAAAGATGGCTGAGCAAGATGGAGGATCGAAACGCAACACTTTTTGCACTTCGCAGGCAATGAAATCAAATCGCATTCACAGGTGGAACCCTAACCTAGTGTTCTATCTAAAAATCGTGACTCAAAAAGCTCCGCAAAGCATCGTTTAAGGCTTTTTTCTTTGCCCAATTGAACTTGACAACTCGAACGCCAAATCACGATTTTGATCGAGTTTGTCTGAGTTCGCCCGAGTTCATTTGATCTCACCAAAAAACGAGTTTGAATATGAGTTGGATAATTTGGCTTATGTGAACACGTAAACTCGTCCGATTTGACGAGTTACACATGATTTTAAAAACCATGGATCCAATTACTTCAATTCCATCTTCTGCGTGCTCAAATTTGGATTCTCAACAGGCTGATAAACATCACAGTGACAGGGTTTTCCATATTGGTGATTTTGTCTACCTTAAGCTACAACCTTACAGGCAGCTTTCTGTTTGCCACAAGATGCTTCCTAAGTTTTATGGTTCTTTTAATGTAATTGATCGCATAGGGGCAGCAGCTTATCAGCTGGAACTTCCACCCAATTCAGAGATACACAAAGTGTTTCATGTGTCTCAATTGAAACTCTGCAAAAACCATAAATCTTGTGCCACAAATCCTTTACCACAACCATCTCAACTTGCTCCTTCTAAAGGTGAACCAGAGGCTATTCTAGATAGGAAAATGGTGAAAAGAGAACATATTGCTAAGGTGTTGGTTAAGTGGAAGAATTTACCTCTAGAACATGCTACTTGGGAGTTCTACTGATCTGCTCAAACAGTTTCCCAACTTTCACCCTTGAGGGCAAGGCTGCACTTGAAGGGGAGGATATTGTTACAGCAATTACAATGCTGTAACATTTTTCTTTTATCCTATGGTTTAGTTTTCCTATTTACTAGTTGTTATTTTTCATTTTGTCATTAGCTTTATTTTCTATTTCATGGATTATTGCTGTTTATAGGTTGCTGATGTGGCAATAGGCAGTGGAGAGGTTTGTTAAAATCTTTTCCGGATATTGTTGTAACTACCTGGTACTATTTAGCTTGGCCAAGGGCCTCAATGGACAATCAGCAATATACAAAACAATTTACTTCTCTCTCTAAATTTTCCTCTCTTTGTTCTTCCTTCCATTGGCAACGAATACCATTTGTGATATTGGTGTCCCTGCTTTTGGTTGTGGGTTTTCTCAAAGTTTTCTCACTGAATCCAAATTCCATCACAATGAGAGAAATAGAATGGAAGGGAAAGTTGTTCCATTGTTTGGTTTGTAAAATTAAGAATGGAACATAATGGAAGAAGATAGATCATGATTCATTCCATTCCATTATGAAGCCTGGATACTTAGTACGACACAAGTACGATACAACACTAATACAGGAATACAACTTCTTTTTGAAATTAAGGATACGATAGGTTCTGGATACATCAACAAAAATTTATAGAAAATTTTATATAGATGTAGTATATTGGTAAAGAAAGAGACATTGATCATTTCTCATTAATTCATAACTATTGGTAAAGAAAGAAACATTGATCATTTCTCATTAATTCATACTACTCCAATTCCTCTCACAGCATGAGGAACAACATGGTTGCACAAGCTTTAAGGCAAGCTTTTGGAGTAGAGGAGTAGAAGATCCACGCATCACCCACCAAGTTTGCAGATCTAATACTCATCTATCCTCAATAAAATCAAAAGAACAAAGTCACCCACACAAGATGAGAAACTAGAGAATTCTTCATAAACTTTTTTCTCTCAACATGTGGAAAATATCTCTTTAGAAAAATATATAAAAAATCGAATACTTTTTGGATATGTATCCAAAAGTATTCGAGCCATATCCTAACCATATCCTACAAATATATATATATATATATATATATATATATATAAATAAATAAATTCTGATACTTTTCGAATACGTATCAGAGGAGTATCGGTGTTTGACACGGGTATGACAACGATACTTTTCCATTTTTGGAGTATTTGAGCTTCATGTTAACCTCAATTTTCTTCCCCCTAGTTTGGGGTGCTCTTGGAACAAAGGTTCTAGACTATAAAATGACTATTTTATCTTTACAAATTTTACTCTAATCATAAGCCTCTTATGGATAATATATTTAAAAAAAAAAAGATAATATGAAAATTAAAAAATTATAACTCATTATGTTCCATCTTTTTTCCAAACAATGGAATGACATTTTTATTCTATTTCATTTCATTTCAATCCATCCCATCTCATTATATTCTGGTCCATTCCATCCTCTATATGAATCCAAACATAGCCTATGGAACTGTTTGGTTCAAAGGATGGGAGAGGAAAAATTTTAATGAAATGAAGGGGAGGAGAAAAACTTTGATTAGACATTATGTTTGGTTAAGAAGAGGGGAGGAGAAATAGCCCTTTTCTTGTTTGATTCATGAGGGGAGGGGAGGGATTTTAAAATTAATTATTTTTATACCCTTATAATTTTGGATTTCAAAACATAAATAGGAATATTTTAGTCAATCCACTTAAAATGTTTTAAATCCCCTCCTGTCCAAATCCCACAATATTGGAGAGGAACAAAATTTAGATGATGAGAAATTTTGCTCCCCTACGCTCTGCTCCTAAAAATTGAAACATATAACAAAATTTTATAAAAATTCCTCTCCTTCTCTCTTCTCCATCTACTCCATTTTCCTCTAACCAAACATTACATAAGCTCTGGTCTATTTAGAGGTTCATGATCTTGATCAATCATGACATGATCATGTGATTCTCGGACTTCTACTACTTGTATTTAGGATTAAATTTGGAAGGGGGTTCATATCAGTACTGGTAAGGTATTCCTCTTTCCCTTTATCACTGATAAACATAAGGACAGAATAAGACTGTAGGAGGTAGTTTTTTCCTTGAGTTTGTGCCTACTACCTAGTGCTGGGCATGACAGAACTCTCAGAGTTCACAAGGGATTGAGAGGCCCCATTCCCCATAAGAGGGTTGGTATTAGAGGAACTGCAGCTGTCGGAAGCCATAGCAGCTAGTAGGGTTTAGGGATTGTGATTGAGAGCACCCTGATACCATAAAGATGGAATTCGCTGATTTCTATTGCAATAGGAAGCTACAATGTGTACAGGTGTTGGGTATCTTTACCCATGATTAAAGGATCTAAATCTGATACCTAAAAATCTGGATATGCTGTCCATTATACACCAATTACAGGAATTAATCAGCCTAGCTAAATATGGAAAGAATTAGAATCCTGAGACCTTTATGTTACAATAATTCTTAAATCAGAAGAAAATGCAATAAGTCCTATTTGAATCTGATCAATTGACCAGGATAGGCAATAATCTGGTTTGTTATTAATTGATTGTAACAAAAGCTAAATAGCCAATTATGTCAAAGCTTGTAAATAATTTAACTGGACTGGCATCTGTGACTCATACACATTAAGGGGGCTATGTGCCCCTTGGATTTTTTCTTAAAAGAATTTAATATCATCTGCCACTATGTGGTATGTGTACCTTGGACAAGAGGGTAAGGGATCTTTGAACACATCACAAAGCATCTAGAGAAGAGGAGGAAGAGCAGTCTTGATAATCCAATTCCATCAGATCACAGTTCCTGCTTCTATCATTTGAGGTATGTTCGGCATCTAGCATGCCATACTCCTGTTCCATTGTATACAAAGTTATACGAATAAACAATGACAGTTCAATATCAAATAAAGCCAGAGAGGAAAAATCAAACCATTCATATCAGTCTTACCTTATTTTCTTCTAAAATATCCTTGGACAATCGTATCCGCTTGTTTTCTCTAACCATGTTCTGCATCATCAAGTCTGTATTTGGAATTCTTTTACACTGATCTAATGCAGATTTGCATTCCTCTATTGTTTTTTCAGGCGAGTTGGAATCAATTACTTCCAAAGCCAATGGATGGCCAGAAGAACAAGTTTCAGCTAGATCTATAACGTTCAGATATCTTAGTGTTGTTCTATCAACTCCATGACTTTCAAGCAAAAATCTATCTTGAGATGTAATGATGACTCTGCTTCCAGAACCAAAGCAATTAGTTAGCTCAATAACATGTTTCAACAGATTCGGATCATTAAGGCCTTGGAAGACTACAAAAACCTTCATTTGGTTGAGTGTACTTTTTGTGATTGACATCCCATGGTTCTTGCAAACCATTCCAGAGTCGAACATGTGTAGGAAATGTCCGAATCTAGGTCCCCTTAAATTTTCTCCCACGTTAAGAAAGCAATAGCTATCAAATCCTTCGCCAGCAATTAAGTCATAAACCCTACGAGCTATCGTTGCCTTACCTACTCTAGGATCTTCACATATTCCAACCACGCGGACTCCATCATCAGATCCGGAATATAAACGCTGGAGAACTTCCTTCACCTGAGGATTTAGTCCAATTGTGGAAGCTACGTGTTTAGAGACCCGTTGAACGATCTTCTCAATACACTGGTATTCATATGTACCGCCGTCCCTGCCCAATTAAAGGAGTGTAGGTGAAGTCTGAAGTCATATTAATTAATACTAATACTAAAGTCATACAAAAGAAGACTAAAAATTGGTGAAAAGCTGTACCTTTGGAAATGACAACCAGGGACAGCCATAAACACCACTCGAGCCAGAGCCAGAGCCCATTTCTCGAACCTCTCAGGAGTGACTATGTTCCTATAACTAGATATCTGATGTGGCACATGAGAGGGTTCAACGTTGTAGAAAAAGGGCAGAAGCACTTGACCCGTCCTCCCCATACTGAGTTCTTCCACGATCTCGGTAAGTTTGTCCAAATGAGATAGAGAAGATAGATAGCCCACCGATAAGATAACAACGAACATCATGGATTCTTCAATTGTCGTTCTCTCAAGCTCCTGAGGATTCACGCTTAAGATGGTACGGTAAGGACCCTTTTGGAGAGCATCAAGAAGATGGCCCGTAAAACTGGCGCCTGTGTCCTCAGCGCAGCTCAGCAACGCAGCAATTGTGAAGGCTGCCATGATTAGCAACGGAGTACCGGCGGACGGCGAAGCACACAAACCAGAAATTTTCTACTGTGGGAAAGATATTATAACCAATGACTTTGATTGACCAAAACAAAAAATTTAAACGAGAAATTCTACTGTACCGCTATAAATTTTACGGTTTTTGGAGCAGGAGGTTTTTATCGTGGCTGCATTTCGATGTCCACCGCATCCTTTGCTTCTTCTGACAGCAGCGAAAATGGGGATGCATGGAACTGGCGACGATGGCGGAGATAGCAGTTCTGACGTTGAGTCTGGAGATGCTAATCTAAAATTGGTTGAAGACGCAGATCTGAACCATCTACACTTTTGTCCGATAAAAATTGAACAATAATTTGTTAATAAAGCACAACACAAATTATACATAAGTTGACAAGCACCTGTTTTTTTTCCTCCGCAACAAGTTCGACTACAAAACCATCAGAAAACAGAGAAAAATATTCGATGCAGTAGCAGTAAAGGACAATAAATCGGCCGAATCTGCATGATTAAGCACAAACAGAAACTCGTTAACGCAAATAATAGATGAGAATTTCTACTTTGCTACTGTGTGAAAGTGGACAAAAATAGATGAAATGGCAACAACGTACATTTTTATTGGTGCAAGAACTAATTGTTCCAAAACAGTTCTTTCTGTAAGGATACTATAGTAACTTTCAATTTTAATGGGCCTCTCCATAGTTTTAAATAGGAAGTTATTTTGCTCGAAATAGATTTTTATTTTATGACATATGTTTTACTAGTTAGTTGATATCTTAAATTAAATTAATATTTTCAATTAATTATTTAATAAAACATTAGTTTTTCAATTGTTATAATTAATCATCTTAATTAATAATAAATATAATAAAATTTTAACAAATTATCGTGAACATAATGTTTTATTAAATAAATTATTTTGAAATTTTTACAAATTAAAATTTTTAAATGTTTATATTTTAATTTGTAGTTTTTATTATCAATGATTTTTTTTTTCTAAATCCTAGTATCTTTAAAGTCTGGATAGGTACAGAGGATAACTTAAATAGAATAATATCACCATAATACAAATAACAAAATGATATTCTAAAATAAGTTACACTTTAATTTTTATGAAAAATAAAATACAATAATATCGCCGTCATACAATTAACATAATATTCTAAATTAAGTTACACTTTATGAAACTTTTCGGTAGTTTTTCTTAATTTTAAAGTCACAAAATAACAAAGGCTAAAATATTTGTACAACCAACAAACAGCGTTATAGCAATATGAAACAAAATATAACAATTAAGTATTAAAATATGAGAAAATGAGATATATATTGACAATGTAAAATTTTTTTATATTATCATTCAATGACATACTACATGTATGATATATATATTGAAATACTTAATACAACCAGAAATTAATTTCAAATCTTTCCTAAAAAAGATTAAATTTAATATGCTATTTCTATAGTTAATAACGGTTTACATAAAAAAAAATTAGATAACGGCGTCTTATGTGCTATCCCATCCCCACTGTGTTAAGCTCGTCATGACTCCATCTAACTCTGAACAAAGGGAAGGATACTCAAGCTGCTATGCTACCTCGTTACACTCAAATAAATTGTGGATTTTTCAATAATTTAACTTCTTAAGTGAAACCATCAAATGAATGAATTTTGAATTCTTCAATGATTTAAGCTATTAATCGAAGGTTAAAGATTTGTTTAACACTAGTAAGTTTTCGTACAGGTTTAATTTTTAATTTAATTAAAATTTAACAATAAAATATATTTAAGAGAAATATTTATATTAATTTAAATAAATAAAAAATATAAACAACTTAATTTAAGAAAAAATAATGAAATTTCAAAAAAAAAATAAGAATCAATTTAATAATATTAGTTAATATTTGATAAGAAAAAGAAAATTTTAATATAAAAATTTAAAAATAATTCAAAATGATATTTGAAAAAAACAATTCACAAAAAATTAAAAAAATAATAATTCATAATTTTAAAGTAAAAAATAAATAATAATAATAATAATAATAATAATAATAATAATAAATGCAACATAATGAAAATAAAATTTAACAAAAATATTTTTTATTTTAAAAAAAAATCTTAGGAGTGTATTGGATTGAGATTTTAAAAAACTATTTTGGTATAAAAAAGTCTTATGAATTTTAATAGATTATGTAAGAATGTAATGATTTATAAGATTTTTTTTTAAAAAAAATTATAATCAAGATTTTGTGGTTTGAATTTTAATGAGTTTATATCATAAGAATTTATAAGAAAGTGTATTGGATTGGAATTTTAAAAGACTATTTTGGCATAAAAAAGTTGTATAGATTTTAAAAGACTATTTAGGAATATAATAACGTTTAGGATTTTTTTTAAAAGACTTTTATAATCAAGATTTTGTAATTTGAATTTTAATGTATTTATATCATAAGAATTTATAAGATTTGAAAGAACTTTATAAATTTATAAGACAGTGTAAAGTAGTTTTACATTGTCATCCAATTACAAACCACCATTTATTGTAAGTTTATTGACTTTTATAATAAATATTTTAAAAGTCATATCAATGGTGATTTCTGATTGGTTGACAATATAAAATTTTTTACACTGACAATGCATGACCATTAAACTCTTATAAGATTTGAAAGGACTTCATGAATTTTTAGAAAATATTTAAAGTTACAAAAGTCAATGAAAAATAAAACAAAAAAATGATAAGATTTAGATTAAAAAAAAAAGTAAAACCAATACAATTTTTCTATTCTTTTAATAGCTAATTGATTCTAATTCCATGTCCCACTAATTTTGTCAAAATAAATACATTTTTTTTTCTAATCCATAGAACAAATTATTATCTATCGTCTAACCATTTCATTATCGTTTGAGACTCTTTTTAATACCTCAATCACATAACAAGTCATATTTCATAATACTTGCTTAGTATTGAAGAACTGTCGATCTATATGCACATGCCATTGTTATCTAAACAACAAGAAGTGTCCAAGAACAAACAGATAAAGCGCTTCACCATGAGAAGGAAAAAAAAAGTTCGAACTTCCTAATAATTTTATGGGGAGAAAAATTGCTAATAATAATAGGAAACATGAAATCCACATAACCGACGTTATAGAGCACACTATTTTATTCAAAGTTGAAATGAAATCCTATAATTTATGTTGAGATTAGTGTGTGAGTGTGTGATTGGCATTGGTGATACATGGGGTTTTTTTTATGCATTTTTGACATTGTCTTTTTAGTGATATGCACAATAAATTCGTCCAAACAAATTAACAAAGGAAATAGAAAGGTCTTTTACCTAATTGTAGAGATGGTGTGTATGATTAAAAGAAAGTGATGACCAAGTACAGTATCAACATTCATACCATCTTCAATAAAAAAGAGAAGGAATTATATGTGATGAGAGAAAGAAAAGTCTAGTAACGGTAAAAAAGAAAAAATGAGAGAGTAAAAAAGTCTGAAGGGTTTACATGGGATTGTTGGATAGGTGTGGTATTTATACATCCCACTGAAAAGTCACAAGAAATCTACCTTACAAAACAATCCATCGAAATTTATATATTTTTGAATACCAAAAGACTTTTTGTAAGTTGTAAAAAATCTCAATTGTAGACCACTAGATTTTGTTACCTTCTTAACAAATCTTGATAGTCATGATCGAATACTACAAGACTTATTTATATAATTAAAAAGTCTTTATTGAATATCACAAGACATTTTTATCACAAAAAAGTCTTTTAAAATCCTTTCAAATCTCAATCCAATACACCTCCTAAGATTTGAAAGGATTTTATGAATTTATAGGATTAAAAAAGACTCTATGAATTTTAGAAAATATTTGAAATAAATGATATTTTGCCTTTATATTTTTAAAAATAAATTATAAATAAAAATATTTTGTCATTCAATATTTTTTTAATTTGCAATATAGAAATTATAATATACTAAAATATTTTTATATTTATTATTTATATTATATTTGTTATATTTTTAATTTTGATATTTTAATAATTTACAATGAGAGGCAGTAAATATATACAAAATTATAATCTCGTAAAGCAACCTAGAATCCCGTAATATAATTGAAAAACACATTCTATATATTTTAACCAAGAGAAACACCTAATAGAGAATTGTGATATTCTAATATATATGGGGAGCAGTGTAACTTTTACTAATTATTACATCATTTAATAACTTTTAATTAGATAATTTTTCTTTAAAACCCATTATTAGATTGAAAGGTCCTTTCACATAGATCAAATATATAAAGTTTTATATTAATCTAAAATTATTTGATACCTCATTCATACAGATCAAAATCGACGTAATATATCATTTTTAAATTATTCTAAAATATGAATCATTTGATCACCTTCTTATAGTTCTTCAATTTTGATAAAATTTGACATAGACAATCAGGGTAATATAAAGTTATAATTCAATAGTTGGATCAACCAAAGTCACCTTTTATATAAAGTTATTGATGGTGTAATAGTTGGTAAAAGTTACACTTGTATAATTTGATCCCTCCCTTATATGTGTGTGTGTGTGTCGATCCAACCGTTAAATTATAAGTTTATATTACCTTGATATTTGTATCAAATTTTCAAAATTGAACACAATAAAAAGGTAATCAAATAATTCATATTTGAGTTTAATGACTATACACTGTCAGTGTAAAAAGTTTTACACAGTCAACTAATCAGAAATTACCGTTGGTATGACTTCTAAGATAGTTTTTGCAAAAATGGTTTATGATTGACTGATAGTGTAAAACTACTTTTTTAATTTATATGAACATATATTGTTAGAATATGTTACGTCAATTTTAATTTATATGAATGAAATATCAAACAATTGAGATTAAAATAAAATTTTGTATATATGATCTATGTAAAAAGAGCTTTCCATCCAACAGTAGTTTTTTTTATGAACTTATCCAATTAAAAATTATTGAACAGTGTAATAGTTGGTGAGAGTTATACCAGTATAATTTGATTCCCTATACACACACACACACACACTATAACACCCTTACTTTTGCCTATTGAATTGTTTTCCTAATTATGCAGTATTTACTTTTGGAGAATTAGATGGGAATCTCAAAAATTAGATCCCAACGATTACATTCGTATTTGTGAGAAGTACTTAGTTTAGATTTTTAATGATTTTTGGAGAACGAAGTCCAGAAATTGGTAAAATAACTGTTTAGTCCTTAAAAGGCTAGATAAAAAAATTAATAAGACAAAAATAGTTAGAAATGTTTAAAAATTATTTTTAAGCCATCAATATACTTAAAATAATTAATAATAATTTTAGAAATTTTTCAGAAATTTCTTGATATAGTTTTTGTGAAATAACAAAAATAACCTTTATTGACTATGGGAACCAACCAAAGACTTCTTGACCTTAAAATATTTTAAAAATTTTATACTAAATATATTTTCATTATAAAAAAATTATTTTGAAAGAAAAATAGTGAAAAATGTAGCACCCCTATTTTAATTTTTTAACTATTTTTCTAATATTTGATTATTTATTTCTAAAAAATCAGGAAAAAAATCTCAAAAATGTGTTCCATATAGTTGAATTTTGAATTTTGAGAGTTATTTAATCGTTATTTTTAATAATTTTTTCAAGTCAGAGCCCGAAATTAGAAAATGACGATTTTGTCTTTATTTCTCAACATTAAGCATTAACGTGAGAAAAAGATTCAATTGAAATTAAAATATCAATTTGAGCTTAAAATTATGTCATATATATTAAAATATAATTTTGAAAATTTTTTGGAATTTTGATGCAAAATGTCTCTAAATGTCTTATAAGCCTAGCTGGTATTGGTTTGACATCCAAAAATGGTAAAAATGATAATCTCAGTTTATTTTTAGGTAAAATATCTAATTGTATAATTTTTATAAAAAATTTGGTATTTATTGAATTAAAATGGATTTAATATGAATTTTTTAGCTCAAAAATACAAATATATATATATATATATATATATATATTTGAAATAAATAAATTAAAATTAAAATTAATTATTACAAACTTATTTTGATGAAAAATAATGTATATGTTTAGTTTTGCATTAAAATTTATTATTTTGATATTAAAAGCTAAATTATTCAAATTTAAGCGATTTTATCGGTACCGGTTAATTTAACTACAGATGAAATTTACACAGATAGAGCTGGACAACACATGGGGGCACATCCCAGCCTAATTAGGCTGACTCCCCCATTTGTTTTGAATATGTGTCCTATAATTGAATTAAAAATAAATAAAAAATCGAATTTATTACATAAGTGATGCTGTCATTTAAGGGACACCTAACCCCTCTCTTTCTTCTATAAATAGGCAAATAACATTCAAATTTCTCACCATCCATTTCTCCACAAGCTAGCCAAAATTCATATGGAGAGCTGCTCTCTCTAGAATTTTTTTTTTTTTACTTTGTTTTTATGCTAAAATTTTACTAGTTTTCATCAACTAGTAAAAATTCTCTTCCTAGGAGCTTTGCACCAACAAATCCATTCTCTTCATCAACTACCCTTGAGGTAATGGGGGAGTGAGGTTGGTTATAAATTATTGTCACTCTGCATGTTAGAAGGAAAGGTTTTTCCCTAAACCTTTCAATGCATAAAATTTAGTATGTTCTCTCATATTGTTATAATGCTAAACTTAAATTCTTATTAAGTTGTTACTCTGTTCACATTTAGATAATTAAATTATAATTATTAAGTTGTTACTCTACTCAAATTTAGATAACTAAATTATGCTTACTAAGTCGTTATTCTGCTAAATTTTTAGTAATTAAATTAAGATTGCTAAATTGTTATTTTGCTAAAATTATAGTAATATAATTATAATTACTAAGTTGTCATTTTGCTAAAATTTTAGTAATTAAATTATGATTGCTAAGTTATTATTTTGCTAAAATTTTATGTGATTACTAAATTGTTATTCTGTCAAAATTTTGGCATTGTACAATCTATGCAAAAAAAGGCAGAAATGTTAATTGTACTAGTATTCAAATTAATTAATACCAGAGAGAGCCATTGCTTGAAAAGTTAGAAATTAATAAGTGAGTAATGTAAAGCAAATAATATGCAGTGACATGACACTCTGCTAGGAAAGCCATAATTTGGTACACTACAGAATGTACGCAGGGACCTAGAAGGTCTTAAGGATACAGTATGAAGTAGTGAAGTCCAAATGGTCAATGTAATGCTGTGTTTTTTTTTTTTTTTTTGAATTGTAATTTAAAAAGTGATTGAAATTAATTACAAGAGAAAATTTAAATTTAGTTTAATTGAGAAAATTTAATTAAAACACTGTATATGATTTTATGTGTCAATTTTTGATGAGGTTCTAATTAAACTAGAATTTTAATTATACACTGTCAGTGTAAAATTGCATTGTGTAAATGAACAAATAGTTAGAAATTTATCATAAATCAATCCTAATGTGTCATTAATACATTTTCCCAAGATAATTAGCACAAGATTTAAGATAAATTAATTTGTAATTTACTCTTGTTAGTAAAGGTAATATTTCTTTTTTTGACTAATCTACTTTAACCATTTTTAACAAAAAATGCAAAAATCAATACCACCATTTTAGGAATGGTGTGACCGGCCCTCCTTAGACATTTTTTTTTAACCTGCAGCTAATTAACTTACACCTAGTAAACCAACAAAAAATAAAAGCATAAGACCCCTTTTTTTACCCAATGTTCAAATTATATGTATATATTAGTAGACTATATAATGAGCCCCTGAAATTGCACGTTAGTTTTAAGCCCCTGGACTTCCTTTTTAAAAAGCCATACCATACGTTGGAGAGAAAGGTGGAAAAACAAGAGACACCTACCTTTCAGCTATATAAGCCTTTTCTTCTTGCAAGCTAACTGGAACTGTGGAGATTAGAGTAGATCCCCTCCACTTTGTGTTTATTTCTTCATTCCCTTGAAGCCTTGTAACTCTTCCAAGTTGTAAGGAAGCGTATAAATTCTCTTGATTTTTTTTTTCTTGAAATCTTTTATATGTTAACATGAAAATGATGAACTAAGTGATTTTTTATTTTTTTTTTATGTATTGGTTGTTTGTTGGATGAGAAGTATTTATTATGGTTCAAATGTTGTTGAGAAGTTGTTCATCTTTCACTAAGATATTGTTATGTTGAGTTATTTTCTTGTTTATATAGCTGCTATTTGGAATGATAAAAATGTGGCTTCACATGATTTTATTACATTAAATGAGTATGAGTTGATGGAGTTATTTTGTATTTATAGAAATTTTATTTGAACATGTTCTGAAAACTCATGCTATCTGAAATTTTAAGCTGCCTAGTTATGAATCTGTTTTAACATGATTCTTTTTTTTGCTATTTGCTGCACCTAGAAGTTTAGGGACAAAATTTTGTTGTTAAGATCTAGCAAAGCCACTTAGTACCTAAAACCTCATAATTGTTAGTCATAAAGTCCTGGAAGAAAAAGAAAAAAAATTGAATCATGTAGAATCCCTTTGCTAGGAGTGTAACAACGTGAGATATAATCATTGTTTTAGGACTAAATAATCTAAAATTTAATTAATTAGCATAAAGGTTAAAGATTTATTATTGAAGTTTAAGACTTTCCGTTAAATAAATAACCTTAACGTGCTAAGATTTTTTTTACAAGAGCTTTATTGTTTAGGAGTTAGTAATTGAACCATGTAAGTGTAGATGAATTTTTGGTGAACCATAGAAAAAAAAAAAAAAAAAAAAGGGAACGTGAGGAACGAGTGAGATTAGGATAGTTTTTGAGATAAACGGAATGAATTGGTTTAAAAAAAAACTTAAATTCCAAAATTTAGATTTAATATTATATTTTTAAAAAAATTAAATTAGTTGAGAAATAATAATTAGACTTTTCTTTATGATTTTAGTAAGTATGGAGAAAAATATATTTATACAACACTTTTTTTTAGAAAAATAGAAAAAAATAAAAAAAATTAATTAATAACTTATTACTTAAATAAAATTATTTTGTCGATAGAGAATAACATTTTGATAAATTAAAATATAAAATTTCATATTTTTATATATTAGGAGGATTTTATGAATTTTTCCCAATTCTAATAAGTATAATTTCCTTGAATAAAATGTAGATTGTTTCAAATGAAACCCCTTTTAGTTTCTATATTATTGACAATATTAATCATTAAGTTATTAGAAGGGATTAATAAAACATAAAAGAATTGAAAAGTGGAACTCTAAAGCCATAGTTCATAAAATTTAATAATACATGTTATCCATTAATTAACGAATAATGAAAATTGGTTGCGAAAAATAAGGTATGCCTCTTGACCCTATGTGGAGTTAACATCTATTTTTTGTTGTTGTTGTTGTTGTTGATATGTATGCATATGTATGGGTCCTATTTGGACGGTGTTACGAGTAGGCATGTAAGTTAGGAATTGATGTCTAGCTCTCAACCTAGTGCCGAAAGAAAGAGTGAGATAGCTATCGACAAACCTTGAGGATATGTGGACGAGCGAATCCCACATTGAGGTCAAGGTTATCACGAACCTTGTAGCATGGTAAACCACTACCCATGTACATCTATCCTGATGAAACCGACTTCTACAAGATAAGTTTATGGGCTCCCTCAATAGTTGTGCCTTAAAAGAATCTGTGCGATTCCTGTGGCTAAAGTGCTAAGTTAAGGGACGTTTCCATGATGATCGCTTGAGTTTTTGAAAAAGACTCCATGGAGTAGTGTCTACATCAAATGTATGAATTATGTAATGCTATGTTGCTTACATATGTTTTATTTAATAATGTTGTAATCTTTCTGATATTAATGTTCTCTCCTTCTTGAAAATAGTTATTGTATTAGTTAGAATTCTGTATGTACCTTTATCATAAGCTTGCCCTTGCACCATTTGCATGTATGGTTCATGCCTATGATGATTTTGAATGCCATGTTTGTGGGAATAGACGCTGAGATGACCTAGAGTGTTGAGACCATCGTTGATGATCCAGAACCATGTTCATGCGGGCCCTTATTGCATTAACCTCTGTGAAATTGCCCTGGGAGACGGTGCAGCTTAGAGTATTGACCGCAAGCTTTAGAGTGTCTACTATAGGGGAGAGCTTACGCTTCCTATGCTCCTGTGAGGATTGTTGTGTTCTCTATGACCATGTATACATCGCTAGAGTTTTGGTTACCCATCTAGAAAATGTGGTGGGAGCCTATTCCTGTCGCCCAACCTTGTATTGTATAAGAGCAAGAAGTATCGCCATTTATTCGCTCAAGGACCTCATCCATGCTAAGGAGCTGCTAGAGCTGAAGAGCCACACATACTGATGCTCCACTTGTTGCTCCTCCTCTTTAGATGTAGTGTTTAGTGGTACGCCCAGCTTAGGGTGTGCATGATGTATTCCCCCTCCCTTTTGTGATGTATTTCTTTTGTTGATGGATACACTGATGTATGTGCACACACACCATCTTTTGAGATGCCTTGACAATGATGTTGGTCTGTAAATACCATAAGGCACAAATATTTACATTTAATACTTTGTGATGTATGCATGGGTTATTTTAGTATGTTAGATGACTGTTTTATGCTTTATACATCGGAGTGTTTGAAAGGAATTGAACATTGTATGCCTCGCAAAAAAAAAATTGCACTCTTTTTCATAAATAAATTAATTAAGAATTTTCATTTCGAATTAAATCTTCCACATTGCATTAATTGTTAAGTTGACCATGTAGCGATAGTAGATCGTTACAACCAGGATAGTGACCTTGAGTCGCGATCTTTATAAAGAACAAGCTTGATAACCCTGATAATTGTTGAGTCATTACCATGTGATGATGAGAAAAAGGTATATATACTCCCAATTACTTTCCGGTTCTGTTGAGAACTATTACTCACTAATGGGGAAATATGGATCCGTACCTAGTCAAGTGTAGTCTAATATAACTTAAAATAAACCCTTAGTTCCCCTCTATTATCAATTGTGTTTTGTCTAATTTTATGATAGAATTCGTACCATATATATAAAAGTGATTTTAGAACGAATCACCTCACTCCATTATTTTTCTTTTATGCATGATTAATCATGGTTAATGAAGATCCAACAATTGATGAGGACCTTTAAACCTAGTTTGATGGCTTGTTATTGGGATAGGATAGACTAACACTACTATGACTGAGATCCTTTTGATGTACTAAGGAGAAGTAGTAACTATTTTGATGCATATTTTGATCTCTATGTATTACAATTGTTTGACTTTAATCAATATGTATAAGAGTATGATATACAGTTTTATGATGTATATATATAAAAACCTTTTCTTTTATCTTTTACTACCATTTCTATATTCTATTAAATTTACAAATTTTCTATTATTAAAAACAAAGAAAAATTTTACTCGCATTATGTTTAATTTAAAATCAATAACAAAAGAGGCAAAATGTTATAATACCACCTTCGTTCCTTTTTAAGTGTCGTTTAAGGTTTTTATACATAAACCAAGAAATGCTATAAATTTTCTTGTTTTCCATAAAATAGTTTTAAAGCTTCCTATTATACTCTTTTCTCATTTTTTACTCCACAATAAATGCATACTAGTTGTAAATGTGTAAATTAATTAAAAATTAGGTGAGAAGTAAGGGTATAATTGACAAAGAAGTAATTAATGTTATCTTGAACTTTAAAAATGACAGATAAATTGAAACAAAAACGTTCTAAAATATTGACAATTATAAAGGAATGGTGGGAGTAATTAAATAGATGAACAAAAACATATATACACAAAATTGACATCGACAAATTGACATTGGCAAGAGTTACACTGGTGTAATTTCATCCCTCCCCTATATATATACACACAAGCACGAAATTTTTTATATATATACATGAAATTGATATCAGTAAATAGATGAGCAAAATGCAAAAGAAGTAAAATGTTATAATAATTAAATATATGAACAAAAACAAAAGAGACAAAACACAAAGAGGTGAAGATTCACCCATAGAAGTGACCAAATGAAAGTAAAAGAAACATTATATAGGACCTAATATACACATGACAGTGATCAAATAAAAGTAGAAGAAACATATAGAAGATCAAATACACACACGAAAGTGACCAATAAAAAAATGAGAGGGACTTCTTGCATTCTATTGGGATCTATGTGTGAGTGTGTGATTAGTATTGGTGATGCATGGGAATTTTTTTTTATGTATTTTTGACATTTTTTTTTTGTGATACACAAAATGAATTCATCCAAACAAGTTGATAAAAGTATATAGAAAGGTCTTTTACGTGATTGTAGAGAAGACATGTAGGATTGAAAGAGAGAGATGACCAAGTACAGTACCAACGTCTATACTGTCTTCAATGAAGAGAGAAAGAATTATATGTGATAAGAGGAAAAAAAAAGTCTGACAACGATAAAAAAAGAAGGAATGAGAGAATAAAAAAGTATCAAGGATTTGGGTGGAACTGTTAGATGAGTTTGGTATTTATACATTTTACTAAAAAGTCACACAAAATATACTATACAAAACTATTCATCGAAATTTGTATGTTTTTAAATATCAAAAAAAATTTGTAAGTTATAAAAAATCTCAATTGAATACCACTGAATTTTGTTACTCTTTTAAATCTTGATAATTTTAATTGAATACCACAAAATTTATTCATATTATTTAAAAGTCTTGATTGAATACCACAAGATTTTTTTATCAAAAAAAAAAAATCTTTTAAAATCCTAATCCAATACAACCCCTAGGCCAGATTGGATAGAATAGAATAGAATTTATTGATTGATCCGAACCAAGTCATGAGAATCGGTTTGGGTTGAGTTAATCAGGTTTGTAGATCAACCCTTACCGGCTTACACGTGCGGAAGAGTTCGATGGCACATGGAACTCGGGGATGACATGGTTGCAACGACTTGAGGAGGAAGAGCATGAGTTGCTTGAGAAGTTTTGGAGCTTACAGCAACACTTTTCCTTTTGCGTTACATTTGCACATTCTTTTATACAAGTTCGATATTTCACATCACCTCTAAACCAGTCTAACTTGAAACTATTCCTCTGTCAGGTCAAGCTGCAGGACAAGGGAGTGACCAAGTGAGACATTGATTGCTCCACATGCAGTGATATTCAACTTCTTATGAATCAAGGTTTTAAAAAACGGTTTGTTAATGTGATTGTGACTACAACGTCAAAAAATTTTAAGCAACCGTAATTGCAAATTAAAATCTTGATATGAGTCAATTAAAATTAGCAAAGCATTGCATTTAAGATTTCAGACTTCAATTTCAGCTTTCAAGTTCAGAATACAGCCATTTAATCCATTGTTTAGCAGAATACTGACATGTATATCCTAGGTAGCAATCACAAGTGTATTGACCATAATAAACATGCCTAGGTTCAAGTCAGACTTTTCTTAATCAAAGCAATTTCAGAAATGAACATTACATCAGTCAAATAACAAAGCAAGACCAAACAAGTTAATAGCCAATTTTTTTATCTTATTTCTATTAAATGGCAAATCAAATGCTGCACCAATCTCAATCAAAATGATGTACGTACAGTATGTATTATACCATTGTTATTCTAAGCAATTAGAACAGCATATACCAATGTATAACATCTCAACTTTATCATTCTAATTCAACTTTGCTTAACCACTGATAGGTAGCAATGTTTTCAAACAATTGTCAAAACTAATTTCGCAATTGGATTATCTTATGATACTCGTGATCAAACAAAGCACAAGGATATAATCTGTCACAACTCAGGCACACACTTCAAGTTCAAGTGGGTTCTCAAGTACCTAAATGACAATCTGTAGTTCAATCAAAATGTGCATGTTTAATTAAAAACACCTAAATTCAAGTGAAGCAAAAAGGGTTTTTAACAGAACTGTACCATATGAATCATAGAGAACAGAACCAAATTATTTTCCATCAAACTATAAGGCACAGGAATTTCGATCCTAAAGATTTCAGAACAAAAAGACTCTGACCATGCTCAATGCATGAGTTGCAATCCAAGTCATAGAAAGTACTGGCACAAACAAAACTTCTCCATATTAAGTTGAATATCACTGCATGCAAGGGAATAATAGTTTTTTGGCAATCAGTTGAGGTGAAGAACAGCTACCCAGTATTCGTGCATGATGCTTGGTTAAGTGGACTTGGTAAGCAACTTTTAGCTCACTAAAAACATGAATTTACTGACTTAAAATGCAGCAGATCAGAACATTAAATTATGTAGCAAAGTTCTTGGTTTACATAGTTTCACTCATTTCAAGTTTGGAAATAACATAAGTTAATTTCCTAATTTATCACATCAATTCAGACCAAGAACAATCATCACGTTTTTGACAGAATATGTGTTTTTCAAGTGTCATTACTCATCCAATTTGGCTCCGAAGCAAACCAAACTTTGTGGGAGTCATATATATACCAAAATACATCATTTAAGACGTGTTTATTTCAATCAAAAGGTGCTAGAATTAAAATGAACACTGCTGCCATATGCTGCAGAATTATGCAGTAAAATGACTGAAAAAAAATGTCATATACACTTGAAACTTCATCTTTTGATTGCATACAATTAAGGTTAGGACTCAACAATTTTTGTAACCTTAAAATACATTTAAAATTGACTTAATTGCATGAGAATCAAAATGAACTTAGCATAGTAACAGTATTCACGTTTTGGACAGAGTTGGCTTCTTCAAAGTGTCATTTTCAAGTTATAACTTCACCATATCATGCAATTAGGCTAAGGTTTCCATGGTTCAATATTAAGAACATAAAATGATGGTATTTCAAGGCTTAAATTCAGAGAAGTTTCGTGCACACAGTGGCTGCATGCTTTCTCTGTTACAGCAGCAGAGTTTTCCAAGCAATCAAAATCAAGTACATACATAATTTCCATGCATCATCTACTCAAGAGACTAAGGGAATCTCTCAATACACAAAATATCAACCTTAAATAGGTGAGAAAACCTCCTCCCTTACCTTGGGTGAAGCTTTCCACGTGAAAACGGGTAGGAGAGGGGTGGAGATTGTTGATTCCTTTTGCTCCTTACAAGCTTGAACCAAGGGGAAGAGGAAATGGAGTGAGTTTGCTTGCCAAAAACAGAAAACAAGTCAGACCTAGGTTGTCTGGGAAAGAGTGACGGCTGTGGCTCTCTTTGGGGCACAAAAATTTCGATTTATAGCAAGAAGAGACTAGGGTTCAGGTAAGCCACTTAAACTCTTAATTTTTGTTTTTAAACTTACAGAGTATAAATCTATAATTTTTCTTTACAAAACTCTTCTAGACACAATAAAATAGCTTCTATAATTTTTTCATAATTTTTGGAACCCTGTAAGTATCTACGGTGAAGCTCGCAAAGTTACTTGTGAGTATTTTAAGTCAAAATTGAGGAATCTCTAAAAATTACAGAAAAATTCTTATAATTATAAAATAAAATTCCAAACATATTTCTATATTCAAAATATCATTTTGTCATGTTTTTATATTTATATTTACTCTCCTGTGTTTTTATGTTTAAAAAGAATCAATAAAATTAATCTTCAATTAAATGTGTAATTTCAACATTATCATTTTCATCAAAAGATTTTTTTGGCTTAAATATATTTTTAATCCCTATAAAATGAGTGACTTTTGATTTTAATCCCTATAATTTTTTATTTTATTTTCATCCTCAGAAAACTAAAATCATTGTTTTGGATCTTCACTATTATGTGACATTCATTAACTACATACGTGTTTAACGAAAGATCAAGTAACTATCTGAAGTGACAACCAATAATGTCTATAGCATCATGTCAATGTGATGTCTCCAAAAAAATTTTTAGATCCCTAAAATAAATTTTATTTATCTACCTTAAAATAAACATTAAGGACTAAATCGTTATTTTAGATTTTAAAGAGATAAAAATCAAAAGAAAAATATTTTATAAGAGCCAAAACCAAAATTCGTTCATTTTAAAAGAACAAAAAATAATGATTTTAAATTTTAGAGAATAAAAAACAAAAAAAAATTTACAAGAATAAAAATCAAAACTTGCTCATTTTATAAAAACTAAAAATATATTTAAACCTTTTTTTTCTCTAGATCATACTTTATTTCATAAAATTTAAACTTTATATTCATTTTAATGTCAGTTTTTTTTTTTGTTGAAATTTAAAGTAAATACAAAATAATGTCCTATAATTTTTTAATAAATAAGACCTCTTTTTTTTACGATAATAACAAGACTTTTTAAATACTCTACAATAACATCTATATTCGTATTTTTAAATTACATAATCTAATTAACGAATTAATTACAATTAATACAATGAACTTTATCGTCTAATATTAAATTAAAAACATTCAAAATATATAAGAAATTAAGAACCTTGAATGACCGAGTCTAAGACGACGGTTCATTTGCCTTGCGGCAATATATTACGGATTTTTTTTATTTTTTTTTATGCTAATCTAACCCAGATTCCATACTTCAATTCCTTTTCTCTACAAGTTTGAACCTAAAACTTCCGAAGCCGAAGGAATGCCGGCGGCACAAGTTGTTGCAAGGTTCAAGTTTATCAACAAAATCAGGATAGACTTTGTCATTTTTTATAGCATTCCGAATAAACAATTCCAGAGCTTCGCCCTGACACCCTCGGTTAACTAAAGGAATAATGGTGGCTTATGCTGACATTACATTTTTATAGAAGTTAGAGGTGCCTTTCAAACATGGCACACCAAGCCATTTAAAAGCTCGCTTTAGTTGGATACATAGCAAAAAATGGATCCCGAATCCCAATATAGGACATTCAATACCAAATGAAGAAATCACCAAAATCAAAACAAAAACCAAAGAGTAAACAAAACCTAAGTAGTCACAAACGAGAAATTTACACACCTAAGCAACTAACAGGTCTACCTTGGGGATGGTGGTACAGGGGCAGAAGGATACAACTTACATAAGCAACAAGCAGAATTGCGATTTGCCACTTGATTAGATTCAGATCTCCTCACATGACGGCCCTTGTCACTCATGGCGCCTTCATCGTTTGAAACAAATTAGACTTCTGGATATGAAAGTTGATATTCTAATTCCATTGGATCCCAATCCATGGCCAAGTCATTTGAGGCAGGTTGGCATTTCTCGTTTCGCACCTGATTCTCCTGTTCCCCCAATAAATAGTTAAATGACTAAATAATGATAGTTCACGCATGTTACCAATATTTCTCCATGTTTAATACCAAGTCAAACACATTCAACTTATGTAATATACGTCAAATCCATCCATTTCCAATCTTCTCCCCTCCCCCCCAAAAAAATAATAATTCTTTAGTTTTACAGACAGGTATGTGTGACCTTTAGCTAATGCCTAATGTAAATGAAATATTTTTTTATAAATACAATTCATAATAGGTATGACTGCTGTATGTTACAAGACCCAGTACATGTACCATTTTTTATAAATTTAAAAATTTTTATAAAATTAACAAGCAGATGATCCTTTGACACGTATGTAAGAGGGGGAAGGAAAGTGAGCTGGATTGATGGACTACGGGAAATTACACATCGTTTATTAGAAGATGGATAGGAATATTGCTAGGAGCATAATCAGTCCATGATAGCGACACGAAACAAGTGGCCTTGAAACTATAGTAGGATGGCAAATACTGAGACGATTGCTATCATAAAAGTTTAAATACAATAACAACAATAATCTTATCTTACCAGATAGGGTCGACTATATAGATCATACGATTCTATTGAACTCAGTTAAAAATCAAATCTTCAAGAATATTACTCCCTGTAAGATCCTTTTTAATAATTTCTTCCAATAATCTTCTTGATCTCCCTCTACCCTTTTTTATCAAGGCTAAAAACCATAAGATTTACCATTTGAACAAATAAGAATCCTCCGTTAATGATTTCTTCTTCATATAGATAAATATAGGATCTATGGAACAATTACTTAGAACTACATTTTTCTCTTCCCCAATACCTAAAGTGACCTTCTTTGCATGTTTAGATCATCTTTATTTCAATAGGTATCACAACAATATCTCCTCGTACATGATCATTTCGTATCTTGTCCTTTCTTATATGACCACAAATTTGTCTTAACATACTTATTTATGTTACTCTCACTTTTTTCTTGTCCCTTTAAAACCCAACATTCATTAGTATAGAATATAATAGGTTGTATAATAATAGGATAAAACCAAAAGTTTAGATACAGGTTAATTTTAGACTTTATTATAAAAATTTATTATGTGATAATAAATTTTCATTTTCATTTTGCAGTTAATTTACACTGAAATTAAACTTTTGGTGGGGGGTTACTATCCAAGACAAAGATAAAATAATAATAATAATAATAATAATAATAATAATAATTAAAAAAGAAAACGAAGCCAAAAAGGGAGCAAACAAATAATCAGTTCTACGTTATAACAAGAGTTTAGTATATTGGAAACAATTTGAACCTCAAATGAAAATAGAATTAGAGGCTTTAAAGTTACTTCCATTTTACAAACTGCACTTATATGTAAAAAAATTCGGTGCACCGAACTTACAAATATCTTTCCCCCCGTTTTTGTTGCTAACCGGATATGCCATCACTCTATCCTATTTAATTACAAAGTTTTCCTTTTTGCTTTTTTTTATTTCATATTATATTTTAATTTTTATTATGGTGTTGACCAAATTGATTTGGTGGAAACCCGAGAACAAATCCTGTGAGCCTCACGTCTTAATCCTTTTCATTTTACTTATTTATTTCATCATTACCATTAACTAAATTGGAATGTGATTTATCCCTGCCATACGTGATTATTCTGAATCAATTCACGCATCTCAATTGATTAGTATCCTTAATAATCCCCTATTTTATAGGCAAAAAACAAAAATGAAAGGAATAATGAAAATGATACAAAGATATAATATAAAAATTAAAACAATATGGTGTAAGTACGATGTGAACACATTTGTAGAAATTTTGTTATGTCTTTTCTTGTTAATTTTTTTTTTATTTCTTTGTTAATCAAATAAATATTTTGTCAAAAATAAAATTAGTATTCTTTTTTACTCTTCTTGAAGTTCTCTCTTTTTAAGTGACTCATAAAATTAATAAAATACCTTACTTAAAAATTCTTATGATGCTCTACGACATTGACGAGTAGGTTACACACTACCTTGTTAGGTAGATAAGGTTTGTATATTGAATAAATGGATTTAATTATTTATTTGCTTCATTAGGAATGAAAGGATAACAAGATAGAATATATAGGTGTTTCAGAAAAAGCACCTAGAACTTTTGAATAAAAATATATTTGTATTTGTATTATGTAATTTTCTTGAACTTTGATGATGTTTCATATGAATTTGTATTAAGCCAAAAATATTTTTCCGCTTTTACAAAACGCTGACAATTTATGAGTTATCTTATTTTTATTAAAAAGAATAATATTTAAACTATCTTGTACATGCAATGCGAGTTTTTTAAAGTCCAAAGATCTAAAACACAAGATTTGGAAAACTGGTCTAAACTGGTTTTTTAAGAAAAAAAAAAAAACACAAAAAAATGTTCAAAACCAGTTCAACTTTAAAAATTGGTTTAAAACTGATTCAGTTCAGAAGTTCACCAGAAATCAAACCAATCGGTTTATCAAAGCATAAAACAATTGGATTAATAACTGATCCATTAAAGTGGTTCGGTTTTTGGTTTTCTTAAAATACCCAACCACGCACAACCCTAATGTCAATTCCTATATGAGCATGTAAGTATTTTGAAAATTCTCACATGTATTGTAAATATTCATCATATTTAAAACCAGGAAACTGCATATTTAAACTCACATCAGCCAGAGGAGAAGAAAAATAATTGTGAATGTTCTAAATGTTAAAATATGTTAACTTCAAATGACTAATGTAATACAAGACTTAGAATTAAAATATTTTAGAATTATTTAAAATATAATAAAGGGGAAGTGGCCTCTATGCGCCTCCAACTCAATATTTGAATTGAGCTTGGATGACGTATAGTTTTTAACTGTGTTCTCAGAACCGGACCGGACCAGCCGGTTCAACCAAAAAACCGATGAACCGGTCTTATGTCTGACCCAATTAAACTAGAGAACCAGCTAGACAAAAAACCAGTCTGTGAACCAATCAAAAACCGGTTCGTAGCAGTTCGATAAAAAATGTCTAATAAAATATTATTTTGATGTTTTTTCTTTAAAAAAATGAAAATCAACCTAAAATATGTCATTTTCTTTTTTATTCTAAATATAAACTTGTTTTTATTAATAAATATTGATGTGTATTATTAAAACTTAGACTTAAATATTATGACATATTTAATTTAAACTTTTTTAGGTATTGTATATGTTAAGAACTTATAAAATTATATTTTATTTTTAATTTTTAATATTATAAAGTTATGATATTATATTTTTTTAATTTTTTATGTATTATTTAATTATTATTATTATTATTTTATTAATACCGGTTCGACCATGGTTCAACCCCGGTTGAACCATTGAACCTTAAATCAGTGTCTTGACCGGTTTAATAACCGGTCCGGTTTTAAAAACATTGGTTTTTAACATCAATCAATTGTACATACAATTGGCATATAAAATAGAGGTGCACTCCCAACAAAATGTTCAAAATAACGACTATCGTTTTGGATATCAGTATATCACCAACACAGTTTAATAATTTATAAATTTCTATTGGTTCCGCTTGTCATTAAACTGTCGTAAGCACTTAGAATTTTACTCTTATACCTCCAAAATTTATGTCAATAACAAAAACCCTCTTTTTTCATTCTGTTAAACTATGCCTTACATAACTAAACAGATCTCCAGCTTTATATGGGACAGGTTTGTTTAAATTTTAAAATTATAGATGATGAGCGATCTTTAATATAATATAAACATAAATCGAAAGAGGAGGGAATAAATTACTTAATTATTTTTTTGTCTCACATGAATATTAGAAGTTTAGAACTAATCTATAGCCAACTTTCCAAAAACTAGAGAGAATATAATTTAATTTTTACCATTATTGTTGTACTTCTGCCATTGTTCTCCTCACCATTGCTATTGCATTCTACTATTCTCCCCTCAGCTTCATTTACACTTTCACAGCCTTTGAAGTTTTCTTGGATAACAAAAGGTAACTGTTGTAGTTCTTGCAAACCTGAAATTCAAAAAGCATTAAGACTTTTTTTTTAACTTGTTCCTTATCTTTATTTCCTTGTATAAACATCCATATATACTAGACTAAGGACTCATTTGTTATATAGTCTAGTAAAATTAATTTTGGACCATAGAAAGTGATTGGGATATATACAGTGAGAATTGGTTTAGAGTGTAGCCCGTTGTTGTTAAAATTGCAAGCTACCTCATAGGATCGTACGATCTTACACATTGAGCACCCCCAGGCGAGCTGGATCGTGCTTAGGATCGTTGGAGAGTGAGATTAGAGTGGAACAGCAATCTACCACGTGCAATCATGTGAGGCAGAACATGGATAAAAATACCGGGTCGAGTCCATATGACCCAAGCTCAAAATCCCTTCTTCTCTTTCGGAAACAGCTTCCCTACTATTCACGACGTTCTCCAACCTAATCTCCCTCATTCGAAAATCTCTGAATCCCTTGCCACTGGACCTCTTCTTCGCAACCATCGGAGCTCCACCTCACGCTGGGCCACTACCGCCATAGGTCGTCATCACCTTCGCGCCACCAATTGCAACTCTATTACGCAACATCTTTCTTTTCAAAAAGCTCAGATTGGGTTTGGATCTCCCTACCTCTTCTCTCACTCAGTCAATCCCACTCTTGGTTCTCCTATCATTTCTTTGGCCTCTCTCCCAGACGCTGATGATCTTTTAATCAGTAGCATGTATAGAATTTATTTTTTCTTCAGTAAAAGCCAGTACTTTTACTCTAGAGTTTTACTAAAATTATCTTTGGCTTTTCGTTTGTGTTATGACTGATTTCAGTGATTGGGATTGTTCTCTTGTGAGTTGGATTGTTCACCCACAGCTGAGATGTATCTTATGATTCATTAATAATTTTCAATTTAAGTTTGCTTAACGTTGTGATTTTGAGGTTATTTTCTTTATCTATTTTGTTTTTTTTTATGCATATGTATTATATACAAGTATTTTAAGTAAGAACGTAAGATCTATCTTACTATCTGAGTTATGAGTTTTCACCCGCCCCCACCTGATCCTAGGTTGAAGCTTAACATTGGTGTAGCCAAATGTGCACTAAGTTGATAACACTAAACACACCCCAAAAAATTAATATAGCCTTTTCATGAAATTTTAAAAATTAGTTTTGGTATAATCTGAAAAATAAGGATAAAAATATAAAGGAAGAATTTTATATACATATAAATATAAGCACATTCCCAATCTACCATATTTTTAAGATTAGACCAAAATTCCTAGTAACAATATTTTTCAAATAAAAAGATCTTGTAAGAACAAAAAAAAAGTTCAATTTTCTGCAAAGGCATTTCGGTGGTCTTAAATTCATCAAATGTCCTTGTGAAAGAAAGGAAAATAGCTTCCCCTGATAGAAGATAGGCTACACTACAGCACTGGGAAAAAAGTCAAAGTTGAAACATCATAAAGACCCATACTTCCAAGGAATTAGGAAGACAAAATACAGGCATTCCCAGAAGGGGCTCTGTTTACTTTATTTTCTGCTGTTGCTGAGTCATGCAGAACCTTCTTGGGAAAAAGAGATTTTTCAACCATGGCATCCCTCTTGTTTCAATATTTTCAAAACAAAAAGAACTCATCAGAGCTTTTTCCAGTCATAATGCATATTATTCTTTTTATGTAAAAAAAAAAATGAGTCTAGAAACTTGCTCGACATTTTTCCATTTCAGTGGTGTTGTAAAATATAAATTTAAGACATGGCGACTTAGAGCATGAGTTTAAAACACAGGAATGGTACATTTAACCATATCTAAAAGAAAAAATAAAAATAAAAAAATAATAACACAAGCAAAAGTAATGGTACACTTACAAACTGAGAATTTATTCAGATGGTAAGATACTAAAATTATAAGTTTGACTAAGTATATTTGTCTATATAATATGTAAATATGTAATCTTTATTTAAATAATTTATTTTGCTTTCAATAATTTATAGTTGTCAAATTGTCCCAGATAATAAATGCAAAACACAACAAATTTAGGTAACTCTAGGTATCTAGGATGAAGTACTGTCACGACTTATTAAGTGAAATAGACATTTCAATTGATCTCCTTGCTTTAATTTTTAATTCAAGCATAAAGTCAGAAACCCAACCTGCATCTTATGGGAAAAACTCAGTCTCCATAGATTTACCAAGTTTTCCATAAACAAAAGGAGAAAAAATTGCCAACAGATTGCTTGCCTACATCACTAGCAATATCACTACACAAACACAACAGAATCCAAAACCACTTTTGAAGGTGCATGACAAAATAGCTCAATAGCTTAAACGTCCAACATTAGTTACCTATTTTTCTCTTTCTTCATACAGTTGTTTAGCTTGTTTTAAATATTGAGTTGAATGTTTCAAAATAAGAAGTTTCAAACGTATTTGTCAAATCATATTTTACAAATAATCATTTCTAACATCTGCTTGTCATTAGTATTAATGAGAGAGCACAAAGGAAAAAAGTACCAAGCAGACTTACCTTGGACACCAGTAGTGCTCCTCATCTGGGATGATACCACCAAATTTGAACCCCTATTCACATTATCTTTTAATGATAGAGGCTGAAGCAATGAAAACCACTCTCCACTCATTTTTAAATGTGGTTGCAATGAATCAAAAGACACCAATTCCTTTTGCATCTGCACAAATGGTCTCTGAGAAACTCCCGTGTTCACCACCAATGTATGTTTTCCCTTAAAAGATGGTTGTTTATAAGGATCAGTGAATTGAATGTCATCCATACTACATTTCGGTTTGATTACATGTAGTCCAGTTTGTACAACAAACGGCTCTGTTGGATTCCATTTGAAATCAATATCAATAGAAACCACTGCATGATTCCATTCATTTTCTGAAAGTACTTCATCCACATTATCTTCAAATTTAATATGTCTTTCACCAAAGGTAAGTATATGATCAGTTAATAATGGGAACTCAAAATAAGACCATTTAGTTTGCAGCCCTGCCTTCATTTTATTGCCATTAATGGACACAATAGATTTAAATCCAAAAGGGTGCTTATGCATGAGTCCAGCAAGACAGAGAGATATCACTGGGAACCTGTTACGAAACCAAAAAGAAATTGACTGTCCTCTGCTACAATGCTCAAACCATTCTGGAATCCTTTTTCCTGGCAAAAAAAATCTCTTATTTCCATCCTCATGCAACTCCTGTTGGTCATAGTTCATATGTTAAGCAACACGTAGAGTTTAGTCAATGTGAATATCAAATATCAAATCAAATTGAACAATCAATTAAGCAAAACAAAGATGAACCTGTTTCAGTAACATTTGTCTACACGAGGCAGTCAAGGATCTGCAGTTTGCTGCAGACAAAAACTCTATGTTTGGTGAAATCCCTCTGACTTCTTGAAGATTCTCACAATCATCCAAAATAAGTTCTCTCAAATAACAACATTCTTTGGCGGATGCAAGAACTGTGAGGTCTAAATCTTTCAATGATGTGCACCGTATTGCAGATAATGTCACTAAATTGGGCGGAATCCCTCCAATTTCTCGAAGATGCATGCAGTAATCCAAATTAAGTTTCCTCAAAAGGCGACATTCTTTGATGCATGAAGGAAGAATTGTGAAATTGTTTGTTGAAAGGTCTAATTCTTTCACGTTGGCAAACCAAGTGAGCCCTATTTCAATGAATTCATCTGATATATTGCAGGACCAGAAATCAATATGTTTCACATTCGAAGACGACACCATTAAGCTCTCAGTTTCTACATCTTTGTCCTGTTGTGATGGTTGCAACCCTTCACATTGCCAAATACTCAACATCTCAAGTTCTGGCAATGTGGCAATGCTACTTGGTAACTGAACCATTCCACAGTTGCGCAGTTCTAAGCTTCTAAGTCGGACAAGTTTTCTAATTGAATATGGCAATTCACTTATGGCAGTGTACTCTAAAGAAATGTCTGTTATGTTTTCCATCTTTCCTAATATTTCAGGAAAACTCACAAGACTTGAACAATATGAAAGGTTGATGCTTTCAAGAGAAGTCAACTTGATTGGCGGAAATCTCTCAAGCTTGCTGCAACCCTCAAAGTTTAAGATTTCAAGTTTATCTAGGAATCCAACCGATTCATGAATTTCAACTAAATTCTCACAAAAGACAAAAGATAATTCTTCTAAATTTGGGGCACCAGATAACTCAGGTATCCGTGTTATAAATTCACACTTGTCAAAATTCAAAACTCTCGTATTCAAATACTTGGGCAATTCAAGTGACATAAAGCAACTGTTGGGTAACTTCAATATAGCTAGTTTCTCTGGTTGAAAATCAGATGGTAAAGACTTTGAAGGATATCCCCACCATTCCAGCACTCTTAAGCTATTTGGAAGTGTTTTTGGACCTTCGGAAAAACACTCTTTTCTAATAACAAGTGTTCTGAGGCTTGTCATCTTCATGAAGGCCGTTCCATCCCATCGTACCACTTCTTCCTCAGGTTTGGAGAAATCCAGAATTATACTTTGAATTTTACACGTGCCCTTTAACAGAAAAACACAAGTCAACCACAATTCGTGCATGTACATAGGGAAATTGACATGCATATTTCAAAAAGTTTACAAATTATAAGAGAGGGGGGCGGGGGGGATGAACAGTGAATAATACTGCCAATAAAATGTTAGAAACTCAATGTAATGTAAACTGTATAGTAATGCCATGTCATCTAACACATATAATGGCACAAAATGAAGAGGTGAAATCAAGGTTAAATACGAAAAATAAACCATTCATATTAGTCTTACCGTATTTTCTTCTAAAACACGAACTATATCCTTAGTAGACCATAACCTACTGTGTTTACCGGGCTGTTCCTGTGATTCCTGTCGAACAATTTCTCTACCCATTTCTTGTATGAGATCGTGCATGTTCACACAGCTATGCTCATCAATCTTTATTAGAGATTTTTCAACCAACACTCCAATGAGATGGTTCAAACAGTAATCAACATCATAATGAGCACCAAGTATATGTTCGATCTCAGCTAATTCAAATCCATTAAAGAAACATGCAATGTCAAGAAAAACCTCCTTCTCAAATTGATCCAAAGCATCGAAGGATATCTTAAGTACCTCTTGTATATTATTATTAGGAATTCTTTCATACAGATCTAACGCTGATTCCCATTCTTCTATTCCTCTTCCAAACAAGTTTGAACCTATAACTTCGAGAGCCAAAGGAATGCCGGAAGCATAAGTTATTGTGCGGCTTAGTTTATCAACAAAATCTGGATAAACTTTGTCAGTTTTGAAAGCCTTCCAACAAAGCAATTCAAGAGCTTCACCTTCAGTTAATGTTTCTACCTCATATATTTTGTCAACCCCATGAGCTTTAAGCAACTGTCTATCTCTTGTTGTGATGATTACTCTACTTCCAGGACCAAACCAGTCTGGCCTTCCAACAAGTGCCTTCAACTGCTCTGACTTAGTGACATCATCAAGAACCAAAAGAACCTTCTTCCTGCGGAGCCTCCGCTTTATTATTGGAATTCCTAGACCAACACTTGGCAATTGAATATCCTTCTCTCCGACTATCTCAGCAAGAATGGTCTCTTGGAGATGCACCAAGCCATGTTTCATAGCATTTTCTCTCACCTCAGCAAGGAAACATGATGCATCAAATTGGACAGCAATGGAAACATAGACTGCACGAGCAAGTGTTGTTTTTCCTATGCCAGCCATCCCACAAATCCCTATCAACTGGACTCCACCAAGGGATGTGGCATCCAGAAGCCAGTTTAGTTCAAGCATTCGATACTCGAGGCCAATTGGGCGATCCTTAACAGATCGATTAATCTTCTTGCAGACATCGTCCACGATCATCCCAATCAACTCATATTCATATCCATCCCTGCCCAATTTGATGAATTAAAGTCATTCAAGATCAACAGAAGGGATATAAATGTATTCTCTCTTTAAATTTGAAAATGAAACGGTTATAAAAATGAAAAATTAAGAGAGAAACAAAGAAAAAAAAGAAAGAAAGATTGGTTAGGTTACCCATGTCTGAAATGAAAGCCGGACAAGTTAGCAGCTTCACGCAGTGCGTTCCTCCATTTCATGACTTTGACCAACTCAGAGTTGGATTTCTCATGCATAGCCAGTGCTTCTCCATAGATCCCCTTCTGCTCTCTCACATCGGATGGATCAACTTTATAGAAAACTGGCAGAACCAATCCACGAACACGACCACGGTTCTCTATGATCTGGGCAAGTTCCTCCAAGCACCATGTAGAAGAAGCATAGTTCTCAGAGAGCACTATAATGGCAATCCTGGACTCTTCAATTGCCTTGAGAAGTGATGCTGAGATTTCGTCTCCTTCCACAAACTCGTCCTCGTCAAAGAAGGTATGGATTCCCTTTTCCTTCAGAGCTTTGTCGAGATGCCCAACAAAACCCAGCCTAGTATCTGACCCTCTAAAGCTAAGGAATACATCGTAGCAAAACGGTCCTAAAAATGCCATGTAATTCGACTCCCAGCACTTCCCACTTGAAGTCAATACTACCAAACCCTAAATTCCTTGCAGCTGAGAGTATGTATAAATAAGAAGGGAAGGACGTGAGAAACGATTTGTGGCTAGATGTGTGGTTTTTTTATTAAAAAAAAATTGTGATGGTGCAATGTCTTTGGGCACTGGACCCGTGATTTTATTTTGGTGATTTTATTTTAATTTTTTTTGTGTGTGTGCGCGAGGGAATACCACTTTCTGATGCTTTCGTACTCAGAAGTTTTCTTGCTACTACTTAACTAGTATTTTTTAGCATGTAAATTGCATAAAACAAATTTTTATTTTTATTTTTATACAAATAAATATTATTAAAGATATAAATTATATTTTTATTTATAATAAATTATTTAAATTGTGATATAAAGTCATTTTTAATTACATATTGACAAATTCTTTTAAAAATAATTATTAAAATTTAATTTATAGATAAAAAAAATAAGATAGATCGAAAGAGATTAATTAGTTGCAAGGGTAATATTTAAAAGAGAAAATATTTATAATGTCTAATTAAGAGAGTGAGAATAGTGAAGAGTTGTGTATTCTAATTTATAATAAAAGAGTATATTTTTCAACCAAACCTATCTAGCCAAGGGGTGGAAGTGGGTTGGATTAGGCTGGTCCGATTTCCTATGAGTTAAACTTTTTATGCTCATTTTGTTATTTTTGCCTAATTTTATTTGAATTTTACAAAGAAAACAAAAAATAATACTTAGGCAAACAGGCCCAATAGTTTTTGAGCTTGCATTTTATGGGCCCAGTCTATCCCGGTCTTTTTTGCGCCTCGAATTTGAGAGCCCAGCCCAGCTTAGTTCACCAAGCCACCATACCGACCCGTCAAGTCAAGCCAAATTTGACGGCTCTACTAAAAATTAGTTGTAGTTTTTAAAATTTTTGAAACTTACAACTAAAAATCACCCCAAACGAATCCTTAATTTTTTATTTTTTAATTATTATATTTATAAAGCACGTCATTTTCATTTTTCAATGTAAAACACATTAGGTCCATTTGGTAGGAAGAAAAGAAATAAATGAGAAATAAGGTAGATAAAAATAAGTGAGAAATATGGTAAAAATAACTAGTGAGCCTCACACTTTTTTTTTCTTCTCTCGTTTTTCCTTTACCATACATACTCACCTTTTTATTTTCCATCTATTTTTCTCTCTCCACCCTATTTCTTCTTCATTAAACAAAGGGGTCATTTTCATTTTTCAATTCAACCCACCCTAGGCTCAATTTCGAAACTAGAACACATGGACCAAGGAAAAAGATAAACATACACCTTTTAAGGTGTATGAATGGAAAGAAAAAAAAAGATAAAAATTAAAAAATGATAGATAATGTAATAGGAAAAGAAAAGAAAAATACAGTAAAAGTGAGACAAAAAAAAATAAGTGTATAATAATAAGAGGAGTTAACAATACACCTTTAATATATTTTTTATTATTAGTTAAAATTTATTAGAAACTATAAAATTATAATAAATGTTTGTTAAATAAAATTTAAAATCACAAAAATGTGTAATTTTCAATAAATTTTAACTAATAAAAAAGAATATATTCAAAAAATTATATTTGAAAGTATATTACTAAAATTTTATCGTGATAATAATAACTGTAACGACTCACTGTCGCTACATAGCAACATTTTTACCTTATCTCTTGGAAGGCTTATATAATTAGAAATATATATGTACATCAAGGAAATCAAAAGAAAATACGTACACCAACATTATTAATATATTTATATCAACAGATATAGGGTACAAAACACTCTTCCTATAGCTAATCACTTTATACATCATTTTAAAAGAAATAAACAACAATAAGGAATATCAATTCCTTTAAAGAAAAGAACAAAAATATAATTCTCCATGCTTATTTAATCTCGCCACTGACTGAAACGAAGCTTCATCACCAACTAAGTGAAGCTAAACCTACCAAAAACTCAACATTTGCTTCCATGCCAAAGACGTGATCATCATAGGCACGAACCACACGTGCAAACAACGCAAGGATAAGCTTACTTAAAATAATAACTATAATAATTACAAATAGCCACAATAACCAAATAACAACAATAATACTACCTCCGCTACTAACACATGACACAACCACAATAACAATTGCCAAGTACTCATAGCAACAACGGCATCGAATAACCATAATAACAATTTCATCAACATACAAGTTTGGATTCTCATTTCATCAGAGAATGAGTTTGCATACATACTACACAACACATCATGCCTTCGACCCCAAAATGTCAATGTATGAATGGCACGACTCTCGAGAGTTTTTGTATATTTCGGGCGATCAACCAGGTCTTATCCCTTACCATGGCCATCTAGCACCATTCAGGGATTGCCAAAACTTTAATCTGTTGGATAAGCTTATGGTTGTCAGGATAAGTGTATGTGAGTGGTGGTATACCGCAACACAAGGCCTGCACTACCTTGGCCCCACTGCGGAATTACCCATCCACTCATCCTCTAGGCCCAGCTTTAAGGCCCCACTTCTTATCCAGGCACTAGGTTGGAGGCCTATCTGAGTACCAACTCTAGTCACCATCCACCTTACATGCCTACCCGCACACGACTTGTGGCCCTCACAACCTCAGTCAACAATATATGCATGTATCACCACAATAATCAACTTTACCAAACAATCATATATATATATATATATGTGTGTGTGTGTGTGTGTGTGTGTGTGTGTGTGTGTGTGTGTGTGTGTGTGTAGCAACATATCAACACAACCATTAATTCAACCACAACAGCCATCATATTAGATATATGTATCAACATAATACCACGTGGCCTACTCAACACCACCTGTGGTCCAACAGTCACCATCAACCTCATGCACGCCCAATTCGGCCTCTTACATGGTCAACAGGTAAGGTTCTATCCAAGCAACCCACCTCATGAGAAACCTCATACAATAATATCATATACATCAAGTGGAGATCCTATCTAAGCAACCTTCCACTTCACAACCAATCCAACAATCAACTACAATTTGAAAATCAAGACCTTCTTTGAAAACCAATTGGAAGATTGGAAAATCTTGAAATTTACAAAAACCTTTGAAACAATTCACTTTTTTAATTTAAAGAGAATCATATCCCAACTAGACAACTCTCCATCATTCTCAAATAAAGCTTTTGAAAATATATAATACTCTTTTTATATGTGTATATACAAAATACTTCACGTTTTGAAATGAAAACTTTAAAATCTTAAATAGTACATTCAGTTCTGAAATAATAGATTATGTATTGTAGTAACAGATTATATCCGTTTAGTAAAAATGCACCAGATTTCATTTTTCAGCGGGGATAATCGATTATGGGTTTCCATAATCGATTATTTCCGAACCAAAACCAGAAGGAATTTTTCTGAAACCCAGATAATCGATTATCAAAGTCCATAATCGATTATTCTCGAAACAAAATCATGAAAACAGCTTCTAGAACTCTAGATAATCGATTATGTAATTCCCATAATCGATTATCTGCGACGATTTTCGAAAAAAAACGCGATTTTCTATAGAGAAACTCAAACTTTTCAACCAAATAATCCAAATTTTCGAATCAATGGGGTTCCAACAACATCAATCCAGTTCATATACGTCAGATTACACAACAAATTCAACATATCAACTCACAAATCTTGGTTTCTCATTCAAAATATCAAATTTTTTCCCTAAAACCCATTTTCACCCAAAACTAACAAAAATGGCAACATCCATAGAGATTTAACCGATTATAAGGCAAGAAATCAGCATACCAACAGTTATTAACACAAAACAACGGATTTGTAAGCTTCCCTTACCTCTAAAAGTTCCTGAATCTGAATTTAGGTTCCTTGAGAATCCAGTGTCTTATGCCAAAACCTTCCATAGATTGATTCCTCCTCTCACCACAATCACTAAGTCAGGCCTGGAATTCCTCTAACACACTTATCAACTTCAGATTTATAGAGAAAGATTGAGAGAGAAATGAAGAGAGAGGAAGAGAATGGGAGAATGAGGGAATTCCTCCCTCCCCTTCCTTTATATACCCGATCTCTCCGAAGCTCTCACACGGACTTTTGCCCAACTAAGGCCCAAACCTCACCAAACCACTTCCTTTATCTCAAAACTGGTTTAACTTAACTGTTTTCTCTCAAAAGCCCAAAATCACTATCACAATATATCCAAATTGGCTCAAGTACATATCTCAAATTTCCTAAATTCAAACCCGAATTTCAAACAAACAACATCAAACCATCACTATATACAACATACCGTACATAACAACAATTCATTTATTTCTTTTAATCACCTAGATTATATATCAAATTTCTATTTTTTAGTTATTAAAACACTTAGTCATGCATTAGGAAAAACAAGATGTTACAATAATTCCTGGTCTCTAGCTACCAACTATGAAAGGGAAGGATCATGATGAATGTGGAACCTACAATTGTAACAAAGTCCAATTTGGGATGACATAAAAAAAAAAGGTCCAATTTGGGACAGAAAAAAAAGGAGAAGATGAAAGCATGGTTTTGTGAAGTAAAAAGAATAAAACATGTTATTTTAGGGAAGGATGGAAGTTGGAACCCACACAATTGTAGCAAATTCATTTGGAATGAAAAAGGAAAGAGCGATGAAAAGGTAGTTTCGTGAAGTAAAAATAATAAAATTTTCTCATTTATATATATATTTTAATCCACCATATATATTAAATAAAAACCTCTATTTGTCACCAGAAGAGCTTACTCTCCCCACTTTCTCACATTTATTTTCTTTTGAATATTCTGTTGTGGTGAAGTGGTGTAATTCACTCTTCTACAGTGCAATTGTTTCTCCTCCTAAACGCCCCCCACCCCTCCTCTGGAGAATCTCTAATGGCGACATTTTGACCTAAGACACGTAGGGAATTTCTTACTTGATCCCTATTGAATCAACTGATCCAAAGTGAGGGGTCCATGGTTAAATATATTTTTGTATATTTTCTGTCAATTGAAGAATTACAGCAACAAGATTGCCACAGTATTTAGTAAACGAAAAATTGAGGAGCAAAAAATGAGGAAAACTAAAAAGTCAGAGAGTTTGGGGAAAACCACTAAGCGAGAGAGATTTTAGACCTTTGAGACAACATTTTGGGGCTTTAAGACAAAAAGAAATGACTGAATTAAAAAAAGGCTTTACTAAGAAAATTTAGGGAAAAGAAATTGCAATCTTTAATCAAAGTTGCGTCCCTTCGTGTTGAGACGGTGCTCAATGTTAAAGGCTTTGGAGTGATGTATGCGTACAAACTCGCTGATCATCGTGAGATGGCAATCAATAAGGGTGAAATGCGTTTTGCCTTCTTGGGCTGTCTACACCACAAGAACGGTGGGTAACTTGGGTTCGATGAAGAGAAAGATGAAACGGTGTATGTTGGGAAATGCCTGGCTGGACCCCACAGTGGCAAAACAAATGAAAATTTTTAAATTTTAGGTTTAAATATAATTTTGGTTCTTGTACTTTATCGTTTTTTTATTTTTCATCTGTGTAATTTTTTTTTTCAAAATTGTTTTTGAACTTTAGCATTTTTTTATTTTTAGTCCTTGTCATCCAATTCTGTTACAAAAATGTTAAAAGTGCTAGTGTCATGCTGATGTCAGCACGCAATACATCAACAAAATGACGTCATGATGATGTCATCGTGATATCATCATATGACACATCAGCACAAGTAACACGTCATCACCGCCACAATAGCAAAAAGTGCCACATCATTGTTATTGTAGAGAGACTAAAAATAAAAAAAATTTACAAGGACTAAAAATAAAAAAATAGAATGTATAGGGATGAAAAATAAAAAAAATTACATTGACTAAAAAAAAGGACATATTTGCAGGCATAAAAATAATTAAACCTTAAATATAATGTATAATTTAATTTATATTAATATAAAATAAAAATCTTAATGATAAAAACCACTTCAGCCAAAGAGTTAGGTATTTCAAGATAAAAACCATATAATCAAAATTGCTTGGCCAATCCCATGCTCATCTACCAACTTGATCCAATGATATAACAAAAACATAACTGCAACACTGATCGACTCATCATCATCAATCCAAATATTCAATTGAATAGGAAAATGATACATATATATCAAATGTGGCTAGCTACACTCGTTGTTATGATTGACATAATTATCTAAATAGCTTGACAGCAGAGAATGACTAAAGTGTATCAGGTGCAATTTTTCATTTTTGTGTGTTGCTGCTTGTGTTTTGCATAGAGGGCTACATTTGATTTTAAGGATTTGATCTCATCCACACACTCTTCACAGTAAATTTTACTTCTTATCATTATTTTTGTAATTTTTTTATTTGTATGCTTAGGATGTTGTTGATCTCGCATTAGCCTAATACAGATGGGCAAATTTAGTTTTGCAGTTCATTTGTCTCTTTTAAGTTTTCTATTTCTCTTAATCAATCTGGTTACTTTCAATTGTTTCATTTGGTTAATTCAGGTTGTGTCTTAGTTTTATGATTTATCATACAAAGATGTCTTATTACTATTTTTGCATGTGTTCTTTTTAGTCTTACATGCAATGGTAATTACTATTCTTGCATGTGTTTTTTTTAGTCTTTTTTGCTTCTCCTTCTACTTAAACTTTTGATTTTGATTAGCTTGCTTGGGTTTATCTGAAGTTTGAATGCTATAAATAATTATTGTGCTAGTGTTTTTTTTTTTTAAATAAATAATGGGTTGTGGCTACTATGAAATATAAGTGTTCTTTTTGGTAGCTTCAGGTATGGTGTGAAGGTTATTAGAGTAAATGAAAATAGACAATAAATAGAACCATATGATTGGTTAATTTATAACAAAGGATTGTGGAAATTGTTGTTGAATGTTTGGAAGATATAGTAAAAAATTGGTTAATTTTTTTGTGTGCCTACAAATATGTCCTTTTTTCTTCTTTCAGGCAATGTTTTTTTTTTTCATTTTTCGTCCCTGTACATTTTTATTTTATTTTTAGTTCCTGTAATTTTTTTTTTCCATTTTTAGTCCTTTTACAGTAATGTTGATGTGGCACTATTACTGACGTGACACTTTTTGTTGACACGTCATTTTTGGTTGATGTGGCAGTGATGATGTGTCACTTGCATTGTCACACGATGACATCATTATGACGTCATTTATTAACATGTCACATGTTGATGTCAATATGATGTCAGTAGTTTAGCGTTTTTTGTAACGGAGTTGGTCGACAAGGATTAAAAATGAAAAAGCATTAAAGTTCAGGGACGATTTTAGAAAAAAATTTTACAGGGACAAAAAATAAAAAAAATACTAAAGTATAAGGACGAAAATCATATTTCAACCTAAATTTTATTATGTTCCCGGTTGCTCTCGTGCAAAATGTTAAGGTTTACTTCATTTTTATACTTTAGTCCACGGTTATTCAACGTTCCCTATTGAATTTTTTAAAGCAACACCAATGTAAATGCACTTTAACATGTCAATGACTTATAAACCGTGGTCAAGTCAACGTATTTTAACCCATTGCCTAATAAAAATAGCAACGGTTTTATAAAAATATTTAAGCAAAGTTTAATAAACGTATATATTATTGTCAACATTCGTAAAATTGTTGCCTATTCTAAGTTTAGGGAATGGTTTTATAACCGTGGAAATGTTTGGTGTGGCTTAAAATAAAAAATGTTGTAGAGCTAATATTTTAAGACACTAAGATTTATTAAAACGATTGATCTCTTTCAACAAATATTTTTTCACACACAAACTTGAGATAAAACTCTTGACTATATATTTAAGGAACAATATTATTTGTTAATCACATCAAACCATGTTGGTTTGAAGTGTCCATCCTAATCTCCTCTTAGAGTCAAGTATTTATAGTTTAAGATGATATTTCTAAAATTATACTGACTATTGAATTAGTTAAAAAAAACTGCATTATCATTCATTGATTTAATCATAATCGGGGGTCAAACTTGTAATAATAAAATATATATATTTAAAATTATATAATGTATTAAGTAATAAGTTAATTTAAATAAAATTTAAATTGGTTTAAATTATATAATGTATTAAGTAATAAGTTAATTTAAATAAAATTTAAATTGGTTTAAAAACATTATATTATATATTTTATAAAATAAAAATTTATAACTAATAATTAAACAATAGTAATATGCGAGTAAATCAATTTCCACGAATAAATAGCCATTTTTGTGACCTTAATTGACTTTTCAAACCACATAATTGATTTTTTTCACCTTTTTCCTTTCTAATAATTTTTAAAGATCAAAATAATCTCTTTTTTTTTTTTCCCATAAAAATCGGTTTTCAAAATTAAATAGAATCATTATGTTACTCAAAATTGAATTTTCTTTTTCTATTCCGGAAAAGTTCTTTTTTTTTTTTGAAAAGCTTAAAAATATACTTCAAAGCGTTTCCTAAAACTTTATAACACCTTTCAATTGATCTCTAACTCAATTATCATTCGAGATTATCACCGAACACGTTGATCAACTGACATGGGTTGTTTCAACTTAACTAGTGGTTTATGCCAAAAAAATTATTCAGGAATCATATATATATATATATATGGCTAAATAAGAACTTAGCATGGGGAGACACTTCCAATTGCTACTGAGTAGGACGTTAATGACATATTGGAATTGGAGCTGTCAACCCACCTAGAGTGGCGAATCACTGCATAAGCCCAAGCTTTAAGCAATTTTACCCTGACATAGCTACTCACCAAGCCCTTAAGTGTCAGGAGATCTCTTGGGGGGAGTATTACTCACCAAACAAGATTTAGTAACGTCAAAGGAATTCAAGCTCACACCTGTAGCGAAAGTGAGAGTTCATTTTAGATCGTTGTGCCAACCTGTGTTGACATTTGAGAATCGTTGTGGAAAATCATTCATGCAATTCATGAGCTAAATTTAATAATTAAACTTGAAGCCTTCACAAATTTATATTATTAAAGACCTATAAAAATTAGTCCTAAACTTTTGTTGCACATTTGGGCTTGACATGGATATAAGAAAATAGCGGTACAAAATAAATCTAGCGAAAGAAAATGTACCTCTAGTAACAATTGATCCAATAGTCATTTTTATCAATTGTAAACCTTAATATTGCTCCTAAAGTCACTCAAAATAAAAAAAATAAAAAGAGAGAGAGAGTTCTTCTAACCTTAACCTTTTTTGAAGTATGTGAATCAATGAAGCATCATAGCTTTTTATTGGCAAGACTAGGGACCCCTCCTCATTATTACCATACCATAACAGCCCTTCATTAGTTCCTCTATTAAAAGCAATAAGCGTGCTTATTATGGCTCTTTGTAATAGCTAATGTTATTATTCTGTACCAACTTCTCATTATCAAACAATTAATTATGATAATAGGATAAACAAATCAACCACAAATTCTTATAATATATGTGCCACATATTATTTTTCTCACAATGAGGTCTTCGTTGTTTGCTGTAATCAAAATTCAATTCTTCAAGCAGCATTGTACACTTGTACTCTCCCCTTTTTTAAGGTCACAAATAACCCTCGAAAGAAAAAAATAATAATGAAATTTAGAAAACAAATCATGAGATTGAATACTTTCCCCCTTAATTCTAAATCGGTTGCCAACTTCGTGGTTAGCATAACACTATTGCGGCATTGCGCATGTTTTGTAAAGGTCTATATTTTGCTGGAAATGTGAGAGAAAGTCCTATTATACACGGCTTTGTACATTTCCAAGAGAAGAATAGTTAGAATGAGCTATATGTACAAATGCAACACCAATTTACAAGTACTCAGGCATCGGAATGCTACTGGAATCTCTCATAAAAAAATTGTAAATTTTTGATTCGCACTGAAAATCTAGCCAGTTGTGCTTGTGTTTTTGTGGCAAAAGATGAGGGTCCTGAAAAATCAAGTGACCGCAATCAATAGGAGTGGCTAAGAGGTAAAGGCTAAGGGCCACAGTAACCAATCAAAAACTTGGCCGTCTCTTGCTACAATGACCTTATGATATGTGGCAATAAATTATCAAAGGAATGACTAATAGAGTCTACCATAAGAAGCTAGTTCCCCACAGCAGTACAAACCATTATTCGAATATATGAAGAGGTATCTATATTTACTTATTTAGCATCAAAACTTACCTCAAGTAAGATTGTCTTCTATAAAAGATATTTATAGTATTTTTTTTGGCTAAATTATACTTTTGGTTCTCTTATAATATTTAATTCACAATTTTAGTCTCCTAATTTTTAATTTCGCAATTTTAATCCCTCAATTTTATAAAATTTATAGTTTTGGTTTAATCGTTAAATGCTCATCTATTGACTGTTAAAATTATAACATTGACCGTGATTTGACATTAATTAGATGATGTGATAATTAATATTTAATATTTTTAGACTAAATTGTATTTTTAATTCCCCTATAATATTCAATTCGTGATTTTGGTCCCCCAATTTCTTAATTTCGTAATTTTAGTCCCCCAATGAAAATTATGATTTAGAAAATGTTAAAAATAATTGGACCCTTCTCTTTCACCAATTAAACCACTAAGTCATTTATCTTGTTTGAGTCATAATATAAAACACTATAGTATATATAACAAAAACAAATATAATTTTTTTTAATAAATAAATTATATAACATATTTTTTCATACAATAAATATAAATCTACAATCACTCTTGTCTTTCATATCTTTTTTACATCATTATATAATTTATTTATTGAAAAATATTTATTTTTGTTATATATATTTAGTATTTATTATTTTAAACTAGATTTAACATTAAATAAGTATTTTTTAAAAAAATTATATTTATTTTTGTTATATATAATATAGAATTTATATTATGACTTAAATAAGCTAAATGGTTTAGTGATTTAGGTGATGAAAAAGAAGGCAAAAGTTATGGGTTCAAATCCCCTTTCAATTACTATTATTATTTTCTAAATCATAATTTTCGTTGGGAGACTAAATTTGCATAATTAAAAAATTGGGAGACCAAAATTGTAGATTAAATATTATAGAGAGAATAATACAATTTAACCTTAATATTAATTGTCACATCATCTCTTTAATGCCATCTTTTAATAGATAGAGGTATCTAGCTGATACTTGGGTGATCGGATTTTTTGTCATTATTTTCTTTGATGTTTTTAGGAAATGAAACTACGTGGCTGGTGAGATTTTAATAAAAGTTGGTGAAACAAAAAATATCTGTAAGCCAATTCATCAAATGGAAACATTTTCAAGTGTTTATCAGAGAAACATATAACTTGGCCGATAATCAAAATTTCTTTTTATACCTATTAATTAACTTATTTTTTCCCTCTACAAAGTATCACAATAAAGAGAGATACCAAACCGTACTATGCATACCTCAGTCCATGTAAAACAATATGTAGGTATGTAAAATTAAAGTCAACAAATTATAAAAGATTTGTAAGCCACTTTTGACTGCCAGAAATGGTACCAGTGAGATTATATGGACGTCAAACTTCTGAGGTCTACCTAAGCTTCATTTTCTCTTAGAATTCTGAACTGACAATTCTATCTTGTACCTTCCGTTGTCTCTTACGCCAATATTCTGGTAAACATTCAACATTCGGAAGGGATATATAATTTGTGTCTTACTTTAATCAAAACTATTAACTTCAACATGGATAATCAGATAATAACAATATAAGTGTGTATTTGGATTGGTGGTGAACCATGGTTGATCATGGTGAGTTAAGTCAAACTTGGTTTGACTTAAATTTAAGATGTTTAGTTATTCAAATAAAAGTACTTTCAATTACTACTACACAAAATGGATTTTAAAGCAAGAATTTAAATCTGTTCATATTGAAATGGTTTAAAAAAGAAACGTGGTGGCATTTTTGAAATTATATCAAACTTTTTTAAATTGGTTCAAATATAACCGATTTAACAACTCATTTTTAAAATTAAAATAATATCCCTGCGCACTTTTTAAACCGGTTTAGTTTGAACCAATTTAAAAAGTGAAACTTTTTAAACCGGTTCAAGCTTGAACTGGTTTATAAAGTTACTTTTTAAACTGGTTCCAGCTTAAGCAGTGTAAAAAGTTTGTTTCTTGTATGCTTTGCATGTCTCGATCCCTCTCATTTCCTATTTTCCAACCTTCTTCTTCCCCATCCGGCCCCAATTTCCTCTATTCCAGCTTTCTTCTCCTCCATCCGCCCCTCATTTCCTCCATTCAAGCTTTCTCTTCCCCATTTGCTCCTCAGTTCTGCCATTTTCGTTGTTACGTTAGAGCGCGTTGGAGGGCGTTCCATTGCTGTTGTTGGAGAGCGAGCTTGGTGCCAAGCTTGCTTTGGTTGGAGCTCGTGCCATTACTGTTGGTGGGGTCACTCAATGTGCTCCATTGCTGAGTTTGGAGGTCGCGCACGCACTGGGTTATTCATTTTAATTTCATTTGGTTCGTTATGGTTTACATTGGTTCATTATGTGAATATGGTTGTTACATTTTTAATATTAATTTGAAATTAGTCTTTTATGTTAATTATGTTGTTACATGGGATTAATTACTAAAGGTTATATATGATTGAATATGTTTATTAATATAAGAAAAATTTAATTTTTTGTATGTTTATGAATTTATGAATCTTTAAAGAAAAAGATAAATTATTTAAGTTAGTTATTAACTTAATTATATAAACATGTGGTAAGAATTTTAAGTGTTGAGGATTAGATTACATAAGGTAGAATTAAGTGAAGTTGATTATTTTAGCTAAGTTGGTAAGTAATGAAAAAGAATAAAAGTAAGAAATTAATTTAATTATATGTTAGGAATTAATTAATTGTCACCAAATATAATTAATGTAACTATATTTTGTTTTAAACCCAAAGCTCTAGAATTAGCGGATTACAAGAATCAAAGAATTGGCTACCTAGATTAGGCACTAGTTAGGAAATTAAATGACTGTAAGATAAGACAACTTATATATGTTTAGATACATCCTTAAGATAAAGTAAGCGAAAAAAGGGAGAATTAAAGTGGTTAAAATGCTACCATATATTCATAAGATAAATTGAGTAAAAAATGGAGAATTGATTACCACTGTGTTGTTGACCATACCCTTTGTGAGGTATGATAGACAGTGTCAACAACAGAGAAAACTATTGAATTTTTATGAGATTAGTGAACTCTTGAGTATTCAATTTAATTTGTTGTGGATTGGATTGTCTTACATGGAATTGGCATTTGATTTTGTTATTGAATACCTGTAAATAGGTCTCTGGGAAAGTACCAGAATACAGAGGAAACTCTGTTGGAATTTGTGTATAAATTATATGCATTATGTTGTGTATTTAATTGTGTGTTGTTTTTCTATTGAATTTATGCATTACGAGCAAACCTTAGTTTCCTGTTTAAGATTCAATACAATGATTAAAGTGGTAAATGTTGTATTGAATCTTGAATTGTCCGGTTAGACAGTTTGGAAAGATTCATTTTTTTATACTTTATTAATACGTAATGGTTGCGTCTCATCATAAATTTGAATAAATTTCGGTTACTGCATTTCGTGTTGTCTCTCTGGGTGCATACTTGATTGTGGTGAACTTGATGTCACCACTTTCATTTCATGTACTTGGAGACCAATGCGAAATGTTGTCGAAATTTTGTCAAATTTAAGATATGAGACTAAACCCATACATATTAATCAAGTTTTAAAAAATGACTTTCTAAATGTGATAGGACCACACCTTGTATTAAAAAAGTGAGATTTACATGCATTAAGATATGGTTTGTGGATAACATAAGGACGTTATGGATCGTAGTTGGATTAATTCTAGACGCACAACTGATGAGTATTAGAATGGAGTGGAAGAGTTTATCCAATTTGTTGAAAGAAATCTTCCTGATAGTGGTGGGTTCTTCTATTGTCCTTGTGTTAATTGTTTGAATGAGAGATGATTGCAACTTGAGCAAATACGAGAGCATCTCCTTTGTGATGGGTTTTGCAAGAGTTATACAACATGGACATGGCATGGTGAATTGTTATACATGCCAAGTATGTCTCAAACAGATCAATTTGATGTACCTATGGATGATCGACTAGAGGACATGATCCGTGATATTGGACCAGAGTCTTTTCAGTGAGCTCAAGTGAATGACACTTTGTGCAGTGATGCGGATAAGCCTCTATATGTAGGGTGAACTAAATTCACACAGTTGTCAGCGGTGTTAAGATTAGTAAATGTCAAGGTAAGAAATGGGTGGAGTGATAAAAGTTTCACTGAATTGCTTGAGCTGTTGAATGAAATGCTTCTAGAAGGTAACACGTTGCCGAGACGTAACTATGAGGCAAAGAAGGTGTTGTGTCTGATGGGATTGGAATACAAGAAAATACATAATGATTCCACGAATAAATAGCCATTTTTGTGACCTTAATTGACTTTTCAAACCACATAATTGATTTTTTTCACCTTTTTCCTTTCTAATAATTTTTAAAGATCAAAATAATCTCTTTTTTTTTTTTCCCATAAAAATCGGTTTTCAAAATTAAATAGAATCATTATGTTACTCAAAATTGAATTTTCTTTTTCTATTCCGGAAAAGTTCTTTTTTTTTTTTGAAAAGCTTAAAAATATACTTCAAAGCGTTTCCTAAAACTTTATAACACCTTTCAATTGATCTCTAACTCAATTATCATTCGAGATTATCACCGAACACGTTGATCAACTGACATGGGTTGTTTCAACTTAACTAGTGGTTTATGCCAAAAAAATTATTCAGGAATCATATATATATATATATATGGCTAAATAAGAACTTAGCATGGGGAGACACTTCCAATTGCTACTGAGTAGGACGTTAATGACATATTGGAATTGGAGCTGTCAACCCACCTAGAGTGGCGAATCACTGCATAAGCCCAAGCTTTAAGCAATTTTACCCTGACATAGCTACTCACCAAGCCCTTAAGTGTCAGGAGATCTCTTGGGGGGAGTATTACTCACCAAACAAGATTTAGTAACGTCAAAGGAATTCAAGCTCACACCTGTAGCGAAAGTGAGAGTTCATTTTAGATCGTTGTGCCAACCTGTGTTGACATTTGAGAATCGTTGTGGAAAATCATTCATGCAATTCATGAGCTAAATTTAATAATTAAACTTGAAGCCTTCACAAATTTATATTATTAAAGACCTATAAAAATTAGTCCTAAACTTTTGTTGCACATTTGGGCTTGACATGGATATAAGAAAATAGCGGTACAAAATAAATCTAGCGAAAGAAAATGTACCTCTAGTAACAATTGATCCAATAGTCATTTTTATCAATTGTAAACCTTAATATTGCTCCTAAAGTCACTCAAAATAAAAAAAATAAAAAGAGAGAGAGAGTTCTTCTAACCTTAACCTTTTTTGAAGTATGTGAATCAATGAAGCATCATAGCTTTTTATTGGCAAGACTAGGGACCCCTCCTCATTATTACCATACCATAACAGCCCTTCATTAGTTCCTCTATTAAAAGCAATAAGCGTGCTTATTATGGCTCTTTGTAATAGCTAATGTTATTATTCTGTACCAACTTCTCATTATCAAACAATTAATTATGATAATAGGATAAACAAATCAACCACAAATTCTTATAATATATGTGCCACATATTATTTTTCTCACAATGAGGTCTTCGTTGTTTGCTGTAATCAAAATTCAATTCTTCAAGCAGCATTGTACACTTGTACTCTCCCCTTTTTTAAGGTCACAAATAACCCTCGAAAGAAAAAAATAATAATGAAATTTAGAAAACAAATCATGAGATTGAATACTTTCCCCCTTAATTCTAAATCGGTTGCCAACTTCGTGGTTAGCATAACACTATTGCGGCATTGCGCATGTTTTGTAAAGGTCTATATTTTGCTGGAAATGTGAGAGAAAGTCCTATTATACACGGCTTTGTACATTTCCAAGAGAAGAATAGTTAGAATGAGCTATATGTACAAATGCAACACCAATTTACAAGTACTCAGGCATCGGAATGCTACTGGAATCTCTCATAAAAAAATTGTAAATTTTTGATTCGCACTGAAAATCTAGCCAGTTGTGCTTGTGTTTTTGTGGCAAAAGATGAGGGTCCTGAAAAATCAAGTGACCGCAATCAATAGGAGTGGCTAAGAGGTAAAGGCTAAGGGCCACAGTAACCAATCAAAAACTTGGCCGTCTCTTGCTACAATGACCTTATGATATGTGGCAATAAATTATCAAAGGAATGACTAATAGAGTCTACCATAAGAAGCTAGTTCCCCACAGCAGTACAAACCATTATTCGAATATATGAAGAGGTATCTATATTTACTTATTTAGCATCAAAACTTACCTCAAGTAAGATTGTCTTCTATAAAAGATATTTATAGTATTTTTTTTTGGCTAAATTATACTTTTGGTTCTCTTATAATATTTAATTCACAATTTTAGTCTCCTAATTTTTAATTTCGCAATTTTAATCCCTCAATTTTATAAAATTTATAGTTTTGGTTTAATCGTTAAATGCTCATCTATTGACTGTTAAAATTATAACATTGACCGTGATTTGACATTAATTAGATGATGTGATAATTAATATTTAATATTTTTAGACTAAATTGTATTTTTAATTCCCCTATAATATTCAATTCGTGATTTTGGTCCCCCAATTTCTTAATTTCGTAATTTTAGTCCCCCAATGAAAATTATGATTTAGAAAATGTTAAAAATAATTGGACCCTTCTCTTTCACCAATTAAACCACTAAGTCATTTATCTTGTTTGAGTCATAATATAAAACACTATAGTATATATAACAAAAACAAATATAATTTTTTTTAATAAATAAATTATATAACATATTTTTTCATACAATAAATATAAATCTACAATCACTCTTGTCTTTCATATCTTTTTTACATCATTATATAATTTATTTATTGAAAAATATTTATTTTTGTTATATATATTTAGTATTTATTATTTTAAACTAGATTTAACATTAAATAAGTATTTTTTAAAAAAATTATATTTATTTTTGTTATATATAATATAGAATTTATATTATGACTTAAATAAGCTAAATGGTTTAGTGATTTAGGTGATGAAAAAGAAGGCAAAAGTTATGGGTTCAAATCCCCTTTCAATTACTATTATTATTTTCTAAATCATAATTTTCGTTGGGAGACTAAATTTGCATAATTAAAAAATTGGGAGACCAAAATTGTAGATTAAATATTATAGAGAGAATAATACAATTTAACCTTAATATTAATTGTCACATCATCTCTTTAATGCCGGGTCATGGTCAATGTATAATTTTAACGGTTAATGAATGAACATTTAATAGTTGAATTAAAATTGTGGATTGGAAATTATAAGAGGACCAAAATTGCAATTTAGCTTTCTCTCTCTCTTTTTTATTTTTTTGAAACAAAGGCAATGACTAGTATTTGTGATCTGAATATTTTGGATTGCATTCAGTTTCCTCCCCAATTAGAACCAGACATTTTAATTAGACGTGAAGGGTATAGTTCTCACAAAAATTGCCTACATTTATTAGTGACAAATGCATCTTACGAGCAAAATGATCTCATCTTAATAAAATTATAGGAAGAAAGCGCAGCTAAGCGACCAGAGGTCAATCTAATAGTGGATGAAGTTCTACGAAGCACGGATACTTTAATTTTGTTCACGTGTCTTCAATTTGGATACTTCACCTATACAAACATATTGTATACTATAATGGCCGAGGAGTGTAGACCCGAAGGAAAAACTTAAATCCCTAAAATAAATTACCTGTTCCGTCATCTTAGTCAACCTGTGCACAGGACTTTCTGCAAAATTGTTACCATGAATCCAGGATCAATCTTCCGAATAGTCCTATAAGAAAACATAATCGTTTTCTAGTACCTGCATAACATAAAGAAGATCAAAACAATCCTCCTGAAGAATATATGGTGATCAAGAAAATACTGTAATTCAATCCATCATGAGGGCAATTAATTCCAGACTAGACAATGTACCTAGAGCCTCAACAAAGATATGCACAGGATCAGGAAATAACAATGTCAAAACCACACTAGGAGATTTTAGGATATGATAACTAAATTTTGAATACCCTGTCTTCTCCCTGTTTATCCTTCCAGCTTTTACCAATTTAATTCACTAATACCATATGCATTAGCATTTTAATTTCTTTTTTCCTCCAGTCAGAGACAGCTCTTAAGATATCCACTAATGCAATCCTCATAAGTAACATAGCTGATAGTTAGTTCTTGAGTTCAATTTTTTTTTTCATAATTCATTAGTTCTACTTTTAGAACGGACTACAAAATATGTATTGTTTGAAATTCTAACTAATAACTCTGCTTATGGTATCATAGTTGAGCCCAAACCCGGGTAAAGGAGGAAGTTGTCTTAGGCCTTTAGCAGCCAATGTAAAACTTCTCGATATACCTAATATGGATCACTCACTACAAATTTATTGTGCTGATGCTAGGTCATTACCTAGAAGTAACGTGTTGTAAGGCTCGAGTACAATGTCAAATGAGCCAGAGCTGCTGCTATATCGGTGTCTAGATGTAGTGTTAAATGAGCAAAGAGTCCACACATTTTCTTGGACGAATAAGGGTAAAAAAGCTATGTCAAAAGTGCATGATTAAGTTTGTTACTTGATTAGTACTTTGACAAGTAAGTCTATGGAAGTGGTAGACACCATGATTCGGAGGAGGGTTGACATTATGTGCCTACAAGGGACCAAATGGGTTGGAGAAAAAGCTAAGAAGCTAACAGGATTTTTAAACTTTGGTATACAGGAAAAGTTACAGAGAAAAGAATGGTGTGGGTATTATTGTGGACAAGAATTGAAAAGAAAGTGTCTGAATGTAAAGGGTAATATGACATAAGAAATTACAATATCCTTAATACTTTACAAACTAAAATAAAGTCCATAACAATAGCCAGAGATACACCACGAAATAGCAACACAAGACCAAAGAGAATTAGCACATCAAGTTGTCCTTCACTTAGGACTGCATTTTGAACCGGTTCTGCACATGCGCCTAAACTTTCAAAGGTTGTCCTCCCCCCTAAGATTTTGGAAATGAGTTAGGTCTAGTCCATTTCTAATATAACTTCACAGACGGAAGGGCATCGGTTTGGTTCAAATAATCGTTCCTTGTAATTCATCGAGTTCTTTGAGATCTAATAAAACTTTGATAATTTTCTCCTGCACAATATTGTTATATGCCTTTTATCCACTTGGCAATGCCAAATAAAAGATTCCTGACATGTCAAGTTGTTGCCAGTAACAAGTGAGAACATTGTAATATTGGGTCACAGAGCCACAGAAGTTTCCTCTTGTTGGAGATTGAGGAGGATACCTTTGATCTCAAAGAATTCTCAGGCATTCTCTCGGTCGGAGTAGGATTCCTCGACACCATCCTAAATATCCTTTGCAATTGAATAAAACATTGGAACTGTTTGGTTTAAAGCAAGGGAGGGGCAAAATTTTAATGAAATGGAGAAAAGGAAAGAAATTTTGATTAAACATTATGCTTGGTTAAGAAGAGGGGAGGAGAAATAACTCTTACTTTGTTTGATTCATAAGAGGAGAAAAGAGATTTTAAAATTAATTTAGTTTTTTACCCTTATAATTTTAGATTTCAAAACATAAATAGGAATATCTTAGTTAACCCAATTGAAATGTTTTAAATCCCTTCTCCTCCAAATCTCCCAATATTAGAGGGGAGCAAAAATTAGATGAGGAAAAATTTTGCTCTCCTCTGCTCTGTTTCGCTCCTTAAAAATTGTACCAAATAATAAATTTTTATAAAAATCTCTTCCTTTCTCTCTTCTCCATTTGATCCATTTCCTTCCAACCAAACATTATGTAAGTTTTGGTTTATTTAGAGGTTCATGGTGTTGATCAATCATGACATGATCATGTGGTTCTCGGACTTCGACTGGTTGTATTTGGGATCTAATTTGGAAGGGGGTTCATCAGTACTGGTAAATTAGACTGTAGGAGGTAGTTTTTTCCATTGAGTTTATGCACAATGCTGGGCTGGGCATGACAGAACTCTCATAGTTCATAGGAGGGTTGGTGTTGGAGGAGTTGCAGCTGTCGGAAGCCATAGCAGGGTTTACTTCAGGGATTTTGTGATTGAGAGCAGTCTGATACCATAATGGATCAGATGATGGAATTCGCTGATTTCTATTGCAACAGGAAGCTACAATGTGTACAGGTGTTGGGTATCTTTACCCATGATTTAAGGATCTAAATCTGGTACCTAAAAATCAGGATATGATCTGTCCATTATACACTAATTACAGGAATTAAACTGCCTAGCTAAATAAGGAAGAATCAGAATCCCGAAACCTATTCGTTGCAATAATTCCTAAATCAGGAGAAAACGCAATAAGTCCTATTTAAATCTGATCATTAATTGACCAGGATGGACAATAATCTTGTTATTGTTATTAATTGATTGTAACGAAAGCTAAATAACTAATCATTTCAAAGCTTGTAAATAATTAAACTGGGATGGCATCTGTAACTCGTACACATTGAGGAGGCAATGTCTCCCTCACTGGGAATGGATTCTCTCTTGTTAAATCTCTCTTTTAATAGGTGGGGCTATATTTACAATTTGTACACATTTAAAAGAGAGAGAGAAAGACACAACTTTCACATGATATGGTAATGTGAAAATTGAACATGAGCCGCCCCATGTGTTTTTTTCTTTTTATTAAAGAATTTAATATATCTGCTACTATATGATATGTTTACCTTGGACAAGAACGTAGGGGACCTAGAGAAGAGTAGAAGGCGTGGAAAAACTGAGTTGATATGCCAATTCCATCGAATCCGAAATCCTGCTTCTATCATGTGAGGAAGGTTGGGCATTTCGCATGCCATGCTCCTGTTCCAGTGGATCTATAACGTTCACATATCTTACTGTTCTTCTATCTGACCTCTCCACGTGAAATCCTCTTTCAAGCAAACATCTATCTTGAGCTGTAATGATGACTCGGCTCCCAGAACCAAACCAATTAATTAGCTCAGCAACATGTTTCAACAGATTCAGATCGTCAATGCCTTGGAAAACTACAAAAACCTTCAGTTGGTTGAGTGTACTCCTTGTTATTGACATTATTGACATCCCACGGTTGATGCAAACCATTCCAGAGTGAAACAGGTATAGGAAATGTCCGAATGTAGGTCCTCTTAAATTTTCTCCCACGTTAAGAAAGCAATAGCTATCAAATCCTTTGCCAGCAATTAAGTCATAAATCCTACGACCTATTCTCTTACCTATTTCAGGATCTCCACATATCCCAACCACGCGAACTCCATCATCAGATCCGGGATTCAAAAGCTGGATAACTTCCTTCTCCTGAGGATTTAGTCCAATTGTGGAAGCAACGTGTTTAGAGACCTCTTGAACGATCTTCTCAATACACTGGTATTCATATGTGTTCCCGTCCCTGCCCAATTAAAGGAGTGTAGGTGAAGTCTGAAGTCATGTTAACTAATACTAATACTTAAGTCATACAAAAGAAGACTAAATATTGGTGAAAAGCTATACCTTCGGAAATGACAACCAGGGACAGCCACAGCCACCACTTGAGCCAGAGCCAGAGCCCATTTCTCGAACCTCTCAGGCGCGACTATGTTCCTATAACTAGATATCTGATGTGGCACATGAGAGGATTCAACGTCGTAGAAAAAGGGCAGAAGCACTTGACCCATCCTCCCCATACTGAGTTCTTCAACGATCTCAGCAAGTTTGTCCAAGTTAGATGGAGAAGATAGATAGCCCACCGATAAGATAACAACGAACATCATGGATTCTTCAATTGTCGTTCTCTCAAGCTCCTGAGGATTCACGTTTAAGATGGTACGGAATTGACCATCTCGGAGAGCACTGAGAAGATGGCCAGTAAAACCGGCGAGTGTGTCCTCGGCGCAGCTCAGCAAGGCAGCAATTGTGAAGGCTGCCATGATTAGCAATGGATTTCCACCGTGGGAAAGTTATCATAGCAGGTGACTTTGATTGACCAAAAAAATTTGACGGGCCTCTAGCTTTAAAAAGGAAGTTATTTTGCTCGAAATAGATTTTTATTTTATGACATATGTTTTACTAGTTAGTTGATATCTTAAATTAAATCAATATTTTCAATTAATTATTTAATAAAAAAATTAGCTTTTCAATGGTTATAGTTAATCATCTTAATTAATAATAAATATAATAAATTTTTAATAAATTATCTTGAACATAATATTTTATTAAATAAATTATTGACTTAATTGAACTTTTGGTCCCTCAAGTATCGTAATTGTGTGATTTTGGTCTCTCGAATTTTAATTGAGCAAATTAGGTCTCCTAAGTATTGCAATTGTGTGATTTTAGTCTCCTAAGTTTCAGTTGCACAAACTGAATCTCCCAAGAATCGCAATTATGCAATTTTGGTCTCCTTTGCAGTTTTGTGTTAAATATTTAACAAATTTTATATGATGGATTAAAGCCATATCATTTGTCATGTCATTCATTGTTATGTCAATCGCCACATCATCCTTCAATGCTACATTATCTGTCTTGTTAAATATTTAACAAAAGACTGACAGAAGGACAAAAATCGTGCAATTGTAATATTTGAGAAACCTAATTTGCACAATTTAAATTTGAGGGACTAAAATCGTACTATTGCGATACTTGAGGGATCCTATTTGCACAATTAAAACTTAGGAGACTAAAATCATATAATTGTAATACTTGGGGGCAAAAGTACAATTAAGCCTAAATTATTTTTAAATTTTTACAAATTAATATTTTTTAAATGTTTATATTTTAATTTATAGTTTTTATTATCAATGATTTTTTTTTCTAAATCCTCGTATCTTTACATTGTGTTTGGATAGGAATGAAAATGAGAAGGAAAAAATAAAGAGGAAATAAATAGAGTGAATAAAACTTAGGTTGAATTTGAGTGGAATTTTAAGTTGTTTGGATTGATAAAATTAGAAAAGAATGAAATAAAATAACTTTTTTTATACTTTTTTCAATTAAAGTGAAAAGTGAAAAAAAAAAAAAAAGTAAGAAGAAGACTATTTTACTCTCTAATTAATATTGTTGGTTTTTAGTTCCAACAAGTAATTTAATTATTATACTAATTTATTAATAATATTGAGTATAAATTATTATATTATATTATTTTTTATAATATTAATTCCCAGCTCATAATATGGCCTTGTAGTCATAACGTTTTGGGCATCAGAGCTATCACGCAACACCCAGTCGATCAAGCAGTAGGATGAGTGGGGTGCAGGGTGCTTCTACGGTGAAGTAGGTTAGTGAGTGCCTCACCGGTGAGCCACCAAATTTACCTGTTATAGGAGGTTTTTGACCGGGACAATTATTTTATAATATATTTATAACTTTTTAAAATTTGCAAAGTAGTCCTTCTATCAAAGTTGAAAAGGGGCAAATAGATTCTGTTATGCAATCAATCGGCAGTTTTTTTGAAAAATTCATTAGATTGTGTTTCATTATATGAATAATTTTTTATTGAGTAATCTAATTAATTTAATCTAATTAATTTCATTTAATTAGAATTAAACGTTTCATCTCAATTTTTTTTATCTGTGTTTCATCTCTTTTTTACTAATTAAATTTAATTATAAGTAAATGTTTAAAATAAATTCTAATTAGATTTAGTCAAATTTAATTAATTAATTTTAATTGATGTAACGTAATTTAATTAATTTCTCAGATGATATATTACTTAATTGTAATGGTGCATCATTATAATTATACAGCTCCCTTTTGCAAATGTAGAAATCCGTGATATAATTGTAATGGTGCATCAGGTCCTTCCATACTATCTATTGTAGTACGCTCAACAACTGCCCTTTTTTTTTGTAGTTCATTTAAGCTTCAGTTTCTTCTTCATTACATTTCCAACTCCTAATCCCCTGATCCTGGTCATTCCACATATTCGAAAAATAGCAAAGAAGAGTCTAGCAAAAAGACTGAAGAAGTCTTAATGATTTCATTAAGAATAAACTGACAATAGGCATCTCCAACGACAAACCACACATTCATTGAAAATTAAATTGTAATATAATATGCTTATATTTTATTCATACCAATCCAAATTGTTCGTCCAGCAACAAGATATCAGAGTTCATTAAATAATGTTAATTTGTACATGTAAAAATAAATTTCCACAAGTCAAGCTTCTTTGTGGCTTGTTTGTGTTCCTTGCATCTAGGGCAATACCTAGTTAATTTTGAAAAGAAAAAAGATTAAAGCAGCAATATCTCTCAAAGTACAAAGCTCACGGTAGTCTAGTATGAAGTCCATTTTAAAACACAAAAAAAAAAAAAAGATTTTCCAAGTATTCTCCAAACTCGGAATCAGCCATCCATCCATTATTAGTTATTGTACCTGAAAATTAAAACACACCAAAAAAAAAAAAAAACTCAATACAAACATAGCATGTTAATTTACAAGACTAGAGTAAATCTACATGAACAAGCTATCAGGCAAGGCAAATATTTATGCCACTGTAGGGCATGGTATGCAATAACTTTTGAAAATTTGGAAAGCAAACCTCAATTGTTACCTGCCAAAAATTATGCAGAGGACCATCTTTATAAGCCTTGTATTTGTATGGCCTAAATGAGGGCATTATATGGTTTCACTATAAAAGATTCAAAATTTGATATCGGAACACAAAACAGAAGGGATATGGAATTGGAAGCAGGGGAAATACACCATACAACCTCAATTTTGTGAAGTACTTATAAAAAACTAAGTGTCATGCAAATTCATGCTAAAAATTAGGAAGTTACAAGAGTTTAGTTTGAAACAAATGTAATATTGTTATTATGTTAATGTGAGGTTTGTTGTATCTTCTTCCATCACCTACAAAACTTAGTAAAAACAAGCTTTAGGATGCAGAAAAAGAATAGCAGTAGTGAAAAGTAAATCTCGGCTGATACAAGTTAAATGTTTAGTTAGATGGAAGAAAATACCAGGCATAGTTAACAATTCAAATGTTTTAAAACACTTTCAATGATGTTTGGTCACATACGAAGAATTATTTGCTACAAAACCACAACTTGCTAATAGGGCCATTTGTAGGACGAAATCCTGCAAGCCATGTTGCATCCACCAATAAGGGTTTCGATTATACTCAACCAATTCCTCCAAACTGTGGTGTTAAACACAAAGGTACAGTATATCACATCTAACTACGACAAGTAATCTTTTCCGAAGATATTGATTGATCAATTAACAATTACATTTTATAATATAGTTCTTTCAAATTAGACACAATGGGATACGGGAATCTCAAATCACTAACAATGCACAAGCAAGATTCGGATATCCACAATCAATTTTGCAATGGGTCAAATAGTCAAATTTTCCAATCTCACAAACTAGTACCTCAAACAATTTCCACAAAGGCTTTCCTTGCGCCCTTTATCACACGACCAAGGTAAGGCCACCATTCCTCACCCCATGTTCACTGACAAGGTAAAGGTCTCCACGGCAGTGTAAGCCATGTAGGGGTACGTTCCAACCACCACGACTGTTGACTTCACTTGGATGTACATTGGCGACTCGAGCAACAACTTCGCGTCGACCAAATCGAGCACGTCCAATCCGATTGCAACAGCACGCAACAGACTCAGCGTTTATTTCGCCTGTGATTGAGTGGGCGACTCCTTCCATGGAACGTTTGAGGCCATGGAGTACACTCACTGACACGCTAACTGAGACAAACCACCCATCGCTCTGCTAGGGTTTCACATCCCCACTTCTCAATCGTAAAAAATCTCTTAATGTTACCCTAATCCTATTTTTAGATGAGGACTAAATTGCAAATTCTCTAAAAACAACTTTAACTGGTAGCAAATCATTCATCCCGACCGTCTAATTTTTTATTAATATATCCAACGGTCTCTTTCAGTGGTTCATCGGTTTACCATATGTTTAGGTACTTCATGTTAGACTCACCTGGATGGAGTGAGGCATGCGAAAGTCGAAAGATGATAAAATGTTTTAAGTTGCAGTTAGGAATAATGATTTGGAAGGGTAAATATGGTATATGGGTTTGGAAGAGCAGATTCCGCTCCAAGCAACTAAAATAATTCTTCTCCTTCCTAATTTACTCCTTCCCATTTCAGTCCTTCTTAAATCAACCCATCCAAACAAAGCATTAAAGTCTTGATAGGTACAGAGGCTAAATTAAATAGAATAATATCACCATAATACAAACAACAAAATAATATTCTAAAATAAGTTACACTTAAATTTTTATGACAAATTAAATACAATTATATCACCATAATACAATTAACAAAATGATATTCTAAAATAAGTTACATTTTAATTTTTATGAAAAATTAAATACAATTATATCACCATAATACAATTAACAAAATAATATTCTAAAATAAGTTACACTTTAATGTTTATGAAATGTTTCGGTAGTTTTTTTTTTTTTTTTTTTTTTTTTTTTTTTTTTTAATTTTAACTTCACAAAATAACAAAGGCTAAAATATTTGTTCAACCAACAAACAACGTTGCAATACTAGCAGAAACACAAGTATTGTCATGCTTGTATGTCCGTATTTCTATTGCACTAAATTTGATAAATTTTTATAATTTCTCTTATTATACATTAACATATATATTAATTTTAGTTTAATAACTATTTTTTTTTTTTAAAATACATATCTATTTATATGATTTTTTTTTACTTTTTGTGTACTCTACTATTTATGGTATAATATGGTAATTTAATATATTATTTCTTTTCAATTGACTCATTGAAACACGTATCCATCATAGGTCATCTCTTAAAATAAACATGCAGACATAAAGGTACGGTTATATAGTAATATAAGTGGAGCAAAGGCAAACACTGCCTAAGCTTTGTGTGCGTGTAATATTGATCCCTTTCTATTATTAGGACGGTGACAAACATTACTATATGATACGACCTACCTTATCGAAAAGTAGTTGCACAATATTGTTAGCAAACCAGATAGATTCAAATGATATGATGTTGTGTTTTATAATATTTTTTCATATGCATGTATATGAGTGATATCTCAAGCGGAAATTAACAGGGACAATATAGTATGGTTAGTTCTCTCAGCAAAGAATAAAGATTTTCTATCTTAAAAATAGAAAAAAAATATAGTATATTAAGACAATAGAGTTTTTCCATGAACAGATACCATGGTTTATCAATAAATGTATGTTTGAATTGAGAAAAAAATAAAAAATAAAAAGTTAAGCTACTATTTGAGAAAATAAAAGTTTCACTTTATATTTACTTTATTTATTGTCTTCAAAAATTTACATAAAAAATAGTAAAAATAATAAAAGAAATTAATGTTTTCTATATAAATTTATAAAAAATAAAATAAGATAATATTTTAATAATTAAAAATGAAAATATAAAACAAAGAAAAATTCTCTAATCTAACGTTCAGTATTTTATTCCATCTTAAAAATAGTAAAATATGGCATATTTTTATTAATAAACGTAAAAACATACTATCACATAAACATGATACAAAATATTTAACAAATAGACATTTTATCGTCTATATTTTATATATAAAAATCTCATTTTTTTATAAATTAGTCACGCAAAATATATAGGTGAGAGGACATATCCAATGCCATCTTTTAATAGATAGAGGTATCTAGCTGATACTTGGGTGATCGGATTTTTTGTCATTATTTTCTTTGATGTTTTTAGGAAATGAAACTACGTGGCTGGTGAGATTTTAATAAAAGTTGGTGAAACAAAAAAATATCTGTAAGCCAATTCATCAAATGGAAACATTTTCAAGTGTTTATCAGAGAAACATATAACTTGGCCGATAATCAAAATTTCTTTTATACCTATTAATTAACTTATTTTTTCCCTCTACAAAGTATCACAATAAAGAGAGATACCAAACCGTACTATGCATACCTCAGTCCATGTAAAACAATATGTAGGTATGTAAAATTAAAGTCAACAAATTATAAAAGATTTGTAAGCCACTTTTGACTGCCAGAAATGGTACCAGTGAGATTATATGGACGTCAAACTTCTGAGGTCTACCTAAGCTTCATTTTCTCTTAGAATTCTGAACTGACAATTCTATCTTGTACCTTCCGTTGTCTCTTACGCCAATATTCTGGTAAACATTCAACATTCGGAAGGGATATATAATTTGTGTCTTACTTTAATCAAAACTATTAACTTCAACATGGATAATCAGATAATAACAATATAAGTGTGTATTTGGATTGGTGGTGAACCATGGTTGATCATGGTGAGTTAAGTCAAACTTGGTTTGACTTAAATTTAAGATGTTTAGTTATTCAAATAAAAGTACTTTCAATTACTACTACACAAAATGGATTTTAAAGCAAGAATTTAAATCTGTTCATATTGAAATGGTTTAAAAAAGAAACGTGGTGGCATTTTTGAAATTATATCAAACTTTTTTAAATTGGTTCAAATATAACCGATTTAACAACTCATTTTTAAAATTAAAATAATATCCCTGCGCACTTTTTAAACCGGTTTAGTTTGAACCAATTTAAAAAGTGAAACTTTTTAAACCGGTTCAAGCTTGAACTGGTTTATAAAGTTACTTTTTAAACTGGTTCCAGCTTAAGCAGTGTAAAAAGTTTGTTTCTTGTATGCTTTGCATGTCTCGATCCCTCTCATTTCCTATTTTCCAACCTTCTTCTTCCCCATCCGGCCCCAATTTCCTCTATTCCAGCTTTCTTCTCCTCCATCCGCCCCTCATTTCCTCCATTCAAGCTTTCTCTTCCCCATTTGCTCCTCAGTTCTGCCATTTTCGTTGTTACGTTAGAGCGCGTTGGAGGGCGTTCCATTGCTGTTGTTGGAGAGCGAGCTTGGTGCCAAGCTTGCTTTGGTTGGAGCTCGTGCCATTACTGTTGGTGGGGTCACTCAATGTGCTCCATTGCTGAGTTTGGAGGTCGCGCACGCACTGGGTTATTCATTTTAATTTCATTTGGTTCGTTATGGTTTACATTGGTTCATTATGTGAATATGGTTGTTACATTTTTAATATTAATTTGAAATTAGTCTTTTATGTTAATTATGTTGTTACATGGGATTAATTACTAAAGGTTATATATGATTGAATATGTTTATTAATATAAGAAAAATTTAATTTTTTGTATGTTTATGAATTTATGAATCTTTAAAGAAAAAGATAAATTATTTAAGTTAGTTATTAACTTAATTATATAAACATGTGGTAAGAATTTTAAGTGTTGAGGATTAGATTACATAAGGTAGAATTAAGTGAAGTTGATTATTTTAGCTAAGTTGGTAAGTAATGAAAAAGAATAAAAGTAAGAAATTAATTTAATTATATGTTAGGAATTAATTAATTGTCACCAAATATAATTAATGTAACTATATTTTGTTTTAAACCCAAAGCTCTAGAATTAGCGGATTACAAGAATCAAAGAATTGGCTACCTAGATTAGGCACTAGTTAGGAAATTAAATGACTGTAAGATAAGACAACTTATATATGTTTAGATACATCCTTAAGATAAAGTAAGCGAAAAAAGGGAGAATTAAAGTGGTTAAAATGCTACCATATATTCATAAGATAAATTGAGTAAAAAATGGAGAATTGATTACCACTGTGTTGTTGACCATACCCTTTGTGAGGTATGATAGACAGTGTCAACAACAGAGAAAACTATTGAATTTTTATGAGATTAGTGAACTCTTGAGTATTCAATTTAATTTGTTGTGGATTGGATTGTCTTACATGGAATTGGCATTTGATTTTGTTATTGAATACCTGTAAATAGGTCTCTGGGAAAGTACCAGAATACAGAGGAAACTCTGTTGGAATTTGTGTATAAATTATATGCATTATGTTGTGTATTTAATTGTGTGTTGTTTTTCTATTGAATTTATGCATTACGAGCAAACCTTAGTTTCCTGTTTAAGATTCAATACAATGATTAAAGTGGTAAATGTTGTATTGAATCTTGAATTGTCCGGTTAGACAGTTTGGAAAGATTCATTTTTTTATACTTTATTAATACGTAATGGTTGCGTCTCATCATAAATTTGAATAAATTTCGGTTACTGCATTTCGTGTTGTCTCTCTGGGTGCATACTTGATTGTGGTGAACTTGATGTCACCACTTTCATTTCATGTACTTGGAGACCAATGCGAAATGTTGTCGAAATTTTGTCAAATTTAAGATATGAGACTAAACCCATACATATTAATCAAGTTTTAAAAAAATGACTTTCTAAATGTGATAGGACCACACCTTGTATTAAAAAAGTGAGATTTACATGCATTAAGATATGGTTTGTGGATAACATAAGGACATTATGGATCGTAGTTGGATTAATTCTAGACGCACAACTGATGAGTATTAGAATGGAGTGGAAGAGTTTATCCAATTTGTTGAAAGAAATCTTCCTGATAGTGGTGGGTTCTTCTATTGTCCTTGTGTTAATTGTTTGAATGAGAGATGATTGCAACTTGAGCAAATACGAGAGCATCTCCTTTGTGATGGGTTTTGCAAGAGTTATACAACATGGACATGGCATGGTGAATTGTTATACATGCCAAGTATGTCTCAAACAGATCAATTTGATGTACCTATGGATGATCGACTAGAGGACATGATCCGTGATATTGGACCAGAGTCTTTTCAGTGAGCTCAAGTGAATGACACTTTGTGCAGTGATGCGGATAAGCCTCTATATGTAGGGTGAACTAAATTCACACAGTTGTCAGCGGTGTTAAGATTAGTAAATGTCAAGGTAAGAAATGGGTGGAGTGATAAAAGTTTCACTGAATTGCTTGAGCTGTTGAATGAAATGCTTCTAGAAGGTAACACGTTGCCGAGACGTAACTATGAGGCAAAGAAGGTGTTGTGTCTGATGGGATTGGAATACAAGAAAATACATAATGATTGCATATTGTACAGAGAAGAGTTTGAAGAGCTGCATAAGTGTTCCAAGTGTAGGGTATCACGGTATAAAGTGAAGGGTGATGATATTGACGAGAGCACAAATAAGGGTCCCCCTGCTAAGGTATTATGGTATCTTCCAATAATTCCAAGATTTAAGCGATTATTTGCCAATGTAGATGACGTGAAGAACCTTACGTGGCATACAGATGGGAGAAAATGTGATGGACAGCTTCGCCATCCTACAGATTCTTCGCAATGGAAGAAAATTAATCGTTTGTTTCCAGTCTTTGGGACTGAGGCGAGAAGCCTTAGGCTAGGACTTGCTATGGAGGGAATGAGTCCTTATGGTAACTTATCCAATAAGCATAGTTCATGGCCTGTTCTCATAATTATTTACAATCTGCCTCCTTGGTTGTGCATGAAGCAAAAATATATTACGCTATCTATGATGATTACGGGCCTAAGACAGCTAGGAAATGACATAGATATCTACTTACGTCCCTTGATTGAATATTTAAGAATGCTGTGGGATGAAGGTGTTGATGTGTATGATGGGTATCGTCGTGAAAATTCCATGTTGCGTGCAATGTTATTCTGTACCATCAATGACTTTCTAGCATACGGGAACTTGAGCGGATATAGTGTTAAGTGGCATAACGCTTGCCCTATCTGTGAAGAAGACACATGTTATGTACAATTTAAACATGGAAAGAAAATAATTTACACTGGGTATCGAAAATTTCTCAGGCCTAATCACCCATATCGTAGACTTAAAAAATCCTTCAATGGACGTTAGGAGGATGGTATTGCGCCACCTATTTTAACTAGTGAACAGGTTTATGAACGGGTGAAGGACATCAACGTCCAATTTGGAAAGACCTAAAAGAGAGTTGCTGAGAAAACCTTGTGGAAGAAGAGCTCGATATTCTTTGATCTTCTATATTGGTGCGATCTAGATGTTAGACATTGTCTAGATGTCATGCATGTTGAGAAAAACGTGTGTGATAGTGTAATTGGCACTCTTTTGAACATTAAAGGCAAGACGAAGGATGGTTTGAATGCTCGTCAAGATTTGGTTGAGATTGGTATACACCTCCAATTAGGTCCACAGTCAGTGGGTAAATGAACATATTTGCCCCCAACATGTCATACCTTATCAAGAGAAGAGAGAACAAGTTTCTGTAAGTGTCTACAGGGAGTCAAGGTGCCACAAGGATACTCTTCAAATATCAAGAGCCTTGTGTCACTAAAAGATCTCAAATTGGTTGGGTTAAAGTCACATGATTGCCACGTCTTGATACAGCAATTCCTACCAGTGGCTATTTGTGACATATTACCTAAAAAAGTTAAACAGACCATTACGCGACTGTGCCTATTCTTTAATGCCATATGCAGCAATGTCATTGACCCTGTGAAGTTGGATGAGTTGAAAAATGAAACTGCTATTATATTGTGCCAGTTAGAGATGTATTTTCCTCATTCATTTTTTGACATCATGGTTCACTTAATTGTGCATCTAGTGAGAGAGATTAGAATGTGTGGTTTAGTTTATTTAAGGTGGATGTATCCTGTTGAACGATATATGAAGATCCTGAAAGGGTATAGTAAGAATCCATACCATCTAGAAGCATCTATTGTTGAGAGGTACATTGCTGAAGAAGCCATTGAGTTTTGTACAGAATACTTGTCACAAGCTGAACTTGTAAGGCTTTCGACATCTTGTCATGAGGGAAGATTTTCTAGTAAGGGTACTCGAGGTGTAAACGTTAAACAAATGAGCCAAGAGGAAGTTCTACAAGCACATTTCTATATATTGAATAACACTAATGAAGTTGAACCTTATTTTTTTACTCACAAAAACATTGTCAAGAAAAATAATCCTAGAATGCCGGAGAAATGGCAGTTGAATGAGCATAACAAAACATTCTTAAACTGGTTTAAAGAACAAGTTTTGAATGATGATAATGCTTTAGAGGCATTAAAATGGCTAGCACATGGACCTAACTTTGATGTCTATACAAAGTCATTGGATGAGAAGAGTACCGTGCAAAATAGTGGGGTTATGGTTGTGGCTGAGCCCACGCACTTCTCTAGTTCAAAAGATAAAAACCCTGTTATGGTATCCATGTGTTACTTTGGAGTTATTGAAGACATATGGGAAGTTGACTTCACAAAATTCAGAGTGCCTGTTTTTAAACATAAGTGGGTTGACAGTAACATCGGGGTACAAACCGATGAGTTAGGGTTCACATTGGTTGATCTTAGCAAGGTAGGTTATAAGGAGGAGCCTTTCATTATGGCATACCAAGCAAAACAAGTTTTTTATGTTAGTGATCCTTCTAACAAGAGATGGTTAGTGGTTCTCCAAAAAAGAAGTGTGCATGTTAGTCATGAAAAAGAAGACTCAAATGCCGATCTTATTGAGATTCCTTCTTTCTCAACACGGATGCCAACTTTTATTGATGAAAATGAAGTGGATGATGTACATGCCACACATGATGATCATCACGAAGGAATATGGGAAAACATTCGTACTTGATAATGTTAGTAACTTATTTATGTTTATGTTGTTGTATATTCTTGTTGATATTATATAATTTTTATTATATTGTTTAATTCTTTTTATCGTTATGTCTATCTTTGAAAATTTCAAACTTCTCCAATGACAGTACTTACTAGTTTTTTTTCCCTTTTCTAAATAGGCACTTGGCTGATTCTTCTGGTAACTCATCTTATGAGTCTACCAAAAAAAAGGGTAGACAAGGTACACGTATAAAGAAACTGACTTTTAGTCAAGCTGGTGACCATCTGATACCAGTTCAGTTTGACATGCTTAGTGGGACATCTGAGGGGGAAAACGCCACAAAATTCATTAGTTTTGTGGGTGTCCTTGCTCAAAGTAAGGTCTCTATCCTTTATGGGGATTGGGACCATATGGAGGAGAGCATAAAGAATCAAATATGGCAAACTATCACGGTATTTTACTTCTACAATCTCAAATATATAAATTATATTTAACCATATTATTATCATTTATTAACTATTTAATTTTATATTGTAGTTGACTTATAATGGTCCACATAATGCCATATTGAGAAAGAAATTACTATCACTTGCGGCTGAGTGTTGGAAGGCATTTAAGACACAACTCACCATGAGATACATATATGAAAAGTTGAAAGACATTTCTCCTTATGAGAAGTATGCATTTTTGGATGAGGAGACGTGGGCAAAGTTTTTTTTGTCTTCCAAGTTTAGTTGCAATCATATTTTTCTAATCATACAATAATATTTGATTAATTTTTATTGAATTTAACAGTGTCTTATCATTCGCAGGAGAAGAGAAAAAAGGGACAAGTGATTGCATCAAAGAATGTCTACCTCCACAGATTGTCTCGTGGGGGATATAAGTTGCTTGAGTAGAAGATGATGATGGAGAAGGTGAGACAACGTCAACTGGAAGCCTCGGCATCTGGTTCTACTGCAGATATTGCTCCTCCATCATCACCGCAACGATGGGATAAATGGAAGGTGGTCCGCACGCTAAAATCAGGTGGATATATATCAAACGAGACACGCATTGTTGCTGAAAAGATTGTAAGTCATTTTTTATTTCAAATTGTAATTGTAACTTGATACGCCATATTTCTTACACATTTCTTGAATTAAATGTTGTAGGACTCATTATTTGAGTAGACCTCACAGGTAACATTTGTTTCTCATAGACGTGAGGATATATTAACTACTACTATTGGACGACCAGAACACCTTGGTAGGGTTTGCGCAGCTGGACGAGGTGTTGGCATTTGTGATTACTACGGACCACCCTCACGTAGTGGGCCCACCTTAGGAATTGTCACCAGGGAAGAGGTGAAGCGAATTAGGCAGGAGATTAGAAATGAGCTTAAAGAACAGTTGAGATGGGAGATTAGAGAGGAGCTGACATCTTTGGGTCTTTCACAACAAAATACAAATGTTTAGGTAGAACAAGCTCATACTCTTGTACGTGTCAGCACAAAGGAAAGTTGTGCTGTTGTTGATCCTTCTGGGGAGGAGATTGACACTGATATCCATGAGTAGTATGAGTTATATGATGATGGAGAGCCTGTTCGTTTAGTCGCCTTTGGGAGAGTATATAGTTTGGGGCCTACCATACACCACATGACCGTTGAGGATAATATGGTGAGGGTGGTGGTTGAACAAACATGGGATGCATATGCTCAAGTTCCTGTGCCCACCGAGGAGGTTCAGACTATCGGACAGACGCCTAAACAGTTCATTCAATGGCCGAGATGACTTATAAAGGTCACATCAGTCAAGGTATATTAAAAAATCATCTTAAATATTTTTTTTCTATTACAAATTAAAGTAACTTGATTGTATTTTATAACCTTATTTTATATTTACTTTTTTTATAGGATGTTCAACTGTCTAGGAAAGATGTTCCATCTAAAAAATCGGACCTTGAAGTTGATCCAATAACACGCTTGTGGCAAGTGGCATCTAGTATGGGGACAAATGTTGTTCAAATAGATTGGGAATCGACATTCCTTGACAGACCTAGTGGTGTAGACCTGTGGATCACCCAAAAGGATGTATTGGAAATTTGTACTAGCAATGATATGCTAAACATCTCAGTTCTTCAATTATGGTTGCTGTAAGTTTAATTTTTTTGTTAATCTCTTAAATACGCATCTCAATATTATATTTAACATTCATTTATATATTTTAGATATATGCATCGTCTCTGTCTTTCAAAGGGCTAGGAGAATGTATATGGATTTATTGATCCGTTGCCTATTCAGAAGGTAGGGAATAAGGATGAAGATTCTCAGACCTACATTTAGAATTGGATGTATAATGGACAAAAACGGTGTTACTTAGCACCATACTTGCACTGGTAAGCACAAGTTATTTCTCACCCAAATGATTTTAAATGATATTTGAATCTCATCACATATATTCTTTTTCCAATGTAGCTCGCATTGGTAATTGCTAATTATTTTTCCTAGGGACAATGCTGTGGTCTTATTGTGTTTGTTGCATAAGAAGCCCAACAAAGATTTGAAACAACTAATAGAAAGGTAACTTTTTATTTATAATATATTTCATTCATGCTTTATATTATAATTATGAAACCTATAACATGTCTTGTATATCTATTTTTTAATCAAAGTCATGATTGGATATCAAACATTGGCACGTGTCACTACGAAGGAAGCGTAGTTGGTTTTTCCCTTATGTAAATAATTTATAACTGCAAATTCAATTACAATTTGTAATTTTTTTTACAATCATTTCTCAAAAAATTCTCATTGGTAGGCTAACAAACAAGTAGGGAGCTATAAGTGGATATTATGTTATGAAACATATGTTGACCATAGTTTCAGCAAATATTGTGGATTCATGGGACGAGGTAATATAATTTTTATTCAGTTACAATAATACTTATTATTGTAGGTGGTTGGATAATGATTTATCTTATTTTTTATGTTGTAGTTATTCATTGATAGGGAACCATTCCCACATGAGGACTTGCTAGACATCCGCTGACGTTGGGCAAAATTTTTCGTTGAAATAAGTAATAAATAGTTTGTTTAGAATGACTTTAGATAGACAAAAGAATAATAGTTTTTTATTTGATATGTTTCAAATATATTATGAAGTTTTGTTGGTTAATGTAAGTTATAAATGAATTTGCTGGCTGTTTCTATGGTATCTGTTTCTATTAGGGTTTGGTTGTATATGTCAAAACAAGAAATTATTTAAAAAAAATGAAACTTTTTAAATCGGTTGTGCATTAACCAATTTAAAAAGTATAATTTTAAATTGGTTTTGGTTAGAATTGATTTAAAAAATGAACTTTTTAAATCGGTTCTATGTAGAACTGATTTAAAAACCTAAACTTTTAAAATCGGTTCTGTTTATAACCGATAACTCGGTTCGATTTACGGTTTAAAATGATAATTTCTTCTATATCGGCTGTATCTAAATCGATTGTAAAACCGATTTAAATAGCAATTTTTAATTGATTTAAAAAGTGTTTTCTGTAGTAGTGAATTAGAAAAAAATCATGATGAAGTTGAAGCAAGAGGGAGTTGCTTCTACTTCATGCAAAATTAATTTTGATTTTTTTTTTAATTTACCCTTACACTTATATCCTCATGCATAAGCCTATTCAATTAGTGATGCCTAATTTGACTAGTTTTTAACTTGTAATGTTTGACAATTATATTGTAACGATAATAATTAGTACAATTGCCTCACACTTAATATTTTGATTATCTATTTCATCCAATTTTAATTTTTTATAAGGATTATGTGTTCTATTTCAAAAGTTAACATAATATACATATATTTTCTTAATTTAATAATTAACATGAAGTGAAGAAATTACTATATATCTATTTATTTTTAATATATATATATATATATATATATATATATATATATATATATAATATATGTATGTATGTATAGCTAATTATAATAGAAAAGAAATATACATAGACCCATTTTGGTAATTACACACTTAATCAATTTTGATTCAAAGTATTGAAACAACATTTTAAAAAAAAATCACTTTTCTAATATCTGTCATCCAAAAAAAAAAATCACATTACTTCAAAATCAATTTTAACTATAATCAATTTTATAAAATCACGTTGATCTAAAATCAATTCTATCACTACCAATCCAAACACACACTAAATAATGCAAAGGTTTAATTACCTTTTTGATTTCTGTAGTTGCATAAACTTTACCTTTTGAGTTGGGCTAATGTGGGTATGACCTATGTGATTGACTGCACGTGGCGATGAGGTGGATGGTGTGTTGGGCTATGACATTAACACTAACGTGGCTTCACCTTATTTGGGAGGGAAAGCTTATAATTACTTCGTCGTTCTTCTTCTTCTTCTTTTTTGTGAAGCGATAAAGCATGGAGAAGAAGAAACTTACAAAACCTAAACCTCTGACTTTCATCTTGCAGTGGTTAGCAAAGTTGGGCACCGATCATCTCCTATATTTCCATTTTGTGGTGGAAGGTGCTAGCCTTGGTGGAGTTCATGACAGAGAGCTTGTCGTGTTGTAATAGAAGGTAAGACAAGTATTTGCTTTTAAGGATTTCAATTTGTGTGATAGTGGTCATGTATCCACACATTTTTACTGTGGATGTATTTCACGGTGGCCGTTTGTTGAGGACACCCACAAAGTTGTGTGGTGACTGGTTAATGTATGTGTGAGGGGGGGTGGGGGGCGAGAAAGAAGACAATGACTGGGTGTGATCTAGATCAATGGTTACTTCAAGAGGTAATCTACTTTCTGAAAGATTTGGGGTATAAGGGGTGTATTCAAATTTTTTTTATCGTATACCTAGAATTAGGTTGGAAAAATGGCTTGTTAGAGTGTGGACTGATGAGGGTGCAATGGAAATTAGTACAATTGCAATGAGCTTTATTCAAAAACATGTTGAGGTATATATTGTGCATTCTTCACATATGATAGAGGGAGTTATGTTGACAACTGAAGGTCATAAGGTGAGTGTTTTTGATGATAATATTGTCATAGAGGATAGTTTAGAAGATGAGGAAGAACCAATGATAAAGCAACTTGATAGTGATAATGACACTGCACATGATTTTGTAGATGATATTGAAGCAAAAATTGCAACTCAAGTTGCTGATGAGTTGGTTGAGGGGTTTGAAGGGGATGAGGGGGAAGACTTGACTTACACAGTTAAAGATGATGGTGAGATGTCAGCTGATTATGATAGTGATAATTTGGACTTCGAGGTACAAAGTAATTTGGAGGATGACTGTTAGGTGTCAAGCAAACATGTTGACAAAAGGTTTCATCCTTTACAAATGGGAAGAGACTTTAAATTTGAGCTTAGAATGGAATTTGATTCGATTGGGCAGTTCAAGGATTCTATAAAGGAATATGCATGCTTAAAGGTTAGGGGTTGAAATTCAAGAAGAATGATGCTATTAGATGTAAGGTGGTTTGTCAAGAATGTTGTGAGTGGACTACATTTATGAGTAAGGTTGGAGAATCTTTGACATACAAGATGAAGACCTTGATAGATAAGCACACAAGTCCTAGGACTCTCACTAGAAAAATGGCCTTAAGGAAGTCGATTTTTGAAAAATTGGTTGAACCTTTGAAGTACAACAGCAACATGTCCCTTAATGTAGTGATTCAAAAAGTTAATCAAGATTACTATGCAAATATATCTGGTAGAAAGGCATATTGGGGAAGAAGGTTGGCAAAGGAAAAGGTGCAAGGAAATTACGCTGAACAATACAACAAGTTGTGGGATTATGCTAATGAAGTTAGAAGGTTTAATCCAAGGTCCACTTCTTTGATACTAATTGAGCCAAATACAGATGGTAATGCAAAGTTATTTATGCGGTTTTATGTGTCTTAATGCTATAAAGTAGGGATTTTTGGCTACATGTAGGCCTATTATAAGTCTTGATAGGTGTTTCTTGAGGTCACCTTTTAGTGGTATATTACTAGTGGCAGTTGGTAGAGATCCCAACGACTAGTACCATCCTCTTTTAGTTGCTGTTGTTGAGAGCAAGAACAAAGATTCCTAGAAGTGGTTTCTTCAAAATTTGTTGGATGACATAGGTCATGATCAAAAATGGGTCTTCATTTTAGACCAATAGAAGGTATGAGTTTATATATGTTCCGAATTTCTATGTCCATGTATGTGTGTTTGTTATTTGACTAATAACTTTTAATTGCATTAGGTCTAGTCCTAACTTTCCAGGAGATGTTGGAGGTTTTTGAACATAAAATATGTATGAGGCATATATATGCTAACATGAAGAAGTATTATGGACGTGGTGTTGTTCTTAGAAACAGGATGTTGGTAGCATGTAAAGCCACATTAGAGGGAGATTGGGAGAAAAAAATGGTTATGATAAAATAGGTGCCTATTGTGTTGAAATGTTCTTCTTTTTTTTTGTCTTATATGCTATTGTGACCTTTGTGTTGATTTGTTGATGCAGGTATCTAAGAAAGCACATGATTGGTTGATACAATTAGATCCAAAACTGTGGTCAAAGGCCCATATGTTAGAGTTTGCTAGGTGTGACATGATTATGAACAACATATCAGAGGCTTTTAATGGTAGGATTTTGGAAGCTAGGGAGCAGCCAATAGTATCTATGCTTGAAAAAAATAAAGGTCTCTGTGTGTGTGTGTAGGTATGTTTGTGTGTTACTACAGGTCTGTGTGTATGTGTGCTAGCAAAAGAGTGTGTGTGTGAGTTTTTTGTATATTTAAGTGTGTGACTGAAGTCTAGCATGTGTGTATGAGTATTTTCTGCATGTTGTGTGTATGTATGTTAGTGTAGTGTGTGTGTGTGAAGTGTACTGTCATGTGTAGAACATGTCTCTTTCTTTGTGTGTGAGTATTTCCCGTGGTTTATGTGTGTATATTGCAGGTCTCTGTGTGTTAGCAGGTTTTTGTGTGCGTGTTATAAGTCTATGTGTGTTAGCGGGTTTGTGTATGTTTGTGTTATAGGTATGTGTGAGCATGTATTAGTGGTTTGTGTGTGTTAGCAGAAGAAGTGTTTGTGTGTGTGTTATAGGTTTGTGTATGTGTGTGTGTTAGCATGCTCGTACGTGTGTGTGTGTTAGCAGGTTTGTGTGTGTGTTACAAGTCTCTCTGTGTGTGTTAGTAGGTCTGTTTGTGTGTTATAGGTAGAGGTGTCAAATGGGCCAGCCCAGCAGGCCAAGCATCAAAAGTGGCCTAGCCCAGTCCGAATTCTTAATGGGCCACTTTTTTTAAGCTCGGCCTGGCCTGACGACCCATCGGGCTGGGCCAAAATGACCCATGACTTTTTTTCCTTAGTTTTTTATATATTGTACAAAGAAAAAAAATATAACATTGGACCAAATAGGCCCAATATCCTTCGAGCCAAAATTTTCTATTATGCCAAAAATTTTATGGCCCAGCTCGACTTGGCTTGTCAGGCTATCGGACCAGCCTGCCAGACCGAGCCAATTTTGGCAGCTCTAGTTACAAGTCTCTCTCTGTGTGTTATGAGTGTGTGTGTGTTAGTAGTTCCTGTGAATGCACTGATTTTAACTCATGTTAGTAGTTCTACTGAGTATGTGAATGCATTGATTTTAACTCATGCTAGTAGCTTGTGTGAGTATGTGCATGGTATCTGCTCTATGTCTCTAAGTGCATTGTTTTTAAATCATGTTAGTAGTTTTAAATGTCTCTTTGCAACATACAGAGACTTACACACATAACTGACTCTCTGTAATAGACACAAACTTACACACACACACATTGCATAACTGATTTTCTCACACACATAGAGAGACTTAACACACACACACACACACACACACACAGAGAGACTTACTCACATAGACACTTACACTGTTACGCACATATTGCATAACTGACTCTCTCACACACAGAGAGACTTAACACATATACACTGCAATAGTACACTATGTAACACCCCAATGTTTTCCTTTAATTATTATTATTATTATTATTATTATTATTCGTTTGCCTTATTTTTAATAAAATGGTATTTTGAGAAAAAGAAATATTAGGCTTTTAAACTAGGGTTTTATAATTAGAATGTTTTTAAAAGTTTTAAAACCCTTTTATTGGGCTTAGTTTTATGAGTCCAAAGTTAGCTTTAAGTATTCCTTAGGTTTCTTGAAAACCTAATCTTTTCCTCATTCTTTTGCTTGTGCCTCCTTGGAGATACCGTGCCGTTAGAGCCTTTGCAGTCAAGAAGTGAGGAACCTTAGAAAGATGCTGCTGCACCGTTCGCATCCTCTTGCTGGAGATCGCCTCTTTCAAGGTAAGGGGGGAGTGAGTTATCTCATTCATGGGTATGACTTTGGTCGTGGATAGAGGGGTTGGCCCTAGACCCCAATTGTTTGTGAATTATATGGTTGTGTACATGCAAAGGGAAATGCGATTTTCCCCAAATTATTAATATGCTTTATGAAAATTCTATGTTTAATTTATATGGATTATCATGGATTGTCTTTTTAAAATCTGTATCTTGGATCTTCCCGACGAGGTTAGATACCCGCTGGGCGACCTTTCGTTGAAAACTACACTCCGCGTTAGCGCCAGGCGGGATGAACAATCTACTGGGCAGGTTGGGTCTTGACGCGGACCCGCTGGGTGGGTTGGTTGCGGCGCGGACTCGCCGGGCGGGATATTTAGCTTGTCGGGCGGATTTGCTGCTGGCACAATGAGCAGATACGATCTTGGCTATTTCGTTCTTTGTGCCTATGAACTCCTTTTTTTGCAGTTTTCAACTCATTGTTGTTTCTTTTTATGCCTTGTTAAGTTTATATTGTGCGACTATTATTTACTTTGAGAAAATTGAGTGTGATATGAAATTGTGTTAATGTTTCATGATTAAAGCCTGTAAAAAGTTGTAAGTATTGTATGTGACCATGCATCATAACATTTGAGTTATGTGATGAGGAAAGTATGTAGGAATCTAGCTGGTGGAGGCTGTGATGGGTTGTCTAAATCTAGCCTTGAGGGTTATCCGGTTGGGAAAACTCCAATGGTCCATGCTGATCCCATGGAGCTGGGGCGTACTAGCAAAACTGGGTAACCCTGACTAATCGCCGGGGGATATCATACTAGTTGAGGGTGCGAGAGCCGAAGGCATCGGTACCGATGACGCTTCTTATAGTCGTGCATTTACTCCTAGTCTACTTTTCGACAAGTTTAAGATGGTAACACATGTGCATAAGAAGTAGAAGCTAGGTATTACATTACATATGTTTGTGTGCGTTCTAGTTTTTGCAAATTACTGTTAATTGATTATGTATGTGATGTGTATTCTACCTGTCTCCATTGTCATACTTTGAGCATGATGTGAGATGTATCTCACTCCCTTGTTTTCTGGTGTTTTCTGTATGTGTCTATGATATACAGGTGACGTCTAGCAGGACCTTGAGGAGGAGTCTTAGAGTAGAGGCATTGGCCTCATTGCAGTCTATTTTACAGCTTCTTTTTGGTTTTGTCAACTCTGATAATAATGTGACATCGAGGTCTTAGTTATTTATTATTTTAGCTTTTAAACTTTAGACTAATAGTTTTACTTTTAAATTGGTTTATTTTATTTTATTTGGACTTGTATGGCCAACTATGGGCCACCATCATTTGGTTAATCAGTAAAGCATCTTATGGAGTTTTAGTAAATGTGAGTTGTGCATGTGATGTCCTTTATCATGTGAAGAAAAAGATTATAAACTATTGTTTTATTTTACAAATGAAAAGTATGTTATATTTTCGTAATATTTATTTAATAATTAGCTTTGGGGTAAAGGGTGTCACACACTACATAACACACTCACTCAGTCACTCACACACACACACACACACACACACACACTACATTCTCTCTCTCTCACACACACACAAACCTGTAACATACACACATACACACAAACATTACACTCATAAACAAACACACACATAGACATTGTAACACACTCTCTCACACACACATAGATAGACTTACACACAGACACAGACTTACACACACTCACACACATAGACACTTAACACACACATATACACTGTAACACACTCACACAGAAATACATTAGCTATAAAACAACTCCTAAACACCATACAAAACAACAATAACAACATCTTCTATAGCCCAATTCTTTTCTTCACCTTTTAAACAAGGAAGCAACAACAACAAATACTACAGAAAAAGTCCCCATGAATAACATAACAACAATTTTGAAACCCCAACCCTTTTCATCAAATCTACAATAAGTTGTCCTTGTTCTACAATAAGATGTTCCACATGTTCATATGTCACCTCGTCAATCCATTGAAAATACCCACAACTCCATGTCTCCTGTATCAACAACCCATAAAAAAATTAGTAACAAAAATTAAAAAGAACTTCAAATCAGAATCGCAATACCTTATAATTAGGACACCTTAGGAATAAACGTCCAAAATTTCTTGGAGTTCTTGACATATAGAGCCTCACCCTCCCTTTGCACACGTAGTAAGACACCTTGGATGACCTCCTACTATTGCTCATCGAACTTCCTTCCTCCTTCCTTGAAGAAAAATGATTCATGCTCATTTTGACAACACCCAAACCTTTAAATGCCAACGACCAGTAACTCCAACACCCACATGTTGCGGATTACAAGAGAAGAAGGCATCAATGGCCTAGAGTTACGTAATCTTACATAAGGAGGAAAAAAGAAGAATAAATCAACAATGATAAGCCAGTTCAGCCCTACACAAATAGCATTAGTCGAAAACAAACGGTAGGGACTAAAAGGGATTAAAATTGACATGTGTAGGAACTAAAAGGAATGATTTTTAATTATAAGGACTAAAAGGTAAAGTTTGTACAACTATAGAGTCCAAAAAGATAATTAAAACTAATGCAAATCATCAATGGAAAAAAAAATAAAATACAAATAACCATTTTCATTACCATGTTACCATAAATAGTAAAGGTACGAAAGATAAAAGAAAATGTTTATAGATAGATATGTATTCAAAAAAATAAATTAATTATTTAACTAAAATTAATATACATGTTAATGTATAATAAAAAATTGACTTTTATATCCAAAGGGAGGAAAACAACCTAACAACAGAAAACTATCGAATCTTCATACTAGAAAACCCAGTAATTGAAATTCCAAAAAAATGAACCAAAACTGCTTATTTCTCACTCTAAAAGTAATTCTGGGTCAGGGAAGTATGTAAATACTTCTTTCATTTTGAAATTCCCCACTCGATTCTTTCCATCCACCATAACTCTCTATAGGTGCAGCATAATCTAGCTCCTCATATTTTTGTAATCAGAAGTTAATGGTATATTATTTGAATAGAGAGAAACTCAGGCATCAAAGCATAAAGAAAAATAATAGCAAAAATAGATTCCAGCATTACCTCAGCAGTAAAAGTGAGAGCCACCTTCATCTCTCCACAATATTCTTAGTCTTACATTGGATAAAATTTTCTATACTGTAATAATAATGCAGTAACCTGGTACTTTTCCATGCAGACTTACTGCTGCAGTATGAGCAAGAATCAGATGGAGTGTAAACATATGTAGTAGAATCACCAACAGTGCAGTTAGTAAACCAATTGGAGCATTTATTCATCTCCAAGAGCTTGAGGGAGGTCACATATAATAGAGTGATAAAGGGCTGTTGTCTTGTAAACAAAAAAAGTACATTTAATGTAGTTTGATTTGGAGTATCATAAGAGAGAGAAAGAGAGAGAAAATTAACTTTTGGTGTCCATTTAATATCAGTTCATTTATAAGATTGTTGTAATATGTGATGCCTTTAATGTTTCCATATATCTCCCTATGAGTATGCTTATAGTTTGGAACTTGGGTGTATATTAGGGAAAGGCCATCCGCACTTACATGCACGAACTCCGTGACTCTTGTATCCTGAAATTCAAGAAAGTACCATAAAAATCCTCTCCTCGAAAAACTTAAAAAAAACAATAATAAACTAATAAAGATGAACTTTTCACTTAGAACAGGAAAGTCAACAAACCAACAAAACTTAGAAACAGAATGATGATAAAATGCAAAAAAAAGAAGAAGAAGATATATACATTTAAAGAAAAAGCACCTTGATTGTAAGTTCTTTGATCTTGGTTATCCATCCACAAAACTAAGGCAGTGAATCATAGGGAGAAAAACCAACAACTAAAAGATGAGGACTATGAAAAACACCATCACCACTACTCATTACACTGGATACTCTCATCTCATACAACTCATTACACCACTCTCCTCATGACTAAAAATAGAAAATCAAATAAAACCGTTTAAATAAAATGCATATAACAGTAGAAGGTGAACACGAAAAGCCAAAAAAAAAAGTGGAATGGAAAGAAATTAGGCGAAGCATTTTGTAACAAAAATCAACCATAGTGTTGGAAAGAGAAAGATGAATGAAGAAGAACCAACTTGAAAGAGAAAAGAAATGAAAACAGGATCAGAAACTTCATAGCCAAGAAGAGGAAAAATAAAAAAGAATCTGTCTTTCCTATTTGCCAATTGGAATTGAAAATTAAACATGAAGAAAAATTAAACAAAAATTTAAGCTTTAGAAAATTCACAGCCACGTTCATATATTGCACAAACAAAGGGCTAGGGTAGAAAACCATCAAAAATTGTAACATAAAGTGGTGGATACTAATATGTAAACAATTGTCCACGCTTAGTTTGCCTTTAAGTTTTCTACCTAATGCAAAAAATCCAAAACAGATCAACAAAATACCAAGGATAACTTACCTTCACATATTGCACCAACAAGGGTCAGTCAAAGCTCGTATGGGTTTTGCTCCTATTCTTGTCTAGGGGCACTTTGTTTTGTAATTTGAAGTGCTCTTATTTTATAATTCCCTTTGAGAAATAAAAATTGCAAGAGTAGAAATATGATGGTTCTGATTTAATTTTTCATTGTGAAGAAGAAATGACACTAAGGGGGTTAGGAGTTAAGATAAACGAATCTGACTCATTTGGGAAAAAAATTAAATGATTTTCCAAATAAAGAAAAAAAAGGGTTCAACGAAGCAGAGGCCAAATATGTGTAAAAAGGGAGTGGGAATGAATGGAAGAAAGAAGATACCTGAAATTGTGAATGTGTTGTTGTGGTGTGGTGCACTAAGTTAGAAGAAACGTATGCATGGTATAAGAGAAAAAAGAAGGCAAAGGAAGAAAAATTTAAAAGAAGAAAAGAGAGAGAGGGAGGAGGGGGAAAGAGCGAGAGGAGGGTGAATAAAAAATGGGAGTGGGTAAAAAGTACGGTTACTAATTCACTCCCAATCAGTTGAAGGGTAATAGTAGTGAATAAGAAATGTGAGGACCAGTTTGCATCGATTTTATTAATTGTTGGTAAGTTTTGAAAGGTAAAATAATTTGAATAAAAATGAAAATCAAAAGAAGTTACTAAGAAAAGCATTTTCTTTATATAATGGTATAGATGAAACAAAATATAACAGTTAAATATTAAAATATGAAAAAATGGGATATACATTGATAGTGTAAAACTTTTTTACGTTATTTTTCAATCACAAACTATCATGTATGATATATTTATTGAAATACTTGATACAACCAAAAATTAATTTCAAATCTTTCCTCAAAGAAATTTAAATTTAATATGCTATTGCTATAGTTAAATAACGGTTTACATAAAAAAAAAGTTAGATAATGGCATCTTACGTGTAATCCCATCCCCACTGTTAAGCTCGTCATGGCTCCATCTTACTCTGAACAATGGGAAGGATACTCAAGTTGCTATGCTACCTCGTTACTCTCAAATTAATTGTGGATTCTTCAATAATTTAACTTGTTAAGTGAAACCATCAAATAAATGAATTTTGAATTCTTGAATGATTTAAGCTGTTATTTGGACATGTGTGATCTAATACAATCTCAGAAGCCAGAGGCGGTTACTCCCTGGATATGTGTAGGGGATTTCAATCTTATCCTTCATTCTCATGAAAAGGTAGGTGGGAGTGAAGTAAATCTCCAGCATATTCAAATGTTTCAAGAGGTGCTATCTGATTGTAGACTGAACGACCTTGGCTTTGAAGGCCAAAAATTCACTTGGTCAAATAAATGAAGGTTACCTGACACAGTTGAAGAAAGGCTGGACAGGGCACTTGCAAATGATTATTGGTAGAAACATTTGGTGTAACAGTTAGGTCTCTACAGTAGCAAGATATGTCAAACCACAATCCTATCTTACTACATATTCAAAAATCTCAGTGCCAAGATAGAAGGGAGCACAGAAGAGTGAAGCGTTACAGGTTTGAAGAATTTTGGCTTGATGATTTTGCTGAATGTGAAGAAATTATACAGGGAACTTGGCTGCATGGTCCCGACATTCCTAATAAGTTGGCTCACGTGGGACAAGTACTGCTTGATTGGGGTCAACTTGGTTTGGTAATATTGCCAGGAAGGTTAAGACTCTTTGAGAAAAGTTAGAGAAGTTCTAGGCAACTCCCAAAACTGATAACATTTTTGAGGAGGTTATAAATACGGAAGGAGAGTTAGGGAATTTTCTAAGATTGGAAGAAATTTGTTGAAGACAACGTTTGCAGGCTTGTTGGTTGGAACACGGTGATAAGAATACTAAGTTCTTTCACCAAAAGGCCTCTCAAAGACAAAAGGCTAATAAAATTAGGAGGATTCAGGTTGATGAGGGAAGGATTGTTGAAGGGGCTGAAGTAATTAGGGATGTTATTTATACTTTTTTCCTGAATCTTTTCTAGTCCTCTAATCCACAAGAGATGGACAATGTTGCACAATTGGTACAGGGGCGTATTGATCCAAATATGGCGGCTTTTCTAGAAAAAGATTTTACAAATGAGGAGATCCATGCAACTCTTTCACAAATGTATCCATCTAAAGCTTTTGGAGAGGAAGGAACACCAGCAATGTTTTACCAAAAATTTTGGCATATTATGGGGGAGGATGTATCACAGTTGGTTCTTCAAGTTTTAAATGGTGACTGTGATCCATCGGATGTCAACAAAACTCTTATTGCTTTAATCCCCAAGGTAAAAAAACCTAGCATGCAAGTGAATTTAGGCCTATTAGCTTGTGTAACGTTATTTTCAAGTTAATAACGAAAACTATAACTAACAGGATTAAACATATTCTCCCTTCCATTGTTAGTGAAAATCAAAGTGTTTTCGTGCCTAATAGAATTATCACTGATAATGCAATTATTACATTTGAGTGTTTTCATTTTATGAAGTACAAGAAAAAAGGGAGGAAGGGGTTCATTGTTCTAAAGCTGGATATGTCCAAGGTTTATGATAGAGTGGAACGGAGCTTTTTGGACAAAGTTCTTCATTATATAGGGCTTCTTGAGAAATGGTGTAATTTGGTTATGAGATGTGTATCTACAGTGCTTTCTCTGTTCTAATGGAGAACCATTTAAAGAATTTAAGCGGCAGTGTGGATTAAGACAACAAGATCCATTTTCGCCATATTTGTTCATTCTCTGTGCTGAAACTTTGTCAACTATGATTTCAAAGGAAACTCATTCCAAATCTCTCCACGGAGTACAGGTTTGTCCACGGGCATATGAAATTTCTCACCTTTTATTTGCTGATGATAGTTGTGTTTGCTAGAGCCACTCTTGAAGAAGCAAGGCATATTTCCAATCTTTTGAAGTCTTATGAAGGGGCTTCTGGCCAAAGGATCAATCTTCAAAAATCTGAGCTCTCTTGTAGGTGAAACGTACCTAGTTTTAGAGTTGATGAGTTGAAAATGCTTCTTAGAGTAAAGGCGGTAGAGAGTCATGACAGATATCTTGGTTTGCCTACTGTTGTAGGAAGATCAAAGACACAAATATTCCAATTTGTGAGGAAGAGGGTTTGGAAGAAGCTTAGGGGATGAAAGGAGAATGCCTTGTCTAAAGTTGGCAGGGAGACTTTAATCAAGCTAGTGGTGCAAGCAATTCCTACCTATATTTTGGGTTGTTTTGAACTCACAATCTATTTGTCATGAAATTGAGAGGATGATTGCCAGATTTTTTTGGAGGGGTTTGGAAGATAAACGCAAATTGCACTAGATGAAATGGAGAAAAATCAAATAGAAGAAAAGAAAGGGTAGCCTGGGGTTTCGTGTAACCAGAATTTTCAATAAAGCTCTGTTGGCCAAACAATGGTGGCGCCTAATCAATTATGAACATTCACTTATGGCTTAAGTGTTGAGAGCCACATACCATCCTCGGCGTAGGCCACTACAAGTGAGAAAAGGCTACAATCCTAGCTTTGTGTGGTCTAGTATTATGTCATCAAAGGATTTGATCTCCGATGGCCTTATCTAGAGAATTGGAGATGGTTGTAGTGTGTGGGTTTTTAGAGACAAGTGGCTGATTGGTGTGGATGATAACATAATACAAATGGCACATGATACTGCTATTAATTATAAATTGATGGTGGCAGATTTAATTGATTCGCAAACAAAATTGGTAAGATTAATGTGCTCATTCCAGCCCAGTTACGGAGTAAAATTATTGAGATTCCTTTGAGTAGAAACTGTAACAATCCTACTTTTAAATATTAAATTATTCTATATTTATTTCTAGAAAATTAGATGAAAATCTCAAAAGATTGATCCTTATGGTTATGTTCATATTAAAAAGTAGTATGTAGTTTAGATTTTTAATAATTTTTTGGAAACGAAGCTCGAAAATTTATAAAATGACTGTTTTGTCCTTAAACTGCTAAATAACAGAATTAATAAATAAAAATAGTTGGAAGTGTTTAAAAAATTATTTTTAACTGATCAATGTACTTAGAATAATTAATAATAATTTTAGAGATTTTTCGTAAATTTATTGAAACAATCGTTCGAAAATGATAAAAATACCCTTAATTGACTGCGGAAACCAATCACAGACTTTTTTACTTTATAATATTTTAAAAATTTAATATTAAGTATATTTCGTTATAAAAATTTTATTTTGAAAGAAAAATAGTAAAAAATATAACAACCTAATTTTAATTTTGTCAATGTTTTTCTAATATTTGACAATGTGATTTTAAAAAATCAGGAAGGAATTTCAAAATTCTGATTGCCATCATTATGCTCAAAATTTTAAGATTTATTTAATTGTGATTTTTAATAATTTTTTTGAGCTAGAACCCAGAAAAATTAGAAAACGATGGTTTTGTCCCTATTTCTCAACATTAAGCGCTGGCATGAGAAAAATATTCAATTGACATTAAAATATCAATTTGAGCTTGAAATCATGTCATATATATTAAAATATAATTTTTGAAATTTTTTGGAATTCCTGTGTAAAATGACCAAAATGCCCCTAGATGTCTATTAAGCCTAGCCAGTATTGGTTTGACATCTAGGAAGGGTGAAAATGGTATTTTTAGTTTATTTTTGGGTAGAATATTTAATTTTATAATTTTCATAAAAATTTTGGTATTTATTGAATTAAAATAGATTTTTTTATGAATTTTCTAGCTTAAAAAAATAAAATAAAATATAATTTGAAATAAATTAATAAAAATTAAGATTTATTATTAGAAATTTATTTTTGGTGAAAAATAATGTAATTTTATAGTTTTGCATTAAAATGCATTATTTTGATATTAAAAGCTAATTTTTCAAGTTTAGGCCTTTTTATTTGTACCAATTAATTCACCTACTGATAAAAATTGACACATGGAAGCTTGGGACAGCTGGTGGAGCATGTCCCCAACCCTAAAATAGGTGATTCACCACCTATTTGAGTTATGTATCCTAAAATTAATTAAAAAAAATTAAAAATAAATTTTATTGCATTATCGCTTCTGTCATCTAGGGGACACCTAACCCACCCTTCTCCTTTATAAATACCCATGCTTCTTGGTCATTTTTCACACATCCTCCTCTCTCTCAAGCTAGCTAAATTCTTCAAGATCTTCTTTCTCTAGATTTTTTTTTATTTTACTTTATTTTTATGCTAAAATTTTATTAGTTTTCCAATAACTATCTTAGAGGTAATGGGGGGAGTGAGGTTAGTTCTAAATTATTATCACTTTGTATGTTGGTAGGAAGGGTTTTCCCCTAAACTTGTGTAGGCATAATTTTAATTATTATTATCATTATATTATGTTTGATGTTAAACTTTAATTTTATTAAGTTGTTACTCTACTCAAATTTAAATTATTAAATTATAATTGCTAAGTTGTTATTATGCTCAAATTTAGATTATTAAATTATAATTGCTAAGTTGTTACTCTGCTTAATTTTTGAAAATTAAAATGCACTTGTTAAGCTGTTACTTTGCTCAAATTTAGAAAATTAAAATATATTTATTTAGTTGTTATTCTTCTAGAATTTTAGTAATTAAATTATAATTACTATGTCGTTATTTTGTTAAAATTTTATATGATTACTAAATTGTTATTATGTTAAAATTTTGGTATTGTGTAATTTCTGCAAAATAAGACAGAAATGTTGATTGTACTAGTGCTCAAATTAATTGAGACTAGGGAAACCTTTGCTTGAGAAGTTAGGAATTGATAGTTTAGTGAGTAATGTAAAGCAAGTGACATGCGGTGGCATGGCATCCTGCTAGAAAAGCTATAGTTTGGTACGTTGAGGAATGAAAGACAGGGACTCACTTGAGGAGGTCTTGGGGGTAGGCATCGAGTGGTGAAGGTCCCATTGGCTAGGGTAGTGCCTTCGAGTTGAGATGTTCGTCTGACCAAGCTCAATAACCCCGACAACTGTTCAGCATTCCAGGATTGATTGAGAGTATACCTTTATAAATGGATATCCTGACTGTTATTTTCCTCAATAATGATGAGGACTGTACCATGTGATGATGTTGATAAGGTATATGTACTTCTAGTCACTTTCCAAGTTCTGTTGAGAACTATTACCCATTAATGGGAAGTATGGATCCATATCTAGTCAAGGGTAGTTTGATACAACTTAGAATAAACCTTAGGTTCCATTCTATTGTCAGCTGTGTTTTATCTTTGTTTTATGATAGATTTCCCACCATACATGTAAAAGTGATTTTAGAATAAATCACCTCACTCCATTGTTTTTCTTGTATGATTGATCGCAATTATTAAAGATGATGACAATGCATGATGATGCTGAGGATGAGTCAGAAGATACTCTTCTAGATTTATAGACCTAGTTTATAATGTTTTCCTTGAGGGATAGGGTAGATAAATACTGCTCTGTATAGGATCTTTTTGATGTATATATTAGGCTAGGTAGTATATGTCTTTTGATGTACTTTTTTTTCTTTTGACTATTATGTATTACTCAAACCATGATGTACAGTTTGATATATATATACATAAACATTTTTTACTTTTATTTCCAAATTCTATTAAATTTAGAAATTTTCTATTGTAAAATCAAAAAATTTTGCTCACATTTTCATCAACTTAATTTAATAATTAAATTGATGTGAAATATATTTAAAATTAAAGGAGCACTACAGAAACTCTCTTAATGATAGGCTCATTTGGAAGCATACATGGGATGGTATTTATATAGTAAAGTTGGGTTATAATGCTTTCTTATAAATAGATCCAAAGTCATACGCATCATCTAGTGCTAATCCTGGTGATTTATGGTACCAAATTTATAAGATTAGAGTGCCTTCTAAATGCTCTAACTTAATATGGAGAGCTTGTCATGACAATTTGCTAGTAAGGAAAAATCTTAGACTAAGAGGAGTGAATATGGATCCTATGTGTCCATTTTGTGAAACTAAGGAAAAAATCAATTGAACATGCACTTGTGTAGTGTGAAAGGGTAAGGAGGCTATGGTTTGCATCGTCTATGGGCATCTGAGTAGAGCAGGAGCAACAGTTATCCTTCTCAAACTAGATTTGCAAATGCATTCTGATGTAAGATGATGATTTCTTAGCCAGTGTTTGAATTTTGTTGGATGGTATGGAAGAGTTGTAACACATGGCTATTCTCTGGGAAACATATCCCATTAGAGCAGTTATTGGCTATGGCAAACTCCCTAAGTATGTATCAAAAGCCATGTGAAGGAGGACGTGCCAGTCATTCTGTGGTCTTATGGAAACCACCGAATGTTGATGACATAAAAATTAATTTTGATGTTTGAGTAAGGAGTGGAGTCGGCATAGGTTGCAGTATGATACCTAGAGATCATATGGGTTCACCTTTAGCCACTACCACAAAATTTGTTTCCGTGTGCTATGACTAATAGTTGAAGCGCCGGCCTTTGAATGGAGCATTGCTATTTCTTCTCAATTGCCTTTCACCCAAACTTTGAGACCGATTGCCAACTGCTTTACACGAGTTGGAAGAATAAGAAGTTGGAGAAGAGGTCGTACCCAGCTGTAATCTTGTAGGACTGTGTTAACTTGACTTTGAGGGGTGGAAGTTTACCATTTACTTTCACTAGAAGGAGGGGTAATTTGGTTGCTAATAAGCTTGCTTGTTTGGCTTTTCTATTACTTAAGCATGTCTGGATTGAGGATGTTCCTCACCAGATTTTACCTTTTATATAGGCTGATGTAACTGCCTACAATGGCATCCTTTAATTTTAATAATATGCCATCTTTTACTTCAAAAAATACTAGTAAGTTTTCATATTGGATTAATTTTTAATTTAATCAAAATTTAACAATAAAATATATTTAAGATAAATATTTATATTAATTTAAATAAATAAAAAATATAAACAACTTAAATATAAGAAAAAATAATGAAATTTCAAAGAAGAAAAAAGAATCAATTTAAGAATATTATTTAATATTTTATAACAAAAAAAATATTTTAATATAAAAAATTTAAAAATAATTAAAAATGATATTTAAAAAAAATTCACAAAAAATTAAAAATTTAATAATTTAAAATTTTAAAGTATAAAATAAATATTAAATAATAATAATAATAGTTATGCTTGTGTAATTTTGTACATGTATATATATATATATATATACATACATACAAACACATACAAAGTTATGCTAGTGTAATTTGATATTAGATGTTTCTCTTGGTTGAAATATGTAAAAGGAGTTTCTCAATTATATTACAGGATTCTAGGTTGCTTTATAGAATTATAATTTTGTATATATTTACTGTCTTTCATTGTAAATTGTTAAAATGTTAAAAATAAAAATATAACAAATATAATATAAATAATAAATATAAAAATATTTTAGTATATTATAATTTTAATATTACAAATTAACAAAATTGAATAACAAAATATTTTTATTTATAATTTATTTTTTTAAAAATAAAGACAAAACATAATTTATTTTGAATATTTTCTAAAAATGCATGAAGTCCTTTCAAATCTTATAAATCTATAAAATCCTTTTAAATCTTATAAATTCTTATGATATAAATCCATTAAAATACAAATTATAAAGTGTTGATTATAAAAATCTTTCAAAAAAATCTTATAAGTCATTATATTCTTACATAGTCCTTTTATCAGTCATTACATTCCTATATAGTCTTTTAAAATTCACAAGAGTTTTTTTTATATCAAAATAGTCTTTTAAAATTTCAGTGCAATACACCTCCCTAAGATTTTTTTAAAATAAAAAATAATTATAATATGTTTTATTTTTTCATGTTGCATTTATTATTATTATTATTATTTTTTAATATTTATTTTATACGTGTGTGTATATATATATATGTATGTATGTATACATATGTATGCGTATATACATATGTATATATATATATGTATATATATATATATGTATATATATTAATATTTATTTTATACGTGTGTGTATATATATATATGTATGTATGTATACATACGTATGTGTATATATACATATGTATATATATATATATATATATGAATATGTATATACTTATATGCATATATGTATATGTATATACATATACATATACATATACATATACATATACATATGTATATATTTGTATATGTATATACATATGTTTATATGTGTGTGTGTGTGTGTGTGTGTGTGTATTGGCACTTAAGAACATAATAGACCTTGAATACGGATATGAGAGAAAAGTAATTTGACTGTCGTTGATTGTGGTGATATTTGGCTAAGTATGCCAAGGTCCATGGTTTGAAAAAGATAGTGGACTTAGTCAAAAATAGACCACAACACATCTCCTAAAAGATAAGGAGATAATGGTAGAATCTCACTAACTGTTAGTGGTAGATTTCGAAAGATCTATGAAGTAGATCATAGTCCCTAAACAATAGGAGCGGTTTTGAACCATGACTAGATAGAAGTGTCCACCAGGATAGCCGAAGCAAGCCCAAATTAGCAGATCCAATGGCCAAGGGTTACTAAATAGGTAGTAAATTAGCTGAATAGGATCTGAGCAATGATTTAGGCAGTTATTTAGTAGAAAAGTGTGGTTGTAATGCTATTATTTGATTATACAGTATAAATAGGTCATGTAATTCACAGTTTTAAACATAGTCAATTCAATCAAACAACCTATTTATCAATTTATTTTGCCTTTATTTACTTTTATTTATAGCTTTACCTTTATTACATTTTAGCATTTACTTTTCAGCAAACCTTTTTTCTATTCTCACCTAGATTAAGTGCTTTTTGGAGTGACTTAGGAACCCATTAATTGAGAATCAATTTTCCTTCTTGGTATCAAATCACTTGATCTTTATTTTGGAATCGTGTTGGAGCAATCCGAGCTGAACCATTCGGCTAGCTTGATTCATGCGACAACAAAATTGGCACGGTCGGTGGGACCAATAGGTGAATACACTCAGAAGCTTGATTCCCCAGGATTGGATTATTCCTGACACATGCACCTGAGATCCAGAAGAACACTAAGCGATGTGGAATTTAGCTAGAAGAAGAACGGTTCTCACAAAGGGAATAAGGCATTTACCTTGAGAATGCCTACTTCCTCAACGGTTACTATGACTTCACAAATGGCGCAAAGCACACCGATAGCAGTATGTATGCTTATTGCTTCAACAACTATAGTAAAAACACCTATAGTCATGATGACCTCGTTTATTCAACAGCAAATAGACATGGGGATACATGACCTTATGCTCTAATTGTCTAAATAGTTGGCCGATATCGTAAAGCCTATGGTACATAATGAGGTACACAACGAGGTCTAATAGGCAGGAGAACTAGAAAACATGCATATCAACACGGGTGATTCAACTACTTTAGTTGTACATGGATACTTAGAACAGTAGAATCATGTAATGGTTACCGAAATCCCCTAGGTACCATTGTATACTCAGGAAGGACCTTTATTCTAGGTCTAGTTGAGTTACATTCAGGCAAGACATTCTTAGGTGGCCTAGTCGAATGCTGTTCAAACAGGATTAGGGAACCCAATCTTGCCAAACATGGTTCATCCAGGGATCCTTGTGAGGGCTCAGCCAAACTACCAAAATGCAGTACCTTTTAGTCAGTCTTCCTTTTCTTAACAAGTCTTTACCATTGCTAGCCCTGAGGGGCAAGTAACGGGGGACTATTCTAACCAGTTTAGCGTGCAAAATTCGTAGGTGAATTTGGCCAAAAGGCCACCAAATGTTATGAGGCAGATTAGGATACTGTATATTCAGCCAAACAACTTAGGTGGTAGGGTGTACACACAGGCAGCCAATGTTGCTACGTATGTTTCCTTTGGTATGGGAGATGCTTCGTGCGTTATGCCAGAGCAGTCATGGAATTCTATGTCACCAAATTAGCTAGTGTATCAACATGTGGTTGAATAGATGCCTTTGCAGAGGATATCCTTACCAGGAAGACAATTGGGTCGGCAATACCGAGTGAAGCCCAGCCGACTTCCTCTTAGCTAATTAACCCAGGGTTAATAGTTGAAACCATAAAGAAGTATTTTGGCATCCAGTTGAAGATGATGGAAAGACCAATTTACCAAAAACCCTATCCTAAATGGGTGGATAGAGTAATGCCCTTGCCAAAGGGATTTAAGACCCCCGATTTCACCTCTTTTTCAGAAGATGACAAGTTCACCATAGAGCATATTGACAAGTTCATTGATCTATGGCAAAGGGAGTTAGAATGAGTACCACAAGCTTCAGCTATTTCCCTTATCTTTAACGGGGACTACTTTCACTTGGTACTCCTCCTTGTCCACTAATTCGATATAGAGTGGGGCCGACATGGAAAGGTATTTCCATGATCAGTTTTATAGGCCGCAACCTAAAGTTACCATAGCCAATTTGATGAACCTAAAACAATAGTTTAATGAATTGGCAGTGGACTTCATTGAAAGGTTCAAAAAGATGGCCAGCTAATGTTCTGTGCAATTTCCTGAGGCTAAGTATGTAACCATGGCCATCAGAAATATACACCTTCAACTGAGGGAGAAATTGGTGGCCCAAGAATGCGCTGATTTAAGTCAGCTTGCCTCCAAAGAAATTCAAATAGAATAGTTTATTTTGGACAAAGAACAGAGGCAAGCTACTCAAGGTATAGGACCTTATTTGGTGTTCGTTATGAATGTCGAGGGGTTTGATGAAGTGATGGATGAACCCCAAGCTGAAGTGATGGTAACCAAGATCCTCAAAGCAAGCCCTATTCTTGCCTAGCCCTGAAACTAGCCAAGGTAAAAGAGGCCAACTCATCAGTAGATAAGATAGAATACTTATTTGACATCTCTAAGGTTGACCAAATCTTTGATTACTTGGTGAAGGATTAGCAAATTCGGGTGATGGATGGGCATAAGATCCCACTGGTTGAAGAACAAAAAGACAAGAAGTATTGCCAGTGACACAAGTTGTACAGTCATTCTACACTGAACTGTATTGTGTTTCGGCAAGCTATCTAGTGAGCCATAAATGAAGGGAGGTTCAAGCTGGTTGACAAAGGTATAGTTGAGATGATTGTTGACACTGACCCTTTTCCTTCTATTGACATCAACATGGTGTCATGTTCTAGGTCTAAACAGGGAAAGAAGGTTACTAAACAAATGTGGTGAGCAAAATCAGCCGAAGTCGAGCACAGGGGGAGTGAGAGAAGAAGTCAGGCCGAGTTTCTTTGAGAGGATGAAACACATGCTGAGGGGACCACGAGGGATTTAGGCTCCTCACCAAGCCTGGGATTAGTGTGTTTGGCAAGTTGACATGGGCCTCTTCTATAGAAGGCCCTTCCTCGCCAGTTAATGGCGCTACAGAATCTCATAGGCTTTCAAGGCCTAAGACAATTGAAATGCACCATGCCTTGCTCAAAGCCAGAGAGCAAAAATGTTCGATGACCTAAAGGAACCTAGTTGGCTAGGTAAGGAGGCAATTAAGAAGCCTTTGTTCGTGGATGATGAGCCTATACCGAAAGGAAGGAAGAGAGTTCCTGAATTCAATATAAAAAATGGCATTAGAACCTTGCGCATCATTGTGAAAAATGAAGCGGTCAAACCCTAAAGAATGGTTGAGCCTCTGACAAGCGTGAAGAAAGGCCAATGGACCCTTAATCGACAAAAAAACAAGCAAGAGGGTCAACCAAAGAAGTTGACGCATACTTAGAAGAGGAGGTAGCAACGAAAGAGAGCATTGCAGAGAATGAGGCAAACCCTCGAGGCCATAACTAATTTGAAATAGAAAGACAGGAGGGATATTGTTACTTCTGAAGTGGACCAGGCCCTTATCAAGGCCTTTAGGATTGTCAAGGATTCAGCAAACACTACTGAGGAACCAAATCAGCTAAAAGCTAGGTTGGACATAGAGATGCCTAGTAGTGTAAAGCTTAAGTCAGTAGAAGTATCGAAGATGAATCCTAGTCAGTTGAACAGAACTTCGATGATTCCTTATTAGATTCTTTATTAAGCGAAGTAGGAGAGTTTATGTTAGCCAGGGTTGATGTGATAAGCCTCATCCCTAGCAAATTTTAGGCTAGTGATGATTAGCCAAACAGCTTGGAAGAAGATGTGTTTGCTGAAGAGGCGAAGTGGACGACTTTGGAAAATGCTTTAGTTAACAACTCAAAGGATGTGGTGTTTAGTAGGCCTACTAACAACATGGTGAGGCATCTTAAGCCTCTATACATTAAGGCATATATTAATGGCGAAGTTGTCAATCGAGTGTTTGTGGATGGTGGAGCAATACTAACGTGATGCCTCTGAACTCATTGAGGAAGCTAGGAAAGGCGAAAAAAGATTTGGTGCCCACCAATATGAAGATGACCAACTTCACTGGTGAAGCTACGAATGCCCTAGGAGTGTTAGTGGCCAAGATCGCTATGAGTTCTAAACCCTTAGCTTGGCTTTCTTTGTGGTGGATGACAAACCTGTTTATTCTGTTTTGCTGGGTAGGGACTGGATTCATTCTAGCTGTTGAGTTCCCTTGACTTTGTATCAATATCTCACATTCTGGGAAGGGGACCAAGTGGAGATGGTTCTAGCCCATTTTTGGCTGATATGAAACTAGCAGAAGCCTTATTCTACTCTCCCCATATGGAGCCCATAAAGGTCCCAGAAGGATATGAAGATGGATCTTGGGGGGCATGCAATCTAATGTCTAAAGTTTTCAAGGTGGAGCTCTAGGTCGATTCACGGCCTTTAGATCAACGGAACCATGAGTAGGCAGAACCAAGTCTTAGAAGATCTTTTGGCTTGACTGACCTTGTTTACTATCAAGAACAGAATATCCAAGTCAACATACCTTTCAAACGGAGAGTTAGGCACATCAAGGACTGGGAGGCTAGGTTCTGCAAATAAGTTTTTCTTCCTTGACTAGCCGAAAGGTGTTGGGGGACAAAGCAAAGATGTTGTGGCTGAAATTGGAGTATGTGAATCACTGACACTAAGGAGTAGGCCATCCTTTGAGGTGCAAGATCCATTAGAGGAGGTAAACCTTGGTACAACTGATAAACCACGAATGACCAAGGTCAGTAGTCTGTTAGCTGAAATAGAGAAGGGCTGGCTAATCGAGCTTATCAAACAATATAAGGATTATTTTGCATGGGATTACCATGAGATGCTTGGTCTATCTAGGAGCTTGGTGGAACATCGACTATTGATTTGTGAAGGTTTCAGGCCACATAAGCAGCCACCCAAGAGGTTTAACCCCCAGGTCATGCCTTAGATTAAAGCTAAAGTGGAGAGGCTACTAAAGGCTGGGTTCATTAGAATAACTAGGTATGTCGAATGGGTGTTGAATATTGTCCTAGTAATTAAGAAGAATGAACAAGTCAAAATCTGTGTCGATTTCAGGGATTTGAACTTAGCCACCCCAAAGGACGAGTACGTCATACGGGTAACCAACATGCTAGTCAATGCTGCTGCCAGCCATGGCATTCTTACTTTTATGGATGAATATTCGGGTTACAATCAGATATTGGTAGCCAAAGAGGATGTGTATAAGACAACTCTTAGATATCCCAGGGAAATTGGAGTATTTGAATGGTTGTAATGCCATTCAACCTAAAGAATGCTAAAGCCATTTACCAGAGAGCTATGGATGCTATCTTCCATGAGCTGATAAGCAAAAGTGTGGAGGTCTATATAAAAGACATGGTAGTCAAGTCTATTGGCTTTAAATAGCATTTGGCTGATTTTGAACAAGCATTGCAGAGGATGAGGTTACATAATTTAGAGATAAACCCTGCCAAATGTGCCTTTGGGGTTTAAGCAAGAAAATTTCTAGGTTTCTTAGTTCATAAGTGTAACATCCCAAATTTCAAGTACTAGAAATAAACCACGAGGTAGCTCTTAGTAGGACCCTTCCCATATGTTATTAGACAAAAGATGCCTTAAGAGTTATTGTTATTATGTTTATTATTATTATTATTGTTCCTATCATTGTTATTATATTTATTGTTGTTGTTGTTGTTGTTGTTATGATTATTATTATTAATTCTTTGTTATGGTGTTGTTATTATATTATTATTATTGTTATTATTAGTGTTATTGTTATCGACACCTTAGTATTAGAAATTAGTAGGAATGTTATCATAGAACCCAAAAGAGCATCTAGGCCCAATAAGGGATTAAAGCCCACTAAGCCACGTACCCACCCACATGTTATAAGAAGAGAATAGAGAAGGAGGGTTAGGTTTAGTCATCACAAAATAGAAGAAGAAAAAGTTAGAGAGAATGAGGAAAAAAAGGAAGAAAAAGAGGAAGAGAAAGAGAAGGAATAGAAACAGGAGAACCTAAGTCCTAGAACTCAGCTTTGTGTGCTCCTAAAGGTGAGTACTCTCCCCTGTGTCTTTTTTTGTCCTTTATGTTATTCTTGTTCATTTATATATCTTTTCCCCTCCTTATACCTAAATTTAGGAATTTGATATATTGAGGGGATTGTGAGGGAGTAAGGGAATTATAGATTAGGTTGACTAATTATCAATGTAGAAGAGTGATTAAGAATCTAATTATTTTATTTTGAAGCATTTAGAAACCAAAGACAATAGGAAAAATAAATTAAAATTGGTACCTTGGATTCGCCCGACAGGATTAGATAGCCGTTGGGCGACTTTTCTTCAAAACTAGATTTCGCGTTAGCGCTAGGCACGCGGACCTGCTGGGCAGGGTGAAATACCCGCTGGGTGGGTTGGGTCCTAACGCGAACCAGCTGGGTGGGTTAAGTCTTGACACAGACCCGTTGGGCTGGTTCACTGGACCGCCGGGCGGGACTTCCGTCCTGCTGGGCGGATACGACCTTTGCTATTCTGTTCTTTGTGCTTATAAACTTTGTTTTGCAGTTTTTAACTCATTGTTATTTGTTTCTTTTATGCCTTGTTGAGTTTATAATGTATGATTGTTGTTTACCTTGAAAAAATTGAGTGTGATATGAAATTGTGCCAATGTTTCATGATAAAAGTCTATGAAAAGTTGTAAGCATTATATGTAACCATGCATCATAACATTTGAGTTATGTGATGAGGAAAGTATGTGGGAATCTGGCTGGTGGAGCCTGTGATGAGTTGTCTAACCCTAGCCTTGGGGGTTATCCAGTTGGAAAAACTCCAATGGTCCATGCTGATCCTATGGAGCCGGGGCGTACTGGCAAAACTGGGTAACCCTAACTAGTCGCTGGGGGATATCATACTAGTTAAGGGTGTGAGAGCCAAAGGCATTGGTACCGATGACGCTTCTTATGGCCGTGTATTTACTCCTAGTCTACTTTTCAACAAGTTTAGGTTGGTACCACATGTGCATGAGTAGTGGTTTAGGAACATAGCATGCATATGCATCTTGTTATTGTGTGATATGTTGAAGTGTGCTACAATTGTAATTATGTGAAGTCTGTGTGACCTTCATGAACAATTGATGTAATGTGAACACGTGTGAAAACGTAATTGTGTCTTGTGATGAAGTGTTGAGATTATGCATATGTGCTCATGTTATGAATGTACGTTATGCTTGTTTGATGAAACAAAATGATGTGGATGTCTAGTTACTAGGCAAAAGATGTGAAATAAATGTATGCTTATAATTAGAATTGTGTTTGCTACCTTAAGGATAAGTGAGAGGCTAGGCCCTAGGATAGTGTTATGAGGGTTTTAGTTGGATAATAATAGTTGTGAATAAGATAGAGAATAGGTGAATTTCCTCATGATGTAATAAAAATGTATAAGACAAATAAGAGAGAAAAATATGAGTATTAAGGTGAGCGTTAAGGGAGTGTCAAGAATATTTTAGAATGTCTGTGACCTTAAACTTGACCCCTAGAAGACAACTTTGAATATCAAAAGAAAGAAGGGTAAATTCTAAACATGAAGGATTTAAATTCTAAAGAGGGTTTTGGGTAAGAAAATATAAGTCATGAGGACGAGTTCTTAGGTTAAGAATGAGATAATAAACCAATATAATAGTTGTGAGAATGAGAGAGTAGTTAACAAGGAGTATTGACTGTTGAAAGGTGTAGACTCGACCATAGGTATGGAGAATTATGAGAGACTTAGTGAGGCTAAAGCCATGAGGGATAAGTGATGAAGGTTGTCAAAGTAGAAGAGTCTGACCCAGCTGTAAAACCTTTAGAGCACTCACTGAGGCATTATGTCTCACTCCTTTAAGTTTCGCCTTTTTCAGGATACATGTGAAGACATGTGCGGATGGAGCTTGGAGTCATGTGCAAGAAGACATAGCCTAGTTTATGTTGTGTTTTTGTATTCTTTATATTTTGTACAACACCTTCGAGTGATAGATGAGTTGTATTAGGCACGTATGTGTTTTTTTTATTATATTGTTCGTATATAATATCTAATTATATTTATGAGTAGTATTTGCATGTTGTTTCTACATTTTTAAGTTTTTTTTTCATTCTTAGACATCTAGACCTAGTTACGGTAATACCCCATAGGGTGTTACAATAAGCAGGGTATAAAAGTGGACAAAGATAAGGCTAAGGCTGTATTAGAAACTAGGCCTCCTAGGAATAAAAAGGAGTTGTAGGGTTTGATTGGCAAAATTAACTTCCTAAGGAGATTCATAGCCCATTTGGCAAGGAAGATGAACGCATTCTTGCCTTTACTGAAGTTGAAAGACATCGAAGTATTGGATTGCGGAGTTGAGCAGTCGAACGGCTTCAACTAGATTAAATAGGCATTGGCCAATCCCTTAGTGCTAGTTCCTTTAGTACATTGAAAGCCATTAAAGTTGTATATTTCGGCTGCCGAAGAATCCATTAGTTGCCTGTTAGCACATGATGTCGAGGATGGTATTGAATGTCTAGTATATTATCTTAGTCGGCTCTTGTATGATGTTAAGATTAGATATACGCTAGTCGAAAAACTTTTTTTATCATTATATCACGCTTGTACAAAACTTGAATATTATTTATTGCCTAATGAAGTTTAAGTGTTGTGCAAATTTGATATTATTAATTATTTATTTAATAGGCTCATATTACAAGGAAGACTTATGAAAAAGGGCTATTAAATTAAACGTGTTTGGCTTAAAATATGTACCCTTGTGAGCCATCAAAGGCTAGGCATTGGCTGATTTCCTTGCTGAACATCCCTGCATTTTGGTAGAAAATAATCTAACCGAAGCCAGCCAATGTGTAATTTTGAAGCCATGGACTTTGATGTTTGACTGGTATAGGACCCAAAAAGGGGTAGGCACGGCTATAACCATTACTGACGCCATGGGTAAAAGTTGAAAGTTCATGTGTTAGTTGAACTCCGAATATTCTAATGACCAAACCGAATACGAGGCCTTAATCTTGGGGCTCAGAATTCTGGCTACCATGGGGGTGAAATATATTCAAGTGATGGGTGATTCTTAGTTAGTCATTAAACAGTTGACTAAAGAGTACAAATGTAATACCCCAACCCTACTAAAAAGTTATGAAATAGTGAGAAATTTATTGCAGTTGTTTGCCGACGAACAGTAATGCATGTGCCAAAGAAAGATAATGTGGAGGCAAATGATTTGGCCTAGCAAGCCTCTAAATACAAAGAGTTGGCAACTAAACTTGATGATTATCTAGGGAACAAATGTCTGTCAATTAAAGCGACTCAGATGGATGATTGGCAGAAAGAACTAGTTAGTTATTTGCAGAATCCTTCAACTGACCTAGACTTTAAATTTAAGCAGAAGGCACTAAAATACGTGTTGATAGATGACAAAATGTATAGAAAGAGTGTTGATGGAGTCCTACTTAAGTGCATTAACAAAGACGAGGCACTTCAAGTAATGGGCAAAGTCCACGAAGGCATTTGCGGGTCACATAGGCTAGGTTCGATAATGAAATGGCTTACTAACAGGCATGGGTATTATTAGCCAACTATTACTATTGACTGTTTTCAGTATGTCAAGGGCTATGAGGAGTGTCAAAAGCATGGCCTTATTCAAAGAGTACCAGTCGAAGAGATGCATTCTGTCGTCAAGTTGTTGCCCTTTAGAGGATGGGTTATGGACTTAATTGGAAAAATCTATCCCCCTTATTCAAAATAGCATGCCTTTATTCTAGTTGCAACTGACTATTTCACCAAATGGGTCTGCTCAACCCATGGGGAATGTTACATAAGAGGATGTCATCCGGTTTATTCGGCGCCAAATAATATATACATTTGGCATCCCTAAAAAGATCACTACTGATTAAGGAAATTTGTTTATAAGGGATATAGTGGTGGCTTTTGCCCAACAATATGGGATTAAACTCATCCATTTGACACCATATTATGCTTAGGCAAATGGGTAAGCCAAGGCCACCGACAAAATCTTGATAGACATGATCAAAAGAAATGTTGAAGGCAAGCCGAAAAGGTGACATGAGACTCCCCAAGAAGTGTTGTGGGCTTGTCGAAATATTAAGTCTAAAGCTATTGACTTACTCCTTTTTGGTTGACTTATGGGCAGGATGCCATCTTGCCATTATAAATTAATGTACAATTGTTAAGGGCGGCTAAGTAGAACTCGCTAAACATTGATCATATTAGCAAGCTATGCTAGTCGAGTTGGATTTAGTTAATGAAGATCGACTAATGGCATTAAACAACATTCGGCTAAACAAGCAAAGAGTGGAAAAGGCATATAATAAGCGTGTTAAGTCGAAGGCCTTTGTCAAGGGCAATTTAGTCTGAAGAACCATTTTACCACTTAGAATAAAAAACCCCAAGTACAGGAAATGATCGCCAAATTGGAAGGCCCTTTTATCTTAAGTAAAGTTATAATTAACAGCTCATACATATTAGTCGATATGGAAGCTAAAAAAACACACAGAAGCATTAACAGAAAATATTTAAAATGTTACTACCCTTCTATATGGGAAGGAGTGTCAACTGAGTCCTAGAAAGAGTTTGCTGAAAAATACAAATCCTTAAAATCAGTGGCTATAAGCCAGCCACCTAGTTACCAATAATCAAAAAGGACTTAGATGGTAGGATCAATCTTCAGCACTCGAACTAATTGTCGCATCAGGAGCCTCAAATACCACAATATCAACAGAATGAGCTTTAGTAGGCATTGCCTTTGGTGTAATTGTGAAGAAGTCTCCTGTAACGACCCACTGTTGCTACAGTACTACATTACAACTTTATAAATTAAGATAATACTAAATAATAAAGATTAAATATTGCTATGATGACATTCATAGTACAAAATATATACAAGAACTAAAATCATATGGCATACACGCCAAATTATACAACTCAAGGGAGAGGGGTACAAAAGAAACTCCCTATAGCTGGTCAAACTATACATCATGTACAAAACTACCAAAAAGCTAGCCACTAAGGTCTTCTAACATCTCCAGCTGAGACCTCCATCATCCACTACGAGAAACTAGGTTTGCTGAAGCTTCACCCTCTGCTCCCACGCCAAAAGACGAGATCATTACAGTTACAGTAACATACAACAACAATTAGCAACAATGGCAACCACAACAAAACAAACAACAAGGCAAGGGTAAACTTACGAAACAAAGACAAACATGATATATAAGTTAATTGTCTATTTCAACAACATTACTACACAACACTCCATGCTTTTAACACCAATATGTCAATGTATGAATGACATGTCTCTCGAGAGATTTACTACATTTTAGGCGATCAACCAGGTCTTGCCCCCTACCATGGCCTTCCAAGCACCGTTCAAGGATTGGCAAAACTCTGATCTACGGATAAGCTTAGTGGTTTGTCAGGATAAGTGTATGTGGGTGGTGGCTTATCGCGACACAAGGCCTACACCGCCTTGGTCCCCTGTAGGATTACCCATCAACTCATCCCTGAGGCTTATCTTTCCAACCCCACGTCTTATCCAGGCACTAGGTTGGAGGGCCGTCTGAGCCACAGCTCCTGTCAACCAGCCAATTTACATGCCTACTCGCACACGGCTTAAGGCCTGCACAACTTGGCCAACAATATATGCATGCAAATGCATGAATCACCACAACATCAACTCAATCACATCCATTCATCAACATTCATATATATGTTTACAGCAACATAACACCACATGGCCTACTTAACACCATCTGTGGTCCAACAATCACTACCAACTCTATGCAAGCCCAATCCAGCCCTATGCATGGTCAATAGGTAAGGTCCTATCCAAATAGCACATACCTCGTGAGAAGTTTCACACATCTTAGGTGAGGTCCTATCTAAGCAACCAGCACCTTTTGTAAGATGTCTCACCATCACAACACAACACAACCAGTGGAGGTTCTACTTGAGTAATCTTCCACCCAACTACCACTTTCCAACAAATTCTTACCTATTTCAACAGAATATCATCTTTGCTCAACAATTCATATACTTGCTTAGTAAGTACCTTCCACACAGAAAGCATATCTTCCCTTTTCGAAGGTTCTCGCTCAGCGAACTCAACTCCAGAGATTACCCCCTTCTTTATACCTAAGGTTCTCGCTCAACAACAAAGGGGGTTGCTCAGCAAATCCAAGCTTTCCTTTCACACTTCGCTTAGCGAGTATAAGTGTCACTCAACAAGTAGCCATTCTAGAGAGCAGCCAAGTCTTAGATATGATCCTCGCCCAGCAAACATATTTTTCGCTCAGCATGATACTTACAACAAAGAGCAATAACTCTCTAGGTCTCCAAATCACTTAGGGAGTGCAGGTTTCGCTCAACGAACTGCTTCCAAGCACTCTGGAACATTCACCCCTCGCCCAGCGAGTATTCTACTTGCTTAGTGATCCACTTTCTAGAAAATTTCCAAAATTCTCATGATCATTCGCTCAGCGAATAAATCATCACTCAGCGAATTCCCTCATTTCCTCACTTGTTCATCCTACCTCAAGCACACTTGCTTAGTGACAATAGAGGTCACTTAGTGAATCCTTAACCCGACAATCTCACCTCAGTCCTAGGGCACTCTCGCTCAGCGAGGGCCTTAGTCGCTTAACAACTCTCTTCAAACAAAACCCAAAAATCTAACCTTTTCACTCATCCTTACTTTAATTTAGTTCAATCAAGATCCAATAAATTCATACAACATCCAAAATCAATATATCCAACAAATTTATGCAAATAAGGCAATATTCACCAATAAATCATCGAAGACTCAAGAGAAACCCATTTTAACAAAAAACATGCATAGAACTCAAATCCAATTAGTTTTCAACACAATCCAATGTCATAATCCCGCTTAACCACAATCAACCAATAAGAATACAATTAAAGTAAGCTTCCCTTACCTCTAAAAGTTATTTGGTTCCTTAAGAATATGGTGTATTGAGCCAAATCTTCAAAGAACCAACCCTCCTCTGACTAAAACACTGAATTGGGGCTTGAAATTCTTTGACACCCTTAACTAACTTGAGAGATTTAGAGAGAGATTGAGAAAGATGGAGAGAAGAGAGAGAAGTGAAATGAGAGAAACACTCTTTCTCTCTCCTTTTTATACTTTTTACCCTTCAAAACTCTCACACAGACTTTAGGCTAACTGAGGCTCGTAACTCATCTAACCACTCCCTGTGGCTCATAACTGGTCCAACTCAATTTGTTTTCCCTCAACAGCTCAAAATCACTCCAATAACACACCTAAATTAGCTCAAGCACATATCTCAAGCTTCTTAAATTCAAACCGAAATTTCAAATAAACAATACACAACCATCACCATACACAACAAATCATATACAGCAATAATTCATTCATTTCTTTTAATTACCTAGATTACATATCTAATTTCTACTTTTTAGTTATCAAAACACTAAATCATACATTAAGAAAACACGTTACACCTCCATTTCAGCTAATTGTGAGGTGTAACTAATCGATGGTAAAGCCGAACTGTCTCCATGACGCACTGTCTAATTCCTGACGCACTGTCTTCATGCATTGGCAAAGTTGAGCCCAGGCCTGTCAATTCATGGTTAAGCCTTCTTCGCCAGACTTGGAGTCCCTCTCCAGAGCCTCTTTTTACTGCAATAGATAATTAATCTCATCATCCAAGGAAACTAATCAATGGTAGAGCCGAACTCGATAAATGGCACTATCATTAAGCTTGGTATTCAGTAGGGTCATCTTTGGCTGTAGTTTAGCCAATTCCTTTTGGATAGTGTCAAGCGTAATGGTGAACTCACTAATTCTCTGGCTTATGCAGGCTTATTCTGTAGGATCAACTTGCCTTTCATTCTCCACGGCTTGAAAGTGGGTTTGATGAGCAACTTTTTGCTCTTGCAAGGTCCTAAGCTAAATGAGATTGCCCGAAGCTAAATTATACCTTTGCTAATGCATGGATTGACTAAACACATTGTTGCTAAGATGAAGAGCCATCTCATTGAATGACTTTCAGCTAGCCTCAGGGATGAGTGGTGAACAGGATAATTTAAGTGAGCTGAAGAGAAGTAATGATCTGCGTATTAGTGGGATCTCATCATTCAGGTGCTTAGTGATGTGTTCTAGATGAATGCCTATGGGAGAATCCTGCGAAGGAGGTGGTTCAATAGGTATTCGCGACATGAAATACTGCATCACTGCTTTATGCGACACTTGAGGGGCTTCAAATTGGAGCTCAGTAGACTGAGTCATAGGCGATATAGCTAAAGTAACAAGAGAACTAGCTGCAACTGGTGAGGTGGGCTTAGGGGTAGACTACAGAAAGAAGTGAGTATCAGCCACCATGTACTAGATGTCGAGACAGGTAATTAAAAAGGCAAAAAAAGTCTAACCTCTAAGACATCTTCGGCAAGCTTGCACCTAGGCTTACTTCCAGAAGTCATCAGAGGAGTTTTAGCTCTCTAAAAGCACAAAAGGTTAATCTCGTTAGTTAGTATTAATGGTATTTGAAATGCAAAATATATCCTTGGTACCTTAGTAGGAGTGGCTTTAGTTAAAGTAACAGCAGTGACTGCAATAGAAGTGCGAATTTGGTGCTGCGAGGTAGCCGAAATAGGGGCTAATGAATCTGGAGCATCATCCAAGTTTATAGAATCAACAATTTGCTTACCTATAGGGTAAACCAAAATACGCACCTTTAAGTGCTAATGCAGAATGTAATAGGCAACAAACAAGTTCAAAATATGCACCTTTAGGTGCTAAAGCTAATGACTTTTTCGCAGTTGGTGCCTTTCCTTTGGAGAAAGATGGGATTGGCTGGCTTTTTGTCGTAAGAGGGTGTACTTGCAAAGGAGCTGGTTCTAGGAGTCCTACATCTTTAGGAATAGCCATCTTGGGCACAAGAGCCACGTAGGTCAGAACAAATTTATAGAATATCATATGTCGAACTTTAGGCCACTAGTTAATAAATGCCGAGGTATAGCTAGGTTGTCGAGGGAAATAGAAAATTCAAAAGAGTTTAGTTAGCGAACCTTTAGCTGAACCAATGCATCCACTTGTGCAGCAGCCAAGGAAGGACGATCCCAGGGAGGTGCTGTAATCCAAGGGTTAGTGGAATACCTTGAATAAGGCCGAATTGGTGGGCGAAGCATTGAGGGTTATAGGGTTCAACCGACACCTTATTATTGTGTGAACTCGACTTTACCTCGTAGAGAAAATCCTTGGTTGTCAGAATGTGCCCCCACCTAAGTATGGAATTTCGTAGCAAATCTGTAGCTTGATCGACATCAAGTCTGATCAAGAGCCATGCAAGAAGTTGATGTTGCTCAATAGGAAGGGTGAAGTTGATATTGGATTGGACAAGTAATCAGAAATCCTTCGAGTGGTCACTAAATTACCCCTAATGCTTTTACCCAAAGTAGCAGCCTTGGCATACCGAGCTGCTTGAATAATGGAAGCTGGAGTAGCCACAGTAAATTCACCACAATACCCAGTGATCCACAATTGCAAAAACCATAGAGGACCAGAAATAGTGTTCAAGTTCTGCCTAGTCTGAATCTTCTCTAGAAACATGAACATTGAACGATGTAATATAGACAAGAAAAGAGTGCCAAGGGCTAACGGTCTACCTAACATGATCAGAGAAACAAACTGCAGATACTCAGACACAATGGCTTTTGATGTCAAGCACATTAAGTACTTACAAAACTAGTACAATTGAATGCACTATGCTCAGCATCCAACACTTTGTCATCAGATTTGGCATTGACAATGATGAAATTGGGGTAACTATTGGAGTAGACGACACCCAAAGCTGGAGAAGGTGCCGAGTATTGGGCCAGAAGTTCATCCTCGACAATAGGAAGCCTTGTTATGAGGGCCACGTCAAATAAAGTGGGGCTCATCATACCAAATGGACACTTTATGTAGATTTATAGAGCAAGTCTACATGATTTTTGTATTAGCTCATAGGAAATTTGTGAGAAAATAAGACCATTAATGAAAGATTTCATGTGATGTGTGTTTCTAAGCTTTTTGCTTAAAATTACATGAATTACCTTTATTTTGTTGGATTTTATGAAGGAAGTTAGATGAATAAAGAAGCAAAATACAATCCATAGATACAAAGGAGTATTATATTTACCAAAGTGGACTTAAAAGAAGCAAGAACCAAAGTGAAGACCACAAAAAAAGCTTATAAGCACGAGAACGGGCCAAAAAGGAGACTTAAAGCGTAAAATAGAATATGTAAGGTTGCGCCTGCCTGGCAGGCCTGCTTTGGAAGTATCCCACCAGGCGGGTTTTGTAGCTCGCCCGACAAGTCAACATGCCCGGTGCCAAAACGAAGCGGATTTCTTCTGAAAAATCGCCTAGCAAGTTTCTAACCTCATTGGGCGGGTCAAAGGCCCAAATTTTAATTTTATTTTAATTCTCAATGGGCTTGGGTTGTGTGAGACGGATAGCCTCCTTCTCTAAAATCTCGAAGATACATTACAAATAGAAGAGAGCTCAATTCCATTCTCATTCTACTCTCTCTCTCTTGGATTTTGACGGAGGAAGGACTCTCCCAGAATTTTAGAGGATTCTCCCTGCATTCTAGTGGACAGAGACTGAAGGCCATCCTTTTTATTAAGGTTTACCTTTAGTTTCTAATGATATATATTGTAATGGGTTGTTTCTCTGTTGTTATGGAGAACTAATCCCTAGGCTAGGATTGTGGTGTAGCCATGCTTGAGATACTAGAACCCCATTTTGATTGTTAATTCTATTTCTCTTTTTCTTTCAATTGAATTACCTTAGTGGTCTTCATTATACTATTTGGAATTGATCACTCCTTGCATGTCTTTAATCAGTTAATTAATCGATGACCGTACTGTAATTAATTGGTAAACCTCTAAGGTAATTGCGTTTAAGACGTTGCATGATCAAACTGCGAACTAAGCTCTCAATCAAATTTGTTCACCCTTTTTGTTCCTAATCCTTTCTTGGATTAAACCACTGCATGACCAACTAGGGGTTTAATACAGGAAAGAGTTTTTACAACCCATGCTAAAGGTTGTGAAAGAACTCGGTAGAGGGATATTGACAATTGAACTTGGGAATAAAATTACGTTTTAACTTGGGGGAAGGAAATTGAAGGCATAGGTGAACCCATAATCTTAGGTTCTTAACTCATTGAAATCCAATTTAATTTAATTTATTCTTTTTTTACTACCTTTTGCATTTTAATTCTTTGAACTCAACCCATAATTGAATAACCTAGACAATGTACATAGGAATTTCTCTGAAGGGTACTCCATATCAGTCCTTTGGGTATGATATTTGGACTCAAGTCCATTGTTACTACTGCGATAGGGTACACTTGCCCTTAAGTGTGTTCTAGACGCATTAATTGCTGTCGATTGAAAGCCGAGGAAAGCGTAGATGAGATTCAAATTGGGAGAAACGTCATGCTGAGATAGAACGTTCATGTCATAAATTCCCCATGGTCTCCAAATCTTGCCTTTCTGTTTGGATACATGAGTCAACCAACTCTTGTAAGGCTGGGTTGCAGATGCTAAGTATGTAACACTGTGGGAAATGTCGCAGGCTTGAACCAATCAGTTGTGATCAGCAAGTGGTATTTGGTGGATTTCAGATAATGGTTTAGAAAGACCATACTTGAACTTACCTTAGAAGAGTTAGGATTTATTGAGAAAGAGTTTCCCTTGGCTTATAGAGCTGGAAGAATCCCTTCCTCAGATTCAAAAAGCTCTAATTCAGCTTGAACATTGGACAAATCCGAGTCTTTGTAACACCCCTACTTTTATATATTAAATTATTCTGTATCTTTAAAAATTGTTTTTAAGTCATCAATGTATTTAGAACAATTAATAATAATTTTAGAAAATTTTCTAGAATTTATTGAGATAATTTTTGTAAAATGACAAAAATACCCCTGGTTGACTGTGGGAACCAACTAGAGACTTTTTGACCTCAAAATATTTTGAAAATTTTATGTTAAGCATCTCTCATTATAAAAAATTTATTTTGAAAGAAAAGTAGTGAAAAATATAACAATCCTATTTCAATTCTTCAACTGTCTTTTTTTTATATTTGATAATGCAATTCTGAAAAACCGGGAAGGAATTCCAAATTCTGAGTCCCACCATTTAGCTCAAAAATTCAAGAGCTATTTAATCATGATAGCTAATAATTTTTTCGAACCGGAGTCTGGAAAAATTAGAAAATGACAATTTTGTCCCAACTTCTCAGTATTAAGGGTTGACATGAAGAAAATATTCAATTGAAATTAAAATGTAAATTTGAGCTTGGAATTATGTCATATATATTAAAATATAATTTTGGAAATTTTCTGAGAATTTTCTGGAATTCTTGTGTAAAATGACCAAATTACCCCTAAATGTTTGATAAGCCAACTAGTACTAGTTTGACGTTCAAAAAGGGTGAAAATGGTAATTTTAGTTTATTTATGGGTAAAATATTTAAGTTTAGAATTTCATAAAAATTTTGGTATTTATTGAATTAAAATGGATTTTCTAGCTTAAAAATACAAAATAAATACATATAATTTGAAATAAATTAATAAAAATTAAAATTTATTATTGGAAATTTATTTTTGATGAAAAATAATGTATTTGTCCAGTTTTTCATTAAAATGCATTATTTTGGTATTAAAAGTTAATTTTTCAAGTTTAGGCATTTTTATCGGTACCGGTTAATTCACCTACAGATAAAATTTGACACATGGAGGCTTGGGACAGCTGGTGGAGCACGTCCCCAACCCTAAAATAGGTGATTCACCACCTATTTGGGATATGTGTCCCTAAATTAGATTAAAAATAAATAAAAATTGGATTTATGACATAATAGTGACATAATGGATGATGTAAAATGGTGGGACACCTAAGCCCCCTCTTCCTCTATAAATACCACCATCCATGGAGAAGATTTTCACCATCCTTCTCCTCCATAAGCTAGAGAGCCTCTCTCTCTAGAATTTTTTCTTATTTAGTTTTTATGTGAAAATTTTGCTAGTTTTCAACTAGTAGAATTTCTCCTCCTAGAAGCTCTGCGCTAATAATTCCATTCTCTTCATCAACCACTTTAGAGGTAATGGGGGGAGTGGGGTTGGTTCTAAATTATTGTCACTTTGCATATTAGTAGGAAGGGTTTTCCCCTAAACCCGTTTAGGCTTAAGTTTTATTATTGTTATTATTGTTTAATATTAAACTTTAATTTTTGCTAAGTTGTTACTCTACCCAAATTTATATTATTAAATCACAATTACTAAATTGTTACTTTGCTCAAATTTAAATTATTAAATTATACTTGCTAAGCTGTTACTCTGTTCAATTTTAGAAAATTAAAATGCACTTGCTAAGCTGTTACTCTGCTCAAATTTAGAAAATTAACATGTATTTATCTAGTTGCTATTCTGCCAAAATTTTAGTAATTAAATTATAATTACTGTGTCGTTATTCTACTAAAATTTTATATGATTACTAAATTGTTATTTTGTTAAAATTTTGGTATTGTGTAATTTCTGCAAAATAAGGCAGAAATGTTGATTGTACTGGTACTCAAATTAATTGAGACTAGGGAAACCTCTGTTTGAGAAGTTAGGAATTGATAGTTTAGTGAGTAATATAAAGCAAGTGACATGCAGTGGCATGACACCTTGCTAGGGAAGCTACAGTTTGGTACGTTGAGGAATGAAAGGCAGGGACCCACTTGCGGAGGTCTTGGGGGTAGGCATCGAGTGGTGAAGGTCCCAATGGCTAGGGTAGCGCCCTTGAGCCGGGATATTCGCCTGACCAAGCTCGATAACCCCGATAACTGCTCAGCATTTCGGGATTGGTTTGAAAGTATACCTCTATAAATGGATATCCTAACTATTATTTTCCTCAATGATAATGAGGACTGTACCACGTAATGATGTTGAGAGAGGTATATGTACTCCCATTCACTTCCCAGGTTCTATTAAGAACTATTACCCACTAATGGGAAGTATGGATCCATACCTAGTCAAGGATAGTCTGATACAACTTAGAATGACCTTAGGATCCCTTTTGTTGTCAGCTGTGTTTTATCTTTGTTTTATGGTAGATTTCCTACCATACATGTAAAAGTGATTTTAGAACAAAACACCTCACTCCATTATTTTCTTCTGTGTATGATTAATCGTGATTATTGAAGACGACATTAACGCTTCGTGATGCTGAATACGAGATAGAGAACATCTCAACAGGGGAGGACCTGAAGAGCTATAGTATTTTCTTTTTGTATGAGGGATAGGGTAGATAAATACTGCTCTGTATAGGATCTTTTTGATGTATATATTGGGCTAGGTAGTATATGTCTTTCGATGTACTTTTGTTTTCTGACTGTTATGTATTACTCAAACCATGATGTACCGTTTGATATATATATATACATAAGCAGTTTTTATTATTTTACTTCTATTTCCAAATTCTGTTAAATTTAGAAATTTTCTCTTATAGAATTAAAAAAAAAAATTTCTCACATTTTCATCAACTTAAATTAATAATTAAATTAATATGAATTATATTTAAAATTAAAAGAGTGTTACAGTCTTATCTAGCATTGGTAGCATTGTCAAGGGTACGATTTTGAGAATCAATTTCAGATTCGAAAGACATGGTGGATATTAGCTAACGAAAAGGTGAAAGGATGAAGGTATAAGGGAATAAGGTGAAACTATAACAGTAAAAAGGAAGTTAAGCTAATTATATTGAGGAAAGATGAAGTTTAAATTTAAACTTTTGTTGTTATTGAAAAACCAAGGTTCATTTTGAATTTACTATAGTGGTTAGGTTGCTACTGTTTAAAATTTGAATAAATGAGTTGGCCATTATTTTCTCGTACTGGATAGCTGATGGTCCAAGTGCGGGTACCTTAAAGATCAAGTGGGCTTATTTGTTCCAAGGGATAATGGGCTAGGGAATAATCATGGGCCTATTTGAAATGATATCAGTGCGGGCTTAATTTTAAAAAAATCATGGGCCATATACAAATGGATGGATTATTCATGCATTTTATCAGCTTCATGCCCATCAACCGAAGGATGTAAGGGGGCAATTGTTGGCACTTAAGAAAATAATAGAGCTCGGCTAGGTGAGGAACGTAAAAGCTCAAGGTTTAGCACAAGCCGAATTCGATATAAGTGCTAGCTGAATATAGATATGAAAGGAAAGTAATTTGGTTGGCCTTGATTTTGGTTATATTTGGCTAAGTATGCCGAGGTCTATGGATTGGAAAAGATAGTGGACATAATAAAAAATAGCCCAAAGCACATCTCCTAAAAAATAGGAAGGAGATAATAACAGAATCTCACTAACTATTAGTGGTAGATTTCGAAAGATCCATGAAGTATATCATGTTCCCTGAAAAATATGAGTAGTTTTGAACCATGTTTAGACAAAAATGGCCACCAGGATAGCTGAAGAAGGCCCAAATCAGTAGATCCAATGGTCAGGAGTTACTGAATAAGTAGTAATTTAGTCAAATAGGATATGACCTACAATTTAAGCAGTTATCTAGTAGAAAAGTGTGGTGTTAATACTGTTATCTGATCATACAATATAAATAGGTCATGTACTTCATATTTTATACACAGCTAATCAATCAAACAACCTATTTATTAATTTATCTTGTCATTATTTACCTTTATTTATAGCTTTACCTTTATTGCATTTTAGCATTTACTTTTCAACAAACCTTATATATATATATATATATATATATATATATATATATATATATATGTATGTATGTATGTATGTATGTATATATAAATACACACACTTATATATGTATATATATGCATATGTATGTATATATATATATATGTGTATACATACATATATGCATATATACACATATACATATACATACATACATATACACACACACACACACACACACACACACACACACACACACACACACACACACACACACATATATATATATACATATATTTAGTATACTCCACAAGCATTTACAAATTTACACCTACTTATTTTTTAGTTGGAGTACGTTAGCAAGTTACATTGTTGGTGTATTTTAAGATAATCCTTAGTTATAACTTGCTGATGTACTCCAACTAAAAATCAAGTGAGTGTATGTTAACAAATCAATATATATATATATATATATATATATATATTTATATATATTATGTTTTGCAATTCACTTGGAGCAATTTTTAATCTTTGTGGCATTACATTTCATTTAAAATGACCAAAGGGAACTACAAAGGCAGTTTTATACCTATCTTCCTCTGCCACGAAAATTTGATAGTATCCAAATTTCATATCAAATGAAGAGAATATTGTTGCATAATGTAACCTTTTGATTAAGTCTGTTTTATTAGGTAATGGGTACCTAATCCATTTTAACACCTTATTTAGAGGTTTGTAATTTATTGCTAATCTTGGAGCTCCTCGTTCTTGTTCAAAAGCATTCAATATGTAGAAACCTATATAGCTCATGGTGATTTTGAAGGTCTAATTAATCCTTTTTCTAAATATTCTTGAATTTCTTTTTGACAATATTTTAAGTATTGTTGATTCATTTGTATAGGTCTTTGTTTTGTTGGGATATCTTTTTCATTAAATCCTTGTGTATATGGTAATGATACTTCATACTTTTTCTATTAAAAAATGCTATTGGATTTGTTTTACAAATTTCTTTTTCTATTTTTTGTTGGAATTCTTGCACTATTTTTTTTCTTCTGTTTTTGGACTCTTTAGTTGTTCTTCTATTCTTTTATATTGAATTTTCTTATTTTACAGATTAATATGTTTCGCTTTTCTTTGTATTAGGTTTATTTGATGTATTGAAGATTCTTTTAATGAGTTTAATTCTCTTGCTCTTAGAGGTTTTATAAAGCTGAAATAGACTTCTCTTCCTAATGTTGTAGATACTAATCCTTGTTCAGTTACTTGAAAAGGATACAATAGAGTTAAAAATAAGGTTCCTAATATTAATGAAGAGTTCATATTTTTAACTAGTACAAAAGAAGTATTGTTAAATATTTTATTTTTACAAATTTTTGCAGTGAATAATTTATATTGAATATTCATTTTTTGATCCATTTGCACTTGTCACTCCTTCTATTGTCTTTTCATAATGTTTTGTCGGTCTTAGTCCTTCTTGAATACAATTTATCTTTGCTCCTAAGTCTATTAAGGCTATCATGTTAAATTTTTCTTCTTTTATTACTAATGTAACTTCACAATGCCATTTATGAGTAGTTATTATACTTAATAAATTAAGATAATTTTGTGATGATTCACCTTCTTCTATTTGAACATTTTCCTGATTTTCTTGAGACTTTAATATTTCTTTGCCTTCTAATTCTAATAATCTATATTCTAATGATACATCATTTTGTTTTAGTAGTTGTATTTCTTGTTTTAAATCTTTGATTTCATTTTGTAAATCTTTTATTGTTACTTGTTCGCTAGGTTTTTTAAACCTATTGTATATCTCTTTTATATCTATTATTGTTACTTCTTTTATAACTTCTTCATCCATTTTAACTAAATTGCTTAATTGTTGAATAAACTCAGTTCTTAATGGAGAGGCTTCCAATTTATCTATTATTGAAATTAAAGTGGCAGTTTGTTCTCTAGTTAACATAAGGTTAGCTTCTACTAAAACAGTTTCATCTTTTGGAGAGGATCTTAAAGCTCTAAAACTATACGCTACTTTTGTTAATTTATAATATATTCTAAATATTATCTGTATTGCACTTGATGCTTCATTTATAATTTCATCTGGTATTTTTACATAAAGTTTTATTGCATTTGTTGTTTGTTCATTGGTTATATCCATAGCAAAATTTGGATAACAGTTAAAGAAAGCAAGTCTGTCATGTAGATTGCTTTCAAGTATTGCAATTATTGAATCATTAAATTGTTTAAGTCTTAAATCTCTTAATAACATAAGTATTGGTGTATTTATTCCTAATATGTAATTAGGTTTTGCTGCTACTTGTATTAATCTTAGATGGATAAAGTTAAATCTTTTTTTGGTGTGTTCATCTAACATCTTTTGTTCTAATATATTTATTATCTTATTGTTTTGAGTTCGAGGGTAACTGTATTCTAATATGTGTATTTCTTCTTGTGCCGAGGAAAACCATTTATTGTGATTTTTATAAATTTTACATTTATCTTCTATAGGTATTGACCAATTATGTAGGGAATTTCTACTTCTCCTATCTCTAGTTCTCTTTGTTTTTCATTATTGGATGAAGATGATTCTGATTTAGTTCTTACTACTATTTGTTTATTCTTATTTCTTTCTGTTAAATTGCTAAGCGATCTCGCTAAACTGGCCATTTTGATCTATGTTTGGGCTTATGGGGCGGGACCACCTCTAACCTTTATCTTGCTAACCAACGGTTTTACTACCCCTCTGGTTTTATTGCCGGGACCACAAGACTTAGAAGCTGACCAACGTCTAAACTCCTCTCAGAGCTACACTCCCCCCAACAAAAGATCAAACTGACAAGAGTATTGAGATACTTAACAAATAAAAGATAGAAACAAGAATGAACAAACAGTATTGAAACTAAGACAGCATACTTAATCCAATATCAGTGCCAACAGGCTCTGATACTATTTTGACAGGATCACATACAGGCCGAAAAAATCGGATATTGGAATGAAATCAGAGTATACAAATGCATCGAAAATGTAAGAAAATAAGATGATAAACATTTTAAAATATTGAAGTTGAAAATGCAAAGAGGGATAAAACTTACAGAAATATTGGAAATTTTATTGAACTTTCAAAACTTCAGAAAATTTGTTTACAAGAGAATTCACTCGGCTATTTCGCTCTACCGAATGTCTCTAAAGGAAGAGGGATTTATAGATATGGAAAAGCAGTCATAATAATTACAAGACAAATAGAATAATTACACTTTTGAAAAAGAAAGTTACATTATTTACTTTTACTATTAACTTTATTTACTTTTGAAATGCCGTCATTGTCATTTTCTGCCGACACTTATTGTTGGGAGATTCTGATTATCTTTTTGTTTGTCTTCTTCTGCTAACACTTTATTCAAACATGTCGTAGCAATCATCTTCATTATCTTGTAAAAGATTTGGTTCGCTATTGGACAGGCTGTCCTCCACATCTGATGGCTGTTGAAAGTTAACTATTTTGAGCCATTCAGCAAATTCTTCTTATGAGGTGGCTAATGCTAATTTAGCCATGATTTTGGATTTTTGAGCTAAGAATAGTGCTTCTTTCTCTCCACTAGCTTCTGCTTTTGTCAGAGGCGGTGATGATTGAGAAGACTTCTTGATCCATTCTTTGATTTTTTCTTTCTTGATTAAATCAATATTGAATTTTGGCCACCATTTAATTCGTATTGATCTTGATAGGAACAGAATATCAACATTATCATATATTTTTGCAGGAGCATAATCCCAAGTTACTATGCAAGTAATCGCTTGACTAGCAACAAAGGAAATAAACCTGTATCCTGGAACAAATGTTGTTTGATTTTTAAAGTATTGATAGACTTCTTTAACTTCTTGTGGAAATATGGCTAGATAGGTCCAAAAAGGTAGAATCATCTCATAAACCATTTTAGGAATTTTAAAGAGATACTTTTCTTGAACCAAATAAACCAAGAATGAGTTCCTAGCTTAAAATATAAAGTATTGTTCCAAGCTTCAATATAGTCAAAGTAATTATAAGTCTGGGGTTTAACCCTTGAGAAAGATTTTGATTCGTACAAAGTTTGTTTCCATTCTTGAGGAAAAAGAATATTAAGAATTTTGATTTTGGAATACATAATATTGTTATTGGAGTCTTTTTGATGATATATTTCAGCAGAATCTGAGTCTACTAGAATAAATTCATAAAAGGTTCTGGTTTTATTTTCTTGGGTAGGGATAAAATGAAAGTTAGGAGAGAAGAGGCTAGAGGCTAGTTCTGTTGTGGAAAGTTTTTGCCATTCTTTTTCGATTACCATTATTGGAATACAATCAGGTTTTCTTGGTATAAGGTTTTGGAAGGTTGTTGAGAGGAAGAGGAAGCTTTAAAATCTCCTAGTTTTACTAAGGTATTATGATATTGCAAAGGAGTGAATTTGTTGGAGGTTGGTACGAGTAGGTTTTGTGATTGTTCTTGTTTTGATGTTGAATAGACAGGGTTATTTTTTACTACCTGTGATAATGGAAGTATTGGAGAATAATCTTTATTGACCCTTGGGTCTATTGTTCCCCATCCGCCTCTGGGCCGAGAACTCCTAGGTGCTAGTGGAGTTGATGTTTTATTAGATCCTAGTGGGGGACCATATTGATCCTTTCCTATTGGTCTCAAACTCATTGAGAACCCTGTAAAAATTCTCTTGTAAGAAAATCTGGTAATACATTATTGTTTCCTTTAATATGCTCAATATTGAAATCAAAACATGATAATAAAGCTTGCCATCTGGCAAAAATATGTTTTGAAACAAGATTTTGAACATCTTTTTGTAAAACACTGGGAGCAGCTTTGCAATTAGTGCGTACCAAAAACTTTTTATTAAAAAGATCATCTTGAAATTATTGAAGACATAGGACTATTGAAAGGATTTCTTTTTTCACAGTAGAATATTTTTGTTGAGCTAGATGCCAGATACCAGAATGATACCTGACTATTTGTTCATTGCTGGTATTGGGTGACACTTGTTTGAGTATTCCACCATATCTTAGATCTGACGCATCTGTCTCTACTATAAGAGAAGCATCTAGATCTGGAATTCCTAGACATGGTAGTTTTTTGACTATTTTCTTGACCTGGATGACTACCCTTGACATTTCATTATCCCAAGAAGGAGGATTTTTTCTTAATCTCTTGTATAGAGGTGCACAAATTATTGTAATATTGGGAATAAAGTCTGCTATATAGTTTACACATCCTAAAAAGCTTTGTAGTTGTTTTTTATCTTTTAATTCATTTGGAAATTTGTTTGCAAATTCTAAAGATCATTGTATTGGAGTTACTATTCCTTGATAAATTTCATATCCTAAAAATCTTGTTTTTGTTTGAAATATTTTCATCTTTTTAGCTGACACTACTAGACCATTTTCTTTTATTATTTCTATAAACTTATTCAAGTGTTGTATATGTTGATTTATTCCTTTTGAGAAAATTAAAACATTATTAAGCTAAACTATTGAAAAATCTATATATTAATAGAATATATCATTCATGATGTTTTGAAATTCACTTGGTGCGTTAGATTTTTGAGCTAAGAATAATGCTTCTTTCTCTCCACTAGCTTCTGCTTTTGTCATATGTATGTATGTATGTATGTATATACATACACATACATGTACATGTATATGTATATACATACATACTTACATATATACATATACATGTACATGTATGTGTATGTATATACATATGTATATGTATATACATACATTTTGAGCTAAGAATAATGCTTCTTTCTCTCCACTAGCTTATGCTTTTGTCATATATATGTATATACATATATGTATATACACACACACATATATATATATATATATATATATATATACATATGTATGTATGTATGTATGTATGTATATATACATGTATATGTACATATACATATATATGTATGTATATATGTACATAGTATATATATATATATATACATGTACATATGTGTACATACAATATATACATGTATATGTACCCATATGTACATGTATATATATATATATATATATATACATGTGTTTATATACATGTACATAGTATATACATGTATATGTATGTATGTATGTATGTATGTATGTATATACATATGTACATATACATATGTATATATACATGTACTTGTACATGTATATGTATATACATACATACATACATATACATATGTATATACATATACATGTACATGTGTGTGTACATGTACACATATATATGTATATATACACTATCAATAATTTTTTATAAAATGTGAATTTTATTGATCCAACTATTAAATTGTAACTTTATATTCCCTTGCTTGTCTGTGTCAAATTTTGTTAAAATTGAACTACAATTGAAAGGTAATCAAATAATTCATATTTTAGTACATTTTTTAAAAAATATTACGCCAATTTTAATTAATATGAATGGGATATCAATTAATTTTGGATTAATATAAAATTTTGTATATATGATCTATGTAAAAAGAGCTTTCAATCCAACAATGGATTATTTTGAGATGAACTTATCCAATTAAAAGTTATTGAATGGTGTAATAGTTGGTAAGAGTTACATCGGTGTAATTTGATCCTTCCTTTACACACACATGCACACAAATTTTTTTTATATATATACAAAAAATTGATGTCGATAAATAGATGAATGAATGCAAAATAGGCAAAATGTTATAATAATTAAATAGATGAATAAAAACACATACACACGAAATTGACGTCAATAAATTGATTTTGGTAAGAGTTACACTGGTATAATTTTTTTTTTTTGGTGAAGTGAAATTTATTCAAGGCAAACTAAATGCCCTTAGGAAAAGAAATACAAGCAAGGTATGCTCTTTAAGCATTACAAATAAAGTCTGGCACTACATCAAAAATATGAATATCATATGATAACTACAACCCATACTTACCTAAACTATTAGCTACTTGGTTGGTCTCCCCCAAGCAAGAGTAAGGCCATGAAAAATACCCCATGGCTCTGCCTCAAATTGTGCAACCACCTACTTTTGCTGAAAAACACATAAGAAAATGCCATTTTCATCTCTGAGAACACCCCCACAAGCAACTCGACCCCTAATTTTTAAGATTGACCCATCACAATTAATAGCTACTTCCCTACAATCAGGTAGGATCCACCTAATGACTGGTTCATTTGAGTTAACTGAAACTGCTTGTTGAAAGCTGTATTGATAATCACGAGATGCAACAACTATGTTCAACACGTGACATGCTTTATAATAAAGCTCATCCAACGACCACACAATATTCTCAAAAATGATTGTATTCCAACGCCTCCAAATTTGGTCCAGTAACACTCTAAAACAAACATTCCATTCATATATTATTTGATTGTAAATGCTCAGACAGGTTGAAGTACATCCAATCATTCCAATTAGCCATTTCAAAAAACTAACCTCTAAGTCCAGCGGGCAAAAACTTCTCTCAACAATTCTTAACAGTGATGCAACCCTGAAATAAATGCATTCTTCAATTTTCTCCCTATATGCAGGGCACGTATCATCTTAAGCCAATCCCAGCCTACATCTCCTTACATTAGTTAGCAATACTTTATGTACTGCTTTCCACATGAACCCCTTAATGCACTCAGGACCACACCAAGTGAAAATAGTCTTGAAAAGAGTATTCACTGTCCACACATCATACTGTTACAAAGAAGCATAGGCTGACCCAACTGAGAACTCATCGTCAAGGGTCAACCGCCAGGCAATTACATCTGGACCTACAAATCTGTCAGGTGGGATCAGAACATGGATTTTATTAACAATATCTTCAGGAAGATTATCAAGAAAATTGTCCACCAACCCATTACGATTAGAGTGACTATATTTAGCCACCTTCCTCTCCAATTCAATTTGAGAAATACTAACAGTCGCCTATTCCGTTAATGGGCTATTTCCAAGAATCCAGTAATTTCTCCAGAAGTTCACCACAAAGCCATTGCCTAGTCTCCAGATAATATTACTTTGAAAAGAATCCCATGAAACACATAATCCTCTCCAATAGTTACTCCCATGCCTTGATTTGTCCATCCTAGGCAGAATATCTGCCTACATTTATATTTGTTTCTAATCACCTAACACCACAATGGCTTATCTCTAGCGTATAATTGCCAATTTGTTCTCATCATAAAAGCCAAATTCACATCCTCAAACTTCCTCAATCCCAATCCTCATATCTTCTTTGGAGAGCAAATTACATCCCAAGAAACAAGATAAATGTTCCTGCCATTCTCATTATATTTCCAGATGAACCTCCTGCAAGCTTGATCAATATCCTCACAAACTGATTTGGGAAGAAGCACAATTTGCATAACATATGTTGGTAAGGCTTGAAGAACTGATTTTGTAAGGGTGACCTTACTTGAAAGAGATAGAGTTCTAGACTTTCAAGAATCGAGTCTCTGCTTCACCTTATCCATCATAAATTGACATGTCACTTTAAAAGCCCTTTTATGAAGAATGAGAACTCCTAAGTATTTCCCAAGGTCCTCTGTCGGAAGAATACCCAAAGCATCGCTAAGTTGTTGCTTGGCCTGCCACCCAACTTTCCTAAAAAAGAATACTTGGGACTTCCCTAGGCTCACATTCTATCCAGAGCTCTTGCAAAACAAATTCAAAATATTGTGGATAATATTAACTTGATCCAAAGATGCTTCAACAAATAGGATCAAGTCATCTACAAAGGGCAGGTGAGAAATGATAGGACCAGTTTTGCTTAGCCTAATAGGCTTCCAAATCGATTGATGAACTGCTATAGATATCATCTGGAACAATCTTTCAATGTATAACACAAATAAGTAGGGTGAAAGAGGATTTCCCTGTCTAATTCCTTTAGTGGGCTGAAATTCTTCTAAAGCTTCCCTATTCCAAATAACCTTCATTGAATGAGAAGAGATACAGTGTCACACAAGATCAACCACGCATGATGGAAACCCGACATCCTCCAAAGTCTCCTTAACAAAATCCCATTTAAGTCTATCATACACTTTCTCCAAATCAATTTTGATAGCCATCCAACCAATCTTGCCACCTTTGCTACGCATCGAATGGAAAACATCTTGAGCTACAATTATATTATCTTCGCTTTGCCTTGATGAAATGAAACTAGATTGGCAAGGACCAACTAGTTTACCATCCTTACCTTCTCTATTTTTGGAATCAAAGTAACAAAAATACTACTTACCTTTTTCACCCTCCCTGGATTAGCAAATATGCCTTTGACCAAATCACATAGATCACTACCCACCACTTACCATTGATTCTGAAAAAATAATGCTTAGAAGGGATCAGGACCCAGAGCTTTAAAACTTCCCATACATTTGACAGCCTGGAAAATCTCTTCACTCATAACCGTCCTTTGTAAATCATGAATCCAATCTGCCTCTAGCACTAGGAAAACATTAGAGAGCTTAAAAGTATTATAATCACCCTCATCCTTATACAACCTCTTGTAGAAGCCAATAACCAACTCCTTGAGCAAGGTTGCATCATTTATCTACTCCCCATTATCATCTTGAAGCATCTTATATTTATTCCTCCTCCTTCTAATAGTCGTGACTCCATGGAAGTATCTAGTATTATGATCACCAAAATACAACCACTTAGCCCTAGACTTTTGAAACCAATGGGGCTCTTCTTCTACCAAAACTTGCTTATATTCCCTCCAAACCATCTTATATTCCACATCTAGCTGATGATCATACAATCCTCCTCTTCTGCGGTCTAACTAATCAAGTTTTCGTAGAAGACAATTTTTCTTCTTGTGAATACACCCCAAAACATCTCTATTCCATTTTCTTAAATCCTCAAACAACTAGGATATCTTTGACAACCAAGAAGAGGAAACATCTTCACAACCCCAGGATGATCTAACACAATTGGTGAAATCATTATGAGTAACCCAGGATGCCTCAAATCTAAAAGGCCTTCTATATTGATTCTTGCTAACCTTTTTTTCCAAACGCAATAACAAAGGTCTATGATCTGACTTCAGCCACCCCAAATGAACTACCATCGCCTCTGGATAATGAATTCTCCAATCAACATTAATAAGGCAGCAGTTCCAATCTGACCCCCAGCCTACCACTCCTCCAAGTAACCATATCTACCTGATATCCAATATCAATCAATCTGGCCTCTTGCAAGACATCTTTAAAGGAATTCATGTCTCTATAACCTTGAGAGCAGCTACCTCCTAACCTCTCATGAAGGGCTAAAGTACAATTCAAATCACCAATAATTGCCCATTCATCAGAGATTATGTCCACAAGATTAATAAGCCCATCCCATGCTAGATGAGGCACCCCATACACTATAGTTAGCAACCAGCAATGGGTTGCTCTCTATTGAACTTGCATGTGAATAAATAATTTGAATGCCTAATAACATCCACCTTCCACACATCTAGGTCCCATAAGCACCAAATACCACCTAAATGGCCCCTAGCTTCCCGAATAAAGGAGCCTCAAAGCCCAATATTCCTAATAATATTTTTCGCCTTACTACCATTAATGTGCATCTCCATGAGAATAACAAAAGAAGATTGATTCTAAATCATCATATCTTTTATAAGAGTACTAAAACCCTTACTCGCTGTCCCACGACAATTCGAACTATCAATATTCACGAGGAACCATTAGTTTTGGGGAGGTATAACAATGCCAGTTGTACTAGGAACCATAAGCGCCCTTATTACTCAAATAAGCGCCCTTATTTTTTTGTAGCCTCTTCCCTCTCTCTCAAATGTTGGACCAATTCCACTGCTTCGGAATCAACATGGACCTGTACGAAAGACAAATTATCCACAATGACCAGCTTATTTAAAGAAGATAAATTATAATGTTGTATTGGACCAGTGGAAGGCGCGTCAGAGCTATTCGTAACACCTTGTGAACTTCTCCCAACGCGGATGGCTAAAACCTCTCCAGCATATTCTTCATATTTAATCTTTACAGTCACATTTTTCTTAAAATCTTTTTTCCTGACTTTCCAACACTAGATTGCCTGATCCCCTGGGGATTTTTTTTCGCCCCGCACATTACGCACTTTACCAATACTTGGATTACCATGTGACATTGCGCTACCCTTCATAGCGCCATCTTGAACTCCAACAAGTCCCACCTTAGTCAGCAATTGTGGTCCCTCATTATTCCCAATAATTGAAACCGCCTCATCAATACTTGAAGCCTTCGCAACCCCTGGCCCTTCTAATATCTCCATCGAATTTGTAACAGCCTCTTTTAAATGTGTCACGGCTGCAACATGATGGGGTTGGGATTCTCTTTCCACATTAGAAATAGCATTATTATTTTGAATATCCTTTTTTGAGCCCTCATTCTTCAGGCCTGAATTCATAATCCCCTCTTTCCCTTTTTTCTTCGTTTTGGATTTTTTAATAATCATCCAAGGGCCATACAAACTTTCCTCGTCATGTAACTGATTACCTTCCTGAATTAAATTCTGGCTTAATTGTGGAATAGGGCTGACATCAGCCTTAATATGAGGTTGACCCTTTGCCCTAGGTTCCACCATCTACACCTTCTCTGTTTGACCCAAAAATTCAACATATTGATCCTTCTTATGACCAACCTTTTCACATCGAATGCAAACCGCATGCAGACCCTCATATTGAAGACGTAAGGGAATCCCACAAACATGAATATGCATCACTAAGGATTTTTCAAGATTCGGTTTCACACAAATACGTGCAATTTTCCATGTGAGTGGATAGAGGTCAACCGATCCATCTTGAGAAAATTCCCTAAAGATATGTCTAGCCCTCTAACGAATATCTCATTATACACTCAATTGGAAGTTGTTGACTGCGAATCCAGACAACCATCTTCGTAGATTTTTCCACATGCATTAGGTGAAAAGGTTTCCAATGTTGTACAATTAGATAGTGATCCGCTACCATCCATGGACCTTCGTACAAAGCAAACTTGTAATCTTCTTTGTGACACCCATTTACATTGGACACAATCTATACTAATTTATTTACTTAATTAGTTATTATTTGCGAATTGATAAAAATGTAAATAATTTTTTTTTGTTTTATTTTATGCTTGATTGTCTTTTGATACTTTTAAAATAGAAAAAATAGTAATTAAAAAAGAATTTGAAAATAGAAGTAAAAGATAAAAGAAATAAGTCTATATTATATGTGTCCATAATATATATATATCGTCATCAAATAAGAAAAGATCATCACTAAAATGCATACAGCTGAAATACAAAGAAACTAAGTACAAGGAAATCATCGAGATATAGGGAAATTCAAAAGTACATCAAAAGAGACATAACCTACCCGGCTATATACATCAAAAGATCCTAGTCAAAGTAGTGTCTATCATCTATCCTATCCCATATACAAAAAAAGAGGTTGCCAATTAGAAGCTACAAGGTCCTCATTAGTCAAAGTCTCCTTTAAAGCCTCGATAGCTGCATGCTGGGTGTGTCAATTGAGCACCTCATTAGGTGACCCAAGCTCGAAGGAAAAGGAAGGTGATGAGGTGTGCCATCCATTGGGCATCCTCACCTGATACTCGATCATAGGGAAATCAACATGGGACTCAACTAGCATTATCTCCATGGGTGAACCTGTTGGATCATCATCGAGTGGTTGCTCAGCTCCAATTGGATCATCAGCTTGTGGCTGCTCGGCTGGAGGAGGAGGAAAGAAGTTCACGAATGGTGCTATAAAAGAAACTCCAAGATCTGCAAGTGGCGAGGGAGGTGTAGGAGGGGCATAGAAAAGTTTAGTGGCAGTGTAGATGCTACCGAGATAGGAATTAATAGTAAAAGAGACAAGGGGGCATAGACACCCCAGGTATCAAAGATAGGAAGGTAATCGTCATGAAGCCAAGATAAGTCAAGTAGTCTGTATCCTTGAGATAAGACCAAGTCCTTGCATCGTGGTAATCAATGTGAAGGTTGAAAAGGATGGGCATTGCCATCTTTATGTATCCAACCATGAACAACATACATAAAAAGAAAAGATAGAGGAGTGGGGTGATTTGTTCTTAAAATCACTTTCACATAGATAGTATGAAATCCTACCGTCAAACACAGATGAAACACAACTGACAATTATAAAAAAAGGAAACCTAAAGTTTTATCTAAGTTATAGTAGTCTACCCTTGACTCTGTATGGATCCATATTTTCCATTGATGAGTAATCATTCACATAAGAATTGAAAAGTGATTAGGAGTACATATACCTCTCATTTCATCATCATGGTACAATCCTCATTATCATCAAGGAATAGAGCAATCTTTCAGCTTAGGACATTCATCATCAACAAAGATGTATACTTTCACACCAATCCTAGAATGTAGAGCAATTGTTGGGGTTATTAAGCTTGGTTAGGAGAGTATCCCAGCTCAAGAGCGTTACCTTGGCCATTGGAATTTTCACCGCTAGATATCTTACCCTAAGACCTCTGCAAGTGGGTCCCTATCTTTTGTTCCTCAGCGTACCAAACTGTGGCTTCCCATGCAAGGTGTCATGTGTAATGACCCTCTATCGCTACAGTACCACTTATTACTTCATACTTACTAAGATGTTCAAAAATAAATAATCAACATGCTATTATAATCTCATCCATACCATAAAGTATATATGTATATATAAGATATGAAACAATATAATATACAGGCCAAGTTATACAATATCGAGGGAGAGGGATATAAAAGAAAACTCCCTACAACTGGTCAACTCTACGATATATACATCAACCACAACATAAAAGAATCAAAAGAGCTTCCAGAAAAGCTCTGCCCATAACGGGCATTCTACCATCTCCACTGAGACCTCCAAGCATCAACTGTGGGAAGCTAGGTCTACTGAAGCTTCACCCTCTGCTCTCATGCCAAACAACGTGATCATCATAGTCACAGCAACACACGACAACAAACAGCAATAAGGCAACCACAACAAAACAAACAGCAAGGCAAGGGTAAGCTTACAAAACAAAAACAAGCATATAATATGCAATCCATATCATCAAGTCATCGACATACTAATTTAGAATCCAATTCATCAAAGAATGAGTTTATATACATAACAGCACAACACATCATGTTTTCAACCCCTACATGTCAATCAATGAATGACACGACTCTCGAGAGATTTCTACATTCTAGAGACATTAGGTTAGAGGCCCATCTAAGCTGTAGCTCCTGTCAACCAACTAGCTTATAGTTGGAGACCCATCTAAGTCGAAGCTCCTGTCAACGAGCCAAACTATAGTTGGAGGCCCATCTAAGCCGAAGCTCCTGTCAGCCAACCAATTTATATGCCTACCTGCACACGACTTGAGGCTCCCACAACCTCAGCCAACAACATATGCATGAAAATGCATGAGTCACAACAACAACAACTCATACATAACTATTCATCTCTCTCTCTTTCTCTCTCTCTCTCTCTCTCTCTATATATATATATATATATATATATATATATATATATATATATATATCATCATGACACCACGTGGCCTACTCAACACCACCTGTGGTCCAACAATCACCATCAATCCCATGCAGGCCCAATCCAGCTCTTGCATGGTCAACAAATAAGGCACTATCCAAGCAACACATACCTTTAAAAATTCTCACACAGCACTGCGACCAATATTGTAACGACCCAATTGTCGCTATTAAACAACCCTACTAAACATACACCACATACACCTTATCAGGTGAATAAAATCATATAATATCTGTATATTTGTCATCATCATATCATACACAACAATGGGATAACACCAGTCCATATCAAACATATCAAAATATACATCACCGAGGAAGCGGAATACAAAACTCACTCCCTATAGCCGGTCAATCTATACAATCCCATCAAAAGAATATAATGAAACTGAATCATAACTAAAGCAACAAAACTTGGCTTTCCCAAGCCAAACATCTCCAGGTCTCTGCTCCATCCTCAACTCTGAGTCGCCAGACCCACGGAAGCCTCGCCATCTGCTTCCACGCCATAAGATGTGATCATCACAGGCACATCAGCACAACAACAACAATAGGGCAACCAACAACAATAAAACATGGCAAGGGTAAGCTTACTAAAACAACGACATAGTATACGATTTTGGAGATCATCAACAATTCACAATATTCAATCACAAGTATATGGCACACCATCATATATCCAGAGTTCTCAACATCTACATACAGATGTACATATATAAAGCATTCATTTACATGGCAAAGAGTTCTCAATCCAGAATTCCATATCATAACCAATCCGTCACAACTATGTCAATGCATGATGACACGATTCTCAAGAGATTTACAACATTTCGGGCAATCAGCCAGGTCTCATCCCCTATTGTGGCCTATCTAAGCACCATTCAGGGATTGTCAAACTCTGATTTGCGGATAAACTTAGTGGTTTGGCAGGATAAGTGTATGTAGGTAGTGGCTTACTGCGACACAAGGCCTGCATCACCTTGGCCTCCTGTGGAGTCGCCCATCCATTCATCCTCGAAGGCCCATCGTTAGCTGCCCTACGTCTTATCCAGCACTAGGTTGGAAGCCCATCTGAGTTCTAACTTTGGTCACCATCCAACTTACGTGCCTACCTACACCACGGCATGAGCTCCATCGTTAGCTACCTTAGTTGCCAACTATGCATGAATGCATGTACTACACACCATCAACCACTCAACCACAGCCAATAAACATACGACATATATATATGTATATCAATACAACTAGTGGCAAAGAGGTCCATCGTCAGCTACCTCACATGACCACTCGACATCCATAAACACCATATCGGCCCCAAACTAGGCTCAATCATAATCAACAGGTAAGGCCTTATCTAAGCAGCCCACCTCGTGAGGAACAATATCATACATAACAAGCGGAGGTCTTATCTAAGCAACCTTCCACCTCAATGACATATCCAACAATCAATTCATAATTTAAAACCAAGACCCTTTTTGAAAACCATTTGGAAGATAGGTAAATCTGGAAATTTACAAAAAAACTTTGAAACAATTCGCTTCATTAAATTAAAGAAAATCATATCCCAACTGGACAACTCTCCATTTTTCTTAAATAGAGCTTTTGAAAATGTATAATACTCTTTTTATATGTGTATATACAAAATACTTCGCGTTTTGAAATGAAAACTGTGAAATCTTAGATGGTACATTCAGTTTTGAAATAACAAATTATGTACTATAGTAACAGATTATATCTGTTTAGTAAAAATGCATCAGATTTCATTTTTTAGCAGAGATAATCGATTATGGGTTTCCATAATCGATTATTTTCGAACCAAAACCAGGAGAAATTTTTCTAAAACCCAGATAATCGATTATCAGAGTCCATAATCGATTATTGCTAAGCCAAATTCACAAAAACTGATTATGGAGCTCTAGATAATCGATTATAAAGATCCTATAATCGATTATCTACGACAAGATTGCGAAAAATCGCGATTTTCTGTAGCAAAACCCAAATTTTCACCACCCAAACTCAGATTTTCGAATCAATGGGGTTCCAATATCATTAATCCACCTCAACTAATCTCATTCACAACAGATTATACAATCAATTCAACATCTCATCACATAAATCATGGTTTCTCATCCAAAAATTCAGATTTTTCCCCCAAAACCCATTTTCATGCAAAATCTCACCACAACCAACATTAAATCCGGATTTGGACCAACCCAAAATGATATTCACACACAATCATGTTCATACATCACCAATCTAGCAAGAGTAAGCTTCCCTTACCTCTTGGAGCTTCCGAATCCGAGCTTGGGGAAGGGAAAATGTGAGAGATGCAGAACCTTGAGCCAAATCCTCAGAGCAATCACTACTCCTCACCAAGGGATGGAAAGGGTTACGAATTTTGGGTCTAACTCAGGGGGTTTGGGAGAATTTGAGAGAGTGAGAGATGAGAGGTAGAGGGATGAGAGAAACGAGAGAGTCTGAAAGATGAGAGAATAAGAGAATGAAAGGGGGAAAGGCTTAGCACCCCTTTTTATGTCTTAAAACTCTCCAGGGTCCTCATATCGACTTTGGGCTCACTAAAGCTCAGGGTCCATCTATTCACTCTCCAAAACTCACAACGGTTCTAACTTAACTGTTTTTCTCTCAACAACCCAAACCAATATCAACAACATTCTCAATTTGGCTCAAACACATTTGTCTCAATTCCCTAAACTCAGACAGGAATTCCAAGTTAACAACATAAAACTAACACCACACAACAACAATCACAACAATCTATAACAACATAAAACTAACACCACACAACACCAATCAACAACAACAATTTAATTATTTATTTTAAACACCATAATCACATATTAATTTTTCACTTTTAGTTATTAAACCACTAAATCATACATTAAGAAAATCACAGCATTACAAATATCCCCTGTGAGAAGTCTCACCATAACAATACAACATAACTAGTGGAAGTTCTATCTAAGCAACCTTCCACCCAACTACCACTTTTTTAACAATTTATCAAACAAATCCACCATAATAATAAAGAAAAACCACAAATTAGTTTAGAAAACCATTTGAACATTCAACTATCTTAAAATATACATTTTAAATCCATAGGAGTCAATGAAGTCATCAACAACCAACAAAAATAATAAGAAAGTAAAGAAATTTCTGTTTTTCTCTTGCTGAGCGCGAATTTCGTCGCTAAGCGAGACTTTTGTTGCTAAGGAGCTTTTCTGTTGCTAAGTGAATGACTTACAGAGAGCCATTAGCTTCCGTCGCTAAGTGAGACAAGATCCGTCGCTAAGTGAGTGACTGACTTTTGACGACCTCAAGATCCATAGCTAAGCGACAATTTTCATTGTTGAGCAAACGGTAGACTCCTAGCAACCTCAAGATTTGTCGCTAAGCAAACATTTCCGTCACTGAGCAAGCTATTTCGATCGTTTTCTTCGCAAATCAAACACCAACACTAAGTTTTTGACCAAATCAATCGACAACAAGCATCACAAAACAATTTTATCCACTTCTAATACCTTTCTAACTGATTACATAAAAATTTTATCCACAAATCAACAAATCTCAAAACCCCCTTTCCAAACCCATTTTGTTTCAAGAACCACATACATATAATTATTCATAGAAATCAACCGATTTCAAAGCATTAAATCGACATATCAACATCCACAACCACAAAATCAACCTAGAATAAGCTTCCCTTACCTCTAAAAGCTTCCAAATCTGGATTTAGGTTCCTTGAAAATCCGATGTCTTGAGCCAAATCTTTCAAATATCGCCCCGTTTCTTGCCACAAACACTAAACTAAGCGTGAAACTCTTTTACAACCTCAAAAACTTGAGAAATCCTAGAGAGATAGAGAAAGAATGAAGAGATGAGAGAGAAAGAGAATGAGAGAATGAGGGAAGCTCTTCCCTTTCTCCTCCTTTTATACTCGACCTCCCGAACCTCTCACAAAGACTTTTGGCCTACTAAGGCCAAATCTCACCAAACCAGTCCCCTTATCTCAAAACTGGTTTAACTCAATTGTTTTCTCTCAAAAACTCAAAATCACACTCACAACACACCCACATTGACTCAAGCACATATCTCAAGTTTCCTAAATTCAAACCAGAATTTCAAACATACAACACACAACTATCACCACATACCACTTACCATACATAATAATAATTTATTTATTTCTTTTAATCACCTAGATTACATATCTAATTTCCACTTTTTAATCATCACAACACCGAATCACATATTAGGAAAACGGGTGTTACAATCTTCCCCAACACGAAAAATTTTCGTCCTAAAAAATTCTCTTACTTAGGAAGAGATTCAGATATTGTTTCTTCATCTCCTCCTCTAATTCCCACGTAGATTCTCTTGTTACGTCATTCCACACCACTCTAACTAACTAGATATCCTTTCCTTTTAATTGTCTCGTTCTCCTATCCACGATTCTCACTAGTAGTGTCACATAGGTTAAGTCCTCTCAAACTTGCACCAAATCCAATTCTATGACGTGCACAGGGTCATATACATACTACCTCATGTTCTCTTGAATCTTTTTCACCTTTTTCGTCGTTTACTGTATCAATTCTGGCCCCACAAGCATGCTTTCTCCGCCTTGATACCAACATAACAGTGTTCGACATCTTCTACCATACAAGGCTTCAAATGGTGCTATTTCGATACTTGCATGAAAACTATTGTTATAGGTGAATTCCACCAAAGGCAACATCTCATCCCAACTCCCGAGGTGGTCTAACACACACACCCTCAAAAGGTCCTCTAAAGATTGGATTGTCCTCTCCAACTGACCATTTGTCTGAGGGTGATATGCAGAGCTAAGCTTCAACTTTGTACCCAAAGCATGATACAAACTCTACCAAAACCTTTGAAGAAGCAAGAAGAGAATTACTCTTGCCCCTAAGAAGATTTAATATTGTTTTGATGATTTAGCCTCTTGATAAGTGCAAAGTTGTAATGTGTGCTTATGCATGTGTGTGTGGTTGAGTCTTGCATGATTTATCTCTATCCTTGATGGTTTGATGGTGATGAGCTCAAAGCTTAACACTTAAAGGTTAACAAAGTAGAAATATGTTTTCTATAAGTCTAAAATTGAATTTAAAGAGAAATAATTGGACAAAACTTGTTTTTAAATTGATAGGAAGTAAGAACTACACACTAAAGCTTTAGAACTACTCAATCTTATGTTAAAGAACCATATAATTGGTTAAGTTAGCTTTGTAATTGTAACACCCCAAATTTTAGGTACTAAAAATAAACCACGAGATAACTCTTAGTAGGACCCTTCCCTTGTGTTATTAGACAAAAGATGCCTTAAAAGTTATTCTTATTATATTTCGTATTATTACTGTTTCTATTCTTGTTAATATTATATTTATTATTGTTGTTGTATAAGTTGTTGTTGTTATTATTATTGTTATTATTATTATTATTATTATTATTATTATTATTGTTATTAATACCTTAGTATTATAAATTAGTAGGAATATTATCATAGAACTCAAAAGAGTATCTAGGGCTTAATAGGGCACTAAAGCCCACTAAACTACATGCTTAGTCACATGTTATAAAAAGGGAATAGAGAAGGAGGGTTAGGCTTAGCCGTCACAAAATAGAAGAAGAAAAAAGTTAGAGAGAATGAGGAAAAGAAGGGAAGAAGAAGAGGAAGAGAAGGAGGAAGAATAGAAACCGAAAAATCCAAACCCTAGAACTCAACTTTGCATGTCCACAAAGGTGAGTGCTCTCCTCCTGTATTCTTCCTTGTCTTTTATGTTGTTATTTTTTATCTATTTACCTTTTCCCCCTCCTTATGCCTAAGATTAGGGATTTGATGGGTTTTGAAGGAATTGTGAGGAAGTAAAGAATTCATAGATTAGATAGTCTTTTGACAACTTTTCTTCAAAAACTAGATTTTGCGTCGGCCTTGGGCGGGTTAGGTCTTGACGCAGACCCGCTGGGCGGGCTGCAATACCCGCTGGGCGGGTTGGGTTCCGACGTAGACGTGCTGGGCATACCCGACGCAGACCCGCTGGGCGGGTTCTCTGGACCACTGGGCGGATATAACTTTTGCTATTACGTTCCTTGTGTTTGTGAACTCCTTTTGACAGTGTTTAACTCATTATTATTTTTTTTTTATGTCTTGTTGAGTTTATATTATATGGTTGTTATTTACTTTGAAAAAAATGAGTGTGATATGAAATTGTGTCTATGATTCATGATAAAAGACTATGAAAGCTGTAAGCATTATATGTGACCATGCATCATAACATTTGAGTTATGTGATGAGGAAAGTATGTAAGAATCTGGCTGGTGGAGGCCGTGATGGGTTGTTTAACCTTAGCCTTTGGGGTTATCCGGTTGGGAAAACTCCAATGGTCCATGCTGATCCTATGGAGCCGGGGCGTACTGGCAAAACTGGGTAACCCTAACTAGTCACCGGGGGATATCATGTTAGTTGAGGGTGCGAAAGCCGAAGACATTGGTACCGATGACGCTTCTTATGGCCTGCATTTACTCCTAGTCTACTTTCCGAAAAGTTTAGGTTGGTACCACATGTGCATGAGTAGTGGTTTAGGAACATAGCACGCATATGTATCTTGTTGTAGTGTGATATGTTGAAGTGTGCTACATTGTAATTATGTGAATTCTATGTGACCTTGTTCATAAGCGAATGATGTAATGTGTACATGTGTGAAAATGTGATTGTGTATTGTGATAAATTGTCAAGATTATGTATATGTGCTCATGTTATGCATGTATGTCATGCTTGCTTGATGAAACAAAACGATGTGTATGTCTAGTTACTAGGCAAAAGATGGGAAATAAATGTATGCTTGTAATAAAAATTGTGTTTGCTACCTTAAGGATAAGTGAGAGGCTAGGCCCTAGGATAGTGTTGTGAAGGTCCTAGTTGGATAATAATAGTTGTGAATGAAGTAGAGAAAGCGTGAATCCCCACACAGCGTAATAGAAAGGTATAAGACAAATAAGAGAGAACAAAATGACGGTATTAAGGTGAGTGTTAAGGGAGGGTCAAAAGTATTTTAAAATGTCAGTGACCTTAGACTTGACCCATAGAGAACAACCTTAAATGTTAAAAGAAAGAAAAGTAAAATCTAAACATGAAGGGTTTAAATACTATAGAGCATTTTGGGTAAGAAAGAGTTCTTAGGTTGAGAATGAGATAGTAAACTAATATAACAGTCAGGAGAATGAGATAGTAGTTAACACAGAAAGTATTGAAGATTAAAAGGTGTAGATTAGACCATAGGTATGGCGAATTATGAGAGACCTAGTGAGTTTAAAGCCATAAAAGATAAATGGTGAGGGTTGTTTGAATAGAAGAGTCTAACCCAGCCGTAGAGTCCTTAGAGCACTCACTGAGACATTATGTCTCATTCCTTTAAGTTTTCCCTTTTTTAGGATACAGGTGAAGACATGCGTAGATGGAGCTTGGAGTCACGTGCAAGAAAATGTAGTCTAGTTTATATTATGTTTTTGTATTCTTCTTTATACTTTGTATGATACCTTCGGGTGATAGATGAGTTATATTTGGCATGTATGTTTTTTTATTGTATTGTTCGTATATAGTATTTAATTATATTTATGAGTAGCTTTTGTATGTTGTTTCTACCTTTTTAAGTTTGTTTTTTTTTAAATCTAGACCTAGTTACGGTAATGCCCCTTAGGGTGTTACAGTAATCGATTAAATTTGTTTAAATTCGTGTAAATAGTGGAAATATACACTGTTTTAATTAGTTAAATTGATATGTAATCAGTTACATATTTTCTGTTTTAACTAGTTACAGCATTATGTAATCAATTACATGTTTTCTGTTTTAACTAGTTAAGCATTATGTAATCAGTTATTTCTACTCTAGCTAATTACATAATTCTATAACCAGTTACATAATATAACACTATTTTTGTCCTATGCAAAAATAACTAGTTACAAAACTATGTAACTAGTTATTCCAACAAGACTAAAAATGAATGGCCTTTATTTTTAACTAGTTATAAACGAAAATAACTAGTTAAACTCATTCAAACTTCATTTTCCAGATTTCAAATAACAAAATAACTGATTATAAGTCTAAATAAGTAGTTATTCCAGTGAGCTCTCTATATAAAGTGAACTTTAATGAGTCTTTCAAAATAACTTCAATAATACTTCACTTTTCTAAATTTGAGAGGGAGCTTTTTCAGAGAAAATTCATATCATTCTTCTTCATCACTATAAGTTTTGGATCAAAGTCAAAGAGCTCATTATGGATCAATCTTGAGGATAAAAAAAAGTCTTTTCTTGGGTAAAGTTTGATTGGTTCTTCATTGTTTTCCACCCATCACAAACCAAGGTGATATCTAACCTTCTTTTAATTTGATTTTTGTTCTTGAAAGGGTGTTTCTCATATCTTCCTTGTGGTAGGGTTCCACAAGAAAGGATTCAAGTTTTTCTTGATAGGGTTCAAGAAACTTGATTGTGTGGTTTATTTGATTGTAATTCTTGTGTTTATGCATAGTGTTTGTAAACATTTGAACTACTTAGTGATAACACCAATTAGTTTGATTGGAAACTAGATGTAGATTACAGTGGTGGTGATTGAACCAGTATAAATCTTGTTTGCTCGTTTCTTTCCTCTATCCTCTTGCTAGCATATTGAATCTTGATCACTTGCATTTAAAATCATAAGGCTTTTTGCATAGAAAAGTTCAACATAAATTGATCCAATCCTATTTCATTTGTATAACTGAATTAATAAGATTCGAAGTTTTTAAAAAATCTAATTATTCATTATTGAAAAGAAATTGGGGATTCTTGAAAATTTTGAAAGATCCAATTCAACCCCTCTCTTGGATCCAACCCTTTTGTTTAACAATTGGTATCAAGAGCAAGGTTCTTGAGAGTTACTTCAAGATTTCTTTTTAAAATGGCTAGAAATCAAGTGCATTACGGTGAAGGTGTTCGGTTAATAGACCACCTATTTTCAATGGCGAAAACTATACCTATTGGAAAGTTCGCATGAAAATCTTTATTGAATTGATTGATGTGGCTATATGGGATGCAATAGAAAATGGACTATATGCTCCTAAACGTGAGGAACAAGGAGAGCAAGTAATAAAGCATTGGACTGAGTGGACTAAAGAAGAAAAGAGAAAAGCTCAATACAATTTAAAAACAAAGAACATAATAACCTCTGCACTAACTCTTGATGAGTTCTTTAGAGTATCTCAATGTCCAACTACAAAAGAAATGTGGGATGATTTGCAAGTTACTCATGAAGGAACTAATGATGTTAAAAAAAGCTAGAAAGCATACATTAGTTCAAGAGTATGAGATGTTCCGCATGAATAATGGTGAATCTATCTCTGATTATCAAAAAAGGTTTACACATATTGTTAATCACTTAACTAGTCTTGGTAAGCAATTTGACAGGGAAGAGCTGTAGTAAAAGTACTCAAATGTCTCAACCGATCTTGGCAACCAAAGGTGACAGCAATTGTAGAATCCAAAGATCTTACAACCATGACACTTGCCGCACTATTTGGAAAGCTTAGGGAGCATGAACTTGAGCTTCATCGCCTGGCTCATGAAGAGGAAACTAACAAGAAGAAGAAAGGTATAACACTCAAGGCTTCCTCGTCAAAAGAAGAAGATGACAAGTGCAATAGCTCAAGCTTGGATGATTCGGACAATGAGAATTTGACTTTATTGGTAAAGAAATTCAGCAAATTCATAAAGAAAAAGAAAAGAAAAAATGGAAACCTTGTATTTAAGAAAGTCACCAAGAAGAATGAGGCAACTCCCTCAAATTATACTTACTTTGAATGGGGAGGACAAGGACACATCAAAGCGGATTGTCCAACTTACTTAAAGAAACATCAAGGGGGAGAGAAAAAGCCTAAGAAACCAAGCAAAGCTAGAAGAGCCTACATTGCATGGGATGAGAATGACATGAGCTCTTCAAGTGAATCTGAAGTGGATGAAGAAGCAAATTTGTGTCTAATGGCAAGCTGTGATGAGCAAAACACTGTAAAGTGATTTCCATTTTGAAATCTCTTTTGACTATGATCAATTGCATGAAGCATTCTTAGAGATGCATGAAGAGGCTCAAAAGTTAGGAGTTTCAAATAATAGGCTCAAAAGCAAAATTAAACTATATGAATCACAGTTAGCTAAGTTGCAAAAAGAGTTGGATGATCTCAAATTAGAGCATGAAACCATGGAAATGATTTACGAAAACTCTGCATGTAATTGTGCATCTTCATCCTCTCTTAACGTCTTAGATTGTGAGAATTGCATTAGTCTTAAAATAGAAAATGAGTATCTCAAGGAGACTCTTGCAAAGTTCACAAAAGGAAAAGCAAACTTGGATATCTTGCTTGGTAGACAAAAGTGTGTCTTTGATAAAGCTGAAATTGGTTACAATTTTGAAACTCAACAAAAATCTTATAAAAACTTTTTCAACTTTAGAAAGGCTGTTAGCTATCCATTTGTGACTTGTTTTTATTGTGGTAGAAAGGCCATACAACATCTTCATGTTACATTAAAAATGTTGGCATTCCTAGTGGCAAGTACATGTGGATTCCTAAAGGAACTAAGACCCCTACTAACATTCAAGGACCCAATAAAAGTTGGGGACCTAAAATTCTATCTTAATCTTGTTTTGAAGGTGTGCTTGAAAGCCCGAAATTCAACGTGGTACTTAGATAGTGGCTGTTCAAGACACATGAATGGAGATGTCACTAAATTCTCAAGTCTCTCCTTAAGACAAGATGAATATGTGACTTATGGTGATAACAACAAAGGAAAGATACTCGGAGTTGGTAATATTGGAAACCCTTCAAACATTTTGATTGAAAATGTGTTGTATGTTGAAGATTTAAAACACAACTTACTAGGTGTTAGTCAACTGTGTGATAAAGGTTTTAAAGTAGTGTTTAATTCAGAATATTGCATGATAACTGCAAATGCATCAAATGAAGTTAAGTTGATGGGAAATAGAATAGAAAACATTTACATGTTAAATTTGGATAATGCATCTACATTGCATACTAAGTGTCTTCTAGGAAAAGGAAATGATGTGTGGTTGTGGCATAGAAGGGCCGCTCATATACACATGGATCACTTGAATAAGTTTGCATCTAAGGACTTAGTAATTGGTCTTCCTAAACTCAAGTTTGAAAAAGACAAGATGTGTGATGCTTGCCCAAAGGGAAAACAAGTCAAGGTCTCTTTCAAATCAAAAGATGTTGTTTCTACAAAAAGACCTTATGGACTTGTTTGGTCCCACTAGAACCATGAGTGTAACACTCCAATGTTTTCCTTTAATTATTATTATTATTATTATTATTATTATTTGTTTCCCTAGTTTTTAATAGAATGGTATTTTGAGAAAAAGAAATATTGGGCTTTTAAAATGGGGTTTTATAATTAGAATGTTTTTAAAAGTTTTAAAACCCTTGTATTGGGCTTAGTTTTATAAGCCCAAAGTTAGCTTTAAGTATTCCTTAGGTTTCTTGAAAACCTAATCCTTTTCCTCATTCTCTCTCTTGTGCCTCCTTGGAGATACCGTGTCGTCAAAGCCCTTGTAGTCAAGAAGTGAGGAACCTTAGAAAGATGTTGCTGCACCGTTCGCATCCTCTTGCCGGATATCGCCTCTTTCAAGGTAAGGGGGAGTAAGTTATCTCGCTCATGGGTATGACTTTGGTCATGCGTAGAGGGGTTGGCCTTGGCCCTAAACCCCAATTGTTTGTGAATTATATGATTATGTGTATGCAAAGGGGAATGCATTTTTTCCTAAATCATTAACATGCTTTACGAAAATTTTATAGATTATCGTGGATTGCCTTTTTTAAAATTTGTATCTTAGATCCACCCAGCGGAGTTAGATAGCCACTAGGTGACATTTCTTTGAAAACTAGACTCTGCGTTGTCGCCAGGCGGGATGCACAATCCACTGGGCATGTTGGGTTCTGACGCAGACCCGCTGGGCAGGGTGCATAACCCGCCGGGCGGGTTTGTTGCGGGGTAGACCTGCCGGGCGGGATATATAGCTCGCCGGGCGGATTCGCTGCTGGCACGTTGAGCGGATGCGACCGTAGCTATTTCGTTCTTTGTGCCTATAAACTCCCTTTTTTTGCATTTTTTAACTCATTGTTGTTTCTTTTTATGCTTTGTTGAGTTTATATTGTGTGACAGTTATTTACTTCGAGAAAATTGAGTGTGATATGGAATTGTGCTAATGTTTCATGATTAAAGCCTATGAAAAGTTGTAAGTATTGTATGTGACCATGCATCATAACATTTGAGTTATGTGATGAGGAAAGTATGTAGGAATCTGGCTAGTAGAGGCTGTGATGGGTTGTCTAACCTTAGTCTTGGGGGTTTCCGGTTGGGAAAACTCTAATGGTCCATGCTGATCCCATGAAGCCGGGGCGTACTAGCAAAACTAGGTAACCCTGACTAGTCGCCGGGGGATATCATACTAGTTGAGGGTGTGAGAGCCGAAGGCATCGGTACCAATGACGCTTCTTATGGCCGTGCATTTACTCCTAGTCTACTTTCCGACAAGTTTAAGATGGTACCACATGTGCATAAGAAGTAGAAGCTAGGTATTGCATTACATATGTTTGTGTGCGTTTTGATTTTTGTAAATTACTATTAATTGATTATGTATGTGATGTGTATTCTACCTATCTCCATTGTCATACTTTGAGCATGATGTGAGATGTATCTCACTCCCTTGTTTTCTGGTATTTTCTGTATGTGTCTGTGATATACAGGTGACGTCTAGCAGGACCTTGAGGAGGAGTCTTAGAGTAGGGGCATTGACCTCATTGCAGTTTATTTTACAGCTTCTTTTGGGTTTTGTCAGCTCTGATAGTAATGTGACATCGGGGTCTTAGTTATTTATTATTTTAGCTTTTAAACTTTAGACTAACAGTTTTGTTTTTAAATTGGTTTATTTTATTTTATTTTATTTTAGTTGGACTTGTATGGCCAACTATGGGCCACCATCATTTGGTTAATCAGTAAAGCATCTTATGGAGTTTTAGTAAATGTGAGTTGTGCATGTGATGTCCTTTACCGTGTGAAGAAAAAGATTATAAACTATCGTTTTATTTCACAAATGAAAAGTATGTTATATTTTCATAATATTTATTTAATAATTAGCTTTGGGGTAAAGGGTGTCACAATGAGTATAGCAGGAAATTACTATGGACTTGTGATTGTAGATGGTTTTACTAGATACACATGGACATTGTTTTTATCTCTAAAAAGTGATGCTTTTAAAGCCTTCAAAAAGCTTGCCAAGGGTTATTCAAAATGAAACCAATTTAAAAATAGCATCCATAAGAAGTGATCATGGAAGAGAAAGGTTCTACCTAATAAGAAATGAACTAGGCATCCTAGATGAGTCTAGTGTTAGTTAGTCACTCTAAATTCATGTTTAAAACTTTTTATGTGTGCATTTGTGTGTTTTTAAATGCTAGATTTGTTTGAATATTTGTGAAAGTTTCTATTGTTTTAAGAAATTTATGTGTTTGATTCTTAGATATATACATGCATACTAGAAATTATTAGATAAGTTTCATACATAAATTGGTATCATACATAAATTAGTTAGAATGCATAAAGCTTAGAACTAAATTCATGAATTGTGTTTTCATATGTGGATTCTTTAGTTTTTGAATAAGAAAGAAGCATGAATGTTAGAGAAAAATATTTTAAAGTTTGAAGTTAACAAGTAAGTAATTAGTTAAAGTGTGTTTTAATTAGTTATTTTGTACATTTTGATCCTTGACTAAGTGGTTTAGAGTAGATTTAATTGGTTACTTGAACTTGTAATTAGTTATTTTGTGATTAATACTCATGTCAAGTTTTAAGTAACTAGTTAAATTCATATAAAACTAGTTATTTGCTGCAGAATTTTCATGAAAGTGCACTTTGCTGTCACAAATAACCAATTATAAAGCCTGTAACTAGTTATTTTTAAAGCTGTCTCACTTGAACAAATTAATGGCTCACTGGAATAACCTGTTACAGCACTTTGTAACCCATTATTTTCGAAATTCCAGCACCCATTTTCGTGGATAGCTTGCTGGAATAACCAGTTACAAGTTTATGTAACTGATTATTTCCATTTCAGCACCTAATTCACGTGTTCCTTGCTGTTGGAATAACTTGTTACAAGTTTATGTAACAAGTTTTTTTTTTTTACATCCCCTCTACGTTTTTTTTTATTGCTCTCGGGAATAACCAGTTACAGCTTTATGTAACTAGTTATTTTTATCACAGCTTCCATTTTCGTGTAGTAAGCTTGCTGGAATAACCAATTACATGTTTATGTAATCAGTTATTTTCGTCCAGCTTATTTAAACGAACTCCAGTGCTTCGGTTTTAACAGGTTACATACATACGTAACAAGTTATTTCATGCAGCTTTTGAGACATAATAAGCTCCAAAATAAAAGCTGTCATATATAACTACTTACATCTATGTGTAACCAGTTACGATTTTCATCACTGCACTAAAATAGCTCACGGTTTTAACTGACTATCTGCATTTTTAACTGGTTATTTCAGCTGCAGCACCAAAAACGCGAATGGCACCTTGGTAATTGATTATTTTGATTCTTATTTATTTGTTTCTTCAATTTAGAGTCAAGGAATCACTCAAGTTCTGCACAAAGATTCTGAAATCTTTGACTAACTTTCACACACAACCCACACCTAAGTCTCACGTGAATGTTATTTCTCAAATCTGAATACATTTTTGTTTGCTTGCTACTTGGTTATTCTATATACATGTTCAAGCTTGAGACTTGAAAAATCACTAGAATTTGCATCTTTCTTTATCCAAATTCCATTACACCACCATGTCTTCCTCTAGCACTTCCTCCAAATGTCCTAAAAAAATCCAAACCCATAGGTCTAAACGCCTAGTAGTTGAAGCTCAAATTGAAATTTATGAGGCTCCTAGAAATTTTGGAGCAGAGCAGTGGCTCAGGAATGAAGATGTTTACAATTTCAAGCAGTTTTACCAAAGGAGGCTTATCATTCCTCCAAAAGTTCTTTCTCTAGATTGGCTTCATGGAGAAAAGTTCAATTTTCTAGCTTTCCTTCAAACTCAAGAACTGCAAAATTTGTTGAGTTAGAAGGAAGCTATTACATGGATTTGGTCAAAGTTTTCTTCTGCACCCTTAAGATGGAAGATCGAGTTCTTGTTTCCCATGTAAAAGGGAAGCATATTGTGCTAACTCCAGCTATTTGGTATGCAGTAGCTGGACTGAGATCTGAAGGAAATAGGCTTTCCTCTAGCATTTTTAGAAACATTGACAAATCCTAGGTATATTTGGAAACCCTTACTCAATCTCTTGGAAATAAATTGTGTTTTACTACTAGTGGCATGAAGATAGAGGACAGGTTGCTAGCTTTTATTATCATATGGGTGCTCACACCTAGGGGGAGTAATCATGCTTAATTAATCAACGATGACTTAATGATCTTACATGCTTTGAAGCAACAAATACCACTTAACTAGTGTGGGATCATTAGTGACCACATGTTGAAGGTTAAAAGAAAAGCTGACTTTCCTCTTCCCTATGCTGTTTTTGTGTCAAGGATTCTTGATTATTATGATGTTAATATGGAAAATGAAACCTTTGAGATTTTGAGAAGTTCCAACAGATTAAATGATTCGTCTCTTCATAAGATGGGACTTGAATCCAGAGGAGATTTTTGGATCCATAAGGATGCCTTAGCCATCCAGATCCATGAGGAGAATCGAGAACAAGCACCTAAAAGTCTTGAATTGAAGCCATTTTCTCAGTTTGAGACCTTAGTGTTCTCAAAACTAGATGGTCTTCTTGAACTTCATCATGTTGCACAAGAGTATAACAGGGAACAATTTGAGTCTCTTCACATGCATTTGGACAATTTTGAAGAGAGATTTGCTGCCATGGGATTCCCAAAACAAGATTAAAAATCATTCTGCTTAAAACTATGTGTTTGATTGTGTTGTGTTTAATTTGCATTTAAGCGTTGGATTGTAATGTGTCTTCTTTTATGTTTGTTTTTATGCTTATCTTATGCCTTTATTTGTAATGTTTTTTTATCTTTATAATGTGTTTCTATCATATGCTTTAATGAACTTTACCTATATCTAAGTGATAGTGTTTGCTGCATTTGCTATTCTTTTTATCCTTCTTTTTTTTTTGGCTTTCCATACTTTATTTTGGTTTTATATTTTTTATGATGGCCAAAGGGGGAGAAGGGTATGTTTTGCAAAATTGTAGGAATTAAATCATGAAGATAGCTTGGACATACCAACAACACACAAGTTGCTCCATTTAATCAAGTCTTCATCAAGTGGTTGTCATCATCAAAAAGAGGGAGATTGAAGAAGCAAGAATAGAATTACTCTTGCCCTTAAGAAGATTTAATATAGTTTTGATGATTTAGCCTCTTGATGAGTGCAAAGTTGCAATGTGTGCTTATGCATGTGTGTGTGGTTGAGTCTTGCATGATATGGTTTGATGGTGATGAGCTCAAAGCTTAACACTAAAAGGTTAACAAAGTAGAAATATGTTTTCTATAAGTCTAAAATTGAATTTAAAGAGAAATAATTGGACAAAACTTGCTTTTAAATTGATAGGAAGTAAGAACTACACACTAAAGCTTTAGAACTACTCAATCTTATGTTAAAGAACCATATAATTGGTTAAGTTAGCTTTGTAATTGATTAAATCCGTTTAAATTCGTGTAAATAGTGGAAATATACACTGTTTTAACTAGTTAAATTGATATGTAATCAGTTACATGTTTTCTGTTTTAACTAGTTACAGTATTATGTAATCAGTTATTTCTATGTAACTAATTACATAATTCTATAACCAGTTACATAATATAACACTATTTTTGTCCTATGCGAAAATAACTAGTTACAAAACTATATAACTAGTTATTCCAGCAAGACTAAAAACGAATGGCCTCTATTTTTAACTAGTTATAAACGAAAATAACTAGTTAAACTCATTCAAACTTCATTTCCTAGATTTCAAATAACAAAATAACTGATTACAAGTCTAAATAAGTAGTTATTCCAGTGAGCTCTCTATATAAAGTGAACTTTAGTGAGTCTTTCAAAATAACTTCAATAATACTTCACTTTTCTAAATTTGAGAGGGAGCTTTTTCAGAGAAAATTCATATCATTCTTCTTCATCACTATAAGTTTTGGATCAAAGTCAAAGAGCTCATTATGGATCAATCTTGAGAATAAAGAAAGTCTTTTCTTGGGTAAAGTTTAATTGGTTCTTTATTGTTTTCCATCTATCACAAACCAAGGTGATATCTAACCTTCTTTTAATTTGATTTTTGTTCTTGAGAGGGTGTCTCTTATGTCTTCCTTGTGGTAGGGTTCCACAAGAAAGGATTCAAGTTTTTCTTGATAGGGTTCAAGAAACTTGATTGTGTGGTTTGTTTGATTGTAATTCTTGTGTTTTTGCATAGTGTTTGTAAACATTTGAACTACTTAGTGATAACACCATTCGGTTTGATTGGAAACTGGATGTAGATCACAGTGGTGGTGATTGAACCAATATAAATCTTGTTTGCTCGTTTCTTTCCTCTATCCTTGCTAGCATATTGAATCTTGATCACTTGCATTTAAAATCATAAGGCTTTTTGCATAGAAAAGTTCAAGATAAATTAATCCAATCCTATTTCATTTGTACAACCGAATTAATACGATTCGAAGTTTTTAAAAAATCTAGTTATTCATTATTGAAAAGAAATTGAGGATTCTTGAAAATTTTGAAAGATCCAATTCAGCCCCCTTCTTGGATCCAGCCCTTTTGTTTAACAACCTTGAAGTAAACCTCAGATCTTTATCAGAAATGATATCGAAGGCACTCCATGCAAATGTACAATCTATTTAATCTATATCTGAGTCAATCTTTCCAAGGAATACTTGATGTTAATAGGCAAGAAGTGAGCACACTTTGTCAACCTATCAACAATGACCCAAATAGCATCAATACCTTTTGCGGTTCTAGGCAAACTCACCACTGTATCGCCACAACCACAAAGTCCATGGTGATGCTATTCCACTTCCACTCAGGTATCTCCATGGTTTGCAACATTCCACTGGGTCTCTGGTGTTCTATCTTGGCGTTTTGATAGATTAGGCAAGCTGCAACATACTCTGCCACATCTCTCTTCATACCCGACCACTAAAACATCTTCTTCAAATCCTGATACATTTTGGTAGTACCGGGATGTAAACTCAACTTGCTCTTGTGACCTTTGTCTAGAACAAGTTTCTCAACTCAGAATCTTGTGGTATACACACTCTATCCTTGAATCTCAAGATACCGTCAGCACCCAAATTGAAATTTGTTGTCCCCTCTATGCCCAACAACTCCTTAGTCTTACGAAGACTAGGATCTAGCAATTGTTTCTCCTTAACCACCTCAAGCAAATCACTGGCCACCGTGATCATACACAATGAATACGATCAGGCGACATCTCCACATACAAGTTCAGGTCTCTGAACTTCTCCAGTAACTCCAACTCCTTCACCATCAAAGCTAACATATGCATTATCTTTCTACTCAAAGCATCGGCCGTCACATTTTCCTTGCCAGGATGGTACATCAACTAGAAATCAAAATTTCTCAGATACTTCATCCACCGTCTCAGTCTCATGTTCAGCTCCTTCTGATCAAATAAGTACTTTAAGCTCTTGTGATCAGTGAACACCTCAAACTTTACTCCATAAAGGTAATGCCTCTATATCTTCAAGGCAAACACTACCGTGGCCAACTTTAAATCATGAGTAGGATAGTTCCTGTCATGATTCTTCAACTACCTCAACGCATAAGCTACAACCTTCCTATGCTACATCAACACTCACCCTAATTCTTGATGAGAAGCATCACATTAAACCTCGAAAGGCTCACTAGGATCAGGTAACATTAAAATAGGAGTAGTCAACCTCTTCTTCAACTCTAGGTCTGGTCTACTTTCATCAAAGAGGTACAACTTGATTTGATCCAAACAAAAAGGGTCGACAAAACTTTACAACCAAAGTATACCTAAAAAAAAGATAGCCTACCTTCACACCACAACAAGATGGTCATCGAGCTAGCAAACAAGAGATTTTCTTTCCAAATGAAGGAAATGGCTAGAATTTATCTTGAACATTTAAGTATTGGATCATAACTATAGGAGAAAAGATAAATGGCTAAGAAATAAAAGGAAACATCAGGGTTTCTTCGAAATAGATTGATGGTAAAATCACAAATAAGAAATCTTAGATGTAAACAAACAATTGATTAATCCTTTCAATATATGTATTCCAAACCAAAAAGAATCAATAAAACTTATCTTGGATAAAGAATATCGTTAACAAAATCCCAAAATAAGTATCAAGCCAATCAAGGTAATAACTAACTTCAAAAGCAAGTTTTCATAAATAAAAAGAAATAAGGAGACAATTATATGCACAATAAATTTTCATGGAATAAACTAGACAAAATTAATTTTAAAAACAACATTTCCTTCATAAGAAAGAAGTTTGTACAATACAAAAGAAATAATATCAAGTAGAGATATTTTCTTAGAATAAAGAACAAGTCAATATTGAAAACAAGTTGTTATTATAGAAAGGAAACAAATAATACAAATAGGAAACTGGTCATAAGCATAATAACCTTCATAATATGAGTACCTTAAATAATAACGAAAAATATCACCTTTAACTTTTAAAAGAGAATTGTTTTATACATCATGAAAAAAATAGAGATACTAAGGAAAATAAGGATACATGGACAAGATTCACAAAACATCACCGACTAAGCAAAAGGTGATCTTGCCTAGGTTACAGTACAAATCTAAGGATTATTAGTTTTATCACACTTCATCAAGGTTGGGTTCTCAGCCTAAAGGGTCTTGGCTTCACTCCTTTCTCCATCTACCACAAACTTCTTAGTTAAGACATCATCGACTTTTGGGTTATTGTGCAAAGAGTTACACGATCTCTAGCGCGGTGTCCTCCTTTCTTACATATGAAACAAACTTTCTCTTTAAAAGGACAACTTGAGACATAATGCGAACCTTTGCATCTAAAACATTTCATAGGACTTTTATGGATTGTATTCATTAGGGTATCCATCGTTGCCTTTGACATAATAGTGTGAACTCCATGTAGGCATCGTCGACGTTGACAATTCCTTTGGGCTATTGTGCCAGATCGCATTGAGTACCTATTCTCTCCCAGACTTAAGAGATAGACCTCACATGTAGGAAATGCATGTCGCCTCTCTCCTCCCTTTGTCGATCCAAAAGCAATGGTCGATGTAGGGACTTCATTAACACGTCGCGGTGGCATCGCCTTAACAGTCTGATAACGAAAACCAGAAGTCGCCAATGTCTCTAGAACCTGTTGGTTACCCAAAGGTGTTTGCCTAGAGATCGTAGTGGTCTACTAATTTATGACCATAGCCTGTTGAGCCATAGTCGTAGTCAGATCATGAAGAACTTGAGCTACGTTAGTTGTCACCTTTTCGCCAGATTTATTATTACGTTTCACCATGACCCTTAATAGTGCAAACCAATTAGGATTTTGTACGATGAACAACCTAATTATAACCCATCAATCAATAGTCATTCCTTTGAGGGAGTGGCTTCACAAAAGCACATAACAATCATTCAGTCAATATACACCTATATGGTTAAATCAACACTTCATGCAACAATCATAAAACAAATGAAGAAAGACCATGAGTCAACTCAATCCATGAGTCCAACACACAACATCACCTTCCACCTTCAGTGCTCAAATATGATTTTGAGTTGGCCATTCTTAAAATCACATTGTAGCCACTTCCAGTAGGTTAGGCAACATAAACAACATTTTTCCTAACCAATTGTTAGGGATCAAATACAAAACAAGTAATCCAGTAAGCCATAACCATGGACTTTGGAAAGGAATCCACAACCAAGTCAGACATCCATAATAAATCTCAATTATAAGCACCCACAACAGAAGACACAACAGACCTAGTCCCACAAATTCATTCCCAAAAGACATGACCAGCTTTGATACCGAAATTGTAATGACCCTCTGTTGCTACAGTACCACTTACTACTTCATACTTACTAAGATGTTCAAAATTAAATAATCAACATGCTATTATAATCTCATCCATACCATAAAGAATATGTGTATATATAAGATATGAAACAATATAATATATAGGCCAAGTTATACAATATCGAGGGAGAGGGATATAAAAGAAAACTCCCTACAGCTGGTCAACTCTACGACATATACATCAACCACAAAAGAAAAGAATCAAAAGAGCTTCCAGAAAAGCTCCACCCATAACGGGCCTTCTACCATCTCCACAGAGACCTCCAAGCATCAACTGTGGGAAGCTGGGTCTACTGAAGCTTCACCCTCTGCTCTCATGCCAAACAATGTGATCATCACAGTCACAGTAACACACGACAACAACTGGCAACAAGGCAACCACAATAAAACAAATAGCAAGGCAAGGGTAAGCTTACGAAACAAAAACAAGCATATAATATGCAATCCATATCATCAAGTCATCAACATACTAATTTGGAATCCAATTCATCAAAGAATGAGTTTACATACATAACAGCACAACACATCATGTTTTCAACCCATACATGTCAATCAATGAATGACACGACTCTTGAGAGATTTCTACATTCTAGAGGCACTAGGTTGGAGGCCCATCTAAGCCGTAGCTCCTATCAACCAGCCAACCTATAGTTGGAGGTCCATCTAAGCCGAAGCTCTTGTCAGCCAACCAATTTATATGCCTACCCGCACATCGCTTGAGGCTCCCACAACCTCAGCCAACAATATATGCATGAAAATGCATGAGTCATAACAACAACAACTCATACATAACCATTCATCTCTCTCTTTATATATATGTATATATATATATATATATATATCACCATGACACCACGTGGCCTACTTAGCACCACCTGTGGTCCAACAATCACCTTCAACCCTATGTAGGCCCAGTCAGCCTCTTGCATGGTCAACAAATAAGGCACTATCCAAGCAAAACATACCTTTTAAAAATTCTCACACAGCACTGGGACCAATATCCCCTGTGAGAAGTCTTACCACAACAATACAACATAACTAGTGGAAGTTCTATCTGAGCAACCTTCCACCCAACTGCCACTTTTTTAGCAATTTATCAAACAAATCCACCATAATAGTAAAGAAAAACCACAAACTAGTTTAGAAAACCATTTGAACATTCAATTATCTTAAAATATACATTTTACATCCATAGGAGTCAATGAAGTGATCAACAACCAACAAAAATAATAAGAAAGTAAAGAAAATTCTATTTTCTCTCTTATTGAGCGCGAATTTTGTCGCTAAGTGAGATTTTCGTCGCTAAGGAGTTTTTTCGTTGCTAAGTGAAAAATCTGTCACTAAGCGAGACAAGATCCATCGCTAATAGTTCAAATATCAACCATAAACACCAACATTTTTCCATAAACCAACCAAAGCCAATAGTTCAAACCAACAACAAATCAAGAAAAAAAAAAAGCAATATAAGGAATCAAAGTAACAATACTACATGATTCAAGAACAAAGGGGAAAACCCTCCTAACATCTATGTGAAAACACCAAAATAAGAACCCACCCCACTCCTCCTATTATACCTCTCATGTTTGACAAAGAAATGGTGGCTTCATGTTCCTTTTGATGGAGATTGAAGATGATACTTGAAGGTGGTGGATGGAGGTTTGAAAATGGAGGTTTTGGGTGATAAGAAAAATGAAAATGGACAAGGTAAGTGAGAGGGGGAGTTCAGTAGTAGCTGGTCGGGAGAATGTAGGGAAAAATCTGATTTGGGGTTAGGTATTTATAGAAAAATTTAGTTGGTGACTAGGCATAGGTGGTGTAACATGGATGATGTCATAAATCCAAGTGAATTTTCTTTTTCTTTTTATTTAATCATGTGTTAAAATTGGATGGTGATTCATCCCTTGCAGAGGTCTGGGCATGCATTTCCTTAGGTTCTCAAGTCTTTGCGTTCTGTTTTTTCTACAATCAAATCGAATCAACTCGTACCGATAAAAATTGCTTAAACTTTAACTATTCACTTTTTATATCAATGTAATGAATTTTTAATTGAAACTTGGTAGATAAATTATTTTATGATTACAAATAATTTTTAGAATTTAAAATTAATTTTTTATAATTTGTTCAAATTTTTATTAATTATTTTGTTATTTTTGGGTCAAAAATTCATAATAAATTCAATAAATTCCAAAATCTTAATAGAAATTATAAAATTAAATTCCTCACCTAAAAATGAATTGAAAATGTTATTTTTTTACTATTTCTAGATGTCAAACCAATACTAATTTGGTTTAGTAGACAATTAAGGGTGTTTTGGTCATTTTTCACAAGAATTTTAGAAAATTTTTAAAATTATATTTTAATATATATATATATATATATATATATATATATATATACATATATAACATGTTTTCAAGCTCAGAATGACATTTAATGTCATTCAAACCTTTTTCATATGTCAGCCCTTATGATAAGAAATCAATATGTAATAGTCATTTTTTCATTTCTCTGAACCCTGGCCCGAAAAAATTATTAAAAATCACGACTAACTAATTCTCGAAATTCTGAACGCAATGGTGGGGATCAAAATTTTGAGATTCCTTCCAAATTTTTCAAAAATAAATTCACAAATAATAGAAAAACAGTTATAAAACAAAGGTAAGGGTGTTATATTCTACATTACTAAACATTACTTGATAGTAACCATCATATAGACCAATATCTGGATCTTCCCATTCTTCTTCCAACTTCTTTACAACTTAGCTTCAATATTATGAAAATTAACTCTTTTCCCCAAAACATTCCACTTGACAAAGGAATGACTGGCCAATCCACCTGCTTGTTGTCCTCCTCAGGAATTCCTTCCAACAAATTATTATCCACATTCATCTCCATAACCTCTAAATTCATCAAATTATCTCCTATTCAGGTCAACAACTTTTCCTTATACAAGGAAGAAACAGTCTTCCCCCCTTCTACCAACCCTTCATTTAGAAAAGGACTACATATAACTCCTTCCTTCACCTTTTTGATGCTATGATGAAGAAGATCCTTTTCCCAACTTGAAGAAGCACAACTAGCCTCCCCCCCTCAAAAACCCTAGCAGAGCTCACCATCTCCCCTCCACAATAAAAATATGACATGCAAGCTCTGGTTCTTTAATTCATATAAGCAAAAAAAAATATGAGTCAGAAATAGTGTACTAACAATACACTAGTGTAATTTGATCCTTCCCCTTACATATACACACACACACACGAAAATATATACATGAAATTGACATCGATAAATAGATGAATAAAATGAAAATGAGGTAAAATGTTATAATAATTAAATAGATGAACAAAAACAAAAGAGACAAAACACAAAGAGGTGAAGATTCATCTATAGTAGTGACCAAATAAAAGCAAAAGAAACATTATATAGAGCCTAATACACACGATAGTGATCAAATCAAAGCAAAAAAGGCATATGTAAGATTAGATACACACACAATAGTTGTAACCCCAGTATTTTCCTAATGTGTAATATAATAGTTTAATAATTAAAAGTGGAAATTAAATTTAGTATTACGAATAAGATGTAATAAATAAATTATGGAAGTGTAGTTGTTGTTTATGTTGTATTGTCTTGGAGACTCCGATGTAAATAGTGGAATTTGAGAGACAATTGTTTGAGCCAAATGTCTTTGTTGGTGATATCTTGATTGGTTTAGTGGGGAAACAGTGGAGCTTAGCCAGTTTTGAGCCTAAGAGTGTCCACAGGCGAGAGTTGGGCCTTCGCGGGCCAAAGGCTTTTGGGCCCAATCCTCTATATAAAGAGGATGACCCTCCTCACTCCCTCACTTTGTTTTCTTTTCACGTTTCTTCCTCCCAGTCTCTCTAAGCTCTCTCTCTAACTTTCTCTTCTATCTATTTTCTCAACTCTAACAAGTAGAATAGTGGTGGTTCTTCTTCTTGAAGGTTCTCCTCAAAGTTTGGCTCAAGAGTTGGAGTTTCATTTCTCTCTTCTTCCCATAATTTGAATTTCGAAGACTCCAAGAGGTAAAGGAAGCTTACTATTGGTTGATTCTGTGTTAGTGGTTGCTAATATGTTCATTTAATGCTTTGGAAATGGTTGATTTCTACGAATGTTGTCATGTATGATGTTCTTGACAAAAATGGGTTTTTGAAAGGGATTTTGAAAATTGTTGATGATTGGTGGATGAAATTATTATGTAATCGGTTATAAAGGTATTAGAAGTAACTAACATTGTTTTATGATGCTTGGTGTTGATTGATTTTGTCAAAAATAGTTTTTGGTCATCTCCTTGTGAACAACCAAAATCGCACTTATCGCCCAACAACGAAATTCTGGCACTTAGCGATGGATTTGTCGCCCAACGACAAAATTGGTACCTAGTGGTGGATGACAAAAAGCTCACTGGAAGGTTGTCGCTTGGTGACAGATTTTGTCTCCTAGTAACGAATCTGGCGCCCAACGATGGAATTGGCGCCCAACAAGAGAATACTAGGATTTTCTTTGTTTTTAGTGCTGAACTTGTGTAATGTTGTGTTTTTCTTAATGTATGATTCAATGTTTTGATAATCAAAAATTGGAAATTAATATGTGATCTTGGTGCTTAAAATAAATAAATGAGTTGTTGTTAATAATTATTGTTATGTTGTTTTGATTTTATATTGTTGTGTTCGAATTCCATTTTGGGTTTAAGGAGTTGAGAAAATGTGCTTGAGCCAAATTGAGAGTGTTTTTGGTATTTGTTTGAGTTATTGAGGGAAAAATAATAGAGTGGGGCCCAAGGAGAGTTTAAGACCCTTTTCCCCTTCCCATTCTCTTATTCCCTTCCCTTCTCACATTTGAAAGAGCAAAAATCACACAAGAAGGGGTGGTCGAATTGTGCATTTAAAAAAAAACTTTATTACTAGAACAAAATAAGTTCGTAAAACAATTTAAGTAAAAAGGATAAGAGAAGAACAAGAACACTAAGAGTTTATACTGGCTCACTCAAACTTGAGCTACGTCCAGTCCCTTTACCCAGAAGGTATTCACTAACCAACCTTAGGTTACACAAGTACTCTTCACTGCCTCTTCAGGCTTTTACAACGTAATCAGCCCAGATTGGTTAACCACCCAAGTATTTTTTTTCACTAAGCCTCTCCAGGCTTTCACAACATAAACACTTGTTTACAAAGAATTCAACTCATAAAGTAAGGATGTTGAAATAAAGGACAAATTTGTAGCCCTTAAATATTTTGATAATAACAAACAGTTAAAAGTGTGTGTCCTCACTTTATTGTCCAATCTCGTGCTTACATTATCGTCTGATCTCTCGTTCGCATTATATCATCTGACGTTGTTTTTCAAATTGAATGTCGTCTTATCTTTATATGTATAAACTATGTAACTAACAAAGCTTACAGATGATGTCTATGCTCTAAAAAGATCCGCATATCAATCAGAGCGTAAGCTACCTCAGCATGTATAAAGCCTATACACCTACTCTCGAGGAAAGTTAGCGAAAAAGAAGGAATATGTGTGCAATTGTCAGAACGGGAAAGTAGACATGACAACTGCTAAAAGATTGAGTACAAGAATAGAAAAGATAAGCAGACTGCTTTATCTTATCATATGACAAGTTGGTAAAAAGCATTAAATGCAACAATTAATACTCCAACGACTCTCTTCATCAGACGAAGGCCGTCTCCTACAAAATACTCAACAGATACTTTTGTAGAAACCTATAAATAGAAGAAGAGACCTCCTTCAAGTGGTTGTAGAATTTACAAGTGTTGTTGATATATTTGCTATTGAATCAAAATACTCATAACTGCTTTGATAAAACAAAAGCCTTTGCAAAAACAGTTTTTTGAATATTTATAGTTGAACTTCATTGTATATTCGTCTGATAAGACGTTAAACCCAGTGAGGTAAACTCTCACAAATCTCTTTCTTTACGAGATTGGTTGAAGCCTGAAGAGGCTTTGTTTCAAAGAATACTTGGGTGTTTGCTTGGAGAGGCAAGTGAAAGACTACTTGGGTTTGAGCCTGAAGAGGCTTGTGGAAAGAATACTTGTAACTTGTAAAGTTAGTGGAACTTGGTTGTTGCCAAGAATTGGACGTAGTCTTTGGGGTGAGAGGAACCAGTATAAAATCTATGTGCCCTTTTATTTGTTCTTTCTTCTTTCGTATGCCTTTTTAAAACGTTTTGAAAATCTTTCTGATCCAGCTTGAATAATTAAGTTGCTTCTAAAAGTAAGAAAAGGATTGTGAAAATTGGCCCTAACACAATTCAACCCCCCTTCTTGTGTTTAGCCTGTGCCTTACAATTGGTATCAGAGCTTAGCCTCTAAGGGTTGAGCACCTTAACAAGTGATAGAGGAAAAAGATCCGCATGGCACATCTTGAAGGATAGTTCATTCCTAAAGGAGCCTCTTTGTCAAGGCCTCCAGCCTTCAACAGAGAAGATTATGCATACTAGAAGGATAGAATGGAAATGTATATCAAGTCCACTCACTACAGTATCTGGAGAATCATCATACATGGAGATCATGCTGTAATCAAGATGACTACAATCTGTTATAACAAAACGCAAAAGCTAAGTATATCATAACCTGTGCCTTATCAAAAATTAAATATAATAAATTTTGCAGTTGTAGAACTACTAAGGAAATGTGGGATGCTATACGCATAACACATGAAGGCACGAAAGATGTTTGTCTCAGGAGAGCAGCAACTCTTCAAAGACATTATGAGATGTTCGCCATGAAGGAGACTGAGACCATTGATGAAATGTTTGGAAGATTTCAAACAATTCTAAATGGACTTCAAAGCCTTGGTGTTGAGCTCTCTAAGGCTTAAAATAATCTCAAGATCCTAGACAGTCTTCCTAAAGTATGGGAACCCAAAACTACAAGCATAGCTGAAGCAAGGGATATGAAAACCTTAACTGTGGATGAGTTATTGGGAGCGCTAAGAGTACGTGAAATACATCTATTCAAAAGAGACAAAGTCAAGAATAATGACTCTGTTGCCCTAAAGATTGGAGAAACAAGTAAAAGAGCATACGAAAAAATTCAAACAAAAGGAAGAAACAAAGCACTGAAAGTTCAATCTGAAGAATCTGAGAGCTCAAACGAAAGCTCTAGCTGCTCAACAGACGATGAGATCTCCCTCATCACTAGAAAGTTCAAGAGGATGCTTAAAAAGAAAGATAGATTTAAGCAATCTTCCAGAAAGAAAGATACCAGATACAGAAAGCATCCACAAGAAGAAAACAATGAAATCATTTGCTATGAATGCAAAAAGCCTAGACATATTAAGGCTGAATGCCCGAAAATGAAGAAAGGATGGAGCTCAAAGAAAAGGTATAAGAAGAAAAATCTTCTAGCTACCTAGGAAGATTTGGACAGCAGCAGTAGCAGCTCAGACGATGAAAAGGCTAATATCTGTCTCATGGCAGATGTAGAAGAAGTAACGTCTGAGGTAAACTCTAAGCATAACAACTTTTTGCATGAGTCTGAAGACAGTGAATCTGAATCTGAAGACAAAGATATGTCATATGACATTCTTCTTGCTAATTCTCACAAGATTGCTCTTGAGTACAAAAAATATCAAGAAGCTCTTTTAGAAAATGAGATACTCAAGAGAGATCTGATGAAAATGCAAAAGAGTCTAGCTTCAGATCCTGAAAAGGCAATGCTCCTTTCTGAAGTTAATAAACTAAAGAAAGAGGTCATTAGTCTTAAACATGATCTGACCAAATTTGTAGACGGATCTTCAAAACTTCAAATGATTTTAAAACATAGAAGATCTTCGTCTGACAAATCTGGGATTGGATTTGTAGAAGACAAAAGCGCTAAATCATCGTCTTCTAAATCCTATTCAACCTTCTGTAACTTTTGTGGAAAATCTGGATATTCATTTCAAATATGTCAACACAAAAGGATACAGAGGTCAAATAAGACCTTTTGGACTAACATAAAAGGACCCAAAAGTATTTGGGTACCAAAATCTCAAATAATTCCTGTTGCAGATATCCTTAATAGGAAAAAGAAGGGATTCATTCTGGTACCTAGACAGTGGATGCTCACGACACATGACGGGAGAAAGGTCTATGTTCCTAGACCTCCAATCACATGAAGGAACAGTCTCTTTTGGAGGAAATGGAAAAGGAAAAATCATTGGTATAGGTAAAGTTGGTAAGTCTCCCCTTCCATCTATAGATAATGTTCTATGCGTTGAAGGATTAAAATACAATCTACTTAGCATCAATCAATTTTGTGATAGTGGATTTATTGTATCCTTCACCAAAGAATCATGCATAGTCAAAAGAAATGATGAATATATTTTTTTTACTGCCAAAAGACACAACAATCTGTATAAGATTGACTTTGAAGATTTGAACAAGCAAAATGTAACTTGCTTAATGACCAAAGAAGATGAAAAATGGATTTAGCACAAAAAGCTTGGGCATATCAATTTAAAATATATTTCGAAGTTATATATAAAGAGTTTAGTAAAAGGATTGCCTGAGATTTCTTGGAAAACTCATCTTCTTTGTGAAGCATGTCAGAAAGGGAAACAAATCAAAACCTCTTTTAAATCAAAAGATGTTGTTTCCACTTCCAGACTATTAGAATTACTACATATGGATCTATTTGGACCTACTAAAACTCTTAGTCTTGGTGGGAAAAAGTATGGTTTTGTCATTATTGATGACTATTCTAAATATATATGGGTTTATTACCTAGCCCACAAACATGAGTGCTTTAATGTGTTTGAAATATTCTGTAAGAGAGTTCAAAATGAAAAAGGTTTTTGTATTACTGCAATTAGAAGTGACCATGGAACTGAATTTGAAAATGCTGAGTTCAAATCCTTCTGTGAAAAGAATGGAATTTTCCACAACTTCTCCTCATCGAGAACACCTCAACAAAACGGGGTAGTTGAAAGGAAAAATAGAACCCTACAAGAGATGGCAAGAACCATGCTCTGTGAAAATTCAATCCCCAAGTACTTCTAAGCAGAAGCTGTAAACACAGCATGTTATGTTCAAAACAGAATATTGATCATACCATTAATTAAAAAGACTCCTTATGAACTGTGGAGAGGTAGAAAACCCAACATTTCATACTTTCACCCCTTTGGATGTGAATGTTATATTCTCAACACTAGAGATTAATTGGGAAAATTTGACTCTAAAGTTGATAAAGGTGTTTTTCTTGGATATTCTGATACATCAAAAGCTTTTAGAGTATTCAACCCCAGAACCTCTGTTGTAGAAGAATCTATACATGTTAAATTTAATGACACACTTACCCCTGATAGGAGACTATTAGATTTAGAAGAAGATTTTGCAGATTTACAGATAGAACCGTCTGATTAGAATAGAACAGACGAAGCAAAAGAATCAGAAGAAACGTCTCAACAACAGACCAATAATCAGACGAAGGGATTTCACAAAGACTAGAAGTTCGTTACCTACCATCCTCAGAATCAAATTATTGGAGAACGAACAGAAGGAATCAAGACAAGGTCATCACTAAAAAATCAAGTGTCTTGTGCCTTAGTCTCAAAAATTGAACCTACGACGATAGATGAAGCACTTATAGACGATGACTGGGTGATAGCAATGCAAGAAGAATTACATCAATTCACAAGAAATGATGTTTGGATTCTTGTTCCCAAACCAATACAAAAGAGCATCATTGGAACAAGATGGGTTTTCTGCAACAAGCTCGACGAAAATGGTAAAGTAATAAAAAACAAAGCAAGGTTAGTGGCTCAAGGTTACAATCAACAAGAAGGTATTGATTTCACTAAAACCTTTGCTCATGTTGCTAGATTATAAACTATTAGAATTATGCTTGCCTTTGCCGCTCATAAAAACATTAAGCTTTTTCAAATGGATGTGAAAAGTGCTTTTTTAAATGGTTTTATTGAGGAAGAAGTCTATGTTCGACAACCTTCTGGCTTTGAGGATCCAAACCTGGTAGACCATGTTTTTAAACTTAAAAAGGCTATGTATGGTCTTAAACAAGCACCTCGTGCCTGATATGACAAACTAAGCAGTTTTCTTATTGAAAATGAGTTCATGAGAGGCAAAGTAGATACAACTCTCTTTAGAAAGGAATCCAACAAAGATTTCATTATAGTTCAAATTTATGTAGATGATATAATCTTTGGAGCTACTAATGAAACTCTATGTAAGGAATTCTCAGATTTAATGCAGAGTGAATTTGAGATGAGCATGATGGGAGAATTAAAATTCTTCCTTGGACTACAAATTAAACAAAAAGAGAAGGGTATATACATTCATCAGCAAAAATATACAAAAGAATTACTTCAAAAATATAAGATGAATGAGTCAAAACCTATGAGCACACCAATGCATCCATCTATAGGTTTAACAAAGGACAAATCAGGTAAACCTGTAGATCAAACTATCTATAGAGGTATGATTGGCTCACTTCTCTATTTAATTACAAGTAGACCAGATATCATGCATAGCGTCTGTTTATGCGCTAGATTTCAATTTGATCCAAGAGACTCTCATCTAAAAGCTGTCAAAAGGATTTTTAGATATCTTGTTGGTACATCTAATCTTAGTCTTTTCTATGAGAAAAACAAAGATTTCAGGTTAATAGGATACTGTGATACAGACTATGCTAGTGATAGACTTGAACGAAAAAGCACAAGTGGTGGATGTCACTTCATCGGACCATGTCTTATATCCTGGACCAGCAAAAAGCAGAACTCAATTGCATTATCCACTGCTAAAGCAGAATATGTATCTGCTGCAAGCTGCTACTCACAACCCCTATGGGTAAAATACCAACTTGAAGATTACTCTAGCTTTGAGCATAACATTTCTGTGTTATGTGATAATACTAGTGCAATCAATTTATCTAAAAACCTCATTCAGCATTTTAAAGCTAAGCATATAGAGATAAGACATCATTTTATTCGAGATTATGTTCAAAAAGGTGTTTTTGAAATCAAGTTCATCGATACAAACCATCAATGGGCTGATATCTTTACAAAAGCTCTACCTGCAGAACGTTTTAACTTCATCTTAGAAAACCTGCACATGAAAGTTTTTCAAGAATAGATCGTCTTAAATGCATCGTTTCATTTGATCATTTACAATTCGTCTTACTCTATATTGTCTTATCCCACTTCGTCTTACTAACCCGATTGTTTGTGAATATGAAAAGTTTTTAAGTTCATTAAGTTTGATATTCTCTTTATTGGTTACCCTCGATAACCACCCAAGAAGCGTGCACCGTATTCCTTACCACATCAAGTCACCATCAATGCACATCTCTTCAGTATTTTTGGAACCTTCTTTTTATTCAAACTTACCGCTCTTTCTTTCTCTTTACACTCTCTGAAAAACCTCTCAAACTTCTTAAACTAAAACCCTATTCCTTACCTTTACTTTCAAATCCCCTTCCCTCACACTCACACTCATGGCAGCCCAAAAACAACTTGTGCCCATGGAGAGATTTCCAGAAAGTGACTTCATCGCCAGAAAATGGGTTGACTTGCAGAAACTTGAGGAAAAAGGATTTCCTCTACAAATGTTTATCAGGAACGTCGGATGGGAAGGTTTCGTGTAGAAGAAAACTTCTTGGTATCATGCACCATACGCATATTTTTGGGCCTCTACATCTAAAGTCAACGAAACTATCACTGGAATAGTCGACAATAAAGCCATCATCATCTCTACCGACGCCATTGCTGCAGCGTCTGGCTGTAAAGAGAAGGGTGACCTTTTTACCGAAGATTGGGAAAAGGTCATAACCCCAAAAACTGTCGATAAAGCATTATATGGAAAGCCCAGGCCTCAAACTAAGAACAAGGATGTTCTAAGGAAGGTCTTGTACGCTTCACACATGAAGCCTATATGCCGACTTCTCCACAACATCTTGCTGCACATTATCCTACCCAGAAAAGGGTCAAAGGAGAACGTAACCGCCAAGGACAGGTTCTGCATCTACAAAATGATGACGAGTTAGAACGTCAATCTGCCTGCCTTAATTCTGGACAACTGAAGATCATGTCTCTCCAAATCAAAGGAAAATGTCCAGAGCAAGTAGAAGCATCCTATCCCCTACGATATGCTCTTCACGGAAATCATTCATCTGGCAGGTATAAAAGAATCTGGGTTGGAAAAGATGAAACAGGGTTCTAAGATCGATGTATCCATCATCTGGAGGATGAGGATTGCACATCTCTTCTCTGGATATGTTGTAAGACATCCAGAATTGGCATTGATCAAGGAAGAACCACCAGAAGAAGTTGTTGGAACTGCTTTCAGAGTGAGATCATCTGCTGACCCCTCTACTGGTACTGTGCCTAGTCAACCTCTAACACAGATGAAACCCCAATCCTCTCAAACATAACCCAAACAGACCAAGCCACAAAAACCTAAGTTACCAATCAAAAGGCCTTCACAACCCGACCCTCAACCTAAACAGACCAAACCTCAAACCTCTTCATCTCCACCTCATAAGAAACAAAAACCATTAACCATTCGCCTAAGATCTAAACCAACTCCCCAACCCGACTCAGACGATGACCTCCTCATCAACACCCTTCTGCCTACTCCAAGCACAACCATTTCCGCCCCTTCGTCAGAACTACCACCTCCACCACCTACATCTTTTGAACCCACTCCATCTGCACCACCATCTAAAAAGCCCTCGGTATCCAAAATGATTCCAGCACCAAAAACAAAGGCTCAAGAAGGAAAGCAACTCAGGAGAGCCCGAGCTGAATCAAAAAGGGCTGAAAAGAAGAAGAAAGAAGAAGCAGAAAAACTAGCTGAAGTTGAGCAAGAATAGATTGAGGAAGCAGTGCTTCAATCTATAATTGAACACTCGCTACAAACAGCCCCTGCAGAGCATGATGAGCAAAAATTGCTTACACAAGAGGACATAGCTGCTACCTCAAAAGGTAGATTACCTATATCTCTTTTCTGGAAAGTTCTACAATCTGTTTCTTTATCTCAAGTCTTCAACCATCTTTCTGTAGACTTAACAACTGCACCCAGCCTTGACCAGCCTGCAAGGGCTGTTCCATTCTCTGTTTCCTTCGCGGAACGTGAAGTAGAAGGAACTTCATCTGGAGGAGCTGGACCGATGATAGACGAAATGGAACCAGAAGATTATCGCTCTGAAACGCCTCCGTCTGAACGTCTCCAAAGGCGCACAATGATTTACTTTGAGCAACCTGAGTCGCATCAGAGTGGAACAATGAAAGAATATTGCTTACCAGAACCCTTTAACCCAAAGCTACTTCAATCCTCATGAACTGGGTGAAGTTAACAACCCTAGAATGTGGATGACTCTCATCAGAGAAGAATGGCCTTTTCTGGTTCGCCATGGGTATGCTGAAAAATTCCCCATCATTGAAGAAAAAGCTACCCTAGCCATGTCATATGAACTGCACATCACCCCATACGTCTGGGAGGAAGGCTACAGCACTCTGTCAGACACTTCAATCTTTGTCTATCCACCATCAACAAGAACCAAATTCCCAACCAGATACGAAGTATGGAGACAGCATGGGATTCTCTGTCATACTTCTCCCTTCATCCTGAAATGCAACTACTCAGAGTATTTGATAATGTGCAGAACATACCATTACAAGCCCAAAATCATTTATCCGTTCTGTCATGGGATGATCAAGACTTATCCTTTCGCCATCCATCCAGAAGATAGTCTAGACTTTGAAGATTGGCAGATAGGTGATGATGACTGGGAATTAGGGAGAGTGATGAACAACTTCCTACGAGAAAAGATGCAGATCTCTTTGCAGCACGCAATCTGTGAGCAAAGGTGTCCAAACCTTGATCTAGGCTTGCCTAGATTCATGGTTACTCACATGTGGCTCCTTATGAAGCCATGGACCACCTTTTGCATATGCTGTTAGAAGAATTATCCGTGCCAAAATCTGGCTATGGGGAAAGGAAAAGAATCGAAGTTCAGATGCAACCCCCGACGACACTTGATGACTCGACAAAGAGCACTATCATCTGCACAACTGGTAGAATTAAAAGGAAAAGCAACTCTTCGAAGCACAGACCGCAAACGATTGCAAGACCATGTTGAAGCGCTCAAACGCTTCTCTGGTCTCTCTGCTGATGAAAAGAGTCTGCTAACTCATGAAGCTGCATTATGTCCGACAGGTCACTGGACTCAAGTATCTCCGTCTCCCTCCACCTCTACCAACCCAACAACTATCCCTCAATCAACCCCTCACCTATATCTTCTTCTCCTCTGAAAGCTTTGAAATATCTTTACCCTATGGTCACTTTTGGTTCTGTGGTCCTCCTATACCATATGTTTTCAGCTTGTGTTTTGTAGAGGAACCAACTGATGAAGCAGCTACTAGCTCTGCACCTACACCTTCAGATGACAGACAAGCCTTCAATGAATTAAAGTAGACCGTGCTCTGTCTTGAAGCTGATCTTCAAAAAGAATGTAGAAAACGTAAACGTGCAAAAGTTCTGTTGGCCAAGCTGGCAAAGCGCTTCAAGAGTGACCTTGGCTCATCATCTACACCTTCAAACTCCAAATCCTCTGATTGATGATGCCAAAAGGGGGAGAAAGATAGAAGACAAAAAGGGAGTATAAAGATATTGATCTTAGGGGGAGTATATTTTATTTTGATGAATTTTACATTGAATAATATCGTCTGGCTTATTTCAATTACTTATGTGTTTGTTTACGACTCACTAATCAAAAAGAACTTTCATAGAAAATTGAAAATTGTTTTTACAAAAATTATAATTGTTTGTCATCATCAAAAATGGGGAGATTGTAAAAATAAAGGACGAATTTGTAGCCATTAAATATTTTGATAATAAAAAACTAGTTAAAAGTGTGTGTCCTCACTTTATCTTCTAATCTCGCGCTTACATTATCGTCTGATCTCTAGTTCGCATTACATCGTCTGACGTTGTTTTTCAAATTGAATGTCATCTTATCTTTATATGTATAAACTATGTAACTAACAAAGCTTACAGACGATGTCTATGCTCTAAAAAGATCCGCAAATCAATCAGAGCGTAAGCTACCTCAACATGTATAAAGCCTATACACCTACTCTCGAGGAAAGTTAGCGAAAAAGAAGGAATATGTGTGCGATTGTCAGAACGGCAAAGCAGACATGACAACTGCTAAAAGATTGAGTACAAGAATAGAAAAGATAAGCAGACTGCTTTATCTTATCATATGACAAGTTGGTAAAAAGCATTAAATGCAACAATTAATGCTCCAACGACTTTCTTCATCAGACGAAGGTCGTCTCCTACAAAATACTCAACGAATACTTTTGTAGAAGCCTATAAATAGAAGAAGAGACCTCCTTCAAGCGGTTGTCGAATTTACAAGTGGTGTTGATATATTTACTATTGAATCAAAATACTCATAACTGCTTTGATAAAACAAAAAGCCTTTGCAAAAACATCTTTTTGAATATCTATAGTTGAACTTCATTGTATATTCGTTTGATAAGACGTTAAACCTAATGAGGTAAACTCTCACAAATCTCTTTCTTTACGAGATTGGTTGAAGCCTGAAGAGGCTTTGTTTCAAAGAATACTTGGGTGTTTGCTTGGAGAGGCAAGTGAAAGACTACTTGGGTTTGAGCCTGAAGAGGCTTATAGAAAGAATACTTGTAACTTGTAAAGTTAGTGGAACTTGGTTGTTGCCACAACCAAGAACTGGACGTAGTCTCTAGGGTGAGACGAACTAGTATAAAATCTGTGTGCCCTTTTATTTGTTCTTTCTTCTTTCGTCTGCCTTTTTAAAACGTTTTGAAAATCTTTCTAATCCAGCTTAAATAATTAAGTTGCTTCTAAAAAGTAAGAAAAGGATTGCGAAAATTGGTCTTAACACAATTCAACCCCCCTTCTTGTGTTTAGCTTGTGCCTTATAAAGGATATAAAAGTTTAATTACAAAATACAAAGTCACTTCAGAAAGTTTTTCTAGATAGTTCAATAAGCATAATAGCGCAATTGTTCTGTTATTAGTGTTTTTTTTTTCTTTGTTCTTCTCTCTTGATATATATACTCTTCAGAGGATAAGAGCCGTTGAGAGAATTCAGCTTCAGTCTTCAAGAAATATGCTCGTATATTGAGGTTTCAAAGGAGACAGAAGAACACCTTTTTGGTCTTGCACTAAAAAGGAAAGTGCAAGACTGTGTTTAAGGGCTACTATTCTTATTCTTTATCTGGCTTGGTAACTTGATAGGTTGACTTTCTTTTTCTGAAACACTACGCTTATACTAAAAATTATCTGTCTTTCATTTAATGCTCAGATATTTGAACATTAGATTTCTTAAAATAGGTAAAACATTAGTCGCAAGAGATGTGAAAGACGCATAGGCTAGACGAGTTTTAAAATATTTAGACGTTTAGAAAAAGCTTACTCTTGGATGAACCTTTTTTGTGAGTCTAAGCTTTAAACACTTAGTCATTGGAAAAGAGACTTACTTCTGGATGATTGTCATATACAAGTCCATTGGATGCTGGCGCATTGGATGTCTTAATGTTAGACATGCATTGGACGCTTGTGAAATACATTTTTTTTAGAAGAAATTTAAAACTTAATAAATTTGTTATCTTTAAAATTTGAGGGACTAGACGCTTCATACGTCTTCGGTTCTAACAATCTCTCCCTTTTTAATGATAACAAACCTTATTAATTTTTAAGTTTTGCGATCATATCTATATCAGAAAGTTTATACAATGTGTCTATTATACTCCCCATGAGTCTAATATTTAAATTTGCATACTTTTGAAACAAATAAAGTATCAGTTCAGATAATTTTCTAGGCAAGACTCAATTTATGCATGATTGTCATGTGATGCACAAATGTTTAACAGATAGAGGACATCAGAGTAATACAGAATTAACAGGTATCAGAGCGCAATGAAAAACAATATTCAAAAAATAAACATAATAGCAAATATTAATACTAGCAAACTTAGACTTTATTTCTGTTATTTCTCCCCCTTTTGTCATTATCAAAAACATATAAGAAGAAAAAAAAAAAGAAGACATCATTGTCACTTGGGAGCCGAGGGAGGTGGAGGTGAAGATAAGGATGGTTGTGAGGTGCAGAGTAGTTCTTGCTGGTTTTGGAGAATTTGTTGGAGAAGGGTCATGATGGGTTGGAGCTGGGTGGCGACATATTGTTGCACGGCAGGGTCTATGGGTGGAAGGTTAAGAGGGGCAATAGTGATAGTGGGAAGGCTTGCGAAGGTTTGGGAGTCAGAGGTTGGTGGTGGTGTAGGTGTTGGTGAGGGTGGTTATAAAGGAATTGGTAGTTGGACATTTGAGGCTTTTAAAAACTTGAATGTTGGAAAGGTGATTTGATATGGATGAGGGGTATGCAGGGGTAGGGTGGTTTGAAAGTTTTGGGATGAGTGAGGGCAGCAATGATGATGTAGAGAATAGAGGTTTCTAACCCAAGGAGGGTACGCTCATCTACTGGTTGGACGAAGGTGGCAAAGGTATCAGAGAAATGAAAGACACGAGCTAGACATTGTGTGTACTTACAATCTTCATTGTTGGAATGTCAGCCTTGTCGCCTACAGAAAGTCCACTGTCGAGCGCTTCTTGCTCACAAGTGTACATGTATTGGTGCCAGATGCGTTTAACAACCCCCTCGTCCATTTCTCGCATAAGACGCTAAGCTATATACCATTCTAGAATGATGGTTAGATGCTGTTGAATTTTGACTGTAGATGGTAAAGGTAAGGAAGGTGGCTTAGTCAGCAGCTTCTTCTTTTTGCTATTCTTATCCAAGGTTAGCAGCCTTGGGCAAACGTGATCCGGCTGGATGCGTACAGAAGTGGATGGTATGATGTGTTGAGAGGGTAGGATGAACAGTTGTAACTTTAAGTTTGCAGAACTCTTCACAGAGTTGCAAAATATATGGTTGAAACTTGAAGGGAAGAATCTAGCTTCTTCCAAGTGCAAAGGCCTAAACTTCAATTTTGCAGGCTTGATATCGATGGTCCTTTCTTGCACTTGACCATGCCTTTGTTGCAGAGCTTGTTCAATCTCCTCAACTCGAGGTACTCTATGCTGAAGTACTCTAGAAGGGTGTGCATTCAGGCGCCAAGCTCGCACAAGTCTAGGATACCTCCTTCTAATGAACTGCTTAAGTGGCAGGTTTTCAATGGCTCCTAGAGGCAAAGCCAAATATGCATAAGAAGGTTGGTGAACATAGTTGTCCATGTAACGCTCAAAGGAGATGAGCAAGTAGTCAAATTCAATCTCTGGCTCAGGAAGTGGCTTTGAATGCAATATGATCTCATTGTCATCCACTAAGTTCTGTTGGTTGCCTTGGACAAATAGCAAAGGCCATTGGTTTTTTGTTTTCTCTAAGTCTTCTGCGCCTCTGATGGAAGCAAAAGAGATAGCCAGATGCATGGAAGGAATTAAATAAGACTGTTTGGGTGGTTTAATGGATAGGTATGGTTTGGTGAGGCCGGGGGTGGGAATGGTGCAAGTATAACCATCATCACCAGGCAATAACATGTCTGGTTCGGGTGCAGTTAATGTTTAGGCTTGTGGTTGAGCTTGTGTTTGGTCAAGTGTGAGTGGTGTTTATGATATAATGGGCTGTTCAGTAGGTTCAATGATTATAGACTCAACAAAATTGTCTTTAGAGACAGTACCAACAACAAGGGTAGATACCTTACTTTTTTGTTATGGCAGGTGTCTGGTAAGCTTTAGTTAGGTTTGAGAGGAGGAGTGGGTTAGGCGGCGAGGACTTCTAGTTGGGGGACTTCAACAGGAGCAACCTTTTGCTTCTTTAGAAGGACTCCGATAGGTTCATTGTCTTCATCATTAAAATCTACTTGCAGCTAGAGTCTCCTTTTGGTAGATGCAAGTGTAGGTGGAGGAGGAGCAGCTGTAAAAGGAGTAAGTAGAGCTGGAAGCTATTGTGTCTTAGACCTCGTCACTCTGGACAACCTCTCCTTGGATGGTTGCCTCCTGGTGGATGGTCTTGCAGCTATAATTGGATGAACGAAAAATGCTTCTTCGTCTAATTGCTCAGCTTGTTGGGCAACAGGTTGAAGCGCTTCCTCAAAAAGTTCCTCTTTAAAGTACACTATCTTGGCAGACTTCTCCAAAGGCTTTAGTACAAACCCAGCCTTCATTTGGGCTATGTTGTTACGGCCAAAAGGCAACTAGGTGAACTTGTGGCCACCACCCTGCATCTTAATTTCAATTTACTCGCTAACAAGCAGAGCAAAGAAAACATGATACACCTGTTGCAGCCAAAATATCCTTTTTAACAGGGCAGCATAAGTAATCTGGTCATTTTCTCCTCGTCCCTTCATAGTTTTGAAAATGTTGCTGAGGATGAGGTGAGGAAGGTTGAACTGCTATCCTGTGATCATATGGAATAGAGCGAACCTATGCAGGAAGGTCACATTGTCCTTGGACCCAGCTTTGTGCAATATACCCTTGTTCAAGAACTGCTAATACAGCTTCCTTTCCTTGGTCAGTTTACTGTATTCCACAGCTCCTTCTACCTCTGGCCCCATCAAGGCTGTGTCCATAGTTTCATGTCCACCAAAATTAGCTTCCCAATCATTCTTGATGCATGAACCAGGACACTCACATGCAACAACCTGAACGATGGTCCCCAGGTCGAGAATGACCTTTACTCCCAGAACAGTACCAACTATATTGGTCTTGGAGAACTTTGTTGTCTTCCAGAACTGTCGAATGAGCTCTAGGTAGATAATCTCGTTCAGATGAAAATAGTTGAGGATTTCGCATCTTATCAAGTTACCCTTCACCTTCACCCCCATGTCGTCAAGGGCTTGCATGTCAAAGCAACTCTCAATCAAAACAATAGCATTGTCCAAACTGTCCACATGAGCCATGGCTTTCATGGCAGCATTGATTTTCTCCATCACCATTTTTTAAGGGATGAAAGTTAGGGTTTGAGAGGTTTCAGGGGGGGAGAGAGAGAGAGAGAGGGAGAAAGTTTCAGAGAAAGCAAAAGTCAGGGTGAGAGTGCTTAGTTTAGAGAAGTTTGAGTATATAGGAAGTAATTGAAAGGTTTCTGTTTTGGCAATTTTTTCAAATTTGAAGAGAGATAATGTGCATTAAATGTTAGTTCAGGCGTGCATGTTTCTCGAAGACTATTTTCAGCGCAAGAGTGACTCAGATAGAGAATAAAGCATTTATTTCAAATCATTATTAGTGAAAAAACATGATTATGTATGGATGAAGACATTTATGCTTCATAAATATGAAACGTTATAGAATGTGAACCGTAATGCTAATGGACGCATACATGTTAGACGTTGTAAAGATAATGGACACTGTATGGTATTGGACGCTACTTGACATTAGGACGGTCAAGGCACATAAAAGAAAACTATTCCTTTATAAATTCCATACCAAGACGGTCTTTAATATGGATGAGTTTATCTTCACGAAGTGGTTTTGTAAATATGTCTGCTAATTGATTTTCAATGTTAATGAATTGAATATCAATAACCCCTTTCTGAACATAATCTCTAATAAAGTGATGTTTTATTTCTACGTACTTTGCTCTAGAATGCGATATAGGATTTTTAAACAAGTTTATCGTAGCAGTATTATCAAAAAGGAGAGGAATTTTACTCTTATAGATACTGTAGTCCTCTAATTGATGCTTGATCTATAGAATTTGTGAGCAATAGGACGCTGCTGATATGTATTCTGCTTCTGTTGTGGATAGGGCAATTGGCCCTTGTCTTTTGCTCATCCAGGGGACAAGATTTCCACCAATGAGGTGACATCCTCCACTGGTGCCTTTTTCGTTCTATTCTGTCTCCAGCATAGTCAACATCACAGAATCTAACTAACCTGTACTCTTTATTTGACTTATAGCATAGACCAAGATTAGTGGTTCCTTTTAAGTATCTAAATATTCTTTTTACAGCTGTTAGATGAGTTTCTCTAGGATCAAATTGAAAACGAGCATAGAGACATACATTAAACATGATATCAGGTCTGGACGCTGTAAGATATAGTAGAGATCCAATCTACCTCTGTATGTGGTTTTGTCTACCTTTTCAAATGTATCGTCCTATCCAAGTACTAAGGATAGATGCATCAGAATACTCATTTCTTTGGCATCGTCCATCTTGTACTTCTTGAGTAGCTCTTTTGCGTACTTCGTTTGATGTATGTATATGCCACTACTTATCTGTTTTATTTGTAATCCCAGGATGAATTTCAATTCTCCCATCATGCTCATCTCGAATTCTATTGTCATAAGCTTAGAAAAGTCCTTGCACAAAGTGTCATTAATAGCACCGAATATGATATTGTCCACATATATTTGTGCAATAATAAAGTGTGTCTACTTTGCGAAACATAGTTGTGTCTACTTTTCCTCTAGTGAAACTATTTTCTAAAGGAAAATAACTTAACTTTTCATACCAAGCTCTACGAGCCATATAAAGCCTTTTTAAATTTGTAAACACGCTTAGGAAAAGCATCACAGTCAAAACCAGGAGGTTGTTTCACATAGACTTCCTCATTTATTATACCATTAAGAAATGCACTTTTTACATACATTTGATAAAGCTTTATATTACTATGAGCAGCAAATGAAAGTAAAATGTGAATGGCTTTTAATCTAGCTACAGGTGCAAATGTTTTAGTAAAGTCTATACCTTCTTGTTGAGTATACCCTTGAGCTACAAGTCTAGCTTTATTTCTTACTACTTTACTTTGCCACATCTAGCTTGTTGTGAAAGACTCATTTTGTTCCTATTATTGATTTGTCTTTAGGTAGAGGAACTAGCTTCTAGACATCATTTCTCTCAAATTGGCTTAATTATTCCTTCATGGCATTGGTCCAGCCTTCGTCCAGGATAGCTTCGTTCACTGTCTTTGATTCCACTTGGGAAATCAATTAGTTTGAGCTTGCTTCTTGAAGGTTGATCTTGTTCTTACATCATCACACACACTTCCAAGAATTTAATCTTGTGGATGGTATGTCTTCATATGCCATTGTCATCCAATTGGTTCCTTTTGTTCTTCCTTTGGATAGTCCAACTAGATTCTTGATGCTGGTTGCTTGGCATCGTCCAACTTCATGTCTGCAAAGGATTTGTCTAGCACTGATAGTTCTTTATCAAGCTTATTGTCATTAAATTTTACATGAATGGCTTCTTTAACTGTTCACGGTTTAGAGTTGTAAACTCTATATGCCTTGGACATTTCAGAATAGCCTAACAATATTCCATCATCACACTTAGAATCAAACTTTCTAAGATTGTCCTTAGTGTTTAGAATGAAACATTGACAACCAAAAGGATGGAGATATGATATGTTGGGTTTTCGTCCTTTCCACAATTCATAGGGACTCTGTTCAAAATAGGTCTAATATATATTCTATTTTGCAAGTAGCATGTTGTGTTTACAGCTTCAGCCCAAAAGTGTTTAGGAGTAGAATTATCATTGAGTATGGTTCTAGCCATTTCTTGTAATGACCTATTCTTTTTCTTTACCACACCATTTTGTTGAGGTGTATGTGGTACAGAGACGTTGTGGAGAATTCCGTTCTCCTCACAAAACCCTTGAAAACTTTCATTTTCGAATTCTCCTCCATGATCACTTTTGATTGAAGCTATGCAAACACCTTTTTCATTTCGAATTCTTTTGCAGAATATAGAGAAGACTTTAAAAGACTCATCTTTGTGTTTTAGAAATATGACCTATGTCCATCTAGTATAGTCATCTACCACAACTAATCCATATCGTTTTCCACCAAGAAAGACAGTTCTAGTAGGTCCAAACAAATCAATATGTAGGAGTTCAAGTGGTCTAGCGGTGGAAACAACATTTTTTAGATCAAAAGAGCTTTTCACTTGTTTCCCTTTTTGACATGCATCACAGAAAACATTAGATTTGTATACAAGATTTGGAAGACCCCTTGCGAGGTTATGCTTATTTAGCTTTGAGATTAATCTCAAGCTTGCATGACTAAGTTTCTTGTGCCAAATTCATTGATTCTCGTTGATGGATACTAGACAAGATACAATTTGATTTGTTAGGTCACTTAAGTTAATATTATACAAATTGCTTTGCCTCTTTGCAAAAAATAAAATGGATTCATCTGTGTTTTTTACTATACATTCATCTTTGGTAAAGGAAACACTGTGTCTACTATCACATAATTGACTTATGCCAAGTAGATTGTGTCTTAGTCCTTCTACATATAAGACATTATCAATGCAAGGTAAAGGGCGCTTACCAATTTTACCTATTCCCTTCATCTTACCCTTCTGATTTCCTCCAAAGGTGACCCATCCACCATTCTTGTGTTGGAGGCTTTGGAACATAGACTTTTCTCTCGTCATGTGTCGTGAGCAACCACTATCCAGGTACCATGATTGGAGTTTCCTTTTTGTTGTTAAGCAAATCTGTAACAGGAATAATCATAGACTTAGGTACCCAAATAGACTTGGGTCCTTTCTTGTTAGTGCTGAAGGTATTGGACGCCTTGGTGACTGGACCATGAACACATCATGATGATTCATGGCCACTTTTTCCACATATTTTACAGATGACATTTCTTTTAGTTGTTCCAGAGACTTCCCTTTCCTTAAAGCCAAGTCCAAATTTGTCATGTGGACTTCATCTATAAGACAGGATTTTATTTAAATTTTCAGTTCCATTGACAAACTTGGATAGGCTTTCCTTTAGGTGAGTAATTTTCTTTCAAAGTTCTAATGCTTTATTAGGAGGTATCACTTCTGGAACACTCTTTACTTTCAACTTTTCGTTCTCTCTTAAAACATTTTTAGAATTTTCTTTGAGTAGATTGAATTCTTTTGACATTTTTGAAAATTTTCTTTTTAATTCTTTGTAACCTACTGAGAGAGTTGAAGAATTAAAAAGCAGTTCATTATATGCTTCTTAAAGAGAGATAGGTTATTAAAATTTACCTTTTCGTCTTGCTCATTGTCTAAGCTTTCTGAGCTGGCCTCAACCATGAGATAGATATTTGCTTCTTCATCTCCTTCTTCGAAGAAGGATAAGTCCATGTCTTCCCAAGTTGCCATAAGCCTTTTCTTTTTCTTCTTGAAGAAGGTTTTCTTCTTCTCCTTCTATAGGCTTGGACATTCAGCCTTGAAGTGCCTAGGCTTTTTGCATTCAAAGCCAACTGGTGGACTCTTCTCCTTGAACTCCTTGCTAAACTTTTTGGAAAAGTTTTTAGCTCTGGACCCTCCTTTTTTTCTCCACATGGCTTGTATCTTTCTAGATATAAAAGATGTCTCGTCCTTATCAAAGTCCTCTTCTTCGGACGCTTCCTTAGAATATTCTTCCACATTCAAGGCTTTGGACAATAATCCCTTTGTTGGATGCTAGATGCTTAAGGCAATGGGCTTTCCTCTTTTCTATCCTTCGTCCTGCTTCAGCTCAAACTCGTACATATATATATATATATGAAATTTGCTAATGTATTCTTATTTTTTAGAAGTATATTAAAAAAGGATAAAATATAATTTTGGTCCTTCACTTGAATTTTTTGTTTCAGTTTGGTCTCTTAAATTTAAAAAGTTTCACTTTAGTCCCTTAAAGTGTTTCTATTAGATCAAAATAGTTTTTTTGTCAGTTTTTTGCATTAATGGTGTTAATTTAATTTGGTTGATGTGGAAAACGTTCATTTGACGTGACATCTCTCACAATCTGTCACATGTCACCAAGTTAACCAAATTAATGTGATGAACTCACAAAAAAGACCAACTTGATCTAATAAAAACACTTTAAAAGGACCAATGTGAAACTTTTTAAACTAATAAAAACCAAAAATTCATATAAGGGATCAAAATTATATTTGATCTTGAAGGAATACAATGACAAGATACAGTCACATTTGACCTTCAACCGACCTCACCTAATCTCAACTGACTTTAACCAGATAACTTATGCCATAGAGGCTATGCATGCCATCATGACTCAACAAAATGATGTAATGGCACAATAGAGTGATAATATGGCTCAACAGAATGCTGCTAGGGTCACGACACCAACTAAATTCCAAGGTTTGATTAAGTTCAAGAAGAACGAACCTCCACAATTTCAAGGGGAATCTAACCTAGACAAAGCTAACCTTTAGATTAAGAAACTAGAGAAAATCTTTCAAGTGATGGACTATCTTGATGACAGGAAGGTAACTTAAGCTACCTTCATACTAGTAGGAGAAGCAGAGTATTGGTGGCTTAGAGCCAGCCAATTGATGGAAGCTCATGGATAAGCCATTACCTAGACTAGTTTCAAGGAGAACTTTTTGGAGAAGTATTCTAGCTAATACTAGACACGAGAGAGATGGAATTCCTAAAGTTGTATCAGGGAGGTATGGCTGTGAGTGAATATGCTGCTATGTTTAAGTATTCATCTAGATTCTACCAACAAATGCCATTTGAAGCTTGGAGATGCCGAAAATTTGAAGTAAGGCCTAAGATTTGAGCTACAGAAAGTGATTATCCCAATGGAGATTCAAGAGTTTCAACGATTAGTGGAAAAGTCACTAGTGCAAAAAAGGTATTCTAGGACAGGATTTTACATACACTATGAGATAATTGTTATAAAAAATGAGGCATTGACATTTTTGTAAATAACTGAGAAACATTTTACATCGGTTGTAATATAACCATTGTAAAAGATGTTTTTTATATTGGTTATTCAATAACCGTATTTTACATTAGTTAAAAAATTTAACCGATGTAGAAAAGCTTATATATACATGACCTGCAATTCAATCCTCATTTTGCAAAACACTTTTGACCACTCCAAACCCTAAATCCTCTACAACTCCTCCATCATCGTCACCAATGCAAGCATAACTTCTTGTCGTTCATCCCCAAATCGCGACCTCAACCCTAATTCAAACCCTAATAGCTATTCTCCCCTGTTCTTTTGATTCACGCACGCGACACAAGTGTCCCCAACCCCAATCGCCATGGACGCCACCACCAGAACTAGCCACTGTAGGGACCTAGCTAGTTAGGATTTAAGTTTAACTAATTACCATTTAGATCTGCGAAAATAAAACTTCTTTTGTTTGATTTAGTTAAAACACGGGGAAATTTTTCGTTTTTATTTTTAAACTTATGAGCACATTTCATGAAATATGAAACCTATAGTAATAAAGCATCACACAATACCCTTATATAAGGAAGGTAAAAGAAAATGGCCACTTTGAGTAACCACGTCTATAAGTATCTGATAAATAGTTTATATATGTATAAATACAAAATTATAAAATGGCCTGAACAAGCAAGCGAGTACAATCTCTGAAATCAAAATACAAAACTTTTCAAATATAAAGCTCCTATTCATTAGTACCTTATAGTAGTTATGTATAGGGTATTGGGATTGGGAAAACAGAAGTCTTAAATATCAATAATAATGAAGTTCCATGCATATTTCGAAACATTAAATAAATATAACAGGTTTACAACTCCAAATGAAATGCATCATAAATATGATTACATTTCTCTTTAATGAAATTAGAAATAACTAACCCCAACTACAAATGCTAACTCACAACATAGTTAAACCCTCTGACACCGTTGACCTCCTCAATTGACCATGATTACCCAGCCCACCACTAGCTTCAAAAGCTAGTGTCACTGTCATTTGAGAAACTCTCATCACTCTCACTACTATCCTGAGTAGCTCTCCTTTGAGTTGTAATCTTAGCGATGTCCCTTGGGGCTCCCACTCTCGAGGACCTAATAGTCCAAGAGAAAGTGAACATATGAGAAAGCACTCTCTTTCTTGCACTTGCTAAAGTCCTAAGCCCTCCTAGCCGCAAACTTGGCAAAGGCTTCCCCACTGACCTTCCCACAAAAGCGATAATAGTCCGAACTAACGTTGTAACACCCTAAGGGGCATTACTGTAACTAGGTCTAGATTTTAAAAAAACAAACTGAGAAAGGTAGAAACAACATACAAATACTACTCATAAATATAATTGAATATTATATACGAACAATACAATAAAAAAAACATACTGCCAAATATAACTCATCTATCACCTGAAGGTATCGTACAAAATATAAACAAGAATACAAAAACATAATATAAACTAGACTACGTTTTCTTGCACGTGACTCCAAGCTCCATCTACGCGTGTCTTCACCTGTATCCTGAAAAAGGGAAAACTTAAAGGAATGAGACATAATGTCTCAGTGAGTGCTCTAAGGACTCTACGGCTGGGTTAGACTCTTCTATTTGGACAACCTTCATTACTTATCTCTCATGGCTTTAGCCTCATTGGGTTTCTCATAATTATCCATACCTATGGTTGAGTCTACACCTTTCAACAGTCAATACTCCCTGTTAATTGCTCTCTCATTCTCACAACTATTATATTGGTTTACTATCTCATTCTTAACTAAAGAACTCATCCTCATTATTTATACTTTCTTACCCAAAACCCTCTTTAGAATTTACTCTTCTTCCTTTTAATATTCAAAGCTGTCCCCTAGGGTCAAGTCTAAGGTTACAGACATCCTAAAATACTCTTATTTCATTCTCTCTCTTACTTGTCTTATACCTTTCTATTACGCCATGAGGGAATTCACCTTTCTTCTATCTTATTCACAACTATTATTATCCAACTAGAACCCTCATAACATTATCCTAAGGTCTAGCCTCTCACTTATCCTTAAGGTAGCAAACACAATTCCAATTACAAGCATATAATTGTTTCACATTCTTTGTCTAGTAACTAGACATATACCTCGTTTTATTTTATCAAACAGGGACGACACTCGTGCAAGATATGATCACATGTCCACAACTTTAACATTTCATCACAAGGCACAATTACATTCTTACATAGAATTCACATAATTACAACATAGCACACTCTAACATATCACACTATAACAAGATACATATGCGTGCTATGTTCCTAAACCACTACTCATGCACATGTGGTACCAACCTAAACTTTTCGGAAAGTAGACTAGGAGTAAATGCAGGCCATAAGAAGCGTCATCGGTACCGATGCCTTCGGCTTTCGCACCCTCAACTAGTATGATATCCCTCGGTGACTAGTCAGGGTTACCCAATTTTGCCAGTACGCCCCGGCTCCATGGGATCAGCATGGACCATTGGAGTTTTCCCAACCGGATAACCCCCAAGGCTAAGGTTAAACAACCCATCACGGCCTCCACCAGCCAGATTCCTACATACTTTCCTCATCACATAACTCAAATGTTATGATGCATGGTCACAAATAATGCTTACAACTTTCATAGACTTTTATCATGAATCATAGGCACAATTTCATATCACACTCATATTTTTAAGGTAAATAACAATCATACAATATAAACTCAACAAGACATAAGAAAAACAAATAACAATGAGTTAAACACTGCCAAAAGGAGTTCACAAATATAAGGAACGTAATAGCAAGTCGTATTCGCCCGGCGGTCTAGCGAACCCGCCCAGCGAGTTCGCGCCGGAACCCAACCCGCCCAGCAGGTATCGCACCCCGCGCAGCAAGTTTGTGTCAAGACCCAACCCACCCAACGGGTCTGCGCGCCCAGCGCGAAGAGAAATCTAGTTTTTGAAGAAAAGTCGCCAAAAGACTATCTAATCTATGAATTCCTTACTTCCTCACAATTCCTTTAAAACCCATCAAATCCCTAATCTTACGCATAAGGTGGGGGAAAAGGTAAATAGATGAAAAATAACAACATAAAAGACAAGGAAGAATATGGGGGAGAGCACTCACCTTTGTGGACATGCAAAGTTGAATTCTAGGGTTTGGATTCTCCGGTTTCTATTCTTCCTCCTTCTCTTCCTCTTCTTCTTCTCTTCTTTTCCTCATTCTCTCTAACTTTTTTTCTTCCTCTATTTTGTGACAGCTAAACCTAACCCTCCTTCTCTATTCCCTTCTTATAACATATGGGTGGGTATGTGGCTTAGTGGGCTTTAGTCCCCTATTGGGTCCTAGATGCTCTTTTGGGTTGTATGATAATATTCCTACTAATTTATAATACTAAGGTATTAATAACAATAATAATAATAAGAATAATAATAATAATAATAGTAACAACAACAACAACAATAATAATAATAACAATAAATATAATAACAACAACACAACACAATAATAATAATAATAATAATAATAATAGGAAATATAATAACAATAATTCTTAAGACATCTTTTGTCTAATAACATATGAGAAGGGTTCTACTAAAAGCTACCTCGTGGTTTATTTCTAGTACTTGAAAATTGGGCTGTTACAAACGTGACTTGATACCTATGCACTAGCATCATCTCCAAATGTCAAAGTTAATAATAGGAATAATAACAAGGATGTGGAGTAAGATGTAAATGGAATTGAAAACCTTAAAGTAGCTTTCAACAATTTAGCTAGTATGATCGTTAGCAACAACCCCAACCTTAGGTTGACACTTTCTCCTATGGGTCTTCCACTTATCATCAGCATTCTACCAACTTCATGGAACTCATCTAAAACAAAAAAGGGGCTGAAACAAAGAAAGTTATGGCAAAGTTTGACTCTGCTGAAATTGTCAAACAATTGGCACCTTCGCATAAAGTTCCTGCCGAAGAAGAAACACAAGAAAGATTACAAGACACTCAGATTAAAAGGAGGTTGTTCTCGAAATATGAACAAGGTGATGATAGTGATTTCTACATCAACTATCAACCACTAACTACTTTTGGACACGGGGGAAGAACTATCGGTGTTGTTATATCAGAAGTAAGTCAAAAATTGTAGTTATTTTTTTTATTATGAAATATATGCATTTTAAAATATAATTTTTTTTAAACTAACATATATATGAACATTTATTTTGACAGTAGATCCCTGTTTTAGTTAGACCCCTTCAGATATGATTTTAGATGATATTGATGTTGTTATAACAGCATATATTTTCATGATTGATGAGGAAAATCACTATAGGTACACAATTTAATTTCATTTATATTTTTAGTAAGAACATCTAAACACGACTTCTTTGGTCTTTGTAGGGGAAAGATTTTGATCAAAAGTAATTCTTTTATAGGAGATAAAAAAAACATTGAAGACTCTCATGCCTAAGGGTTGCGTGGACCAGGAGGTAAGTCAAAACTTAGAAAACTTAATAACTATATATAGATCATTTTTTTTTATATGTAGTGATGTTGATTAATTTTTTATTATTATTTATAGGTTCTTAATTTACTGAGCCAAGTACCTGGTTCCTACCAACCACATTTACGGTGCATATACTTCAACAATATTTAACATTTTTTATTTTTTTTGTTTATTAATAAATAACATTACAATTTTGCTTTTTGGTCTCATGCTAGCAATATGCACTGGATTGATGTGACAGACCTGAAAATGTGATAGACTTCTTTAAACATAACTTCATGGGCAAATTGAACTACATAAGAAAGGTGGTTGTATACAATACTAGAGCTAACTAGTTCATTTTCAATTTTATATCATGATGTTCTTCACATTTTTTCAAAAATTTTAATTTTGCAATTACAAAAAAAAAAAAAAAAAAAAAAAACCTTTAACAACACTTAAATAAGATCTTTAATAGCATTTTCACATGCTATCTATCCCCATGTTATTAAAGGTAAGGCTAACTTTAGGTCTCCTTTAGACAACGCTTGTTTAAAATAAGCGCTGTCTAAAGGGGCCATAAGACAACACTTTTTTATTACAAGCATTGTCTAAAGAGTCCCTAAGACAATACTTGTGTCTCAGACAAGCGTTATCTATGCCAATTTTTTTAAAATTTTAGATACATTTTGTTGCTTCTCCCTACATTTAACATTTAAATAGATTCATTCAATGTACAAAATGTTTGAATAAACCGCTTATAACATATGAAGAGACAAATAAATTAAATTGCTCTTATTCAATAATCACATAACTTAAACCATGTGTGTGTGTGTGTGTGTGTGTGTGTGTGTATAGTTTAACAACCAATCAACAAATTTGCCCAACATTCACTTAACTGAGCAAAGCATTTTTTGGAAAACTCGGTGGTTGCACAACCATGAAAGACAAAGCACCTACATAATTGAATCAAGTTATCAAAATAAAAATTGGATGAAAATAAGAAAATTGTATTGACACAGATATTTGAGTTGCATTTAGTAGAGTGATACTGAACACATACTGTATGATTTAAACAGCAAAGGAAATAGAAGTAGGCAATGAATGTAAACTAAAACATAATGTTTAAACTTTCACTAGGAGTTTTCAAGCACTACCTTCTCTAGTAGAGGAAATATATGGGGTCACCATGTTTTGATGAAGCCAACGTTCAGGTATACCATCATAGAAGGAGGTTGGAAACGAGTCGTTTGGTAGGGAAACTTGCAAAGAGCTCATATCAAGAAACTGTAATTGAAACATCAAGCATGTTAGTTATAATATGCAGTAAGAATTATGTATTTATTACAGTATTTTAAAAATAGAAACATTGACCTCAATTGTATTTTATGTATGGTTCAGGTTCCACTAATCTTGTTAAGCTATAATAACAACAACTCTTTTATTTCGTGTAAATGGTTATTTTATGTCAAACATTATTTTTAAAGAATGTAGTAAAATAACACAATAAAAAATGTCCCATTGTCTCACATGTAAGACTGGCCACACTACTTATACAGTTACCCAATAACTCATTAAAACTTGAAATAAAAAGAATAGAATACAGTTGCCTAATTAATTTATTTATCAGTATTTTTTCACTTTAATTTTAAGAATATACCAATAATCTAAGTACTTATCCTATACTAGTGCATTTTTATTTCCAACTTTATGTCCTAATTAATTTAAAGAGAAAGAATGGCTAAGTCCCAAGTGATTGTTATGTATTTTCTTTTAGGAAAACAGAGGATCGAGACTTACTAGAGAAGGTGGGAGAAAAAATTATCTAATTTAAATTAATGATTAGGATATGAATATAAGGATCCAATGATTAGCAAATTTTCAATAAAAAAGTGAATAAGATAAGGTAAGGCAGTGGCATAGTAGCAAGAAGCTTAAAGAGAAGTATTAGGAGGGATAAAATCTAAACATTGACAAAAAAGTGTGTATATGTGTAACAAGGAGAGGCTATACAGGGAGAGAAGTAAAGTACAAAAGAAATGATTACTTATCTTTAATAAGTTGGACAATCTGTAAGACCCACAAAGAGAAAAAGAAACCATTCTTTTACAATCCTTTTTATGTGGTATATGTGACTAGTACTAACATGAATGTAGTTGGAAAACATTCAATTTTGTCCTATTCTCCTAACAATTCATGTACAAAGCAAAAATAATGAATGAGGGAGAAAAAAAAATTAAAGTCTCACAATTAAATAGTAATATGTAACGGTTGCTTTCTTAAAGACAATTGAAAGAATGGTATTTGGTGCCACTCCCCTTACGCATCGTATCCACTATACATGATAGGGAGAGAGAAGGAACTCTACATTCTTTGACTTTTCAACTACTACGTAGCAAGACTTAAAGCAATTGATACTACAAATTTTCCACCAAAAAAAAATTGACACTACAATTTTTTCTTCTTTACCTTCTTAAAATCACGTTGCCGTAAAGGAGAAAAGGAGTATAAAGGAAAACCATAATTAATATTTGCTTTGCAATGACTTCCTTAGGAACATTGAACTTAAGAAGAACTTGGATAAGAGCATACTTGACATTAAAAACAGAAATCCTAAGAATTAAATATGCAATGTTATTCCATCATTATATTTGCAGCTATGAGTCAACAAGACACTAAGAACACAAACTAGCCAAATGAAGTTGTGGAAAATTAATTTGCTACTTAAGCAACTACATATAAATGCTAGAGAAAAAAGACTAGTGTTTGGAATAAAATTTGGACAAAATGAAAAAAAAAATACTGAAAATAGAAATAGAAAATACCAATAAGCCCTTATACAATAAGTCAAACAATGGAGTATACTAAGGTTTTCCATTCACATGATAGTATCCCATCGAGTCCGAGATATTCTACAAATGCAAAAATTGCAAAAGACAAACAAACCCAAGCTTCTACAACAACCCCACTGCTACTTCTCATGGACGTCACTTGAAAAGGGGTTTGTTAAAATCAATTGTGATGGTGTTTATGCTTGTTCTAGACATGGTGTACATTTTAGTTGAGCAACTAATGATGAAGGCATGTACAAATTGGTTAACCTTGTTACAAGTAGTTAGAATGGTAGCTTTGTTATCATTAGTGTAAAATTAGAAATCCTTTAAAAATTAAAATGGATTGTGAATCAGAGTCAATAATGAGGTATCAATTTAACTTTAGAGGAGTTTGTTCCTTTCTCTAATCAGGATATTTTATCAAATACCCACTTCTATAATTATAGGCCAAGGGCAAAACAGAAACAAACAAAACATCATGAATTAAACATTTAATATTAATAAGACTTAAAGAGGAAAAATAGTAAAAGTTAAAATGGCTATAACATTTTATAGCGTTCAAACACATAATCCAATGGTTCCAACAGTGAGAAGAAAAGTAACAACTTTGTAACAAATAATAAATTAAAAATAAAAAAAATAACCTTGCAAGCTCCTTTCGCACTCTACTCCTTGACGCCCAAAGACTGTCGCGGCCTCAAAAGCACCCCCGTACCATTCTTCCTCCCTCGCTAATCTTCTTTTCCCCATGATCTTCCTTTTTTTTCTTCGATCTCCTCCTTAATCACATCACCAGGACCATCACACCCGATCCGCCAAAGAGCTTCTTTTGTTGTCAACTTCGAACCTTTGCCACCATGCCTTCTGCTCGAGCTTTTTGATTGGTAGAGCTATGATGGTACCAAGGGATAAATTGGGAAGAATAAAGAAAAGAAGAAGAGAAGAATGGAGAATACGAGAGAGTGGGATAGAGGAAATTTGAGTCAGCTAATCTGTCTTCTCTTATTCACAATAAGGGGTAATAAACAAAGTATATTACAACTGTCCAACGGCTTTAACAAACTCTAATGACCCAATCACAATGAATTTCCCCTTTTATCCCTATTTACAGAATTATGTGTATCAACACCCTTCCCTCAACACCACCCTTGTCCTCAAGGGTGAGCTAACTGAGAAAAATTAGGGAATTTCTTGTACAATTTGTACCAAGTCTCCCAAGTCCCAAGTGGCTTCTTCTTCTAACTCTCCATTCCATTTCACTAATACTTTTGTGACTACTCTATGTTTCTTCCGTATCATTCTCCTATCCAGTATTTTTTCAGGCTCTTTAGGCAACTTTAGGTGACCTCACCCAGCTAGTAGCTGTCGTAGAGGTATGCATGGGTTGGGGCAAGGCTTAAGTAATGACACGTGGAATGTGGGATGTATTCTAAATAAGGCTGGTGGCTTAAGGGTGTAAGTAATTGATTCTACTCTTTGCAATATCTCATAGGGTCCAAAGTATCTAGGTGATAATTTCTCAAAACTTCTCAAATGGGTGGAGTACTGCCTATATGGCTGAAGTTTTAACATAACCCAATCTCCAATCACAAATACTCTATCAGTTCTATGCTTATCTGCCAAGGTCTTCATTCTTCAAGCTGCCTTCTCTAAATTAGCTTTCAATGTCTGTAACATTCTTTCCCTTGCTAGAAAACTCCTATCAATGGCTTCAACTTGGCAGCTCTGTGGAAAATAGGGTAAGTGTAATGGTAGGGCCTGACCATATAAAATTTCATAAGGAGAAGTACCTGCTGCAAAATGAAAAGTAATATTATACCACCATTTAGCTGGTAGTAGCCATTGTACCTATTCATGTGGGCTATTCTAAGCCATAGACCTTAGATAGTGCTTTAAACATCTGTTCAGCATCTCACTTTGGCCATCAAGTTGCGAGTAGTACGTCGAAGAGAGACGTGTAATACCCATCTGCTGTAGGAAGGCAGTCCAAAATTTGCTAGTAAATAAGGGATCTCTATCACTAACAATGTTGGAAGAAGCTCCATGCAATTTGTACACTTCTTTGATGAAAACTTCAGCTAACTTGGATGCTGTAAATGGATGTGATAGGGCAATGAAATGAGCATATTTGCTTAACCTGTTGACAATTACCCAAATGGTATCTTTCCCATGTGATTTTGGTTGCTTCTTAATAAAATCCATAGCGATGCTCTACCATACACCTTTTGGAATGGGCAGTGGTTGTAGTAGTCTAGGACTAGCTATAGGATCATATTTACACCTAAGACAAGTTTCACAACTTTTTATGAACTTCTCTACATCTCTCTGTAATGCCTTCCAATAAAACATTTGCTTAATTCGCTTAACAGTAGATCTAATTCTTGAGTGACCCCCTTGGTGAGATGAATGGAGCCATTGAAGTATCAAATTCCTGACCTTTGCATTGTTAGGCACCATTACCTTGTTTTTTCTAAAAACTACTCCTTCAACCAATCTATATTTAGAATTACCAATCCCTTCCTCCTGTAATTGATGTATTAACTCCTACAGCCCCGTATCCATTTCATAATTCTTCTTAATTTCTTCCCAAAGTTCAATAGATATAATAAAACTAACATCTATGATAATTGCCCATGTTTTGCTCTAGACAATGTGTTTGCTACTACATTCTCTCGACCTCTTCTATATCTAATCTCATATTTAGCCCCATTAATTTAGACAGCCACTTGAATTGTGCTGGGGTTGATAATCTTTGCTCCAACAAGCATTTCAAGCTTTGTTGATCAGTGAAAATAATGAAAGGTTGTGGAGCAAGATATTGGTACCATTTTGAAATAGCATGCACTAGGGCCAATAATTCCCTATCATATACTGAAAGTAATCTATTTTTTGGAGATTAGACTTTATTGATGAATGCAATTGGGTTGGAATCTTGGCACAGCCCTAATGCTAGTGTTTGATGCATCAATCTCCACCTCAAAATGTTTTATGCCAGGTAATCATAGAATAAGTGCCCTGCTTATGGCTTCCTTCAACTTAGTAAAAGCAACTTGAGCCTCTTCTTGCCATCAAAACCCTTCCTTTTTCAACAAGTCATACAAAGGAGTCGTTATCATGCTAAATCCCTTACTAAATCGTCTATAATAGCCAACTAAGCCTAAAAACTTCGCAGCTGCTTCACATTTTAGGGTTGAGGCCAATCCACAACTGCCTGTACCTTACTTGGATCTGTGGAAACCCCTTCTGCAAATATAAAATGACTCAAATACTCTACTATTTTCATTATAAAATTGCATTTGCTCCTTTTCACACAATAACAATCATCCTTTAAATTTTGTAAGACAATTCTTAAATGTTGTATATGCTCTTCCTCGCTTCCACTATACAACAAAATGTCATCAAATAACACCAAGACAAATTTTCACAATTGCTCCCTAAATATATCATTCATGGCTACTTGAAGCATTGAAAGGGCATTAGTCAATCCAAATGGCATCACCATAAATTCATACTGCCCAGAATGAGTTTGAAATGTTGTTTTATCCACATCTTCACTCTTCATTCTAATCTGCTGGTAGCCAGGTCGGAGGTCCAGCTTGGAATACGCTCTTGCTCCACTTAGTTCATCCAACAAGTCTTCCACCAGTAGGATAGGAAACCTGCTCCTCACTGTCAACTTGTTTAAACCCCTATAGTCCATATACACCCTCCAACTTCCATCCTTCTTTTTAACCAACACAATTGGAGAAGAAAAGGAAAGGAGCTGGGTTAAATTACATCAGATTGCAATAATTCTTTTATCATGCCTTCTATGATGTCTTTGTAAGATGGAGGGTATCTATAGGGCCTCATGCTAACAGGATTGGATCCTTCCTTCAAAATGATTTTATGGTCATGTATAACTCAGAATGGAGGTAATTGTTTAAGGTCCTCGAACACATTAAAAAACTCATGTAAAATTTGCCTCATTTTTCCCATCTCTTCTTGTTCCTCAACCCTGTTAAAAGCACATCATATTACTCCCTCACTGTAAGGCAATAATTGCAACATTAAACAACAACACCCATCCTCAATCATCATCTTATTAAGCTTGCCTTTCGTGATCACATTGTTGTTTACCTGGGGATTTATAGCAAGACTAATCTTTTTCCCATCCTTCCAAAACTCCATTTCAAGTTTTCTAAAATCCAAAATAATCCTTCCTAGTTTTCCCAACCATTGCATTCCAAGAATCAAATCACAACTAGCCAAAGGAATTGCAATGGCTTCTGTTTCAAACACATGCCCTTGCATTCTCTATTCCAACTTTTAACAGTCTTCCCCCCTAAATTTTGCCCCCATTAGCAACAATAACCTGTACTAGGTCAATATCCTTCATAACCCCCACTCCTTCTTTACACAATCTCTTATCAATGAACTTGTGTGTAGTCCCTGTATCAATCAGTACAAAGATCCTTCTCTTCCCTATCTGTCCTGTGACCCTCATGATTGAATAATTACCTTGTCCTCTAGCTACCTGCACCTCTCCAAGAATTGAATTTAAGGACACTACAAGTTCCTCCTATTGTTCAATTTCCTCAACAATTTCAACATTTTCTTCTTCATCTACCTCTATTAGAAAAACCTGCATTTTCTTTCTCTGAATGCAATCATGTCCTGGCCCATATTTCTCATGACAAAAATAATAGAGATCCTTGATTCTGTGCTCATCCATCTCTTTTGGGGTCAATTCCTAATGGAATCGCACATTAGGTTTTCCCAAGATGCCCTTGGAGTTTGATGGACTTGCTATTATTCTCTGTCCATTTTTCTTCATATCAACCTCATCGTCTTTTTCTTGAGATCTCCATGTGTTCTTGGAATATTAAGATCCCATTTATTGTTTCCCCCCAAAAATTTGCTATCACTTTTATTTTATAGCAAGAACAAACTTCTTTCTTGTAGCTTGGCCAATCTAACAACTTTAAGAAGTGTTCTTGGCCCAAACAACTTCACTCCAACTACCAAGGCAGGTTTTAGCCCTGCTATGTAGCAACTCAATTTTTACTGTTCATTTAATTTCACCTTACAAATCAGTGCATCAAACACTTCTTGATACTCATTTAAGCTTCTGCTTTGCTTCAACTACATCAATTGCTCTATTGGGTCTTCAAAAATGGACCCATATCTGATACAAAGTGCTTCCACCAGCATATCCCATGTCACACGCCCTTTAGTACCTTGTTCTTCGGAACCAATTGTAGACAACTTCATCTATTGATATACTAGCCAAAGTAACATTATTTTCTTCCAATGTGCCATCCAACAGAAAGAACCTCTCGCATTTTGATACCCACCCCATAACATCATCTTGTGTAAATTTAGGAAAATCAAGACGAGTAAATCTAGTTGGTACACAGTACTCACCTTCTTTTTGATTTGGTTCTCTTCTTTGGTTCGTCAATTCTGTCATCTGTAACGCCAACCCTTTTATAGTCTCCTGAATTTCACTAAATTGTTGTTCAATAGTAGTTCTTTGTTGATCTGTAGAGGCTCGTAATTGCATCTCCATGTCCTTGATCATTGCCATCGTACGAGTCGCCTCCGCCATTGTTACCCCCAGATCAGGAACTCTGATACCAGTGATGGTACCAAGGGAAATTAGGAAGAATAAAGAAAAAAAAGTAGAGAAGAATAAAGAATAAGAGATAGTGGGATAGAAGAAATTTGAGTCAACTAATCTGACTTCTTTTATTCACAATAAGGGGTAATATACAAAGCATACTGCAACTGTCCAATGGCTTTAACAAACTCTAACTACCCAATTACAATGAATTGCCCCTTTTATCCCTATTTACAAAATTATGTACATTAATCAAGTTGGGAATAGAAGATGGTGCGAGATGCGGTCTTTGGCTACTTAGACAATGCTGAGGCGGGTAGGGGGAAACCCTTATTTTGGAGTAGAGGGCTCCGATCAAAACAAGTCAACCCAACCTAACCCGCCCTCAACCCACCGAAAAATGGGTTGCTTGGGTTGAACCTATTTTTTTATTGGGTTGGGAATCCTAATTCAACCCAACCCGTGGTGGGTTGGTTAGTTAGGTTGGGTTAACTTGCCAACCCATTAAAAAAATAATAAATTATTTAATTTTTTTTGCTTTAAATATTTTTCAAATTTTATAATCAAATATAAAATTAAAAAAGAGAAAAAATATTATAAAATTAATAAATAAAAAAACCTACTAAATACTTAAGAAATGATTAATTTATCATAAACTTTAAGTAACAATTTTTATTTGTCCTAATTCTAATGACCACCAAAATTTGCCTTTTTGTCTTGGAACTTCACATATGACATGTTTAAATAAAAAGAAGCTATAATCTCAAATATTACGTGAACTATAATATAATCTCAACTCAAAGGCTTAAGCTAAAAAAAATAAAAACAACCCAACGGCCCAATCCAACCCAACCCGTCATTTGGCCCCTGTTGAGTTGGCAGGTTAAACGGGTTGGGTTATGCAGGTTGGAGGGTTAAACTACATAATCCAACCCAACCCATTTTATCAGGTTATGCAAGTTGACCTACCGGGTTGGGGCCATATTGCCACCCCTACCTCAAGTGTCACAAATATAATATGAATAATTTTACTTAAAAGCATTTAGAAAAAGAATCATTGTTGTCCTTTTTCTATTTTTTTGAATTTTTTTATAAACTTGGGCAATGCCTGTTAGTAAAAGCGCTATCTAAGACTAATATTATAGCAATGCCTTTTTTCTCAAGCACTGTTTAATGTGCCCTATACATTTTTAATAGCACCCTCAACTTACAAGCGTTATTTATCTCATGTTGTTATATGTCCTTTTTGTAGTAGTAGGTTTTTATTCTTATTAATGACCAGAATGCTCACTGGTACCTATTCATTGTTGACTATTATTAAAGAAAGTTGTTATTGTTGGAGTCCTCACCTTCTCCCGAAAGAAAGGAGTATAGAAGTATAAAAGTGCATAGATTAGTATTTATAAGTTTCACTCTTATTCATCTTACCTATTCACTTCTAACCATTACCTTTTTCACTTCTACATTAACTGTTACCTTTTCACTTCTCCAACTACTCTTTCTACAAGAGATGCTGATGGACAAGTCATTTTATGATCACTCCAACATTGAAGACAAGCATGCAATATCAAACTTATCTTTGGTTGAACCAAGAGGCCTTGGTCATCAAAGAATTAGATCGTAAGTCTTTCTCATTTACCTTTCTTTATTTTGTTCATAATTAAAGTATATCATTTACCAAAATAAATTGCACTTACATTATTGATTATAATTTGATTTATTGCATGTTAGCAATGATAGTGGAGTGTGAGTTGCGAAATGGATGATTGAATGTGCATGGCATGAAGATTACAATCAAATATTTGTAAGCACCTTCTTAATTGCTCTAAGATAAAAAATTATAATTATGTTCTTATATAACATTTTTCTAAGAGATTATTTTCTCAATTGAAATAAATATAATTATATGGTTTGTGTGTCTTGTTTGACAGGTTCAGCCTACTACAAGGATGCACATTGTACTTGATTTGGTTCTTCATTCTTACAATGAATTGAAGGACAAAATAATTCAAAAAGCATTTCAATACTAGAGTGATCTAAAAAAAAAAGAGAAAGTCACTTGGGGTTCTATAATTATTCTTAAGGTTGTTATGTCTATTGGTTTATGTATTCTTAACTTTAAACTCTTTTTTGGTTGGTGTTTATTGGGTATATTGATTCGTGTGTTTAGAAAGCCTATATTTTGGATATGAAGAACAATACAATCCTTTATTTTTTTATGTTATTAAAAGTTAAATTCACCTATATGGAAGTAACATTAGTATAAGGCCTTTTTGGTTTATAGTTGGTGTAGTCCCTATCATCATTTTCAGGTGTAAAAACTTGGAAATTAACTTAACTATTGTTTACAACAAAGAGGAATTCCCCAATGAGAAACAACAACAAGAATTTATCAAAATCAACAACATTGATAGAAGATCCTATTTTAAAAAAAAAGAGAAAGGACTTTGGTTAATTTTTTAGCATCTTCAAACCACTTTGAAGTAAGCGTTGAACCAGTTATGCTGATAAAATTTAGACCAACTTCGGTTGCAAGTGCCTTTTTCCCAGTGCTAGGAGGACCAAAAAGTAATATTCCCTTATAGAGCTACAACAGATTTCCATGAGAGAAAAGCTCTGGCCTTCTCATTAGAAGAATAACAAGTTCATTAATTGCCTTTTTCACATCTTCAACAACACCTATGTCACCAAACTTCACAAGGAAGTACTACGGTTGAAATGAAATTGCTTTCAAACTCATCCTTTAATTTGTAAAGTTCTTGAGGCTCTAAGAAGGCTTCTGTGAAATAGTTTCCTAGCTCTTTAATTTTGAGACTGCAATTTCAAGACTTTCATGAGGTAGGCACAATCTTTCTCCTTTAATAGAAGGAATCAAGCATGATGACAAGTAATGATTTTTTGCCCAGCCTACCACTTTTTTCAACTTTATGCTTTGACAAAATGATGCCATCAGTATTTACATGCAAAAAGGGTTTCTAAGTCTGAGCTTCCTTTCTGATTTGTAAAGAATGATGACTTTTGCAACTTTGTACGGTCCTTGCAGTTTTGATGTTCCATCACGCACTACACTAAGGTGTAATATTTGCGCACTCTAAGGCGAGGAAAAGGAAAAGTTGAAAAATTTTCTATTGAAGTATTGCAGGAAGGTTTGTTTGACTACAGACACATGGACTTCAGTCCAAAATCTAAATTACATGAGTTTGATGGCATACTTCATTGATAATGAGTGGAAGCTTGAAAAAAAGTTCTAACGGGACATTCAGGAGAGCTCATTGCTAAAAATGTATAGGCTTGTTTGAATAATTGGGAGTTGAAGCGAGTCCTTAGTATCATTGTGGATAATGCTACATCAATGACGTTGGGGTTCAATACCTTAAAAAAAGATCATGGAATTGTCTTGTCTTAAAGGGAGAATATGTTCATATGCATTGTTGTGCACATATATTGAGTTTGATTTTGAAGGATGGGTTAAAGGAGATTAAAGATTCAATTTTGAAAACCTGGAATGCAATTAAATATGTAAAGTCCTCTCTTGCCAGATTGGCTAGGTTCAAGGCATGCGAAGAATAGGAGGAAATTCCTGACAAAGGTCTTCTTTGCCTCGACATTGAAACCAGGTGGAATTCAACCTACCTAATGTTAGAGATCACCTTGAAGTACAATGATGCCTTTGTCTTGTTAGATATGCAAGACAAGAAATTTGGTGTTCAATTGGCTAAAGGCAATGGTGGTTGTAACAGCCCAAAATATAGAAATATATTAATAATATTTATGTAATGCTTCCTATACTCGAAAATAAGAAGTGATTTTTTTATTACATCACGAATAATAGATGCACAAAAATTCTAAATACAATATTAACAATTTCCTAAAATTGGCCATATTTACTACGAAATACATATCTCTTTTATGAACACAAAGTGGTTGAGAGTTGCCACTAGAAACTTGGGAAGATCCTGCCAAGCTCCTGCTATGCTATATTGACGTCAACTACCACCATCTAATGGTGTGGGGAAAACACACAACAGACAACAGATAAGAAGAAAAAGAAAATAGCAAACAGACAAATAAAGAAGGAATGGGGTTCTAACTTAAGGCATCAATATGATAATAAACATCCACAGACCTCATTTAATAATTAATCACAACGAGATACAATAAATTAGGAAAATTGTATTATATCACAAATAATAAGCAATCAAATGCAATGCATGAATGCTTAGATGTCGACTCATGATCAGACACAATGAATGGGTATATAAGTGTTGACTCATCTCCATATAGGACTATCCAACAACAGAGTAGCAGGATCAAGAACTCATACTCGACCAACTAAAGCATGCCAAATCAATATCAATATTCACACCTAATATAGAATGGGAGTAACATTAGGTGATTTACCAACCAAAGCTAGAATGGGAATAACCTTTGGTGGTAATATGTACGTGACAATACTCTCTACTAATCATGGATAAATTGTAGTAGCTCGTTAGGAATGTTAGTGTGCAAATTGCCTTAACCACGATATAGAGTCGCAACCCTATTGCCCTTTGTGGGATGACATGCACTAAACATTCTCAAGGTCTCCTTGGCCTCCACTACAAGATTCACAGCCCATCACAAGATGTTGCTACTCTAAGGCTTTGGGTCTGACAATAATGATATGATCATAGTCTATCTTATTAGAGTTGATATCAATCGAGTATTTCACTAGAAGGTCTCAACTTCCCTCAATACAAATTTTCAATTCGCAAATAGTAGACTTCGTAACAAATCCTCCTAATCAAACGTTAAAATTCAATAATCTCACTCGATATCAACTCTAATAGAAAAAACTAATCACTGTACACATGATAGTATATTCAATATTCATTTGGTGAAATCAATCACAACAATAATAAGGGGCTAAATTTAATCACAAATAACTTCACTCGTATACTCTTGTCCCTCCTTTCTTTCACTTATCCCTTGAGGATTAATAATCAATAATTGATTCACAAATTTATAAGGAGAATTTATCCTAATTAAAATATTTTAAACTTTTAATCTCTTTTAAATTTTATAAAATCCTAACTTTACACTCAATTTCACTTAATTAAGTAGCTAGAAATTATTATTTGTAATTTTATTATATTTAGTATTAAGATTTAGTTAAGTATCTTATTTATTTTTATTAATTGTATTTATAATTATAATTATAATTAATAAATAATTTACTTGTTTTAAACTTTATCTTATTCCACCACTAAATTGAATCAATAATAATGGAGAATTTAAGGCCCAATCATGTGAATGAATCTCATAATATCATAAGTTTAGTGTGGCCCAAGCCACAAAGCCCATAAGAGGCTTTACAAAATGTATCATTATGTTTAATCACTAATTATTATTATTATTATTATTATTATTATTATTATTGTTGTTGTTGTTGTTGTTGTTGTTGTTGTTGTTGATGTTATTACTATTTTATTAATTATTAAAAATAATTGCCTATTTTGTGGCATTTACTCAAACGCCATTTTCAGCATGTATCATATAACATATATTAGTATTTATTTGGACTTCCTATTACATATAATGTTTGCTTGGACTTTCAATATAATGTCTACTAGCATGATGACCCGTACACTCGCACGAGTCGCATTTGTCTTTATACATGTATTAAAATAGAGAAGTGCTAGCAATACATTCTTTTTAACATACTCTCTCTTATTGATTAAAATTTATTAAAAACTATAAAATCATGAGATTCATTAAATAGAATGTGTGAGACTTATTAAAATTTGTGATTTTCAATAAATTTCAACTAATAAAAAAGACTGTGTTCAAAATAGTATATCAGAAATATGTTCCTAGTATTTCTAATTAAAATGACATTTAAATATAATAATAAGTTAACATATTTATTTATATACTTTATCATTATTTATTTATCTATTTATTAAAACAATATTCTCATAAAAATAACTAGTGTTATTGTATTTTTATCAATATTTTGTAGTAAAAATATAGGAAATTTGTTTTTTATTAATTACTAAAATACTTGTCCTCAAGACAAAAATATAAAATTAAAAATACAAAATAAATGCAAATTAAAAAATTAATCAAATAAAAGAATGAGTGTCGTAGAAAAATGAAGGTTACAGAATGTATAAAGTGTGTGCACAAGAAAAGTAGGATGTACAAAAGAGAAAATGTTAAGTTTTCCCTAGTTTTGAATGAAAATTATAATTCAATTGGAATCATCTAGTATCTCTATTTTCTATATCTCTTGACCCAACTACTTTTAAGTCATTAGATTCATTTATTAGAGTAGGAATGAACATATATTTGAATAGTAATATAACCGAAGAAGGTTGTCAATATATATATAACATAAAAACCATTAATGTTTTACCAAATCAAAGTATAAGCAAATTTGTTCATTTTAACCAGAGTGATTTAAGACTAAATGATTTATGACATAATTAGTTGATGAAGTTTACAATAACTAAAATGAGTTAAGACAGCAAGAAACAATTTCAAATTTGGTTTTGTTTGTTAATGTTATGACTTTACATATTAGATATGTTATGAAGAAGGACAATTTTTTTTCCAAGACTAATGTAGCCATATAGCAAGGTCTTCCTTTCTTATATATAAATGATTGAAAGTAAAGCAACACTTAATTGAAGTCATCTTTATTATTATTATAAACAATTTTATGTTAATATTATCCTTTAAATTTTTGCTTTTGATAACACCAACTCTTATATTATTATTATTATTGTAAACAATTTTATGTTAATATTACACTTTAAATTCTTGTACAAATTTTGTTTTGTATAAAAAAAAAAAAAACTTAATGTGTTTTGTAGATTTTTTTCACAAAATAATTTATGGATAAATTCTCTATTATTTTATTCAATAGTAGACAAGAGTAAAAAACTCATAAAAAATGTCGAGAAGTGTTATTAACAAAGTAAAAAAAAAAGAATTTTAATATCATATATTAAGAAAATAATTAATATTTAAATAGTAACATTGAATTCTTAAAATCACCCTTAAAAAATAGTATTATTAAAACTATTATATTTAAGTTATACATTATAATTTTAATTATTTTGGCCTCTCCAAACTTTTTTTTGAATTCTGCCACTGCAATTTAGGTCTCTTTGGTGTCAATAATCTCCTTAGTTTGAGATCATTTTACACATCATCCTTAATTATATGTTATAACCAAAACAACCACGGTCATCATTTACATCATTAGATAAGGAATTAGAAAAAGTGAAAATAATCACGAATACATAATTTCCTTCTAATTAAAAAAATACACCAACGTATTGGAACCCTGGATGCACAAAGAAAATAATACTTTAAATCTTTATACAAAACTATACTCTTAGTATACAGATTTACTATCAACATACATTTTTATACGGTACCACTTGAACTCTGATAAAATATGTTAAGTAATTAATCACTTTTCTCTAGCTTCTCAATTTGTTGATAATTTTTAAGTTGTATTCCTTCCTAATAATTGTAGTCTTGATGAATTCATTAAACAGTGATTAGAAGTTCTTCTATATTTTATTTTACTCGTTTTTATGTGTTATTGTATGCTACTCACTCATTATAAACGGTCACATAATGTCTGTATCCTTTTAGATGATTATTGAAAGTTGCTTGTGTGAGTTATTATTTTGTTAGTAATATTTTTTAATTTTGAGTAAACAAAAAAAAATACATAAATTCCTGTTTTATTTGGGATTGATATATATTGTACAAATTGTAGGTTTCATCATATTATATGTTGATTTGTGTTGAACTAAAACGAAATCATCAGTAAAAAGACAATAAGTATATATAAAAATTTTTATAATTATGCTGCTTCTTTTCATATTTTTTTAACAAAATGGTAAAACTTTTATTTTATTTATTTTGCAATAATAATTTTAAATGTTAAAATTGAAGAAAAATTCATCATCCATAATGCCTTATGCATATACTAGTTAAATCGATATTATTAACAGGAGTCAACACAAAAATTAATATGAAAGAGATGCATGGATTAATTATGATAAATTTTAACTCACATAATTCAATTAATAAATTATAAAATTACGATTTTTCATAAAATTTTAAAGTTGACATGTATAATGTTTTTTTCTAAAGTAAAAAAATATTTAAATATATGTTACAATCAACTCTAAATTCATCCCTAATTATCGATTGGTTATTTTACATTATTGACTGATAAGTTTAGGGGTTTTCTTAACAAATGTTAAATAAAAAATTAATAGATAAAAATTTTATAAAAATTATATTAACAATATATTAATAATTAATAATATTAAACATAACATTTTTACTTTTAATTTTGTGTAGTCCTGAATTTAAAAATATAAAAACTACTGATTTAAATGTTTATATACGATTGGTGTTGAGAATATTAATTTAATTAATAAAATATTTTTGTATTAATAGTAAAAAGTTAAATTAAAATTAAAATAAGTTTTTAAAATTTTTAAATTTTAGAAAATTTAAATTTATATTAATTAATAAAAATTATCTTTATTATCTTGTCTCGTGTTGCAAATTTTAGCTACTCAATAACTATTATTAACTAAAATAAATATATACTGTTAATTATTAAAAAAGACATAAAATCTTGTAAATTACACAATTTTATTCTATAGTTAGTTGAAAGTGATTTAATATCTTATTATTTATCTATTACCAAATAATACATGTTATTTTCAATTTGTAATTTAAACTAAATTATGAAATATCATCGAATAAAAAAAATGATATAGGATAAAAAGGATTTGTCCCTAATAAATTGTTTTATCTTTAAAAACAATAAAAATTAAAAAGTAGTACGACTCGCGGGTAAGAAGCCAAGTCATTTTTAGTTGGTGATATTGCTGTCCAAAGCGTTGTCTTGTAGTTGCACCACTAGTACTCATGCAATCAACAGCAATCGGACTTGGGCAGGAAAAAATTTGCTGAGAATTTGACACTTGTTCTTTTAATGGCCATCCTTTCTTATATATAAGAACAACTTTAGTAGTAATAAATTAAGAATCCACTTTGGGTTTCTTAAGTAGGCCCCACAGCTTCACATCATTTTTAAGCAACTCTTAAATAATTCATACACTTTTTATTCCAATACATACAATTTTAAGCAGCTCTTAAGTAATCCACACTTTTATATTTTTTATTTGCACCTCATTTTATGTTAAATTAAAATATTAATTCACCTATTTTAATTAATACGCCTAATTAAATTTAAATAATAAAAAAATAAATACAAGTCAATTAATTGTTACCATAATAAATAAAAATGAATGACAATTTCTTAAAATTCTATAATTAAAAACAATGAGAAATGCATAATATTATATTAAAAAAATGAGAAATACAAAATGATAACAAATACATAACATTAGATAAAAATTAATTTTCATTATTTTCTTCTCCTATATGTTCCCAAATATACTCGACCAAGTCTACTTGAAGTTAGCGATGGATTTATTTATCACGAAGATGTACTATCCTTTGCAGATATATTGTAGAAAAATTGGGATGAGGACCATTAGATATTTCAACTATTGAGATGTCCTTATCTACATGATCATATTCAAAATTACCACTGTATGTGTGTCGTTCGTCTTCAACAATCATGTTATGTAAGATGATGCATGCATATATTATATTCTTCATTGTATTCACATGCTAAGCATGTATCAAACCAAATATAATTGCGAATCGAGATTGAAACACTCCAAACACCCGTTCTACGTCCTTTCTTGTTGCTCTTTGTCGTTGTGCAAATAATTTTCTCTTTTCTCCTTGCGGCATTAGAATGGTCTTGACAAATGTAGCCCATCGGGATGAATACCATCTACTAGATAGTACCCCATGTTATATGGGGTGCTGCTCACTGTGTATTGCACCATAAGAGCTTGTCCCAACAAAATGTCATTAAACACATTAGATGCGTTTAACATATTAGTGTCATTATTTTCTCCCACAGTGCCAAAAAATGAATGCCATATCCAAAAGTCTTATGATGCAACTGTTTCAAGCATGATCATCGGTTTGCCATGGTCATCTCGAGAAAACCGACCTTTCCACACAACTAGACAATTTTTCCACTCCTAATGCATACAATCAATTGAACCTAACATACCTAGAAAGCCACATGCCTCTCCCATTTGTAGTAGTCGTTCAATTCTTTGTTAGGCCTCCTTAAGTACTCATCCCCAAATATCGCGCAGACACATGATACAAATCTCTCTAAGCATTCTAGTGCAGTGCTTTCACCAATTCAAACATAGTCATCCATATTGTTAGCAGGTGATCCATATATCAATATACGAATAGTGACAGTGCACTTCTGTAATGGTGAAAGGCCCATTCTACCGATTGCATCAACCCTCATTTGGAAGGAATCATCATGATTACCAAAGGAAGACATGCCTTCGCATTCAAAACCTTTGTCAAAAATGAGCCTTTGTATATACAAGATTTTCAGATAAATAGTAGTCATTAAACGATCGCTGATGTCTTTCTTCACGACTCCGATCTATCATCGTTCTTCTTCGTCTATGCCGAGTGGTGTTGTCGGCTTGGTTTTGGCTCTCGAGTATTAACCTCATCACTTCTTCTTTAGTGTTGTCCTCAAGTTGTTCATCTACAATTTAGTTCCAAAGGGTATCAAAGTCAGTGTTTAGATTCATTCTATGAATGATTCAAGCGTAAGAGAATGAGAGAAGAAGATTTCAGAATTTGATGAGGATGAGAGAATGAGCGAACATTGCATAATTATATAGAATAATCTATAATGGCTAGTTTTTTATAACGGCTAGTTTTTGATAACGGCTAGTTTTTCATAATGGCTTGTTTCGCAATGACTAATTTTTCATAATGAACATAACATAACAACGAATATAAATAAATGTACAATATTAATTTAGTTTCCTAACTTGCGGCTAATAAAACTACAATACAACTCATGATCTTTGCACTGACTTTCAGACATATTAGATGTACCCTTCATAAGGATATCATACAACAAACGAATGTTCTCTGTCTCCTTTGGCTTAGCTATTTTTTCCATGACAGCATTTTTTCCTTTGTAGCATTTTTCATGCTAGTCAAATCGACTTTGTTAGAGGACGTTTTAGCTACTTTTTCTTTGCTCTTCCTCTTTGCTACCTTTTGACCCATTGGGCGGGCCATTGTTGATACTAGGTCATATTCTGAGCAATCGATTGGCTTCTCTGTGTTAGAAAATGATGAATACCCCCCGAAAGCATGTCTTTATTCTTTTTAAAGAGTTTTCGAATGATTCTCCCTTCTATTTTGGTTAATCCTTTAACAAACGCCATGTATGCTTAAAATTAAATTGTTCACATACATATTAAGAAAAAAAACCTTATATGCGTCAACCATGATGTTCTTCTCCGAACTCCCACTTTTCTTCTGATTAATAGCTTCCTTGTAGCAGCCAACAAACTTTTGAACTGTAGTATTTATTCAAAACCACTGTGATTTTAGTTGACTCGCTTCCCTTTCTTGAAACTACCAGTGGTAGTTGTTATAATAGTTGTCGATTCTCAACCAAAAACCAATTCTTGTTTGGTCAACTCTCACAATTGCATCCTTTGAAATGTTCAGCCATGATTGAATAAATAGTGTGTCTTCTTCCATTGAGAATCTGGCACGAGTTTTTTTTTTTTTCTAAGCACTATGTCCTTCTCCTTCGTTAAGCGTGATATTTCCAGACCAACTAGAGACTCAAACATCGAACCCAAATGGTGATTAAAGTTCATTGTTAGGAGACTCCACACTGCCACTGGTACCCAATAGAGGCCTATACCACATGGTGGAGGTAACGACCCACTGTCAGTATTCCATACAACCCTATACATAAAAAGATATTCCATAATAATTGATCAACATGTTATTAAGATATCATATAGGATATAAAATATATGTACAAGAGGTGAAATAATATGAGATACAGGCCAAGTTATACAAAACCAGAGGAGAAATACAAAAACTGAAACTCCTTACAATTGGTCAACTATACAACAAATACAAAATCTCAAAGAGACCACCCAAAAAAGGCCTTCAACTTCTCCAACTAAGATCTCCACCATCAACTGTGGTATGTAGGATCTGCTGAAACCTCTCCCTCTGCTCCCATGCCAAATGACGTGATCATCACAGTCACAACAACACATATCACCACAACAGCAACAACAACACCCATAACAAAATAACATAAAATAACAAGGCAAGGGTAAGCTTACGAAATAAGAACAACCAGAACATATATATATGTATATATATGAATCATATCATCAAAACATCAATTTCTAATTTGGAAATCCAATTCATCAAAGGAATGAGTTTACATACATTCCATCACGGCACACCATACTTTCAACATAAATATGTCAATGCATGAATGACACGACTCTCGAGAGATTTCCTACATTCCAAACGATCAGCTAGGTCTTACCCTCTACCATGGCCTTCTAAGCACCATTCAGGAATTGTCAAAACTTTGATCTAGGGATAAGCTTAGTGGTTTGTCAGGATAAGTGAATGTTGATGGTGGTATACTACGACATAAGGCTCGCACAGCCTTGGCCCCTGCGGGATTACCCATCCACTCATCCCCAAGGCCCATATTTTAAACCCCACGTCTTATCCAGGCATTAAGTTGGAGGCCCGTTTGAGCTACAGCTCCTATCAACCATCCAACTTTCATGCCTACCCGCACAACGCATGAGACCTACACAACCTCAGCCAACAACATATGCATAAGCCACAACAACAATACAACCAAACCATATATATATATATATATATATATATATATATATATATATATATATCAACATAATACCACATGGCCTACTCAGCACCACCTGTGGTCCAACATTCATCATCAATTCCATGCAGGCCCAAACCAGCCTCTTGCATGGTCGACAGATAAGGCGTTCTAATCTAGGCAACACATACCTTATGAAATATCTCACATGTCTTAGGTGAGGTCTTATCTAAGCAACCAACACTTTCTATAGGATATCTCATCACCACAACACACTACAACTAGTGGAGGCTCTACCTGAGCAACCTTCCACTCAACCACCATTTTCTTACGATTTCTCACACCACACAACTGAATCACTTGCTCGCTCAGCAACCCATATGCTCGCTCAGTGAGTACCTTTCATACAGGGAGCACACTCTCCCTTTCGAAGGTTCTCGCTCAGTGAGTATAAGTCTCGCTCAGCAAATCCAACTCCAGAGGTAACTTTGTTCTCTATACCCAAGGTTCTTGCTCAGCGACAACAGGGGTTGCTCAGTGAATCCAAGCCTTCTCACCCCTCGCTTAGCGAACGTGAGTGTCGCTCAGCGAATAGCTACTCCAGAGAGCAGCCAAGTCTCAGGTATGAAGTTCGCTCAACGAACATATGTTTCGCTCAGCGAGACACTTATAAGAGAAAGCTATAAATCTCCAGGGCTCCTATTCGCTCAGCGAAGACAGGTCTTGCTTAGCGAATACCTTCAGAACACTCTGTAACTCTCATCCCTTGCCCAGCAAGCATTCTACTCACTCAGCAAACCATTTTTTGAAAACTTTCTAGAATTCTTATAATCACTGGCTCAGCAAAGTGATTTTTGCTCAACGAATCTCCTCTGTTATTCACTCATTCATCCTACCTCAAGAACACTTGCTTGGCGACAATAGTGGTCGCTCAGCGAACCTTCAACTTGACAACTATATCTCAGTTCCAGGGCACTCTTGCTCAGCGAGGCCATGAGTTGCTCAGCGACTCTTCTCGAACCAAAACCTAAAATCTGATCTTTTCACTCCTCCTCACTCTAATATAGCTCCAATAGGGTTCAACAGATTCATACAACATTAAAATCAATACACTCAGTAATTGTTTGCAAACAAAACAATCCACACCAACAATTTATCCAAAATCAAGCAAAAACCTATTTTAACAACATAATCCCACAAAACTCAAATCCAATCAGTTTCCAACACAATCCAATATCATAATCACACTGAACAACAATCAACTAGCCAAATTATGACTTAAGTAAGCTTCCCTTACCTCTAAAAGTTCCTAAATCTAAATTTAGTTTTCTTGAGAATTGGTGTCTTAAGCCAAATCTTCCAAGAACCGCTCCTTTTTCTCGCCACAAACACTAAACCAAGCTTGAAAACCCTTTTACAACCTCAAAAGCTTGAGAAGTTCTAAAGAGATATAGAGAGAAATGAAGAGAAGAGAGAGAAAGAGAATGCAAGAATAAGGGGAAAACCCCCCTCCCCTTCCTTTATATACTTTGGCTTCCCGGAGCTCTCACACGAACTTTGGACTATTCGAAACTTATAACTCACCTAACCACTCTCCACAACTCAAAACTGGTCCAACTTAACTGTTTTCTCTCAAAAACCCAAAATACACTCACAACACATCCAAATTTGACTGAAGCACATATCTCAAGTTTCCTAAATTCAAACCAGAATTTTAAACAAACAGCATACAACCATCATCATATACAACAAACCATACATAACAATTCATTTATTTCTTTTAATTACCTAGATTACATATCTAATTTTTACTTTTTAGTTATCAAAGCACTAATTCACGCATTAGGGAAACGGGTGTTACAATGGGGTTGGTTGGTGGTGGTGGATACATAAAATATTGAGAATTTTGAGAATTGTCACCAGTACGAGGTGATTGGTTTTGCAAAAAATTTATGTAATACTCATAGTTAAATTGGTTGGGATCCATTTGATAGAAAAGAAACAAGATTGGGAATTGATAGCAGCAAAATAATAGACTGAGTGTTGAGAAGTTATGTACAAAATGATATGAATTGAATCGTTATTTATAATAACTGCTCCAACGATAATATTATGTAAAGCAAAGCTTTAGAACGGTAAAATTCATTTCACTATTTCTCTCTTTTTGGATTTTCAAACAGTCTAATTTTTTCAACAGTTACATTCAATAATTTTATTTCAAATAATTTATATTTTTTTAGTTTTTAATTTCCCTAAAAAATACTACACCTAGAAACTTCCCCCATTCTCATTGAATATTCTCCAAAAATGAGAAGACTCATTTTTTCCCCCAAATACAGACGCCACTTCTCTTTCCCCACCTTCCCTAAGCCCCCACTAGGCGTGTATCTCCTTCTCCAACCCCCAATCCATATGCGTCTTCTCCCTCCCCACCCATAACCTACCACGTCTTAAACCTCCCCACCCTTAACCTATCACGTCTTCTCGCTCCCTACCCCCACAGCAGCCCCAATCTCGATTCCCACCTCCACTGCCGATTCAATCTTGCTCCCCACCTCCACTGACGTGCCAATCTTGCTCCTCACCTGAACCTACGCGCCGATCTCGCTCCCCAGCTCCACCACCACACCAATCTCGCTCCCCACCGATGCGCTGGTCTCTGTACACACCCTCCCCCACCATGCATGCCCTTGTCCTTCCTTGGTTTGCAACTGAAGATGTGGTTTACACCTCTTTTTTTTTGGGTTGTGTGTTTAATTTATTTTGTGGATTGATAAATTTATAGTGGAAATAGCACAAATCTACTTGTGAATATTTTGTTGTTGTAATTTTCATTTTTTATGGTAATTATTGTAATTTTTGTTGTAATCTATGGAAATCTAGTTCTGTGGATTAAAATTATGGATTTTTTTTTTTTATGGTAGTGGTTGCCAAATATGTTCTCCCTTCTTCCTTTCTTCATTATTGGTTTTTTTCCACTAATTTTGCAATGGTGGTTGATCCAGTAAAATAATTTTTTAATGTTAAGGAATCGTGTCTTATATAAGGTGTGTTTCTTAATTTTAAGCAACCGGTCTCGCCACATCTGTTAGCTCCAACGCAGAGAAATTATAAGACACTGTTGCTTAAACATAAGTAACCCGTAAGAAACACCCATTAAAGTTGCTCTAATAGATTATTTAGACTTTCTAAGAGTTAAACATAAGGGCTGGATCCAAGAAGGGGGGTGAATTGGATCTTTTAAAAATTTCAAGAATCCCCAATTTCTTTTCAATAATGAATAACTAGATTTTTCAAAAACTTTGAATCTTATTGATTTGGTTATACAAATGAAATGGAATTGGATCAATTTATCTTGAACTTTTCTATGCAAAGAGCCTTATGATTTTAAATGCAAGTGATCAAGATTCAATATGCTAATAAGAGAATAGAGGAAAGAAAAGAGAAGAAATAAGATTTATATTGGTTCGATTACCACCACTGTGATCTACATCCAGTTTCCAATTAAACCAATTGGTGTTATCACTAAGTAATTCAAATGTTTACAAATACTATGCACAAACACAAGAATTACATATCAAACAAACCACACAATCAAGTTTCTTGAACCCTATCAAGAAAAACTTGAAACCTTTCTTGTGGAACCCTACCCCAATGAGGTTATAAGAGACACCCTCTCAAGAACGAAAATCAATTTAGAAGAAAATTAGATATCACCTTGGTTTGTGATAGATGGAAAACAATGAAGAACCAATCAAACTTTACCCAAGTAAAGACTTTTCTTTATCCTCAAGATTAATCCATGATGAGCTCTTTGATCTTTGATCCAAAACCTATAATGAAGAAGGAGAGTAATATGAATTCTCTCTAGAAAAGCTCTCTCTCAATTTTAGAAAAGTGAATTTGTATTGAAGTGATATGAAGTGGTTTTAAAGACTCACAAAGGTTCACTTTATATAGAGAGTTCATTGGTATATCTAGTTATTTAAACTTGTAATCAGTTATTTTGTTATTTGAAATCTGGAAAATGAACTTTGAATGGGTTTAGCTAATTATTTCCATTTATACCTAGTTAAAACAGAGGCCATTCAAATTTTCCTTTACTGGAATAACTGGTTACATAACTTTGTAACTAGTTATTTTCATATAGGACAAAACAGTTTTATATTGTGTAACTAGTTACAGAATTATGTAATTGGTTACTGCTGAAATAACTGATTACATAATGTTGTAACTAGTTAAAACAAAAAACATGTAACTGATTACATATTAATTTAACTAGTTAAAACATGTATATTTTCACTGTTTACACGAAATTAAACGATTTTAATCAATTACAAAGCTAACTTAATTGATTAAGTGGTTCTTTAATATGAGATTGAGTAGTTCTAAAGCTTTAGTGTCTAGTTCTTACTTCCTATCAATTTAAAAACAAGTTGTATCAAATTGTTTCTCTTCAAATTCAATTTTAGACTCATAGAAAATATATTTCCACTTTGTTAACCTTTAAGTCTTAAATCTTGAGCTCATTACTATCAAAACATTAAGGATAGAGATAAATTATGCAAGACCACAAACACACACACACATGCATAAACACACATTACAACTTTGCACTCATCAAGAGGCTAAATCATCAAAATTATATAATTTTCTTTGGGACAAGAGTAATCTTCTTCTTGCTTCTTCACTAAATATCATCATTTCTTTGCATGACGGAAGTGTGTAATTGCAGTCTTTAAACTAAACTCAAATCTTACTTTACTAGGTGGCCAAATAAATCAAACTATGCTATTATCATATTGTAGTGGTTATTTTAATTTTAGAATTAATTTATAAATAGTAAAAATAGCTTGAGTAGTTTGTCACAGGTGGACTACCTAACGTGAAAATCCACACCCAACAAAAATAGAGGGGCTAACGTACAACAGCTTTTCCATACACTCATCCCTTCTAACCAATCTTCGCTCAAACAAATCAGAACTTTGCAACCCATTTTAAGTACCAGAGGGTCCAAAGAAGACAAAATTAAATTCCATTATGAATAAAAGAAAAACCAACCAATTACAGGCAAGTTGAGGCAAAATCTTAATCACCAGCACAACAATAAAAAAATCTGGAAATTTCTAACAATAACACTATTTAAAGTTACCCGTTACTCGGAAATGACTTCCCTTTAAATTGAACATCAATCCAATAATCTAAGTATTCCCTTTTCAAATTCCTTTCCATACAAAGGGGAAAACAACAAGTAGAATCCTAAATTTTTCTTTTGAAATTGACGCACAATCGCAGAACAAAACTTCCACTTCTCTCTTAGTTTCTCACAAATCAGTATAGGAAAAGGGAAATCTCTGCTCAATTCATGAGAGACACATCCAGGTTCACTTTTCTCTCATACATAAACATAAAAAGAAATTGAACACTATAAATCACCTCATTAAGAGATATGCACAACAGAGGAGAGCCAATCAAGAAAATAAACAAAATTCCAGCAATCAAGTTCGAACAGAGAGCAATAATAATAACTAGTTTTAGAATTTCAAGTAGAAAATACCATACTTTAAATAACAAATTTTTGATACCCACAAGCAGTATTCAAACGTAACCCAGAGCAAATCAAACAATTAAGAATTTCAAACAACAATAAAACACTTAAAATTACCGATTGCCACCTTAGTAATTGGAACCGGGAATTTTCGTTTTTTCCTCCATTACGAGTCTGCTACGAGTCGCTGCTTGCTTTTTCCTCTTCCACATACGACTTCCCCGCACTCTCCCACGCTCACTCCATAAACCTGTAACTCAATAGTAGCCTCGGTGCAACAAAAGAATGACGATGTAGGGATGAATTTTGAGAGAAAAGAGGATTTTGTAAAGAGAGAGGTGAGAACTTCTCTAGTTGCACAAAAAAAATGAAGGAGACTGGTTCTCCCTTTTCTTATCCATCAGCAAGTTGCCCCATTGTTTCCTTCAAACAATGGCTCACGTGCACGTGTCTTCTACTTAAAACAAATCGCACTTCTGCTGCTACAACAGAGAAAGTCGGTTCTCTCTTTCTTTTGGCCTCTCTCACGATAAAACTGGGAAGAAGGAGATTTTATTTTAGTTTTAATCCAAGGGTGAAGATGCACCCACTCTTCTAGTCCATTGGATCAATTTAAAGAGTCACCTCATGTTAAAATCACTTTAGACTAGATATGTTTTTGGTCTAGATATTGAGAAAAAGAAAAGAAAGAAAGAAAATATAGACTACATGCTTAATAAGTACATGGGCTTGCGGTTTCTGAAGCCCAGATAAAGAGGCCGATTAATTATTTTATATAACTTCATTATAATTATTTATTTACACACTCATTTAATTCACTGAACCTAACTCTTACCTAATTAATTAATTAAATTTTTACACTCATTTAATTATTTAATTTAACCTTCCTCTAATTATCGATTTAATTAATTGTTCTTACACTCTCCTTATTGATTTAACTGTCAACTTATTATTACTTAATTTTAGTTAATCATTTTCACATATACAAAAACTCCTAGTCTTTTTATTAAACTTCCTATTAATATTTAAAACTTCACAATCCTATTTTGATCTATGCACAAATTCTTAATTTAACACAAATATAATTATAATACAATTATTTAAACCAATAATAAATAACGATGACTATCAAGATATAATAAAATATTAATTTAATTAATTTTCGCGAATAAAGGAAATCTAGTGAAAAAGAGGATGTTACAGTGGTGGTGAGCCATTAGAAGAAGATTGGGACTATGCTAGGCCAGTTCTACCCTTTTTGAAGTGTTCTATGGCTCTACAATGCGTATTTCTAGTTCTTCTTATGTCACTAGTCATGTCTATATGAAGGATGTGTTTGGCATTGGAAAAAGGATCCGATAATATGTGGAGAATAATGATGTAAGCATAAAGTTGATGGCAATGAGGATGAAGGATAAGTACAACAAATATTGGGAAAATCCTAATAGGATTTTGTTAATTACTTCGTTGACTATATGATGTGTGCACTTTATAACATGTTTAGCATAGTTTTCATTACCAAATTACATGCATTTCACTGTGATTTAGGATTAGTTATGTGTCTAATTGCATTATTTTCCCCTTTTGTATCATGTTACGCCTTTTTCTTTGCTTGTCTTTGGTTTTAAGAATTTTTATAGGTTTCTTTGGGCTTGGAGAGCAAAAGATTAACAATTTGGAAGCCCTTTAGATGATTTAAAGATCTTTGGGTGCTTAGAAGTGCACTTGAAAAGCATGAAGGTCATCCCAAAGCATTTGGAAAAGAAAAACTAGAAGAAAAATTGTTGAAGACCTTGCCACCATTAGGTGGCAATCACCACCATGTTGTGGCACATTCCCTAATGCTGAAATCTACACCAGCGAGTTCGCCACCATTAGGTAGCGCCCACCACCATGCGGTGGCATATTTGCTAGAAGACTTTTTACTCTCCAGTGCGTCTATCACTATCAAGTGGCAATCATCACCACACAGTGGGCAGAAAGACTTAAGTTATTTTGCAAGTTTTGGACTTCTTTTTGGGAATAGACTGAGACCTATTGTAATTTAGTTATAAATAGATATTCTTAGGGATTTTTATTTTTATCTTTCAACCTTGTTTTAGAATTGGAGGATTGCTCTTTTCTTTTTCAATCATCTTCAATTTGTCTTTATGTTCTTTCTCTTTTCTTGTTGATATTCTCTCATGACTATGTGTGAGTAGAACCCTTTTTTTTTTTAAGATTGGGCATAGCCTTATGATTGTCTTAGTAAATTAATTTTCGTTTGTCTATATGTGATCTTATTCCTCTTTTGATTTCTCTTCTATTGCTATATTTATGCAAAACAAATTGGCCAGCATTTTTCATAACCTTAAGGATTTGAGGAAGTACTGAAAGGTGAACCCAAACACCGAACCCATAGGAAAGGAACTTAGGTTTAAACCACAAAAGTAAGTTAAAGCCTTTGAGGAATAATTGAATTAACAAAGAACTTCATGGGTCTAATTGAACACAGCCATCACGACAGTAGGTGGTAAATTCGATTAGATACCCCTTCGTATCTTGAAAGAGAACGAAGGCTACCTTAAATTAATTCATCTTTAATAAGAACAAGTGAAGCATATAGGTAGCGAAATTAAGGCATTAAGTGTCTAGTGCGAAACCCCAATCCTAAAAAACTTCTCATTTTGAATTACCCTCAATTTTAATTACCATTTAATTTAATCTTCAATTGCATTTTTCTCTTAATTAATTAAACCCTAAATTTTCTAATTAAAATTTCTTTTGTTTAATTTTTATTTATTTAGTTATAATCACTAAACACATAGTCCTTGTGGATACGATCTTAGAATTATTAAATGATGACAACTGTGCACTTGTTATTTTTGCACATCACTATATATTTGAATTCGATAAGGCAAGTCAACTGAAGTCAAAATTGTTATCATCTTTGAAAGCACTTTATGAACAATACCAAGGTGTTGAGGAGGGTTCACAAAGTAGCCAACAAGAATCGCAACTAAATGACAAAGATGATGATCCTTATGCCATAAATTTCTACCTAAGAGCAACCGAACGTAGATTTGATTATATATTGAAACTTGATAAATATCTGAGAGAAGATCCTGAACCTTATATCAAGTTAGTTGAGCTTGATGTTTTACATTGGTGGAAACTCAACTCAACTAGATTTCTTGTCCTTGCAAGCATGGGTCGAGACGTGTTACCATTCCTGTCTCTACTATAGCATCAAAATATGCATTTAGCACAGGAGGAAGGGTGATTAGTCCTTATCGTGATTGCCTGATGCCTAAAATAGTGGAAGCACTTGTTTGCACACAAGATTGGTTGAAAGAAACACCTGTCTCTATGCTTTTTGATGAGGATCCTGAAGAGCTCGATAATTTGAGCAAGGTGAATTTATATTAATGATCTACATATTTTTGTTTATATTTTAAGTTTTCAAAAATGATGAAATATTTTTCTTTTTTAGAGGGATAACCTCTCAAGACGAAGTGGAAGCTTCAAATGCTATTAATTTGGATGATTGAGATGTATTTTGCTTATATTTGCTTCCTTTGTTTTTTAAGTTTAGGTGTGTTTGCTTTTCTGTATTGGGATGATTAGTGTTTGAATTTTTATGCTACTATGAATTTTGCAGCAGTAATGCTTTACTTATTTCTGATCCTGGATGTATTTAGGATTAGCATTATGTTTATTGACACATTCTGTATTTATTTTCAATGAAAGAGTTATTCATCAATTTCATAAACTGTTGTGTAGTGCAATGAAAACAACAGAGAAGGTGGAAGTTCTGTTGAACCAGCTTACAAACAAGATCAAGATGATTATGTGACTCAAGATTCCTCTGAAAGAATCACTATCCCATCTGCAATTGCCACTGTATCGATTGTTTTAACTGAAAAGCCCTGTAAAGGAACACGCACATCCTTTGACTCCTAGTAAAGGTTATGGAATCTGGGTCAGATCATGATGTTCTGCCAAATATTAGAGAATTTTAGAATGAAGTTTTCAGGATAATATTGGTTCTTTTAACATTTTCCAGCTCTATTGTGAATGAAAGTTCTGTCCTTTTTCCCTGTAATGTAATACATAATCCATAGAATTACTCTTTGGCTGCTAAAGATAGTTCTCAATCTTAATGTATGTTGTACTGTGTATGCTTATCTATGTAGGCCTGGCAAAGTTTGATTCTTTTTATCCTAGTTTCTGATGAAAGTTTTAGTGGTCTGAGGCTGGATCAATATAAGGGTATAGATGGCATGGACCCCCTAGTGAAATATTCAATTTTGCCGTCTTTTTCAGATTTTATCGGGTAGTTTGGATTCGTGATTGCAATAGGCCTGGATTTCAAATGAGTTTAAATTTAAGGCCTGAAGGTTTTGTTGTCAAATTTTGCTGTGTATTTTTCTCAAGGGGTGGAGGGACTCGTGGAAAGGGAGAGTATAAGGTTGCATAGCTGTTACTATTTGGAACTTACAAGTTTGTCAAATGTTTGAAAGTGATGTTAAATGACATGTTGTCTTTTCTTTGTTGCCAGATTGTGATTTGGTTCATTATGCTAGCAATTAGAAGCTCCCAAGCTGATAATACCAACAATGCACTTGTATTGATTGTTCTGCTTCAATATGTCCCCAGATTATATTTGATTTTCCCATTAAGTTCTTAGATTATTAAAGCCACCGGTGTAGTTACAAAGATGGCTTGGGCTGGAGCTACTTACAATCTTTTACTTTATGTGTTAGCTAGTCATGGATGTTCAGTTTTCTTCAATCGTAATTTACTATTCATAATTTAAAAATAGTTAATATCTCTCGGCATTTCAGATGTTTATTACTTTTGTAAACTCCTCTTTTGGTAGGTCTTGGGGGCATCATGGTACTTGTTATCAATTGAAAGGCATGCTTCTTGCTGGAATATACTTATCAATATTTTAGTTAGACACCTAGCTTTCATCATTCCTATGAATTTTTTTGGTATCTTTCCTTGAATAACATATCACCATTCTTATTTTAATTATTTTTATATAAAATAATAGTAAAAAAATGAGGTAAAAATAAGATAATTATTTTTTTTAGTTTAGTTCAAAAACAATTTAGTCAATTTAAAACAGTTCGGCTTAGTTCAAAAATAGTTTGGTTCAGTTACAAAATAGTTTGATGCAGTTCAAAAATAGTTTAATTCAGTTCAAAGCACCAAAACAGTTCGATTCAGAGAATCAAAACAGTTTAGTTCAGTTCATAAAACAGTTCAATTCAAACTTTTAAAATGCAATTCACCGAACTTAAAAATAGCTTGGTTCAGTTCACCCAAATTGCTTTCTAGTTCATTTCGATTCAGGCAAACCATTTTTTTAGTTTAGTTTGGTTCGTTTTGGTTTAGGTCCAATTCGGTTTTTTTGCCCACCCCTACTAGAAATATACTTGCACAATGTCATTCAATGCTAAGCCTATCAGTATTGCCATGGGTCTCCACTTTACTTCCCTTTCTCTATCTAATGGTGATGATCACTTCAATTCAGACATCAACTTGTGACATTTGTAACACCTCTACCTTATTTTTACAACTATTTTTCTATTATTTATGAATTAATTTCTGAAAAATTGGGAAAGAATCTCAAAGTTTTGTTTCCCACCGTTGTGTTCAAAATTTCGAGGACTAGTTAGTCGTACTTTTTAATAATTTTTTCAAGTTAGAGCCCAAAAAATGACGATTATTTCTTGATTTCTCAACATAAAGGGCTGACATGTAAAAAAAAGGGTCCAAATGACAGTAAATTGTCTTTCTAAGCTTGGAAACATGTTATATATACATTAAAATATAATTTTGAAAATTTTTTGAGAAATTTCTAAAATTTCTGTAAAAAATAACTAAAATGCCCCTAGTCATCTGCTAACTCAAACAAGTATTGGTTTGACATCTAAAAATAGTAAAAATAACATTTTCAGTTCATTTTTAGGTGAGGGATTTAATTTTATAATTTTCATATAAATTTTGAAATTTATTTAGTTAAAATGAATTTGATATGAACTTTTGACTTAAAAATATAAAATAATTATTTTAAAATTTGAAATAATTTTATAAAATTAATATTAAATTCTAGAAATTATTTTTAATCATTAAATAAAGTGTCTACAAAGTTTCAATTGAAAATCCATTAATTTGATATAAAAACCAAATTACTAAAATTTAAGCGATTTTTATCGATATCAGTCGATTCAACAATAGAGAAAACAGAATGCAGAGACTTGGGGAAGCAGAGAAAGCCACACCCACTCTTTGCCCTACTGACTCACCCCGCAATTTTTATCACAAGTTGGAATTAAAATAAAAAGAAATTAAAACTTTAATTTATGACATCATTTGGGACAACTCATCACCTACTCTCCTCTATAAATATGATAGCCCTTGGATAGATTTCTCCACCTTCTCCCCTGCACTCTACTGGCCGAACTTCTCTTCTTCCTTTCCCTTGTCCATTTTAATTTTTTTTAGCTCACAAACCACCATCTCCAAACCTCCATTATCAACCTTCATCTATCAACCTCCTTCAAGAGCCATCATTAACCTCCATCCAAGGGACTTGAAGCGATTATTTTTCCTTCTCTTCTCCAACAATCTGTGAAGTATAAGCCGGAAATGGGGTGTATTCTTGATTATTTACTTTCATATGGATGTTATGGGAGGGTTTTCCCCCAAAACCCATTCTACTTTTAATTTTTGTATTGGGTTATTATGTTGTTTCATTTTGTTGCTATTGTTGTCGTTATGGTTAATTTCTTTTTCCATATAACTATTGATTTGGACTTTTTGTGGCAAAATATTGGTTGTTTGTGATTGGTATTGAAGTAAGAATGTTGTATTTCGGACAGATATGTTGATAAAAAATTTTAGGCCTTGGCCTTGCCTCTTATAGCTCACGATTTTGATCTATTCAAGGGAGGAGCCTGACAAATTTATTTTTTTTAGTTAGATAATAATGAATGGCTTGATCTTTGAAGGTAGAAAAATTTTGGAATCATGGTTTTGCTTAGTTAAGGCTCACGGCCTTGGTATGCTTAGAGAACACTTTGGAATTTTTTTTATATATATATAACAAGATAATGGTGAATCTAAGACATGTTTGAAGGAATTTTGCAAAGTTTGGTTTTCTTTCCACTAGAGGCTCACGACCTCATTGATTTTAAAGGGAGATGACTTGACAAAAAATTTCTTTTACGTTGAATCTAAGATAAGTATTAACTTTAGATTAGTTTTGGGTAAGGCTTTCAAAAGAAAATTTTGGTGGTTTAGTCAAGAGAAACCCACAGTTTTTAGAAAGAAAAAGCAAAATACTAAATTTATTTTTATTTTCAATGAATCAATGATAAGAGTATAAGAATAAAATGAAAATCATGGATGTTTTGGGATAAGGGCTTTCGGCCCTAACAAAGGAAAGAGGGAAGTCATAAGCAAAATAATTTGTTATATTGGTAATGGATTAAATTGAAACAAGCTAGGATTAGTAACTTAAATGGATTGAAAAGAATTTTATTTGGGCTTGCTACATCACTAAGGCCATTCGGCCAAACAAAGATAAAAAAGAGATTACTGATCAAAATTTCTTTTCTTGTTATATACCCTTTTGCAATAATTAGTAAGATAGACTCTTTTTTTAGACTCAAAAGGTTTACAAATCCTTAAGCCCATTTAGATTTTAGCATTAAATTATGCTTAACTTTAAAGTTGACAAGGTAAGAGTTAACGAAACTCTAGGCATTAAGATAATTTTCTAGAATCTTATTTGGTTTCTAAGAAATAAAAACAAACTAAGTTTTAAATTTCAATTCTCACTTAATAAGGGTAATCTTTATTTAAGTACCTAAATTCTACCATTAGATTAAAATTAACTTTTTTTATCCCTTAAGCAACCTCGGTTTTACTAAATAAATTAAGGATTAAATCTTAAAATTTTACTCAGTGTACTTGATCCTTAAATTAGGTACTTAAGGTTGTTGATTTGCTAAAATCCTTCAAGTTATAATTAAGTCCCTTAAAAGTCTTTCTATTATTTAAAAGCATACCTCTTAAAAGTTTGTCTTTAAATTATTTAATATGTAGACTTTAATATGAGAGGTTAAGTCTTTGCAATGTGAAGTAGAGACATTAAAAGAGAGTATATCGGTGCTCAAACTTGTTGAGACCAGGGAAAATCTCTACTGAAAAATAAGAATGATTGATGATAAACTATTAGTTAGATGAGTAATGAGATGTGAGGGACATCTAGTGGCATGACATCCTGCAATGAAGGTCCTAATGACCAAGGTAGTGCTCTTGTGCCAGGAAATTCGCTTAATTAAGCTTAATAACCCCAACAACTAGTCAACATTTCAGGATTGGTACGAGCGTATACCTCTATGAGGACGAGGAATGTCTTGAGCTAAAAGATTGCTCTGCTCCTCGATAATGATGAAGATTATACCATGTTGATAATACTGAGGTATATGTACTGCCAATCACTTCCTAGTTATATTGAGAATTATTACTCATTAATGGGAAGTATGGATTCATACAGAATCAAGGGTAGACTATTACAACTTAGATGAAAACCTAGGTTCCCCTTATTTACTATTGTCAAGTAAGTTTTATTTATGTTTGACGATAGGATTTCCTACCATTTATGTGAAAGGGATTTTAAGAACAAAATCATGTCACTCCTCTGTCTTTTCTTTTATGTATGATTGTTCGTGGTTGATATATGAAAATGGCGGTTCTACCCATCCTGTTCAACATTCATGTTGAGTATGGACACCTAGAGATTTGGTATTACGATGAAGACATGGATTATCTTACTTTCCATGGCTTTATTATGATTACCTTTATGTCCCCCGTGCCTACAGTGCCTATGCCTCCAATTTCTATGACGATTCAGTTTCTGTTGCTTCCTCTCTTCATCGAATTTCTTTTATGCTCCTCCACCACCTTTTTCACCACCAGCTAACCCCTTCGTTCCCTATATGGCAACTTATTTAGACTTTGCGTCACCTGTTGATCAGCTACCCGTGGAGCAGCCTTTAGTAGAGTAGCCACCCGTTGAGGACCCTAACGGATCACCTATGGAGGTAGTATTGGCTTAATCCCCTATTGACTCCCCCATGTGGAATATCAGGTGGGTATGGCCAATGGTTGACATTCCTCCCCTTCTTTTGCACCCTTTAGTGTTGGGTCACCCTGTCAACTTTGAGGAGGCTTGGACAAATGAGGACCTGTAGTCCAAGGAGGATGTTGTCCTTTCTGTACAGGGGCTGGGAATAAATGATAGATATTGCTTTAACTAGGATATTTTTTTTGATGTGTATAGTGGGGTAGCTAATGTCTCTTTTTTATGTACTTTTGGATTTCCCTGTATGTATTTTATTTCAGTTGTATTTCTAGCTTCATGATGTATGTTCAACAACAACTCTTATGTACTTAGTTCTATGTATAGTGATGATGCATATATGGACTTTACTTTCTTATCTTTTACTCTCATTTTCAAATTCTGTTTTAAATACAACTTTTCTATCTTTAAAGCAAAAAAAGGCAATCAAAGTGGAATATGAAAACAAAAAAACAATTACTCGTATTTTCATTGACTCAAAATTAATAACTAATTAAGTAATAAATAAGTGCGAGTTGTGTCCAATGTGAACAGGTGTCACAACATTCATAAATATATGTTAATAACACAAAAGAAACCTTGTTCGATGTATGAATGGAAGAGAAGTTTCACAGAGAAAGGGAAAGAAAATTAGAATTTAGAGGAATTAAAATATGTTTAACACAACAATTAGATTTTTAAATTAAAATAATTATAATAATTAGATTTTAAAGAATTTTTTTTAATTAATTAGGGACTAAATTGAAAAATGTAATAATTTCATTACTAAATAGCAAAATGATAATATGGCAACAACTTAATTACTATTGGTTTAAAAACCTATTGTTCCAAAACCCCTAAAATTTATAGGGGTACAGTAGAATTTTGTAATTTAACATGATATCATTGTCTTCTTTAAATTTAATAGAATAAACCCCAAATGTTGCCCCATATGTTGGGATTAGCTCTCGCCAGATATGGAGGCATTATACAGTATTTTATTCTTCCTTTCTTTTGAATAGAGATTTAGAATAGCCTATACAACTAATTTTAAATTACATGTTGACTCCAGTCTAGAAGTGTTATTTATCATTGCAAGGGAGTTTTGGAGGAATCACTCTAAGATAAATGCTAGCAACATATCCTTCAACACACTTTTTTAAAAACTCTCTCCTATTAGTTAAGATGTTATCAATTAGTATTTTGAACACACGCTCTCTAATTAATTAGTCTAATGCTAGCAACACACCCTCTGACTTAGAAATGGAAACACTATACGATAGAATTACAATTACATGTTGCATTATTCTGTGAAATGTTACTATTCCATTGTGGAGAATGTCAAGTCATATGGCAGTTATAGAACTTGCTTTCTTGAATCTGTTTTGGACTAAAACAAATGGTGTTACTCCACTGATTTCCCCCTTTTCTAATTGATTGCAGGCATATCTTCATGAGTCTCGACATCGCCACGCATTTAATAGGGTTAGGGGATCTAAAGGGACGGTTTCTTAGTGCCAAACAGCTGCAACGGTCTAATGCAGAACTTGTCATTGATGCCCATTCATTCAGCTACAACGCTTGCTAGATTCAGACCATGGGCAGGGCAACAAAGGCAAAAATGATTTTTAACACTTATTTTTAAAATCAAAAATGTATCTCATGCCCCGTTAGTGGGTCTGTACAAGTTCCAATAAAATTTAGTTACCTTATTGTAAATGAAGTGAAAGTTAGGCATCTAATTTGTACAATTGAAATTGGGAGAGCAAAATTACATAATTGCGACACCTAGAAGGTCAAAAAATACAATTAAGCCTAAAATTTTATAATCAAATAATTTCAACATCTCACCCTATAATAATCAATTCAATCACTATTATCCAACATAATTAATCTCAAATAGAATATAAAAAAAATTAATTTTATAAAACTTTTAACTATGACAATAATTACAAATATTATTAATAATATTCTATAAACATTATGTATATTAAAAAAGAATCAACCTTTTAATATAGTTTAACACTTTTAATAAGATATTAATTTCTTTTGTTAACATTTTTTTAGGGTGTGTTTGGGTGAGAGATTTTAAAAGGGGAAAATAATTTAATAAGAAATTAAAATGTATTATGGTAAAAATCAATGTTCGAATATTTTAGTGGAAAGATTTTAAAATTTTGAGAATTTTAAGTAGAAATTTACTTACATAAAAAAGAAAGAATTTTAATTTCTATCTGAAAAGAGAGAATTTGGAAATTCTCTCTTGCATTCGCGTGCTCCCTCGATGCATTCACTCGTATTAGGGCTGGAAATGAGTTAAGTCAAGTCGAACTAATTCAAACTTGACTTGACTCGTTAAGAATTGATTCAACTTGGAGCTTGACTAGAGTTCGATATGAACTTTTTTTTTAAGCTCGAACTTGACTCGATTTAAGCACGTGAGCAACTCGTTAGCTCGATTCGATTCAAAATTACAATTATTTTATAGATTTTTATTTATTTATTCTATACAAAAATAAAATTAATATGAAATCAATTAAAAAAATTAATTATATGAATTTAATAATATAAAATATTTTCTATATATATATATATATATATATATATATATATATATATATATATATATATATATATATATATATCGAGTTGATTCATAAACCAATCGAATCGAACTATCCATAGGTTAAATTTAGTTCGTTTATTTAACGAGCTCATTTTTTAACTCAAGTTTAGCTTATTTAGTTCATGAACCAAGTTCAACAAGTCAATTGTTGAATTGAGTCTCAAATTATGTTCGAGTTGGTTCGGTTCATTGTCAGCCTTAACTTGTATCTCCCTTGCGTCCACTCGCTGCTCGCTCTCGACTCTCACGCTAGCTCGAACTCTCTCTTTGCTCGTCCTTCTCTGGTTCATCTTTCTTCCCCTTTCATCTCTGCATTTGTTCTCTAGTCTAGGGTTTGTGTTTTTGATTTGTAAATATTTTTTGCACTATTCAATTATTTGCTATCGCTGCTGCTAAATATTTAATATGCATGTTGTTTAATTAGAGTTCAATGGATTGTTAATTCAAAATATAATTGGAAAAAAACGAAGGGATTGATTTGTTCTTATTTTGTCCTGTTGATTGCTTTTGTTTCTGATAATTTTGTCCAATGTTCACTATAGTTGTGGTTTTAAGTTAGGATGTTGTTAATTTGTGTTGTTTTTTACTTTGTTGTTTGATTTCATTAATTTCATTTTTTATCTAGGGTTTCACTCTTGGTTTCGCGTTTGATTTTGTTGTCTTGATCAGTTTTGAGTTATGTGTCCTCTTTGTGCGTGTGTTGTTCAATGAGAAAGAAAATCATATGAGTGATGAAGGAATCCCAACGTGTATGTGTTGATGAGGTGCTATGCACCTTATGTTTAGCCCAAGAGAGTGATTGGAGAGTGAGTCCTTGTGTGCCTTTATGAGTTGCTTTTATTTACTTACTTTTAATTTAAAATGTTATATGCTGCAAAGGTAAGGAACCAATTTTTATGTCACTAAGCATGTCGATTGATTAAATGACATCTCATATACATGACAATCTATGCATCACACACATGCTAGACTAGAGAAATAAAAAAAATAGACGTTCTTACATCTCTTATTAAGGAAAAAGGGTTTGTGCATATATAAAGCCTCAGCAAGGGCTTACATAGGTGCTAACACATAGCCTACCAGAGAGGATTGCTGGTAGTAGGAATTGAACCTAAGTCGTACGGGTAAATTCCTTTGATTCCTTCCGGCAGAACTAATCCGAGTGGCATTTGTAGGGATTAATGACTGCATCACGTGTAAGGCATGTTGAGAAAGTTAGGGGTTTGCAATTGTGAGGTTGAGAAAGTGAGCCCTTGTTGTTAGTGGTCTAATGTGAGAGTTTGGAAGTTCTGACTTTAGGAGAATATGAGAAAGATTAAAACTGTGAATTACTTTTCTGTTCACTAAAAACTGTACTAAATAATATGCATTGACAGTCTTAACTTTACCACAGAAATTGAAAGAGATCCTCTGTTTTGTTGAAGATAAAGTCCGTTCATTGGCTTCACTATATTCTACCACGGTATGCTTTCTACGCTATTTTTAGAACTTTTAAAACCATATAAAGGCTATTCTTTACTTGGAGAGTATATGTTTACAGGGTAGGAACGTGGATGCATTGATTCTTCATAGTGTATGTTCACACGTTGCCTGTTTGAGCAAGGTGAGTGACTGTTTAAACTTAAATATGGTACTCTTTCTTGATAGCTGATTTAAGTGAGCACCCTCTATTTAGTTTATGATAATTATATTTTTAGCTTTGTACTTTACTAAAATTATACCTTCCAAAAAGTAAGAGCGTGGATTCTTCATTTTTACTTGGTCGCATAGTACGAATGTTAGTGTTTTTTATGAACTGCCTTTATTTTTAGCTTCCCAACTATCAATTGGATACCGCATTCTGAAACTAAACTGATAGTTTCTACCTACCATTTGACTCTCCCAATGTTGTTTTTGACCTTATTTGATCATTGGGTCTCTCTTTTTAAAGGATCCTGTTGTCTGTTTCTTAGTTCATGAATTCACAATTTGCCAATTGCCGTAAGAATTCCACATTTCCATGAACCTCCGTAAGAAAGTGACTCTTGCAGCCATATTTTCTACAAATATTGTTTCTATAGAACAATTAAACTTAAAAAGTCACACTGTCTTTTACACTCTCTTGAGAGTACCTACAGCATCTTGTTCATGAAAACTTTATAATTGTATTTCATTATTTGTATATGTATTAAAACAATTTGTAGGTGTCGGTCCAAAAGAGCCTGAGGTCATGGACAAATGCTAGTCTAACAATTATTAACCAAAAAAATGATGGTCTAACAATTATAGCCAGGTCTGAGTGAGTTAATTATGAATAGAGAATTGGAGACTATAAGGTCCACTCCTTCAAAATGCAAAATCCAAACCAGAAACAAGCCATCTTCAGCAATCACTCATGTGGGCCTCTCTTCTAAGATCAGGAAATTAGGCTGCCACAAACTGGGTCCACCAATAAAGACATCTGCGCAATCAGGGAGAGTGAGAGAGAAATACAAACCAGGGAATTATGAAGTATCAATTAGAAGGATGTCATACAGGACATCTATAGGAGAATAAAAAGTAGGGGGAAATTGGAAAGTAAAAAGGAACGAAAACGAACATGAGTAGGAGGGGATAGGCATGAAGAAGTTCTATTCCATCCCAAAAGAGAACCTTAAGTCTCTTTTGATGTATGACCTAGGGAAAAATGTTTTTAATAGCTTAATTTCATATAGTTTTTATCCGTTCCTCTCTTGATAAGAGAAATATTTTTTTACGTGATTAATAAAATAATCTTTTGTGACAGTGGTTTTTATTTTGATTGAGAGGAATATTTGCATTACTAATTTTATTTTTATGTAGGTAGCATGTGAATTGTGGTTTTAATTGGTCCTATGCTTTGTGCTCATCGTTTGAATCAATGTTTTTAAAATTGGACCGGTCATTAAATCGGTCAAGACACTAGTTTAAGGTTCAATAGTTCAACTGTCGTTAAAACGTGGTCAAACCAGTATTAATAAAATAATAATAATTAAATAATACATAAAATAATATTAAAAAAATATAATATCATAACTTTATAATACTAAAAATTAAAAATAAAATATAATTTTATAGGCTCTTTATATTTACAATACCCAAAAGTACAAATTAAATGTCATGATACTTAAGTGTAAGTTTTAACTATACACATCAACATTTATTAATAAAAACAAGTTTATATTTAAAATAAAAAAGAAAATGATAAATACTTTAAATTGGTTTTTATCTTTTTAAGAAAAAAATTAAAATAATGTTGTATTAAGCATTTTTCATTAATCTGTTGTGAACCAATTTTTGATCGATTTTTGACCGGTTTTATTGATTTTTGACCGATTTTCCAGTTCTTTGACCAGTTTTTCTTTAAGCCAGTTTTGTAGTTTATTTAAACTAGTTAGGTGACCGATTCACCGATTTTCCCATCCCACCAGCCAATCCGGTCCGGTTTTCACAACATAGGCTTGAACAGTACCAATAATTTAGTCAATGAATGCCTCTGTTTATGACTTTGTTCTTATGAATAAAAAACAAATCCTTGATTGAAGAAATGTTGTGGCTGTGACCATGGCTAGAGAGAGCTCCTTGAATACAAATTTTTGGGTGTAGCTCATCTGAGGTACGTACAAATTTTTGAATTATTTAAGATTTTCTTGCAATTTAACATTCCATTTTCTTCTGCAGAAACGATGTGAAGACATTCCTGCGCTAGGGCAAAGGCAGTCAGAAGAGTAAATTAGCAAAACATATTATTAACCATTTTAAAGTTGTATACTCTTGGAAATTTGGAGTGAATATCATGAGTTAAATAACAGTTTTAGTTTTTGCAACTTGTTAAATGCTTGTCTCTTTGTTAATCTTAACCCAAGCTTGTTTTCAATGACTATTTGGAAACTTAAAGTATTGAACTAGTTTAAGATTATGTATTTGTTGAGTATTATTAGATTGTGCTATGCAGTTGGATAGAGCAAAGATTATGACCAATCCCTTTGTAAGAGAAATTGAAGTTGTGTATCTACTAATTGGAAGAAAAATGATGAATTAAATAACGATTGACCCCATAATGACATAATAATATCAATTGGTTAAATATGCTATTTAATTAAAAAAAAATACCTTATATATGATTTTAGAAGTAATTTTTACTAAAAGAAATTAACAATTCTTAATTATATGACATTATATTTTTAAAATATAATCAGAAAAAAATAAAAAAATTGAAGTACAAGAAATTTAAATTATTTAATCCAAACAAAATTTGAAATACAAAAAATTTAAATAGTTTTATCCAAACAAAAAATTTGCAATTCAAAGAATATAAATTACTTTATCCAAACAAATAATTTTAAAAATCTAAGAAATTTTATTGATGCATTTTAATTTTCCTCAATTTTGAATTCTCTAAATTTTTAAAATGCTCCATCTAAACACTTGGTACCCTCAATTTTAGAATAAAAAAATAAGACCATCAATATCAAATTAATACTTACCAAAATTTAAAATTGTTTCAAAATCAACATAATATATTTTGAATTCATCCTCTTGTAAAATTTCAACAGTTGAGATTCAAATTAAAAAAGTAAAAAAATAATTCCATATTCTAAATTTTATTCAAATAAGCTCTGAACAATAGAAAATAAATTGACTTAATATATGTATAAAATAATCCAAACCAAAAAAATAATATTTTATAAAGAATCAAAAGAATTAATCAGAATGTTTAATTTCATCAGTGTCATTTTCATCAAGAGACTCTTTCTATAGATGATACTTTGTTTTGTAAAATTTAAGCTTTATATTCATTTTAATGCCATTTTTTTTGTTGAGATTTAAAGTAAATATAAAAAAAAAGCCCTACCATTTTTTTGATAAATAACAAGACTTCTTAAATACTCTACAACAACATCTATATTCGTACTTTTAGATTACATAATGTTACTATCGTATTAATTACAATAAACTTTATCATCTAAGAATTTAAACTAAAAACATTAAAATGACTGAGTCTAAGATGACGGCTCATTTGCCTTGAGACAATATATTAGGTTTTTTTTTTTTTTTAAAATATGCTTGAACCTAAAGCTTCCGAAGCCAAAGGAATGCCGGAAGTATAAGTTGTTGAAAGGTTTAGTTTATCAACAAAATCAGGACAGACTTTGTCAATTTTATATAGCATTACAACTAAACAATTCCAGAGCTTCACCCTTGGTTAATTAAACGAATAATGGTGGCTTTTGTTGACATTACATTTTTAAATGTTATAGGTACCCTTCAAACATGGCACACCAAGCCATTTAAAAGCTCGCTTTGGTTGGATACGTAGCAAAAAAAGGGGTCCCAAATCCCAACATGGGGGATTCAATACCAAATGAAGAAATCACCAAAATCAAAACAAAACCAAAGTAGCTACAAATGAGAAGACAGAAACAAAAGGCAACACAAAATCAAGTTACTCACTACTTTTATTTACACACCTAAGCAACTAACATACCTTGGGGAGGGTGTTACAGCTTCTGGGTATTTTTTGTTGGGATACCGACATAAGCACTAAGCAGAATTGCTATTTGCCACTTTGATAAGATTCAGATCCCATCACAAGACGGCCCTTGTCACTCATGGTGCCTTCATCATTTGAAACAAAATGGCCTTCTGGATATGAAAGTAGATATTCTAATTCCATTGGATCCCAAACCATGGCCAAGTCATTTGAGGCAGGTTGGCATTTCTCGCTTCTCACCTGATTCTCCTATTCCAATAAAATAGTTAAATGACTAAACAACAATAATTCACGCATATTTTATCAATAAGGGATATTAAATATTGTTTATGAGAAGATGGATAGGAGCACAGTAATCAGTCCATGATAGCAACACAACATAAATGACCACGAAACTGCTATAGAAGGATAGCAGATAGTGGGACTACCACCATTATAAAAGTTTAAATAGAATAATAATCTTATCTCACTAGATAAGGTCGGCTACATAGATCACGCGACGCTATTGAGTTCAGTTAAAAACCAAATTCTCAAGAACATTATTTACCATGAGATCCCTTTCAATAATTTCCTCCAATGTCCTTGATTTGCCTCTACCCTTTTTTCCAAGGCTAAAAGTTTAACCCACTTCCTAACCATAAGATTTACTCTCTTTCCTGATACTTAAAGCAACCTTCTTTGCATGTGTCCCAATCAGTCCGTGTCTTCTACTTTTTTATATGGCCACAAATTCATCTTAACATAACAATTTCTGTTACTCACTTTTTCTCTTGTCCCTTTAAAACCCAACATTTATTACCATAGAGTGTAATTGATCATATTACAATACGACAAAACTGAAAGTTTAGATGCAGGTTAAATAATCTATATACTCTACATATATACAAGCTCAAATATAAAATCTGTCCTTGTGTTTATTATTAATGATTAATAATAAACACAGGTCAGAGAGTAGAGAACAAAGTGAAAGGAAAGAGAAAAGAAAATAGTCACACGGGTAGATAAGGTTTTATATTGAATAAACAGATTTAATTATTTATTTTCTTTATTAGGAATGCAAGCATAACGGGATAGAATATACAGGTGTTTCAGAAATAGCAACAGGGACTTCTGGACAGAAATATATTTATATTTGTATTAAGCAATTTTATGTAATTTTCTTGAACTTTTGATGTTGTTTCATATAAATTTGTTTTAAGTAAGCCAAAAATATTTTTCACTTTTACAAAATGCGGACAATTTATGAGTTATCTTATATTTTTATTAAAAAGAATAATATACAAACAGTATTATACATGCGATGGGAAGTTTTTTAAAGTCCAAAGACCATAAAAATCAGATTGGTTTTACTAAAAAAAAAAATGGTTTGAAACTGTTCGACTGTAAAAATCGGTTTACAAACTGGTTCAGAACTGGTTCACCAGAAACCAAACCAGTTTATCAAATCATAAAACGGTTTGGATTAAAAACTGATCCATTAAAGTGGCTCAGTTCGGTTCAGTTTGGTTTTTAAAAAAACCAAACCATGCACAGCCCAAAATGTTAATTCCTATGGGCATGTAAATATTTTGAAAATTCTTGCATGTACTATAAATATTCATATTTAAAACCAGGAAACTGCATATTTTAACTCACATCAGCCATAGGAAAAGAAAAATAATTGTGAATTTTCTAAATGTTAAAAATACATTAACTTCAAATTACTAATGTAATACAGGATTTAGAATAAAATATTTTAGAGTCATTTAAAATAAAATAAAGGAGAAATGGCTTATGCACCTCCAACTCAATATTTGAATTGAACTTGGATTATCAATCAATTGTACATCCAACTGGCATCTAAAATAGAGGTGCACTCCTAACAAAATGTTCTAAATAACAACTATAGTTTTGGATATAATAAGTATATCATCATCACAAAGTTTAATAATTTATAAAATTCTATTGGTTCCATTTGTCATAAAAGTGCCATAAGTATTTACAATTTTACCTTTACACCTCCAAAATTTATGCCAATTACACAAACCCTCATTTTTATTTTTTTTCTGTTAAACTATGCCTTACGTAACTAAACAAATCTCCAACCTTAAATGGGACAGGTTTGTTTAAATTTTCAAATTAGAGATGAGGAATCTATAATATAATATAAATATAAATCAAAAGAAGAGGGAATAATTTACTTAATTATTTATTTCACAAATATTAGGACTAATCTATGGCCAACTTTCCAAAAGCTAAAGAGAATATAATTTAAGTAATTTTTACCATTATTGCTGTACTTATACCATTGTCCTCCCCACCATTGCTATTGCATTCTACCATTCTCCTCTCAGCTTCATTTACACTTTCACAGTCTTCGAAGTTTTCTTGGATGATAAAAGGTAACTGTTGTTCTTGTAAACCTGAAATTCAAAAAGCATTAAGACTTCTTTTAACTTGTTTCTCATCTTTATTTTTCTTGTATAAACATCCATATTTACTAGACTAAGGACTCATTAGTTATAAAGTCTAGTAAAATTAATTTTAATAGAATTAATTTAGGACCATAAAAAATGATTGAGATATGTGTCCAAATTAATCTCAGTCACACGTTTCACATTGGAACATATACAGTGCGAATTGATTTTAGAGTGAAGCCCATTATTGTTAAAATCACGAGCTACCTCATAGGATTGTACGATCTTACGCATCAAGCACCCCCTGGCGAGCTGGATCATGCTTAGGATTGCTAGAGAGTGAGATCTGAACCACGTGCAATCATGGGATCGTCGATCCCAGTGCAGCAGAACATGGATAAAAAATACCGGGTCGGATCCATATGACCCAGACCCAAAATCTGTAAAAACTCCTCTTTTGAAAACAGCTTCCCTATCATTCACGCCGTTCTCTAACCTAAACCCCCATTCCATTCGAAAATCTGTGAATCCCTCTTCTTCAAACCTGCCGGAGCTCTCCACCTGGCAGTGGCACCGCCACTGCCGCTGTAGGTCGTCACCTATTATTGCGCCACCGATTGCACCTCTATTACGCAACATCTTCTTATGCTCATATTGGGTTTAGGTAATGTTATCAATCGCGGCCGTCTCGCCCGCAATCGCGGCGTCACGACGCGTAGCAAACTGGATCCACTACTCATTGCAACTCGTGGAGCGTTGTCACGTCGCAGACATCGCGTCCGCGTTAGCAACAGTGGCGTCCGCTCCGGCGAAGGTCCTAAAAACCCAAAAATACCCTCACTTTTTAGTCGTTAGTGAGGGTATTTTCGGGTATTTCCACGGCTTGTTTTAGCTTCTCAGAGAAGCTCCCGCACGACAAGCTCTCTTCATGACCTAGACAGCTCAGAACTTCGTCTCCCTCTGACGACGTGTGTCTTCTCCGGCGATGTCCTCCGACTCCGACAAACTTCATCTTCTCCAACTCCGACAGCTTCTTCTTCGTCTCCGACGAGCCTCCTTCCTTCTCCCTTCTCAGGTCTTTTTCTTTTCCTTTTTTATTCTTTTTCTTTCTTTCTTTTTTTTTATTCTTTTCCTTTCTTTTCTCTCCCCCCCCCCCCTTTTTTTCCCCTTTTTCTTCCCCTTGCCTGACGACCCCGACCCTGTTCTGTTTCTTTTTTTTTCCGTGTTGGACTGTTGGCAGCACCCAACAATATCATTTTATTTGTTGACTTTTGTCTTCCTTTTGTATTCTGCCCAGCAGAATCATGGCATCTGGCTCCCAACCAAATGTTGATCAACAAAAAAATAACTCAGCTGCTGCTACCTCACCATCAGTGGGATCTTCAAATGCAATGTTCAAGCCTACTGGTGAGAGGATTGACATCTTTTGAAAGTGGAACAACTTAAAAGACAAGAATAACAAGAAAAGTGTGACATGTGATTTTTGCTTGAAAACATCTACCGGAAGAATTACTAGAGCCAAAAAGCATCAACTTGGAATAAGAGGAGATATGGGTGCTTGTAGAAAAATACCAAAAGATATTAAATTGCAAATGAAGGAAGCCTATGAGCAAAAAAAAAGCTAAAAATGAGATATACTTGGAGGGTGTGCAAGAAAATAAAGTTGAGGAAGATGAGGTGCAAGAAATTGCAAGGCTTCAAAGTGGGGAAAGGTCTCTACCATCATTAACAATGGCCACTTCAACTGCTGCCAAGAGGAAAAATACAAATCCTAAAGGCCCTCTTGATTTTCTTTTATTCAAAAGACCTGAAGAAAGTATCCAATTGGGAAAATCTAAGAGGCAAACAAGCATGAATGATGCTTGTCAAAAGGAAGCAAGAGCAAGAACGGTTCAATACATTGATCGTTTATTTTATAGGAATGGAATTCCATTCAATGTTGCTCGATCAAAAAGTTTCAAAGTGATACTTGAGGCGGTTGGAAACTATGGTCCTCATTTAAAGCCTCCAACCTTCCATTAACTGAGAGTTCCACTCCTTAAAAAAGAGCTGGAATATACAAAAGAAATGTTGAAGGGTGATGAAGAGGAGCGAACGAAATATGGATGCTCCATAATGTCAGATGGTTGGACAGATAGGAAGAACAGGACCCTAATTAATTTCTTGGTAAATTGTTCACTGGGAACAATGTTTGTGAAGAGTGTTGATGCTTCTAAATACATGAAGACCGGGGACAAAGTACATGAGCTCTTGAATAGTTTTGTGGAGGAGATTGGAGAAAAAAATATTATTCAAGTGGTGACGGATAATGGGAGTAACTATGTTATGGCGGGTAAGGATTAATCAAGTTTTGATTTCTATTTCTAATTATAAGTTTGTAAATTCTAATTGTTATTCATTTAAGTTTATTGATTTTGGTCTTTTTAGGTAAAATTTTACAAAGCACTAGACCAAAATTGTTTTGGACTCCATGTGTTGCTCATTATCTTGACTTGATGCTTGAAGACATTGGAAAGATCCCTAAAGTTAAAAGGGTTATACAAAGAGGCATCAAGCTTGTAGGCTACATCTATAACCATTTATTGGCCTTGAACACCATGAGGAAGTTCACAAATAAATCTGAATTGGTGAGGCACGGAATGACAAGATTTGCTACCACCTTCCTTACTTTGCAAAAACTTTACAAGCAAAAAGCAAATCTTAGAAGGATGTTCATTTCGGACGAATGGTTAAAGTCTAAGGCGGCTAAAGATCTCAAAGGAAAGAAAGCAACAGATGTTGTGCTTATGCCAACATTATGGCATGATGTAGTTTGCACTTTGAAGGCTATGGGACCTATTGTCCATGTCTTGAGGTTGGTGGATAATGAAAAAAGACCCGCAATGGGTTATATTTATGAAGCAATGGATAGGGCCAAGGAAGCAATTGAAAAGGGCTTCAATGGCAATGTAGAGAAGTACAAGGATCTCTCTGCAATTATTGATAGAAGATGGGATTGCCAACTACACCACCCTTTGCATGCAGCGGGCTATTATCTAAATCCCGAGTTCTTTTATAGCAACCCAAAAATTGACAATGATGTTGAAGTGTTGGATGGCCTATACAAATGCATTGATAGGCTTAGTGAAAATGAATATTTTGTGGACAAGATTCATAGTGAGCTACCAATATATAAGAGGGCTGGAGGACTTTTTGGAATAAGTACAGCAGTAAGGAAAAGGAATACAACGGCTTCTAGTAAGTGGAAAAGTTCACTTTTTATAAATCTGAATTTTGAATTATTATTAAATAATCCATGTAAATACTAATGCATAATTGCATTACCTATAGCTGAGTGGTGGAAGATGTATGGAGCACATACACCACACTTGCAAAATCTTGCCATTAAAATTCTACATTTGACTTGTAGCTCGTCGAGATGCAAGCATAATTGGAGTATCTTTGAACATGTAAGTTAATGTTCATTTAAATTTGAATCATTATGGAACATTGAAACTTGAAACTAACATTCAAGTTTTTTAAATTATTATAGATTCATTCAAAGAAGAGAAGGGCTTGAGCACCAAAAGCTTCAAGACTTGGTTTATATTTAATATAACCAAGCTCTTCAAGAGCACTATAAGTGTCATCATGCCATTGATCCTATTGTTTTAGATGACATTGATGATAACAATAAATCGCTATTGGAAGATTTGGGTGAAGATGAAGATGCTAAAGATGATTTGGTTTTTGATGATGATGTTTTGACTTGGAGAGATGTTGCTCATGCAAGTGGGGCCAATGAACCTTTGAAATACACTAGGAGACAAACAACGATGAAGAGGGCAACTAGTGGTGCATCTACATCTAGTAGGAAGGGAAAAGAAATTGAAGAAGTGGTGGAAGAAGAGCATGGCACAAGTGAAAATGAAGGGGAGGAAGAGTACATTTCTAATGCTAGTGGGAGTGATGAAGAGGAAGACAATGAAATGAATCTATGATGATTCTTATTAAGAAGATTGTATTTGACACTTGTCATTTTGTCTATGTGAACTTTAATTTCTAGGACTTTACTACTTTAGATATATTAGGCTTTAGAGGGTTCAAGACTTTTAAGTACTTTGTAGTTTGTTTTTCTTTGACTTTTATTAACATCTACTACATATTTTGCTCTATGTACTATGAGTTTTTATTGTTAATGACGATTAGTGCATGAATTTTGAGTAATATTTCTCTTTTTCAGCTGTTATATATACATAGTATCAAATTTTTATAATTTTATTATATATAAAAAAAATATTAGAATAGCAGTCATCTCACTATCTACTATCCTACTATCCCAGTTTTGGGGGCGGCCGCTCCGCGCCGCTATCCGGGATTGATAACTATGGGTTTAGGTCACTCTACCTATTCTCTCACTCAGTCACTGTCACTCTCGGTTCTATCTTTTCTTTGGCTTCTCTCACAAACGCTGATGGTCTTTTAATCAGCTCGTATAGAATAATAGATTTTTTTTTTTTCTTTCGGTAAAAAATGCTCCTTTTATTTTTAGAATTTTTCTAAAAGTATCTTTGATTTTCTCGTGTGTTATGACTGATTTCAGTGATTGGGATCGTTCTTTTGTGAGTTGGATTGTTCACTCATAGCTGAGTTGGATCTTATGTTATGACTTATTATTATGAATTTTCAATTTAAGTTCGTTTAATGTTGTGATTTTGAGGCTATTTATTTTCTTTATCTATGTTGTTTTTTTTATGTATATGTATTATATATAAGTATTTTAAGTGGGAACATAAGATCTTACTATCCAAATTACGAGTTTTCACTTCCCTCCCAATCCTAGGTAGAAGCTTGAGTTTAACAACATTGCCAAATGGGGCACTAAGTTGTTAAAACTAAACATACCCAAGAAAATTAATATAGTTTTTGCATGAAATTTTAAAAGTTAGTTTTGGTATAATCTGAAGAATAAGGAAAAAAATATATAAAGACCATACTTCCAAGGTATTAGCAAGAATAAAGACGGGCATTCCCAGAAGGGGCTCTGTTTTCTTTTATTTTCTTATTTGCTGTTGCTGAGTTATGCAGGACGCCAGGACCTTCTTGGGAAAAAGAGCTTTGTCAATTATGGCATCCCTCTTATTTCAATTTTTTCAAAACAAAAAGAACTCATCAGAGCTTTTTTCCAGTCATAATTCCTTTTATGTAAATAAAAAAAGAGTTTAGATACTAGCTCGACATTTTAACATTTAGTGGTGCTGTAAAATATGCTTAAGACATGGTGACTTAGAGCTTGAGTTTAAAACATAAGACTGGTACATTTAACCATATCTAAAACGAAAAAAAGGAAAAAAAAAAAAATAACAACACAAACAGAAGTAATGGAACACTTGCAAACTGAGAATGTATACAGATGGTAAGATATTAAAATTATAAGTTTGACTAAGTATATTTGTCTATATAATATGCAAATCTGTAATCATCATTTACATAATTTATTTTGCTTTCAGTAATTTATAGTTGTCAAGTTGCCCCAGATAATAAATGCAAAACACAACAAATTTAGGTAACTCTAGGCATCTAGGATGAGGTACTGTCACGACTTTTTACGTGAAATAGACATTTCAATTGATCTCCTTGATTTAATTTTTAATTCAAGCATAAAGTCAGAAACCCAATGTGTATCTTATGGTGAAAAACTCAATCTCCAGAAATTTACTAAGTCATTCATAACAAAAGGAGAAATAAACGCCAACAGATTGCTTCCCTCCATCACAAGCAATATCACTACACTACCACAACAGAATCAATATTATCAAGCGGTTATGGCACCACAATAACACCATTTCGTGGCGGTTTTATGCTTGCCACCATTTGCCAGCTACCAGATCATGTTTTATGGTGCCATCCACCATGACGCCCGCTATATCCACCATTTCCAACTCCAGTGACCTCCAGCCACCACCCCTTGCTGGCAACCTGAACTGCAGCAGTCAGAGCTCTGACAATCATTTTCAGGTGACTATTTCCGGCGACCGCCACTAAAAGGTTTTCTTTCCTTCTTTTTTTTTCATTTCTTTCTTTTTCTCTGCTTGTTCTTTCTCTGTCAGTCTGTCTTCAACTGTTTTTCTCTTTTTCTTGATTTTTTTGTTTTTCTCTTCTTGTTCTCTGCATGCCTGTTCTTTCTGTCACTTTGAATTTTCTTTTTCTTTTTCTCTGTTATTTGCTTCATTTCTATGTTCTGTTTCAGTTTTTCTGCAACATTTATTCACTGGATCACTCCAAACATCGTGGGATTTCTCTGTTCTCCTATTTGCTTTTCTGTCCTTTGTGTGCTTGTTCTGTTCTGTTATTTGTTTCATTTTTCTGTTCTGTTATTTTATTTTTTTAATACAATTTGTCCTGTTTCAGTTTTCTTTTTCTCTGTTTTCAGAATTTCAGTCCATCTTCTCTGCTTTCTAACTTTCTCAATTAAATCTATAATGTTGTTTCCAATCCTTCTCACTTCTAGGACAATGCCAAACCAAATGGCTCAATAGCTTAACTGTCCAACATTAGTTACGTATTTTTCTCTTTTAACATATTGTCACTAGTATTAGTGAGAGCACATAGGAAAAAAGTAACAAGCAAACTTACCTTGGACACCAGCAGTGCTACTCATCTGGGATAATATCATCAAATTTGAATCCCAATTCACAATATCCTTTAATGCTGGAGGTTGAAGCAATGAATACCACTCTCCACCCCCTTTTAAATGGGGTTGCAATGAATCAAATGATACCAATTCTTGTTGCTTCTGCAAAAATGGCCTTCGAGAAAGTCCTATGTCCGCCAATATATGTTTTTCTTTAAAACATGGTCGGTTATAAGGATCAGTGAATCGAATATCGTCCATGCTACTTTTTGGTTTGATTACATGGAGTCCAGTTCGGACAACAAATGGTTCTGTTGGGTTCCATTTGAAATCAATATCAATAGAGACCACTACATGGTTCCACTCATTTTCTGAAAGTACTTCATCCACATTATCTACAAATTTAATCTGTCTTTCACCAAAGGTAAGTATATGATCAGTTAATACTGGGAACTCAAAATAAATCCATTTTGTTTGGAAAACTCTCTTCATTTTAATGCCATTAATGGACACAGTGGGTTTAAATCCAAAAGGGTGCTTATGCATGAGTCCAGCAAGACAGAGATATATCACTGGGAACTTGTTACGAAACCAGAAAGAAATCGACTGTCCTCTGCTACAATGCTCAAACCATTCTGGAATCCTTTTTCCTGGCAGACAAAATCTCTTATTTCCAGCCTCATGCAACTCCTGCTAGTCATAGTTCATATGTTTAGCAACACATGTAGAGTTTAGTCAACAAGAATATCAAATATCAAATCAAATCAAATAATCAATTAAGCAAAACAAGGATGAACCTGTTTCAATAACATTCTCCTACACGAGGCAGTCAAGGATCTACAGTTTGTTGCAGACAAAACTTCTATGCTTGGTGGAATCCCTCTAATTTCTTGAATATTCTCACAATCATCTAAAATAAGTTCTCTCAAAAAGCAACATTCTTTGGTGGATCCAAGAAGAACTGTGATGTCTAAATCTTTCAACGATGTGCACCGTATTGCAGATAATGTTTCTAAATTGGGTGGAATCCCTCCAATTTCTTGAAGATGTAGGCAATAGTCCAAATTCAGCTTCCTCAAAAGGCGACATTCTTTGATGCATGCAGGAAGAATTGTAAAATTATTTGTTGAAAGGTCTAAATCTTTTACATTGGCAAACCAGGCGAGCCCTATTTGAATGAATTCATCTGATATATGGCACGACCGGAAATCGATATGTTTCACTGTTGAACACTTCTCTACATCTTTGTCTTGTTTTGATGCTTGCAACCCTTCACATTGCCAAATACTCAACTCCTCAAGTTCTGGCAATGTGGCAATGGTAGTGGGCAACTGAACCATTCCGCAGCTGTGCAGTTCTAAACGTTGAAGCCGGATAAGATAGCCAATTGAATATGGCAATTTGGTTATGGCAGTATACTCCAGAGAAAGATGTGTTATGTTTTCCATTTTGCCCAATATTTCAGGAAAACTCTTGAGACTTGAACAATGTGAAAGATTGAGGTATTCAAGAGAGGTCAATTCGAGCGGTGGAAAAGTCCAAAGGTTGCTGCAACCCTCAAAGTTCATGATTTCAAGTTTATCTAGGGATCCAACCGATTCATGAATTCTAACTAAATTCTCACAAAAGACAAAAGATAATTCTTTTAAATTTGGGGCACCAGATAACTCAGGTATCCATTTTATATTTCCACACTTGTCAAAATTCAAAACTGTCACATTCAAAAAGTCTGGCAACTTGAGTGACATAAAGCAACTAGAAGGTAATTTCAATACAGCTAATTTCTCTGGCTGAAAATCGGATGGTAAAGACGTTGAAGGATAACCCCACCATTCCAGCACTCTTAAGCTATTTGGAAGTTTTTTCGGACCTTTGGAAAAGCACTCCTTTCTAATAATAAGTGTTCTGAGGTTTGTCATCTTTATGAAGGCCATTCTGTCCCATTGTATCACTTCTTCAGGTTTGCAGAAATCCAGAATAATACTTTGAATTTTATATGTTCCCTTTTAACACAACAAACACAAGTCAACCACAATACATGTAAATAAGTAGGGAATGTGACATGCATATTTCAAGAAATTTACATATTATAAAGCGGAAAAAATCAACAGCGAATTATACTGTCAATAAAATGCTAGAAACTCAATGTAATGTAAACTATAAAGTAATGCAATGCCATCTAACATGTATAATGGTCAAAAATCATGAGGTAAAAGCAAGGTTAAAGATGAAAAACCATCCATATCAGTCTTACTCACCAAATTTTGTTCTAAAACACGAAATATATCCTCAGTAGACCATAACCTACTGCGTTCACCAGGGTGTTCCGGTGATTCCTGTCGAACAATTTCTCTACCCATTTCTTGTATCAAATCGTGCATCTTCACACAACTATGCTCATCAATCTTTATAAGAGATTTTTCAACCAACACTCCAGTGTGATGTTTCAAACAGTAATCAACATCATAATGAGCACTAAGTATATGTTCTATCTCTGCTAATTCAAATCCATTGAAGAAACATGCAATGTCAAGAAAAACCTCCTTCTCAAATTGATCCAAAGCATCGAAGGATATCTTAAGTACCTCATGTATATTCTTATTAGGAATTCTTTCATACAGATCTAACGCTGATTCCCATTCTTCTATTCCTCTTCCAAACAAGTTTGAACCTATAACTTCGAGAGCCAAAGGAATGCCGGAAGCATAAGTTATTGTGCGGCTTAGTTTATCAACAAAATCTGGATAAACTTTGTCAGTTTTGAAAGCCTTCCAACAAAGCAATTCAAGAGCTTCACCTTCAGTTAATGTTTCTACCTCATATATTTTGCCAACCCCATGAGCTTTAAGCAACTGTCTATCTCTTGTTGTGATGATTACTCTACTTCCAGGACCAAACCAGTCTGGCCTTCCAACAAGTGCCTTCAACTGCTCTGACTTAGTGACATCATCAAGAACCAAAAGAACCTTCTTCCTGCGGAGCCTCCGCTTTATTATTGGAATTCCTAGACCAACACTTGGCAATTGAATATCCTTCTCTCCGACTATCTCAGCAAGAATGGTCTCTTGGAGATGCACCAAGCCATGTTTCATAGCATTTTCTCTCACCTCAGCAAGGAAACATGATGCATCAAATTGGACAGCAATGGAAACATAGACTGCACGAGCAAGTGTTGTTTTTCCTATGCCAGCCATCCCACAAATCCCTATCAACTGGACTCCACCAAGGGATGTGGCATCCAGAAGCCAGTTTAGTTCAAGCATTCGATACTCGAGGCCAATTGGGCGATCCTTAACAGATCGATTAATCTTCTTGCAGACATCGTCCACGATCATCCCAATCAACTCATATTCATATCCATCCCTGCCCAATTTGATGAATTAAAGTCATTCAAGATCAACAGAAGGGATATAAATGTATTCTCTCTTTAAATTTGAAAATGAAACGGTTATAAAAATGAAAAATTAAGAGAGAAACAAAGAAAAAAAAGAAAGAAAGATTGGTTAGGTTACCCATGTCTGAAATGAAAGCCGGACAAGTTAGCAGCTTCACGCAGTGCGTTCCTCCATTTCATGACTTTGACCAACTCAGAGTTGGATTTCTCATGCATAGCCAGTGCTTCTCCATAGATCCCCTTCTGCTCTCTCACATCGGATGGATCAACTTTATAGAAAACTGGCAGAACCAATCCACGAACACGACCACGGTTCTCTATGATCTGGGCAAGTTCCTCCAAGCACCATGTAGAAGAAGCATAGTTCTCAGAGAGCACTATAATGGCAATCCTGGACTCTTCAATTGCCTTGAGAAGTGATGCTGAGATTTCGTCTCCTTCCACAAACTCGTCCTCGTCAAAGAAGGTATGGATTCCCTTTTCCTTCAGAGCTTTGTCGAGATGCCCGACAAAACCCAGCCTAGTATCTGACCCTCTAAAGCTGAGGAAAACATCGCAGTAAGACGGTCCTAAAAATGCCATGTAATTCGATTCCCAAGACTTACAGTGAAGTCAACACTACCAAACCCTAGATTCTTTGCAAACAAGAAAGAAAGGGCACACCGCCAGAAACAGAGAGGCTAAACCACAGAGAGAGAGTACAAAGTGAGCAACAAAGATAGGACACCGACACCCTTATAAAGGCAGTGAACCGGCAATAGGAGGTAACTTATTACCAGCAATAGGTGAATAAGGGGTGACAGCCAGTTCATTACCCTCTATTTTTTATTTTTTTCTTTTTTTGAGGAGAAATAGAATGAAGAAAAAAGAAATATGTGTGAAATAAAAAAAATGAATATATTTCATAGATAAAAAATGAGAAAGGAGAGAAATAAAAAAGTATGGAACTTACTATCAATGCATGTATTTTTTTTCTCATATTTATATTAAGGAAAATGTTAAGTACTGATTAAGAAATCAAAAATAGAAAACTTTTATTAGAAAGTGTAGTAATATACTTTTTCATGATTTTCAATACAACCATTCTAATAAAAAAAATTATTTATTGATTTATTCAGCAATGCCTTAGGACATCAGTCAGTAAGACCCGTGAATTAATACTATTGATCTAATGCCACTTTCATGCTTTAGTTTTTGGTGATTTTTTTTTAGGGTAACTCTCAAGAACCTTTGTATTTTAGAGGGTTTTGAAACCCTTGTCCAGCTAGACCAATAGATTAAAGACACCTCAATTAATGATGCTATGTCAACTTTAGTTTACTAATTTTATCTTTGAGTAATTTTAGTGTGCCTTCTCCTTTTGTAGGGTTTCGAAACCCTCGTCTAGCTAGACCAATAGATTAAAGACACCTTAATCAATGATGTTATGTCAGCTTTAGTTTACTAATTTTATTTTTTTGCACTTAAGTCCTTGTTTAAATTTTTTATTATTTCATTTAAGCCCTTGCTAGATAAGTTTTTATAAATTAAATAAATGTAATTTTTTAACTCAAAATAATTTTTCTGTAACCCTAACAATGGGTTCCTTCATCTCTAACTCCTCTGCAACGGCATCATCATCCCCCACCGCATCATCACCCCCACTTACCCATCTTCACTTCCCCTCGCACTATACGACTTATTCCTCTCTGATTCCGTCAATGACCATGCCATTAGCAACGAGGACACCATCGACGATTTCAACATCGTGGAGCACCAACCATAAACATGATGGACGTTGAAGACAACACGAGTCCTGGATCAAAACACCGCATCTAGGTGTTTTTTCCACCATATGGAGGGTGTGATCCGAAAAGCCTTCAAAAAGCATAGATAATCTGTATCTTCGTGATACATCCAAGTCCCTTCATCATGGTAGTTAATGTGAAGGTTGAACAGGATAAGCATTGCCATCTTCATGTATTAACCACAAACAATCACGCCTACCAGAAAAGATAAAGAAATGAGGTGATTTGGTCCTTAAGATCACTTTCACATGGATGGTAAGAAATCCTACCACAAAACGTAGATAAAACACAACTGACAATTAACAAAATAAGGAACCCAGGTTTCATCTAAGTTGTACTATATTACCCTCAAACTTTGTATTGATCCATACTTTCCATTGGTGAGTAATAGCTCTCAACAAAACCAGAAAGTGATTAGAAGTACATATACCACTCTCAATATCATTAACATAGTACAGTCCTCATTATCATAGAGGAACAGAGCAACAACTCAAGACATCCATTGTCCACACAAAGGTATACTCTCACACCAATCTTGGAATGCTGAGCAGTTGTCAGGGTTATTAAGCTTGGTCAGACAAATATCTCAGCTTAAGAATGCTACCTTAACCATTGGGACCTTTACCGCTTAATACCTTACCCCTAAAACCTTTGCAAGTGGGTCTCTTGCCTTTCATTCAAACAGTGGCTTTCCATCTAAGATGTCATGCCATTGTATGTCCTTCGCATCATATTACTCAACTAACTAACATCTTATCATTCATCATTTTAAACTTTGGGCAGATAGTGTAACGCCCTTCGTTACAACAATAACCCACATTAAACATAATCTCAAATAATTACGAAAGTGAAATTTAAGAGATGAAACTGCTTGGAGTAATACCTCAATAATGAAAAAAAAAACAATATTTATAATCTTTACATAAGGAAAAGAAAAAAAAATTCTCAAATCCGGGCATCTACAAAATAAGAAAAGTAATAAAAAGGAACATCCAAACTAGCCGCACTGGTCCTTTAATCTAGAAAGAAACTAACCAAGCTAAAATATAACCAAAAAAAAGAAAAAAAAAACTACGACTTCAGGCTTCCTCCGTCCCTGTAGCTTCGGCCTCGTGCTCTGAAAACAACACTTTTAATGAGATAATAATCCTAGTGAATAAAACAGGTTCTAAAATGGTTTGCAGACAACGTTGTTCTCAACCGGTGCGGTAACCGAAAAAAGACAACCATGATACCCGCAAAATAAGTTCATAAAAAGACTTTTTAAAAGGTAAGTACAAGACATTCAATTCAAACATATAATTAAAATGGAAATCAACAATTTTCATACCCAAATATTTGTATTCCAAACACTTGACTCTATACACTACTTAGTGATTCCCAGAATCACCCTACTTGACTCCTTAATTCCTGAAATCAATGTGAATCCCAGATTCACTTATATTTAATATTTTCTTTTTATAATTGGTTCCCAGAACCAATGTGAGTCCCTGACCCACTGTGAATCCCGGATTCACTAAGGTATATGAGCTCATATCCATGCAATGACGTCCCACTGCCTTTCTCATCCCAGATGGAGGTATCTCATATCATATCTCATCCCAAATGTAAATATGTTCAATAAATAAATATCCCATCCCGGATGGTGATATCTTTCATCCTATTTCTAGAATAAGATGTATACTGTCATCCCTTCCCAGAAGGTAACGACTGACTCTCACAATAACAAAAATACATCATTCCCAATGACTATCAATAAACACTCAAACTTCATACATCAATAACAATTCTCGAGATGGTATCACAGTAGTACTATAACATTAACATCAATTACAATTATAAAACAATTCATAATATATATATATATATACACTAAAATGCAACTAGCCCTGAATCTGAACGTAAACTTCCAAAACTTATATATATAAATATAAGTTCAAAGTCTTTGGATCCATTGCAGTAAAAATACTATCTTTAGCCCCCTTTTTATTATTTTTCAATCATGATATGCGTTTACGAAGAGGACGAATTCCGCTTCAAGCGTATTTACTATGTGAACATATGCACGATAACAAAATACTAACACGAAATTTGTGAAGTGCCAAGGTGCCCTAATTTTCACATCAAGCAATTTATACAGAACCGATTACTTCAACCATTAGAAATTTATACCCAGTACTCATGAATGATCAAGTATATTCCAAATATGGAACTTAGAGCTCCACTAATCTCAAATTATTTTTATCAAGAATCCCCAAGAATTTACATCTTTCAAGAAATATACAATGGAGGGTTTAAAAGGAAGATGTTTTACTCACCTCTTGGAGCAATGTTGTTGGGTTCTCTCTCTATTGATTGTGTTAACAAGGTTGGCTCTGTCTCTTTCTTGTTCCTAATTCTCAAGCAGTCTACTGCCCTCCCTATTTTTCAAAGAAAAGACTAACTTTGTAATCAAGATAAGAAACTGCCTGTCCCTCTTATGTTTACCCACCAACATGATTTGTTGAGGTTTGTTTCTCTCTCTCTCTCCTTTTTTTTTTAACGTGGATTCTCTAAATAAGTTATCTAATTTTATCTTATTATCTATTATTTTATCTTTTGCATTCTTTTGTACTTTACAAAATAATTTTAGCAATTCTTATCTTAACCACTAAATCTTTTAATTGATTAAATAATTATATAACTAAGTAATATTTATTATTATTTTTTTCATATAACAATTAAATAATATAATAATTTTAGGATGTTACAGATATTTCCCCTAGTCTTAGCATATCTCAACACTAGCATATTCTCTCTTTAATGTCTTTGCTTCTCATTACAAAGATTCAAACTCTAATCATCTCAAGGTATAACAGATTAAAGTTTACACAGCTGCAAAATATCTACACAATTATAATTGAGCAATTCATAATTTATTTAAATATCAAGGAAAACAATTGATCATATGTCCAAGGAGTTAGTTATTCATTTACTAGTAAATTTTATTTGCTACCTTAAGTACCTAATTAAAATTTAAAATTTATTTTGTCAAACTTTAACATTAGATATTTAACTGTTTGGGAAACCAAAATTACTTAAGCTAATTAGTCAATAGAATTCTATTCTAGTTTAGTTAAAATCTTGGGTACTTAATAAAGAATTGAACTAGTTAATAAAATTTAAATCTAAGATTCTAATTGTTTTTTATTTAATAAAATCGAAACACACACACACACTAAATGAGGTCCTAAAATTTTTATCTCTATGGTTACCTTAACTTTTATTTTACAAAAATTCAACTAAAACCAAGTTTAGCTAAAAAACAATTTGGATGTTTTACTCATTAATTTGAAATGGCCTCTTCATTTAGGCAAGCCAAAAGAAAAATTTCTTAACCATTTGAAATTCACATTTCCTTACTTAAACCAAATTAATCAATTTGACTAAAAGCCCCCATTTTCTTCCTTCTAAGGGCCGAAAGCCCTCCCCCCTCATGGTTTCTTTTCAATTTAATGTTCTTGATCTTCATAAAAATAAAAATAAAAATTGATGATCTTAGGTGTGTCTATGCCAAAACCATTAGCCTTAAAGGAAAACCAATCTTTAAAATTTTGTTATTAACCATTATTTTTTCTTATTCATCATTTGACCAAAAAAAAGCTTGATTCAAGTCTTCCTAAACCTATTAGGGCCGTGAATTGTAACATCCTCAAACTATTACTTAAATAATTATCTAATAATTTTCTTTTGTTTCATTTTCTTGTGATATTAATCAAAAGTTTGAATAGATATTTATAAATTTTGAAAGCTTTGATTGAGCTTCAATGAATAAATAATATCTAGACTTAATAATAATAATAACAATAATAATAATAATAATAATAAAGTAATAATTGGAATTATATAGAAATGTATAAATAATTAGCAGAGACATTTCTAAAATTAAGAAAAATATATTCTAGCCTTAAAATAATATTAGAAAGATATCTACGAAATAAAAATAATTTTTGGTAATTTTATAAATAAAATTGTATTTATTGCAATTAATAATTTAGAATAAAGAAAGATAATTAAGAGATAAATCATAGAATGGTCAAAAAATTTAAGAAAAATAATTTTTAAGCTTAAAAAAATGATTAGAAAATTATCATGAATTTTTAAAAATCTTTTGAGAATTTTTGTAATTTAGCATATACGAGTAAAATGTATTCATAGATACTTATAGAGCATAATTAGAAACACTATATGAGCTTTAAAAATTACAAAAAAATTACAGGTGATTTCTTAGTGTGTCTAAACCTTACCTGAACAAGAAAACACAAACAAAAACCTGTGTAGCAGTTTTCTAAAAACAAGTTCATAAATAGCTCATAAAATCACTTATAAAACAAACCGATTGTTTTTAGCTTTGTTTGTAGAAAAACCTCATATGTGTGACTAGGGAAGGACTAGATTAAGTCTAATTTCATTAATCACAATTTCTTGTAAGTCCGTTGAGTCGAAATTAAAACCAATGCAATGAAAATTTTAATAACTGAATACTTTAATAACATGTGTCAATACTTAGTGGTGAAAAATTATATTTTCCTTATCCTTGGCTTCATAAACCCACGACCCTCACCTCCCCACTACCGTCACACTTCATTTTCTCTTCTTCCTCTCCACCCTCTCAATTTCTCTCAAAATTTCTCAAGACCCAAAGTTTCCAAGGTTCTTCGATTCTATTTGTGACCAAGCCAAGGTGAGTGGAAGCTTCTATTCTTCCATTTTCCTTCTCCTTTCATGTAGCCCACACACCACCACCACCCTCCACCAGTCGCTCTTTGTCTACTTTTGAAATTTCTTCAAATTCTCAAAGGGCTTTTGTTATATAACACTAATTGAAGCTTATTTTGTCTTGATTGTGCAATTAGGAGCTTGATTAGAGTATGAATGAGCAAAACCCTCTCCTCGCCTTTTGTGGACAGCTGTAGGTCATTATGGGTAAGGGGGTAGAGATTAGATTAATTTAATTTCAAGAATAGTAATAGCGTAGATGGTGGTTTTGATGAATTATATGTTGTCAATTTCATTTGTATGACTCTTAAGGATTCTAAATGTGATGTATTTGCATGATTGGCCATATAGAGCTTAGTTGGGCCCTGTATAATGTTCTTAATAATAGAATTGTTTGAAATATATGTCAATTGCTTGATTATAATGCTTAAAGATTAAATTACAAGTTGCTAAATTTTTACTACAATAGAACAGCCTTGTTTTTGTGTATAACTTCCTGTGTGGTTGGAATTTTTGCATGATTTTTGGTAGAGAGATGCCTCTGTATGTCTAGAAGATCCCTAGAAAATTTTGTAATCTAATTCTATGTGATGAATGCTTGACAAATTTTTGATTGGCCGCTGTTTTGTCAAATCCTAACAGCAACCAGCCACGAAAAGTGCTTAATTAAACCCTTTAATGATTTTATAAAAATTAGAAAAATTATATTTATAAACTAGACATGTTTAAGGTTAAGATTGTAAAAGATGGTTGGAATAAAAATTCATTTGATATGCCAAAACGATCAATAAATGCAGAGTATCACAATATGGTAGAAAATAGAAAATTGCCAATGATGGAATTAGTGTTTCTAAAGTTTAGCTTTGTGTTTTATAGTATGAGTAGGTAACTAGAATCATCAAATTGGTTATCACAAGATAAAATGGGATAGAACAAGTTAGGTTATGTCTAATAAGAATTGGTTTGTTAAATGGGCGATGAGATTAGGATGAATTGCATGATTTATAACTAATTAAATGGAATGCATGATTAGGACTTTTGAGTCAATGGACATAATGTAGTTGCTTGAATCTTAAAGTGTTAGACATGAAGTTTTGGTTTGCTGTTGAGTTAATTAAAATTATACTTAGTGTTTTATAATAATAGTATATGTGAGAGTGTTTTATAATGATAGTATATGTGAGAGCTTATTTGGATGATTGAATTGTCAAAAGTAGCATTGAAAGTGAAAGTGCGATTGAATCAATGAAATGTGCGATAGGAATGCTATCTGTGAATGGCTAAGTGGATTAAAATGAATGAGAAAATGACTGTGATGATAACATTGATGATATGAATGAAATATATGAATTGATATTTTGGACAGGTTTCTCTTTGTTGAATTGTTTTCCATACCTGCTGAGAAGTATGATGCAATGTACCAAAACAGAGGAGGTTTTACTAAATTTTCTAGAAAAATATGAATGTTTATGATTAAATATATTGTTCTTGTGTATGTTCATACATCATATGCATATGTATTGATGTTGTGAACCATGCACTGATGGCATGTGTTCTGGATGGGGAAGCCACAGTTTAATACGCTAAGAAATAAAAGGCAGGGACCACTTGCGGAGGTTTTGGGGGAAAGGTATCGAGCATTGAAGGTTTCAATGGCTAAGATAGCACCCTTGAGCCAGAAAATTCACCTAACCAAGCTTGATAATCTTGATAACTGCTCAGCATTCCAGGATTAGTGTGAGAGTATACCTTTGTTTAAACTATGAATGTCTTGAGTTGAAAGATTGCTCGTTCCCTTAACGATGAGGAGGATTGTACCTTGGTGTGAGAAAAGTATATGTACTCCTAATCACTTTCCATGGACATTGATGAACACTAAATGGACTATGGGCCCACATGCATTGCATTAACGAGTATCTCAATAAAACCCCAGAATTGGTGTGATATGGGATGCATCAATTTCATATGGTAGTAGCACAAACGGGCTTGTAGTGCTACCATTTGAATTTATTGAGTAACTTGATAGGAATGATTGATAGATTGAAAAGAAGAATGATAAGACATGTATCAAATCTCTGTTTATGTGTAGCATGGGAATAGGATGCATTATGTGTATGATATGATTGTAATAATTACATATGTTGTGATAATGTGTTATGAGTTATGAATGTGCTCTCTATTGAATATTATGATGTTTGATACATGATTTTATAGTTTATGGAATGATACGACTATGTTAATGTTTGTCATTTTAGTTGTGTGATCTGAACTATGGTTTGGGTGGGTCTCCGAGTTTATTTGATTCCTTGGTTTGAAATTGCTTGGTTCTTGCCCCTAATTAATCCGTCCCTTCCTTGATTTGCGGATGTTTGGAACGGAAATAAGGGTGGATTGCCTTTTAATTTGTATGTGAACAGGTACATGGCTTAGAAGTACGTAGTATTGGTAAAGGAAGCACCTTGGTTAAGAGCTCTACTAGGATTAGAAGTCTTACAACCCTTAACTAGGATGGTATCAGAGTGGCGAAGAGTGTATGAAGATGTGGAAGACTTGTTCCTTGAGAACAATGATTTTAGAGTTTAGTCCTATCACACAAGATGCCAAAGTCTAGTGTGGTATTAGGGCTAGTATTCCTTTAAGATTAGAATGGTAATACTCTAATCTGGAGGAGTATCCAATTGTGTAATAGACCGTGCCATAATGTCATTAGAATGTAATGTAAACGTTTTTTGTGTCAAGAATATGTAGCTGCATATTTGTAGAGTTTTAAAATATATTTTATTTTCATTGGTATTTGTTATCATAGTATTTTATTAATGGTTTGGTAGTAAAACTCTTATTTCGTTTTACATGGAAAAAGATTTCACATTTTATATTATGCTATAATTTTGATTTTACAGGCTTTAAAAAAAATCTACCTTAATTTCTACTGCTGACTATTAGAGCTCGAATTTGAGTTATAGACAAGTTGACAGTTAAGGGTGTTACATGAATCATTGGGAAAAGAGAATCAATCTTCAAGATTTTATCATCACTTAGTATTAGTTAGTTAAAAAAATAATTAGTATACCCTTCTTTGGTAAAAGACTAAAACTATGAGCTTTAGACAAGCTTTAAACACCAAAACACCTAGCCATTTTTGTTTTTTACTCAAATCCTTCATTTCCATGTTCTCTTAATTGTGAAAAAAAATTTGATAGATTCTCCCTAGAAAAGAATTAATATCGTGAGTTCATAAAGCTAAAATCAAGGTTCAAACAAATTTTGCTTTAGCAAAACCAACACAACCCATCATTCTTGCCTCCATCTCATCTATAAATCATTATTATCTTGCCCAAAATAATTTTATTAGAGTAGTCACAACAAAAAAGGAAGCCAAAAAAAAAAAATCAAGAACCAACATAATCTATGTCAAGATTAATAACAACAATAATGAAAGGAAGATATATTAAATCTAGATTATGGACAGAATAATGGGTTGGAGAAAACCTGTAACACCCTAAGGGGCATTACCGTAACTAGGTCTAGATTTTAAAAAAACAAACTGAAAAAGGTAGAAACAACATACAAATACTACTCATAAATATAATTAAATATTATATACGAACAATACAATAAAAAAAACCTACACGCCAAATATAACTCATCTATCACCTGAAGGTATCGTACAAAATATAAAGAAGAATACAAAAACATAATATAAACTAGACTACGTTTTCTTGCACGTGACTCCAAACTCCATCTACACGTGTCTTCACCTGTATCTTGAAAAAGGGAAAACTTAAAGGAATGAGACATAATGTCTCAGTGAGTGCTCTAAGGACTCTACGGCTGGGTTAGACTCTTCTATTTAGACAACCTTCATTACTTATCTCTCATGGCTTTAGCCTCATTGGGTTTCTCATAATTATCCATACCTATGGTTGAGTCTACACCTTTCAACAGTCAATACTCCCTGTTAATTGCTCTCTCTCATTCTCACAACTATTATATTGGTTTACTATCTCATTCTTAACTTAAGAACTCACCCTCATTATTTATACTTTCTTACCCAAAACCTTCTTTAGAATTTACTCTTCTTCCTTTTAATATTCAAAGCTATCCCCTAGAGTCAAGTCTAAGGTTACAGACATCCTAAAATACTCTTATTTCATTCTCTCTCTTACTTGTCTTATACCTTTCTATTACGCCATGAGGGAATTCACCCTTCCTCTATCTTATTCACAACTATTATTATCCAACTAGAACCTTCATAACATTATCCTAAGGTCTAGCCTCTCACTTATCCTTAAGGTAGCAAACACAATTCCAATTACAAGCATATAATTGTTTCACATTCTTTGTCTAGTAACTAGACATATATCTCGTTTTGTTTTATCAAACAAGAACGACACTCGTGCAAGATATGATCACATGTCCACAACTTTAACATTTCATCACAAGGCACAATTGCATTCTTACATAGAATTCACATAAATAGGGTCACATAGAATTCACATAATTACAACATAGCACACTCTAACATATCACACTATAACAAGATACATATGCGTGCTATGTTCCTAAACCACTACTCATGCACATGTGGTACCAACCTAAACTTTTCGGAAAGTAGACTAAGAGTAAATGCAGGCCATAAGAAGCATCATCGGTACCGATGCCTTCGGCTTTCGCACCCTCAACTAGCATGATATCCCCCGGTGACTAGTCAGGGTTACTCAGTTTTGCCATTACGCCCCGGCTCCATGGGATCAGCATGGACCATTGGAGTTTTCCTAACCGGATAACCCCCAAGGCTAAGGTTAAACAACCCATCACGGCCTCCACCAGCCAGATTCCTACATACTTTCCTCATCACATAACTCAAATGTTATGATGCATGGTCACATATAATGCTCACAACTTTCATAGACTTTTATCATGAATCATAGGCACAATTTCATGTCACATTCATTTTTTTTAAGGTAAATAACAACCATACAATATAAACTCAACAAGACATAAAAAAACAAATAACAATGAGTTAAACACTGCCAAAAGGAGTTCATAAACACAATGAACGTAATAGCAAAAGTCGTATCCGCCCAGTGGTCCAGCTAACCCGCCCAGCGAGTTCGCGCCGAAACCCAACCCGCCTAGCGGTCCAGCGAACCCGCCCAGCGAGCTCGCGCCGGAACCCAACCCGCCCGGCGGGTATCGCACCCCGCCCGGCAGGTCTGCGTCAAGACCCAACCCGCCCAACGGGTCCGTGCGCCCAGCGCGAGAGAGAAATCCAGTTTTTGAAGAAAAGTCGCCAAAAGACTATCTAATCTATGAATTCCTTACTTCCTCACAATTCCTTCAAAACCCATCAAATCCCTAATCTTACGCATAAGGTGGGGGAAAAGGTAAATAGATGAAAAATAACAACATAAAAGACAAGGAAGAATATGGGGGAGAGCACTCACCTTTGTGGACATGCAAAGTTGAGTTCCAGGGTTTGGATTCTCCGGTTTCTATTCTTCTTCCTTCTCTTCCTCTTCTTCTTCTCTTCTTTTCCTCATTTTCTCTAACTTTTTTTCTTCTTCTATTTTGTGACGGCTAAACCTAACCCTCCTTCTCTATTCCCTTCTTATAACATGTGGGTGGGTATGTGGCTTAGTGGGCTTTAGTCCCTTATTGGGCCCTAGATGCTCTTTTGGGTTGTATGATAATATTCCTACTAATTTATAATATTAAGGTATTAATAACAATAATAATAATAAGAATAATAATAATAACAACAACAACAACAATAATAATAATAACAATAATAATAATAGGGAATATAATAACAATAATTCTTAAGACATTTTTTGTCTAATAATATATGAGAAGGGTTATACTAAAAGCTACCTCGTGGTTTATTTTTAGTACTTGAAATTTGGGCTGTTACAAAACCCACCCACCACCATATGAAAGTAACCATGAAATAGAACCTACTCCACTCCCCCATTACCTCAATGATAGTTGGTGATGAGGAGAAAAGAAAATGGTGGAATGGTGGTTCCAAGTCCTCCTTTGATGAAGCCTAAAGATGGGACTTGAGGAAGATGATTAATGGTGGGGTTTTTGTAACACCTAAAGTTACATTGACTATATTCCTGACATTTATTAAATTTATTTTCGTTGTTTGATTTTATTTAAAAAACACATTTATTTTATTAAAAACATAGGGAATTTTTTTTAATCAAACTTTATTGTGGTAATGAGTAAAGCTAATTAAATTATTTCAGTATATTAATAACGGGATAAAATAACATACATCCTATTTCCATTCATATATTTAGCATTGGTAAGAATCATATATCACTGTTATCAATATGATAATATTCGAGATGTACAAATTCTATTTATAATTACATCGTGAATAAACTAAGACTTTCCCCCTAAACTAGAGTAGTGACACTACCAATTTCTTATACATTTTTCTAACCTATTGTAAACTACAAATACATCTATACTAAATAGCCATGAACATCTTTGAACTGTCTTCCTCTTTGTCTTCTTTGTCCTTAGTATCAACATCTTCTTTATCTATCTACTACAAGATACGACATCGTGCCATACCCATTTATACATACAAAAGAAAAGATGCAAGGAGTGACGTTTTGCAAAACCCTCATTCATTTTCTTAATAGGTTACAAACTTAGCACACAATTATCGAATAATCAGACACAAGGAAACCTAGGGTCTGACCTACATTATCATGAACTCAATCACAAACCTTTACTAGACGTATAGAGCTATACCTATTTTTGATGATTCACCTTAACCATCAGGAATCACTAGAAAGTGATTAGGAGTTTGTATAATCCCTCACAAGGTACAGATAGCTATGTCATAATCATCATCCTTTAGGAAAGGGCCACACGCCCATCAGGGATATACACTCTACCAATCATGGTGATGCTGAGCAAGTCCAAGTCAAAATACGTGATTTATCCTAGCTTAAGGCGTTAACCTGGCTATTGGAATATTCACAACTCAGTACCTTTACCCTCAAGACCTGAACAATGGTCTTTGGCTTTATTCCACAGTGTACCAAATTCTAACTTCCCAAACACAGACACTCAAGCTTCTCAACATGGTCCTAACTCAACCGTTCCTGTGATTCTATTTTCTAAGTTCCAAGACATACTCTCTAGATACTCCAATAGAGTTTGAAATCACTCTTTACATAGGTATGTTCATCCATCACATTTATAATAACTTAGAACCAATTCACAGTATAGCAAAAGTGTCGAGAATTAAAATTTACATACATGATTTACACTTATACATACATACTTTTAAATGTGGTTTATCAATTTAATTTATTTGATTTATCCTTCTCATCTTCTAATTTTTCAAAGTAGACTAATTTAAAGGTAAAGCTTCCAAACAATAAACAAAACTACAATGGAGTAATAGGTTTGAATTAAGAGAAAATCTTTTCTGATGTGGAAGGTCAGGCTATGTTACAACCACAAAGCATATTTAGAAACTCTCTTTACTATTTCTTTTTACCAAATTTTAATGTCTTTATTGGAGAAAACTTTAGACTTCTACAATTCTAAAAAAGTGTGAGAACTTATTTACTTAAGATGTATGCATTGAAGACATTTATTATTTGAGGAAACAATTACCATCATCTTTTCAAACTTTATTTTCTTATAAACTTAGCCCTTTCGCACTAACTATGAGTTGTCCAAAATAACATTTATATAGAAATTTCTCCTTAAGTCACTTTTTACCAAATTGAGTTAAAATGATTATTTGCCAAAGGTACTTAAATTTATTAAAAAGAAAATCTTTTTCCCTATATTTCTCTAATTAGGTCAAAAGCCCATATATTACAAACAGGACATAATTTTATTTTCTTACTCAAATTTTGGTTAGTTCATCAAAATTAAAATCTAACTTTCATGGGAAATTTCTTCCAAGTTCCTTACTAAATCCCTAACGGCCGAATTGCCCTACTAGCCTAAACCTTTATTTTTATTTCAATTTAGGTTTTGCATTCTAATTGTATTCATTTAGTAATAGAAAAAAAATTTATTTTGGTCTACCTTGTCTACTAATGGGTTGAAAACCCCTTTTTAAAAGAAAGAAACACATTTATTTATTTTTCTTCTTAAGTCCGTTTATATACAAACATTAATTGTAGTTACTAAGTATTCTAGTAATCACATGTTAAAAAAAAAAATTGCTTTTATCTTAAAGTAAAAGGTGGTTGAGAGCCCTTAAAAAAATGTTCTTCTTAATTTAAATTTTACTCAATCAATCACTTATTTAATAAGTTATCTACTCACTATTTAAATTAACAAAAAATTTCTTTCCTCGCTTTTTAATATTAATGGGCCGAACTCAAACAATTGCCACACACAAAAAAAAAATGATTGAATATTAACTTACTAACTCAACAATTTATTAGTAAGTGATAAAAAATTTAAATTTAGCTTATCCTCACAATAAAAAAATAAAAAAATTAAGCAACATAACAAGATTCATATGACAATAAAAGTAAATATTAATACTTAAGAAAGTATAAATAAAAATGGAATGTAAAATGGAATTTATCATAATAACAACTTAAAGACAACATCAAGAGTATATAACAAGAAATAAATAAGCAATAATGTAAATGGCATTTTAGATAAGGCAATGAAGCTCTCACAGCTATTGTGATGCTTCTTGCGAAGGTTCCCTTGATGACTCAAAGCAATGACACATTCCAAAACAAAGGAATGAAAAATAGAATTAGGTTTAGGTTTTTAGAACACATAAGATAGTTTTCTTGACCACAGTTGGGCCACAAACACAAGGCCCAACTTGAAAACTAAAACAAGATAGGTTTATTATTTTTAATAAAGGCCTAAAACAACAACTTAGAAACTTTGCTTATTTTATTTAAAGCATTTTATTGTAGAAACCCATTTTAATACTTGTGCCCCTTTCCCAACATTCCTATTTATTAAAATAATTGTATAAAAACAATTTTCACCATTTATATACGTAATATAATAAAAAACAAGAATTGGGGTGTTATAGTTATAGAGTATAGTGGTGTGAAAGTACATGTCTAGGTAAAGTTCTGGCTAGAAAAGACTTGGCATATAAGTGTGTCCATTTATGACCCACCTTTTTTTCCTGAGAACTTACCTAGTGTATTAATTCACAAATCTACAATTACTCCTCCACTACATGGTATTGCTCACACAAAGTTTGAACGAATTTCTTTTTAAGAAATGATGGCCAAGAGACCAAGAACCAATGATGCTACACAATATTTGCTCAAAAGGATGATTGTTGTCCTAAACTAAGAAAGTGTGAACACTCAATTTTATTTGAGCAATCATAAAATAAAATAAAAATATAAAAAGGAAATAAAAAATATGTAATAAAAAGAATTAAAAACAAGTAATTAAGTTTTGCTTGTTGGGTTAATGTGTTTTAAATCCATAATAAAGAAAAAGAGAAGAAAAAATCAAAACTTAAAAAGGAATAAAAAGAAAGTAATTAAGAGTTTTTTGTTTTTTTGAGCTTTGTATGTTTAGGGCCTATTCAAAAAAGAAGAAGAAGAAACAACAAATAGAAATAAGGAATAAAAAGGAAAGCATTAGGCTAGGTCTATTTTCAGCAAAACAAGACATAAAATAAAATAAAAAAGAAGGGAGAAGAGTTTCAAGATAAAGACATGTGAGAGATCCTTCTAGAAACTTTTTTGGTTGCAACTACTCTCAATTCATTTTTGGGTTAGATATTTACTTTTATAATTACCATAAAAATTTTGAAATTTTTTGAGTTAAAATAAAATATTTATGAATTTTTAACTCAAAAATTCCAAATAAATACCAAAAAAATTGAATTTAATTATTAAAAATTAATTTTTAATTCTGGAAATTATTTTCAATCAATAATTAAGGTGCTCACAAAGTTTCAAAGAAAATTTAATTCAATTGCTGTAAAAATCAAATTTACAAAGTTTAAGACGTTTTTTTCAAAGAAAATTTAATTCAATTGCTGTAAAAATCAAATTTACAAAGTTTAAGACATTTTTATCGAAACAGGTCAATTCATCTGTAGAGAAAAGGAAATGCAGAGACTTGAGGGAGTAGAAGTGTGGCATGTTTTTAGTTGTTCTGCAGACCCCCTCTCTATAATTTCTCACATGTCATAAAAAGGAAATTCAAAAAGGAAAAAGAGAAAAGTAAGCTTACTTTTATGTCTCCCATCTAGCTAACTTATCTTCTCCTCTATATAAGGACTACCTTGGGATAGATTTTTTTTTCGCTCTTCTCCTTCCTCTAATCTAGCCAAACTTTTCCTCCCTATGCCGAAGCTCTTTCAATTTTTTTTAAACACTTAGGCCCTCCATTCCTCTCCTCCTCCCCCACTTCAAGACCATCATCCACCACCACCTTGTTGGAAGCTTCAACCACTCATCTTCTTCCTCTTCTCCAAAGTTCACGTGAGGTATAGGGGGAGTGGGGTTGTTCTTAGTTTAAATGCTTTCATGTAGTTGGTTTGGGTGGGTTTTTCCCTTAAAACCTTTAGCTTCTTGCTTTCCTAATACTTCTATCTCTATTTTTCCATGTTGTTGTTGTTGTTGTTACCTTTTATTTTTGTGTTTCCATTCATTTACTTGCTGCCTTAATATGATTATATGAGTTGAATACTTGTTTAAATGTTGTTATTAACTTTAAAATATTGGTTTGTGTGGGTAACTCAACATAAAATGGTAGAGGCTTGAACACAAACCCTAAAATCCAAAACTAAGGTTAAAAGCTTACAACTTTTCTTCTTAACAAAATGAGAAGTTGAAAAAGGAGAGACTTTTGAACCATGGATCCTTCTTTGAACCCTTGATTGAGTCCTTCCAAAGGGGACCTAAAAGATAGTCACTTTATTAAGACAAGTTTGAAACTTTACCCACCAACAAAGGACCTTAGAATAGCAAAGGACTCTTAAATCTGAACCCAGACTCAGTTAATCCTAAGTGTTGACATTTTTTTCTCCCTAATAAATCACAGTTTCGGTAAAGTGTGAAGATGATTATTTTAGCTTTTGATATTCCCAATAGCTTCAAAATTTTGTTTTAAACATTTAAAGTTTATAACTTGGTGAAAAGGGTGATTTTTATGAAGAGGTACTTAAGTTCCAACAAGTTGTTTTCGAATCCTGTCTAAACATTAGTCACTGTTTTTGTAATATTTCAAGCTACACTCAATATTTTTAAGTTCTTGTTTTTTTTGTTGAAAACTATACAAAATTCTATTTGAAATGGGCTAAAAAGTGTATGAAAAAGTTGAGAAACGGTGAAGTTACATTTTTTAAAACATGGAGTTGCTTTTCTAGAAATGGTAACTAGAATTGTGTGCAACAACCCAATTGTAGCTACTAAACAACCACACTAATCCTACTCTTATCGTCATATCGGGTAATTAAAATCATAACATAAATGTATACGAAACATACACATACTGAGAGATTCATCCATCTCTCCTGCTACCATATAGAACACCCCCACTTTAACCTGCTTGTTTGTTTTTCTAATTATTCTATAATTAACTGTGAAAAATCAAATGGAAATCTCAAGGGTATAATTCTCACAGTTATATTCATATTAGTGAGCTCTATCTAGTTTATATTTTTAATATTTATTTGGATTAGGGCCTGGGAGCGATAAAACAACTAGTTTGTCCCCAAAAACCTACTTAAAGGGATAAAATAGTAAAAATTATTTAGAGAGGTTTAAAAATTATTTTTAAACCATATTTATATTCAAAATAATTAATAATAATTTTACAATTTTTTTTGAAATTTTTTGAGACAGTTTTTGTGAAATGACTGGTATACCCTTAGCCGACTGTGAAAGCCAGTAGGAGACCTTTTAACCTCAAAAAATTTTGAAAAATTTATATTGAGTATATTTTAATTATACAAATATTATTTTAAGGGAAAAATAGTGAAAAGTACGAAAAATATATTTAATTGGCAAAATTGGATTTAGTGGCTTAATAAATGCTTTTTTTTAGTGAAAAAATTATTATAAATAATATATACATGAGAAAAATCTGAATTTTTTTTAAGGCTCACTAAAATATAATTGAAAATTTGGTGTGGTCAGATTTTCCAAAAACCTATCCAAAATTTATATCTAATTTTGTTGCATTAAATTAGTATTTAATTATTTTAAATATCTAATAATTATATAAAATAATTTTTTTAATTTTTTTTCAGACCTTTGACTGGTCTTGGACGTTCCCCTCAGCACACATGTGGAAAGTACACATAAAATTGTTATTCTATTGTTTTTGATTCAAAAATTAAAACTAAAATGCCTACTTTTTGTCCTATAAGTAAACCCTATCAACCACTACACTATTACACTCTTTCCCTTCAGAAAATCAAAGCCCCTCCCTGCCTCCCAACTGCTGGAACTGTGCAGCCCTCCTTCCCCCAAGCTCTTGAAAATTTTCTCTCCATTAAAAGACCAAGTTTAAGCTCCTAAAACCTCCAAACCACCCCTCCTCTTCTATTTCTCCACCAACCAACCATATTTAGAGGTAAGGGAGAGTGGGGTTTAGCCTCTAAGTTTGCTTCTTAATGGGTGTGTGTGTGTGGGTTATCCCTTAAACCCAATTAATTTACTAATCCTACTACTACTACTATATAATCATTTATATTTTTGTTCATTTAATTTCTTGCTTATTTATGTCCTTTATTTTAATGTCCATTTATTTTCTTGCCTTGTTATTATCTCCATTATGTTGCCATTTATTTTTATTTTTATGCTTTATTTATATTTTTGCCATTTATATTATGTCATTTACTTTATTGTTTAATTTTTGCTATTTAAATTCTTGCCCTTTAATTTCTTGCTTTACTTATTGTCATTTAATTTTTTCCCATTTAAATTATTGCTATTTATTTTATTGTTGTCTTAAAATTGTTATTGCTATTCTATTGTTATTTACTTTAGTTTCACTTCATTGTTATCTTGGTGATTGCCATTAATTTTTATGTTACTTTCATTCTTATTTGGCATTATATTATAACTTAGTATCCTATTATGAATAGCTTATTTTTATGCAAGCTAGTTATTTTCTTGAAAACCAATTTTTAAGCCTCAAGATCACTTGGAGCAACAAACTTTTGGAACCCATTTTCCTCTTAAAGGCTCTCGGCCATGCCTAAAGAAAAGGATAAGAAATATATTTTGTGTGTGTCAATTAACTTATTAGAATGAGTAAGATGGTTGGGAAATAATAATAACCTATAAAATAAATTTTAGACCACATAGAGAATGAATTCAATTTCTAGATAGAAAAACAAATAATTTGGGCTTTTTCTAAAAAGGGCATTCGGCCTATTAAAAATGAAGCAAGAAGGAAATTCTTTTAAAAATTATCTATACAAAGTTTACATTTTATAATGTAGTAAAAATAAGTGACAAGGTAAAAATCCTCTTTTGTATACTAAATGGACTTTAGGCCTAAACTAGGAAAAGTTTTTAGAAATAAAGACCTTTTTGGACAAATTTTAAAATTGTTACCATTCAACTATGAACAAATTATGGCCAGTATGGAAATAAATAAATGATCTTGTCCAAATAAAGCTAACAAATGTTTCGATAAAGTGCATGCAATTACGTGATTTTCTTCAAGAAATTAGAAGTCTTGGTTTTGTAAGATGAATATCCCAAATTTTAGTAAAAGGAAATAATTGGAGAGAAACTCTAAGTATACTCTGTGGTTGCAGCATAGTCTAACCTTCCACATCAGAAAAGAACTTCTCTTTAAATTTTATTACTACGTTCTAGTCATAATTGTAGACAAAAGCTTTCTCTTTAAAATAGTCTAATTTGAAAAGTTAGAAAAGGATAAGGATAAATCAAGTAATTAAAATAAGAACTGTGATAAATGTATAAATGAGAATGAATATGTATATAAGTTTGATTGTTGATAAATTTGTTCCTTATGATATTCATATTAAATTATTTCTAAGTTTTAAATAGAAGTGATAGATGTAAGATCTTGTTTTTTTTAATGCATGATTAAGTGTTTTAATAATTAAAAGTGGAACTTAGATATGTAATTTAGGTAATTAAAGAAATAAATGAATCGTTTTGATGTATGGTATGTTATGATGATGGTTGTGCATTGTTTGTTTGAATTCTGGTTTGGATTTAGTAAACTTGAGAGAGGTGCTTGAGTCAATGTGGATATATTGAGAGTGTGATTTTAGTCTTTTGAGAGAAAACAATTGAGTTAAACTAGTTTTGAGATAAGAGGAGTGGCTTGGAAAGATTTGAGCCTTAGTTGGCCAAAAAAAAAAAAAAAAAATATTGTGTGAGAGTGCTGGGGGAGTCAAGTATATAAGGAGAGAGAGAGAGGTTCCTTCCTTCTTCTTCCTTTTTCTTTCTCTCTCTCTACACTCATTTTCTCTCTCTATCTCTCTAAGATTTCTTGAGTTTGTGAGGTTGTAAAAGGAGTAGCGAGATTAGTTTAGCACTTGTGGTGAGAGGAGGAACAAATCTGTGGAAGATATTAGCTCAAGAACTCGGATTCTCAAGGAACCTAAATCCGGACTCGGAGACTTTTAGAGGTAAGGGATGCTTACTCTTGTTTGATTTGGTGTTTGTAGTTGTTTATATGTTGATTCAATGTTGTGGAATTGATTGATTTCAGTGAAAACCTTGTGTCTGTGAGTTTTGATGTAGACTAGGTTTTGGAAAGGGATTTTGAGGTCTGATGATGATTGACAGATAAAGTTGTTGTATAATCGGTTAGAAATGAAATAGGAGTGATTAAGATTGTTTTGTGATGATTGTTCTTGATTGATTTGGTCAAAAATGGGTGTTGGTGGTTGATTTGGGAAGAAGATGATCGAAAATCGCATCCAGCGATTTATAGTCTCGCAGAATGATGGAAATCATCACTCAGCGATGGGGATCGTCTGATTGTATCACCTGATTGGGTATAGTCTGACTGTATGGTCTGTTGGATATAGTCTGACTGTATCGTCTAATTGGGTATAGTCTGATTGGATACAGTTTGACTATATAGTCGAATTGGATATAGTCTAACTGTATGGTCTGTTGGATATAGTCTGACTGTATGGTTTGTTGCATATAGTCTGACTGTATGGTCTGTTGAATATAGTCTGATTGTATGGTCTGATTGGATATAGTTTGACTGTATGGTCTGTTGGATATAGTCTGATTGTATGGTCTGATTGGATATAGTCTGACTGTATAGTCTGATTGGATATAATCTGATTGTATGGTCTGTTAATTGGATATCTTATTTGTTGACCATGCAAGAGGCTAGATTGGGCCTACATGGAGTTGGTAATGACTATTAGCCACAGGTGGTGCTGAGTAGGCCACGTGGTATTATGTTGGTACATATTTATGTATGGATATTGATGAATGATTGTGTTTGAGTTATTGTGGTGAGTCATGCATTTGCATCCATATGTTGTTGGCTGAGGTTGTATGGGCCTCATGCCGTATGTGGACAGGCATGGAAGTTGGGGGTGAACGGAGTTGCAGCTCAGCCGGGCCTCCAGTTTAGTGCCTGGATAAGAAGTGGGGTCTGAAAGATGGGCCTAGGGGATAAGTGGATGGGTAAATCCCGCAAGGGACCAAGGCAGTGTAGGCCTTGTGTCGCGGTATACCACCACCCACATTCACTTATCCTGACAATCGTAAGCTTATCCATTGATCAGAGTTTTGGCAATCCCTAAATGGTGCTTGGAAGGCCATGGTAGGGGATACAACTTGGCTGATCACCCAAAATTTAGTAAATCTCTTGAGAGTCGTGTCATTCATGCATTGAAATGTTGATGTTGAAAGTATGGTATGTATGTAGTGATTTTGTGGAAACTTATTCTTTTGTGATTTTGATTTCATGTTTGCTGTACGTGGAGGGTTTTATGAAATAAACCTTGTCTATTAGATATGTTTATTTATTACGTAAGCTTACCATTGCCTTGCTGTTCTGTTTTGTGTTGTCATGGTTGCTGTTGTTGCTGGTATGGTTGTGTGTTGCTATGACTGTGATGATCACGTCATTTTGATGTAGGAGCAGAGGGAGAGGCTTCAGCAGATATGACTTCCCACAGCTGATGACGAAGGTTTCCAGTTAGAGTTAGTTGACCAGTTGTAAGGAGTTTTGTTTTTGTATCTCCCGTGGTTTTGCATTTTGGGCATGTATATGGTATTTTGTAATATCTTATACGTATATTTTATATAGCATGTTGATTAATTATTATTGAATATTTTATTTATGTATGGGATTGTATGGAATACTGTAGCGACAGAGGGTCGTTATAATAGATGAATGAAATACTTGTGATAAGTAATTCTGGAACTCTAATGGATTATCCAGAGAGTATGTCTTGAAACTTAGAAAGTAAAATTATAGGAAAACCCCAATTGAGTTAGGCCCATGCTGAGAAGCATGAATGCCGGTGTTTGGGAAGTCACAGTATGGTACACTGTGGGATGAAAGGTAGGGACCATTGGCCGGGTCTTGAGGGTAAAGGTGCTGAGTTGTAAACATCCCAATGGGCAGGTTAGCACCTTGAGCCGGGGTAAATCACGTAAACTGACTTGGCAACCCTGACGCCTGCTCAGCATCACCAGGATGGGTGGAGTGTATATCCTTGATGGGCGTGTAGCCTTTTCTCGAGGATGATGATTACGACATGGATGTCTGTACCTTATGAGGGATTATACGAACTCCCAATCGCTTCCCAGTGATTCTTGATGGTTAAGGTGAATCATCAGAAACAGGTATGGATCCATACGTTAAGTAAAAGTTTGTAAGTGAGTGACAATAACATAGGTCAGACCTTAGGATTCCCTCGATTGCTTGTTTGAATTGCTGTTTGTAACCTATTAAGAAACGAATGAGGTTTTCATAAAAACCTCACTCCTTTCTTTTGCTTCCTTTCATATACGATCGTGGTACGAGCAAATGGATCTATTCCACGAGATGGCGAACATCCACATATCCTACTGCCCACTAGGGCTCTGGGTCTATGACCCGGTTACTTAGTATTCGACATTCTAGGGGATGGTGACCTTTACGTTTATGTCTCCTATCCCAAATGTTTTTCTACCTATTCAGCAGCTGACGTTACCTATAACCCTATCTACTACCGACCCCGATGGCTATGTTAGAGGACCACAGGCCCCTCCACCATCACCTGCAGACGATGAGATGGATAACGCTCCCTTTCCACAGATGGATGTTGTTCCTGACATCGGCATCATGGCGATCCCGGCACCATACCTTCAATACTTTGAGCCACCAGTCGAGATCCCACCATACCTCGACACCACTGAGTCTTCATCCGGTCCCTCCTATCATCCGGGTGAAAACTATGGATGGGTATCCTCTTCTTCCGAGATTAGCAGTGTCGGCAGCTACGACGGCCTTGGGCAGTTAGCCGATGGTCATATACCTACTGATGACGAGGACCCCGATATGATGGATTCAGAGGACACTGATATGATGGATTCCGAGGACTCACTATGACGACGATTCTGCTTGTGATCTTTTTGTATGGGATGGGGTAGCCTAGTATAAGTTTATATTGCTCTGACATAGATTTTTGTTGTATAGCTACGGGTAGGTATCTAGGCTTTCTTTTGATGTATTTCTTTTATGTCCTTTTGATGTATGTACTTGATATCTAACCTTGTACAAAGGCTTGACGCATATATATATGATGATGTTTATTTCACGATTATAGTTCTCTATCTAATGTCTCTTTATTTATTATATAATTGCAAGGAAAAAAAAATAGTGCAGTAACGAATTAAGCATAGTTAACATTTTACTAATAAATTAAGTACTTGTCTTATTTTAGCGGGTGTTACACCATACATCAAATGTCTTTACAACTGTTGACAACAAACGATTGGGGAGGATACCAGGCCATAACAAAACAATAATCAAATATACATCATCGGGGAAGAGGGGTACAAAACTCACTTCCTATAGCTGGCACACTATACAACCCCATCAAAAGAATAAACTAAATATACAATAGAAACAACAAAAGTTTGGTTCCTCAAAATAAATGCCTTTACCACCGCAACTCCCTCCTTAGCTCTGAGAGGCTGGGCCCATTGAAGCATTATCGTCTGCTCCCATGCCAAAAGACGTGATCATCACAGTCACACCAACATACAATAGCAACGGAGAAAACCACAACATAAACACTAAGCAAGGGTAAGCTTACTAAAAACAACGATAAAGTATACATTCACCAAAACCAACAACATATACACACACACACACAACAAGCATCCACAACACTACGCCTCATATCACAACAATTTATCACCACAACTATGTCAATGCATGATGACACAACTCTTGAGAGATTTATAACATCACGGGCGATCAGCCAGGTCTCACCCCCTACTGTAACGCCTAGCAGCTTTCAGGATCAATGACTGTCCCCGCAAACCAACACAAGACTTTTTAGTGTGCTTTGTCCTCACTCACACGCTTCCCAAGAAACTTCCCAGGAGGTCACCCATCCCTAATCGCTCCAAGTCAAGCACGCTTCACTGTGGAGTTCTTAAGTGATGGGCTACTGAAAAGTAGATGCATCTTGTTGGTATAGGTAGCATTTATTAATTCCTTTAAGCTATCCTCAACTGTACAGTCCCATATCTGTATAGCCTCTGGATCCCTCTCTTTCTGGTGTGTATTCGATTCATTCATGTACCCCTCTCGCTGGAAGCCTGCCAAGAGCCGCTCATTGTCTGTGCCTTATCTCTTTTGCAGCAGCGATCACTCCCTCGCCCTCGTCAGTGCCCTGGATGTTACACCTACCATGGCCTATGTAAGCACCATTCAAGGATTGCCAAACTCTGATCGTGGATAAGTTTAGTGGTTTGTCAGGATGAGTGTATATGGATGGTGGCTTACCGCAACACAAGGCCTGCACCGTCTTGGCCCCCTACAAAATTGCCCATCCATTCATTCCCCGAAGGCCCATCCTTAGTTGTCCCATGTCTCATCCAGCACTAGGTTGGAAATCCGTTTGAGCTACAACTCCGGTCAACCATCCAACTTACGTGCCTACCTGTACCACGGTATGAGGTCTATCATTAACTACCTCAGTTGCCAACTTACGCATGAGTGCATGTATCACATACCTCAACCAAGCAACATACACTATATCTATTTATGTATATTAATACAACTCACGGCATGAGGTCCATCGTCAGCTACCTCACATGGCCACCCAACATCCATCAACATCGTGTAGGCCTAAATTAGCCCCAAACATAGTCAACAAGTAAGACCCTATCTAAGCAGCCCACCTCATGAGAGATTTCACATAGAAATTCATTCACAACTAGTGGAGGTCCTATCTAAGCAACCTGCCACTTTAGGGCCCTATGTAAGCAATCCACATCAAATGGTTAAAACCCTGGACTACCATAACACTTAAAGTTAAGTGGAGGTCCTATCCAAATAACCTGCCACTTCTTCTACATTCTCACCCTTAGACTCACTTAGGAGTCCTTCTTAACCATAATTTACACAACTACATATCAGTATTGAACACAAGCAGAACACTGTGTTTGCTTAGCAAACCCCTTGCTCGCTCAGCGAGGACCTTCCTTACAGAGGACTAACTTTCCCTTGTGAAGGCTCTCGCTCAGCGACCATGAGTCTCACTCAGTGAATCAGTGTCACTCGCTCAACGACAACTAAAGTCCCTTAGCGAATCTGTTCCAGGGACTTTCTTTAAATTCCTATTGACCACATTTCACTTAGCGAGTCACCACTCGCTCAGCAAATAGCCCTTCCAGAGAACAGCCAAAATCTGCACACACACACACACTTCTCGCTCAACAAACTTGTTGTTCGCCCAGCGACTCATTTATAACAGAGAACACCACCCTCCAAGACTCCTAATTCGCTCAGCGAGCTTAATTTTCACTCAACGAATCACTCCAAGTAGAGAGCAACCACTCTCCAAGACTTTGATTCGCTCAGCGAGCTCGATACTCGCTTAGCAAACTACTTCTAGGTATTCTGGGATACTTACGTTTGCTCAGCAAACATCATGTTCGTTCAGTGAGCCACTTTCTAGAAAATTTCCAAAGTTATCATGATCACTCACTCGGTGAATAGGCCATCGCTCAGCAAGTCTCTACTTTCATTTAACACTCCCTATAGCTTAAGAACATTCGCTCAGCTCATAAGCAGTTGCTTAACGATTCACTAACCCGAGAGTCTCACTCCACTCTCAACGATTCTCAGGTGACAATAATAGAAACTCTCATCGTAAAACCCCAAAATCCAAACTTTTTACTCACGACTACCCTAAATCGACTTCGATAAGGTCAAATACGGCCACACTACAGCACTTAACACCATACCAAGCACACACAACAATCCACACACATTTCAACACAAAACATTAAAATTTGAAGGGGAAACCCATTTCCACAAAACATCTCATATAACTCATTCAAATTTAGTTTTCGGCATAAACCAAGGTCACATTCACATACAACTATGTTCATACAACAATTTTTCAGCAATTGTAAGCTTCCTTTACCTCTTGGAACTTTTGAATCCGAGTATAAGGAAGAGAAAACGTGAGAAAGTTGACTCTTGAGCCAAATCCTATGAGCAAACTCTACTCCTCACTGAGAGAGTGAAATGGATCATGAATCTTGCCTCTGGCTTGGTGGATTTAGAGAGAGTTAGAGGGAATGAGGAATGAAAGAATGTGAAAAAGGTGGGAAAATAAGAGAAAGGAGAGGGGAAAAAGAGTCTTAAACTCTCCTTGAGCCCCACCACAGCTTTTGGGCTCACTTAAGCCCATGGTTCATCTAATCCTTTCTCACTACTCACAACTGGCTCAAGCACATTTTCTCAGCTCACTAAACTCAAACGAGAATTCCAAGACAACAACATAGAATCTAAACCACACAATAATAATCAACAACAACATCACTTATTCTTATTAAGCACTAAGACCACATATTAATTCCCACTTTTTAATTACCAAAACATTGAATCACACATTAAGAAAACAGGATGTTACAGTGTGCATAAAAAAGCGATTTTTGAAAGATCTATTGGGTGTTACCCAAGATTATTGAAACTAATAGAAAGTATATTCACTAAGATTTTCAAGGATATTTAATTTGCTTATATTCATTTTCATTTGCTATTTTTAATAAATTTTTGAATTTGGAGGTGATGTGTTTTTTTGACGGGGTAACGACTTTTTACAACTATAAACTTTGAACAATCACTATAAATCGTATAGACCTTGGTTTCTGGATTCTTAGACTTTTTAAAAAGGATTTTTAATATACTTTCTGAAAAAAATGGGCTTAATTGCTGAAAGTTTGAGATAAGATGTGAAAATAACAAAAAAGAGCTACTAGCTCTTGAGTAGGATTCTCTAACCTTCCTGTTTTGTTATTTTTGTATCCATTTTTGTAGATTTTTTTCTTAAGATGTCCTTGATAATTTAGAAACTAAAAAGAAATACCTTTCCAACAAGCTATGGATCATGTTAGAAAAAATTGTTTGCCTATCCAAATTGAAATTCAAAATTGAGGCTTAAACCTACTATCTCTAGAAGTCTGTTCTAACTTCTAAGCCAAAATAAATAACATTTCTCTAGTTTCTAAAATCCTATTTTTCTTAAGTGCTTAAAATTAAATGGTGAACCCTTTTCATAAAATGCGACATATTCCCATTAAAATAAATATGACATTATGTTTTATCCAATTGAAAAAAGGTCCTTATAAATGATTTTCTTGGTTCAAATTGTAATATGCTTAGTCCAACTAAATTCTTTTTGAATCATGGCTAACTACTAAAGATAAGTTAATAAATTAATGATGATATTAGGACCTTAAACAATTCAATCCCTAAAATATAAGGTTAATCACATACTAAATTTTAATTAATTAGTTGAACCCTTTATTAAGCACCTAAGTTTTTAATTAAGTTAAAGGTTTAAATGATCAATTATAAATTATTACTAGTTAATTTAAGACTTCCCCTAGATGAGTTTAATTCTTAAATTAGGTGCTTAAAGTGATTAAGACAAAACAAAAATTGACAGGTAGATTGCTAAATTCCCGTTTGTTATCTTGATTGCTTAAAATTATACTTAGCTTTTACCCTCATATGTTATGATAACGCTAGACCTCTACATTAAGAGGCAGAGATATTAAGTAGAGATTGTACTGGTACTTAGATGTACTGAGACTAAAGAAACCTTTATCTGAATTGAGTGTTAAGGACAGTGATTAGTGAACAAAGTACAAGTGATGCAAGGGAGATGCAGTGGCGTGATACCCTGCATGGGAAGTTACAATTGGTACATTGAGGAATGAAAGGCACGGACCCACTTATGGAGGTCTTGGGGATAAGGTGTCAAGCGCTAAAGGTCCCAATGACCAAGGTAGTTCTCTTGAGTTAGGATATTTGCCTAACCAAGCTAGATAACCTCGACAACTGCTCAGCATTCCAGGATTAGTGCGAGAGTATATCTCTAAGCAGGCAATGAATGTCTTAAGTCGTTACTCTGTTCCTCGATAATGATGGAGATTGTACCATGATTGACGATATTGACAGAGGTATGTGTACTCCTAGTTACTTTTTGGTTCTGTTGAGAACTAGTTTGGAAGTATGGATTCATACAAGGTCAAAGGTAGTTATTATAACATAGACAACCCTTAGGTTCCTTTTTTTCTATTGTCAGTTATGTTTTATTTGTGTGTGATGGTAGGATGCCTTGCCATCTACGTGAAAGTGATTTTAAGAATGAAATTAGCTCATTCCTCTATTTATTTTCTTGATGCATGACTGATCGTGATTGATACTTGAAGATGGCCACATTCTCGATTTTGCTCAAAATGCACATTGATTTTGATGATAAGGTGGTACAAACTTACAACGAGGCAACTAATTATCTGACTTTTGAGGCCTTGTTAGGGTTACTTTCGTATCCCTTATCTTGGGAGTGCACATGCCTGCCATGACATGGACATTCTCGATCTCTGTCTCCTCTTTACCTCCACCTCATTTCAAGTATGTCCCCCGGCATCGCCATCGCCGCCGAAGGACCTTACAGTGCCTTTTATGGCTCTTTATTTGGATTTTGCTCCACCAGCCGAGCAGTTGCATCTAGACCTACTGCCTGCTGTACATCCTATCCTAGAAGACCTTAAGGAATCCTCGATGGAGGTCGTATTAGCCAAGTCACCTGTGGATTCATTGATGGTCGAATATTAGGTTGGCAGGGCTAATGGCTGGCATTTCTCACCGTCATCAGTTTCTTGTAGTGCTAGGTCACCCCTCGAGGTGCCTAACAGTCACGTCCACCCCCCAGCTTCTTATAATTTCGAGGAAACATTAACAAATGAGGATTGATAGTGCAGGGATAGTACTTTTTGTATACAAGGGCTAGGAGTAGATCCATAAATACTACTATAGTTTAGGATACTTTTTTTGTACGTAGTTGGGATGGCCAGTGTCTTTTGATGTACTTTTTTATTTCCTTGTATTTTTATGATTTTAGATGTATTTTGTTTACGGTGTATCCAGTTTCTCTTGTATTTCAGAAACCTAAATGTAATTGGTTTCAATGAGGACTACATGATATATCTTATGTCCTTATCTTTTTCTTCCATTTCCAAATTATGTTTTACCTTCAGTGTATGTATTTTAATAAAGCTTCGTGAGATGATCGCACATAAATTGGACCGCAAAAATTTCTTGTATTTTTGTTAACCTGGATATTAAATAACTAAACAATTAATTAAACTAATGTGGGTTGTGTCCAATTTGAATGAGTGTCACACTCTGTTTTTGGATCGGAATGTTGAAGGCCAAAGAAGACAATGTCACACATGTCATGTCTCTTGGATTGGGTTATCTTTTTAGTTCACATTTTTTTTTCCTTTTTGTGTTCTTTTGATTGCGCTTTCTTTCCTTTTTTTTAGCATTCATAGAATATGGGCTTGGCTTTTTACTTTTTCATTAGAATTTCACGTGATGGGTTTGGCATTCACTACCAAAGATCATTTGGTCCATTTTTTTCTCTACATACATCATAAAATGGCCTGATAAAAAGGAATGTAGTAAATTTTGGTTAGTTAAACTAGGATAGAATAAATAAGTAAATAAATAGGAAAATAAATGATTGCTTTTAGTTAACGCTTAAGAATTTAATTCCCCAAAATGAAACCAAATGTAAAAGCATATAAAATATAAATTCATTTTTTTCTTTTTTTATTTATCTTGTTTACATTGTAAAATTAATTGATTTTTTTTTAAAATAGATTAAACATTTCCATAAAATAAAAATAACCATAAAATTTAAATATGTCCACTTTGGAAGTACTTCCTATTTTGTCATCTGAAAAATTTGACACGTGTGAGTTGTACAACTTGGTGATGTCAAATTTAACAACAATAATAAAAAAACCAAAAGATAAAGAAAATGTTTTTCTACAAAGAACAGCGTGAGCCTGATTCCTCATTGTACTAGAGGATATGTAGGCAGGAGCCCACTCTTGTTGATCTCAAAAATAATAAAATTAATTTAAAAAAAAAATAAGCATTGTTCTTCTTAAATAAAATCCTTTTAAATAAAAATAATAAATTTGATAAATAAATAAAATTTGTTTAGGGGTAAAATAAATATTTTTAAAACTATCTAATTTTGCGTATTTAATTAGGGGTAACCATCTTTATGACAGACTGCTAAAACCTTCCCTACACGTAATTGACTCTCGAATTGATTTTTTTTGGTTGAGACCGTTTTCTTTTGGGTTTTTTTTTCATATGTTTTTCCTTAATAAACTATGGTGGTAACTCGTCTATTTTATCACTTTATTTTCACCCTCTTGTTGTGGCCCTAGCTGTAATAAATGATGACTCTGCTTGGGACTTTTAGAGAGTCAAGCCCAACATGATTAGATGTGCAAAATTGATAGCTTTTTCTTTATTTTTTTCATTCATTGTTTGTTTTTTTATGAATTTTATTTTTGCTACTTGTTTAATTATTTCTTTATTATAATTATTAATGATTGTATATATGGATTGAATCTGAGAGTAGATGACTTGTACATTATATGTGTGGCTCATTTGCTCCTTTGATTCACTACACCTAAACTTCTTTTCATGCACTTGCAAGTGGGGTCCTATACCCAGACCTAAGTGCAGCCTATGTAACACCCCAAATTTTAAGTATTAGAAATAAACCACGAGGTAGCTCCTAGTAGGACCCTTCCCACGTGTTATTAGACAAAAGACGCTTTAAGAGTTATTGTTATTAGATCACTTATTATTATTATTGTTCCTATCATTATTATTATATTTATTATTGTTGTTGTTGCTATTATTTTTATTATTTTATTATTATTATTATTATTATTATTATTATTATTTTTGTGTTGTGTTTGTTATTGTATTTATTGTTATTGTTATTATTATTGTTGTTGTTGCTATTATTATTATTGTTATTAACATCTTAGCATTAGAAATTAGTAGAATGGTTATCATAGAACCCAAAAGAGCATCTAGGGCCCAATAGGGGACTAAAGCCCACTAAGTTACATACCCACCCACATGTTATAAGAAGAGAATATGGAAGGAGAATTAGGTTTAGCCGTCACAAAATAGAAGAAGAAAGAAGGTAGAGAGAGAATGAGGAGAAAGGAAGAAGAAGAGGAAGAGAAAGGGGAGGAATAGAAACCGAAGAACCCAAGTCCTAGAACTCAGTTTTGCATGCCTCTAAAGGTGAGTGCTCTCCCCCGTGTCCTTCCTTGTCCTTTATGTTATACTGGTTCATCTATTTACCTTTCCCCCTTCTTACGCCTAAGTTTAGGGGTTTGATGGGTTTTGAGGGGATTGTGAAGGAGTAAGGAGTTTATAGATTAGATTGACCAACTATCAAGATAGAAGAATGATTAAGAATTTAATTATTTACTTTGGAGCATTTAGAAACCAAAGACAATAGGAAAAGTAAATTAAAATTTGTACCTAAGATCTGCCTGACGGGATTAGATAGTCGCTGGGCGACCTTTCTTCGAAAATTGGATTTCGCGTTAGTGCTAGGCGCGCAGACCCGCCGGGTGGGATGCACAACCCACCAGGCAGGTTGGATCCTGACGCAGACCCGCTAGGTGGGTTGGGTTTCGGCGTAGCCGGGCGGGATTTACAGCCCACCGGGCAGATTTGCTATTGGTGTGACTGTCGGGTGAACCTCTTGTCCAGCCAGGCGGATACGATCTTAGTTAATCCATTTTTTCGTGCCTATGAATTCCTTTTTACAGTTGTTAATTCATTGTTGCTTCTTTTCTTATGCCTTGTTACGTTTATACTTATGATTGTTGTTTATCTTGATAAAACTCAGTGTGATATAAACTTATTCCAATGTTTCATGATAAAAGCCTATGAAAGGCTGTAAGCATTATATGTGACCATGCATCATAACATTTGAGTTATGTGATGAGAAAAGTATGTAGGAATCTAGCTGGTAGAGGCCGAGATGGGTTCTCTAACCCTAGCTTTGGGGGTTATCCAGTTGAAAAAACTCCAATGGTCCATGCTGATCCTATAGAGTTGGGGTGTACTGGCAAAATTGGGTAACCTTGACTAGTCACCGGGGGATATCATGCTAGTTGAGAGTGCGAAAGCTGAAGGCATCGGTACTGATGACACTTCTTATGGCTTGCATTTACTCTTAGTCTACTTTCTGACAAGTTTAAAATGGTACCACATGTGCATGAATAGTGGTTTAGGAACATAACATGCACATGTATCTTATTGTAGTGTGATATTTTGAAGTGTGCTACGTTGTAACTATGTGAAATCTGTGTGACCTTGTTCATGAGAGGTTGATGTAATGTGTATGCGTGTGAAAACATAATTGTGTCTTGTGATGAAGTGTCAAGATTATGTATATATGCTCATGTTATGCGTGTATGTTATGCTTATTTGATGAAACAAAACAATGTATATGTCTAATTATTAGGCAAAAGATGTGAAATAAATGTATGCTTGTAATTAGAATTGTGTTTGCTACCTTAAGGATAAGTGAGAGGCTAGGCCCTAAGATAGTGTTATGAGGGTTCTAGTTGGATAATAATAGTTATGAATGAGATAGAGAAAGAGGGAGTTCCCACACAACGTAATAAAAAGGTATTAGATAAGTAAGAGAGAACAAAGTGAGGGTATTAAGGTGAGTGTTAAGGGAGTTTCAAAAGTATTTTAGAATGTTTGTGACCTTAAACTTGACCCCTAAAAGATAACTTTAAATATCAAAGGGAAGAAAAGTAAATTTTAAACATGAAGGGTTTAAATACTAAAGAGGATTTTAGGTAAGAAAGAGTTCTTAGGTTAAGAATGAAATAGTAAATTTGTATAACAGTTGTGAGAATGAGGGAGGAGTTAACAGAAAGCACTGACTATTGAAAGGTGTAGACCAGACCATAGGTATGGATAATTATGAGAGACCTAGTGAGGCTAAAGCCATGAGAGATAAGTGATGAACGTTGTCCGAGTAGAAGAGTCTAACCTAACTGTAGAGTCCTTGGAGCACTTATTGAGACATTATGTCTCACTCCTTTAAGTTTCCCCTTTTTTAGGATACAGGTGAAGACATGTACAGATGGAGCTTGAAGTCATGTGCAAGAAGACGTAGTCTAGTTTATATTGTTTTCTTGTATTTCTCTTTATGTTTTGTACGACACCTTTAGGTGATAGATGAGGTGTATTAGGCATATATGGTATTTTATAGTATTATTCTTATATGAATGTAATTGTATTTATGAGTCGCTTCAACATGTTTCTATGTTTTTAAGTCTTTCTTTTTTTGTTCTAGAAATCTAGACCTAGTTACGGTAATACTCCTTAGGGTGTTATAGCCTAGGGAGTGAGAGGTGATTAATGGTAGCCACTTTGGAAGTACTTCTCGTTTGGTTATCATGAAAGCCTCATCTAGAGTGTCTCTTTCATGAATGCCCATACTTTGGACGTACTTCCTATTTGTGGTCACATTCAAAAATAAGTCCTTAGCTCTAGAGGCCAAAAGACCTTTAGAATTAGAATAACCACCCATTGGTAAGGCTCATATATTAAAGCACCATTGACCTAATTAGGGCACAAATTGAGCATTTCCTACCCCTTGCATGTCATTCACCATCTTTAAATAAAAAAGTAGTGACATTATTTCATCCATTTCATCTAAAAAATAACACCATTCTCATTTCATTCATAATAAAAAAAACATCATCATCTCATTCATTACATTTTAAAAAAATTATAACCTCATTCTAATTTCATCATTATCTCATCTAAAAAAAACTCTACAATTTCTATATCATTCATTAATTCTTTAAACAAATATGTATCATCACCATTTTATTCATTTCAAAAAATAAAAAATATCACATGCATCGTAAATGAATAAATATAGCATTCTCATTTCCGCCTTAGCATCATCATTCATAAAATAAAAAAATATCATCATCCAAGATAAAAAGTATATATAGCATTCCATTATTTCATTCATTCCACTCAAAATAAAATATATCATCCCATTTCATTCATTATTTCTTCATTACATTTAAATAAAAAATATATTATCACATGTAATATCCCAGGCGCTGACGAGGGCGGAGAGTGATTGTCGGTGCAAAAGAGATAAGGCATGGACAACGAGCGGCTCTTGGCAAGCTTCCAGCAGGAGGAGTACATGAATGAATCGAATACACACCAGAATGAGAGGGATCCAGAGGCTGTGCAGGTATAGGACTGTACAGTTAAGGATAGCTTAAAGGAATTAATAGGTCCTACCTATACCAACAAGATGCATCTACTTTTCGATAGCTTATCACTTAAGAACTCCACAGTTAAGTGTACTTGACTTAGAGCAATTCTGGGATGGGTGACTTCTTAGAAAGTTTCTTAGGAAGCGTGTGAGTAAGGACAAAGCACGTTGAAAAGTCTAGTGTTAGTTTGTGGAGATAGTCTTCAATCCTGAAAGCGACTAGGTGTTGTAAAGGACCCCACTTGGCAAAAGATTGTACTCCAAAAATGGTTATTTGCTACAATTGTGGAAAACCAGGCCACTATAAAAAAAATTGCAAGGAACCAAAGAAAGAACATGGTGATAGAGGCAGAAACAACAATGGGAAGGCTCAAGTTGGAAGGCCTAAAGTAATCGGTAGAGTTTTCATTATAAGTAGAACTGAAGCTGTTCAATCTAACGACCTCATTCAAGGTAAATGCATCATAAATGGATCTCTTTTGAATGTATTATATGATTCAGGTGCCACTCATTCATTCATATCACATAATTGTACAAAATATCTAAAATTACCTATTTCTCTATTACCCTATAATTTGACTATTATGTATTACCCAAACCATGATGTACAGTTGGATATATATATATATATATATATATATATATATATATATATATATAAGCAGTTTTTATCATTACACTTCTATTTCCACATTCTGTAAAATTTAGAAATTTTCTATTGTAAAATCGAAAAAAAATAAATTTACTCACGTTTCCATCAACTTAACTTAATAATTAAATTAATATGAATTATATTTAAAATTAAAGGAGTGTTACATCACATCCCATTCAATGTTTCTTTTGTAAAAACTATAGCATTATCATCCCATCTTGGGCACCATTTCTTTTGTAAATAAATTAATAAAAAGTAGCGTTATCATCAATAATAGCATCCTCCTACATTCAACCTAATAAGTACAAAAAATCGCATTCATTTATTTCATTTTATATTTCAAATAAGTATTCAAATATTTTGCATCCATCCATTTTCACCATGCATTTTTGCATCCATGCATATCATTATTTTGTTGCTATAATCGCATGTCCACATCACCATTTCTTTTATGTAGCTAGAAAATTGTAAAAAAATGAAAGCTTAGTCTTGAGTATCTTTGATCAAAAAACCTTGAAACCAAGTTGAAGAATTGGAGAAAGAATTATAAAAAATACTCACGATTGAATGAGTAAACTTTTGATTCTCTAGGAGAAATAAAAGCACCATACTTATATTCATTTTTTGTGTAGAAAAGAAGAAAAAGAAAAAACAAGTTGGAAAACAAGTTAGTTCTTCGGCACCCTTATTGAACCCATTCTCAATCAAAAATCATGGATGAATTGGAACAAGCTCAAAAGGAACTGAGGAGTGACATGAATTTTCTAAAGTAACAAATGGCTTAAATCATGGAGGCCTTGAAGTCTTTAATAGAAAATAAAGCGAATGAGACCACTTTTGCAGGGAATGGTGATGAAACCAGCTTCTATCCAATGCCAGTACAAGCTTAGGGATTTAATGCTCAAGGGAACTTGGTATCTACCATAGTGTACCATTCCCATTTTAAGCATGCTCAAGTTAATCACTCCTAGGAAAACCAAGCCTAACCATTCCCACCATATAGCCTTCCCTATAACTATACCCCACCAATAGCCACTGACTAGCTAAACGACAACACTATTATCCCTCCCATGAATACCTCAAACATCACTCAGCCTTAAACAAATACCCATGAACTACCTCAGATACCTTTTCCTTTTCCCACTCATACGTCAGCCAACCATGTACCCCTATTGACCCATATTGCAGATGGAAATGTATTTGAGATACTTATCACTATTGACCATTAACATGCTACCCAACCACAAGGATTGCATTTTGTTATGGGAGGAAACTTCCCCTGCTGTACACTTAGCTTATGCTACCATGTCTAGGGTACCGGTTGAAAACCCCAAATCCAAAGAGAAGTTTGAGATTCTAGAAAAGAGACTTAAAGCTATTGAAGGAGGGGCATATTATGGCTTTGGAGATACTACGGGACTTTGTCTTGTCCTTTCTATGGTGATACCCCCAAAATTTAAAGTGTCGGAGTTTGAGAAGTATAGGGAAACTACCTACCCTGAGAGTCATTTGACAATGTATTGCAAGAAGATGGCATCTCATGCTCATGATGATAAGTTCCTAATCTATTTCTTTCAAGACAGCTTGGTTAGGGTAGCCTTGAGCTGGTATATGCACCTTGAGCCTATTTACATTCGCTCTTGGAAAGACCTAGCAAATGCTTTTTTTAAACAATACCAATACAACATTGACATGGCTCCTAATAGATTGCAACTTCAAAACACGGTGAAGATAGATTTTGAGACCTTCAAGGCATATGCTCAACGATGGGGGAAACTCGCTGCCAAGTTGAACCCCATTATCAGACAAAGAAATGGTTGCTATGTTCATAGATACTCTCCATTTCTATGATAGGATGATTAGAAAAGTCTCCTCAAATTTCTCTGATAGGGTGATCATTGGAGAAAGGGTAGAAGAGGGATTAAAGAGAGGAAAGATTGCCTAAGAATTTGTTGGGGCAATAAATTCTAAGACTCTAAAGGGTTTCATGAAGAAGAAAGAAGATGAGGCTCATGTCATAATGTCAAATCAAAGCGAGTAGTGCCAATCACCCACCAATTTCCTACAACTATTTCAGATTTCTTACATCTTATACCTATATGTTAATGCAACCTCACAAATCCCATACCCTTAATCTCATTTTTACCCACCACAAACAAACTTCCAACCTAGTCATCAACTAAACAAGAATTTTGGTACTAGCCAACCTGTAACGCTGTGATTTTCTTAATGCATGATTTAGTGGTTTAATAACTAAAAGTGAAAATTAATATGTGATTATGGTGTTTAAAAGAGATAAATGAATTGTTGCTATGTACGGTATGTTGTATGTGATGATGGTTGTGAGTTGGTGGTTTGAAATTATGGTTTGAATTTGGGAAGTTGGAGATATGTGCTTGAGCCAATTTGGATATGTTGTGAGAATGATTTTAGATTTTTGAGAGAAAACAATTAAGTTAGACCAGTTTTGAGATAAAGGAAGTGGCTTGGTGTGGTTTGGGCCCCAATTGGCCAAAATCTGTGTGAGAGCTCTAGGGAGATCGGGTATATAAAGGAAGGGGAGGGAGGAATCCCTCATTCTCCCATTTTCTTTCTCTTTTTATGCTTTCTCTCTCTTTAATTCTCTCTCAATCTCTCTCTAGAATCTCTCAAGTTAGCAAGGGTAGTAGAGGATTTTGGGCTCGGCTTAGTAATTGTGGTAAGAGGAAGAATTAATCTGTGGAAGATTTTGGCTCAAGAACATCGGATTCTCAAAGAACCTAAATTCAAATTCAGAGACTTTTAGAGGTAAAGGAAGCTTACAAATCAGTTATTTTGTGTTAATAACTGTTGGTATGTTGATTTCTTGCCTTATGATCGGTTGAATATCTGTGGATGTTGCCATCTTGTTGGATTTGGGTGAAAATGCGTTTTGGGGGAGAAATTTTGAGATTTGGATGAGAAATTGATGATTTTGTGATGAAATATTGAATTGATTGTATGATTTGATTTGTATCAACTTGGTTGAGGTGGATTGAGGTTGTTGGAACACCATTGATTTGAAAATCTATGTTATTTGGTTGAAAAGTTCAAATTTCTCTGTTGAAAATCACGTTTTTTTCGAAAATCATCGAAGATAATCGATTATGGGAGTCACATAATCGATTATCTGGAGTTTCAGAAACTGTTTTCGTGATTTGCTTCAGAAATAATCGATTATGCAGTTGGATAATTGATTATCTACTGTTTAGAATTTTTTTTCTGGATTTGATTCGAAAATAATCGATTATGGGCATCTGCCAATCGATTATCTACTGTTAAAAAAAAAAAAACTTATGCATTTTGCTACAATACATAATCTGTTGCTACAGTACATAGTATGTTATTCTAGATTTGAATGTACTATTTCAGATTTTTAAAGTTTCATCCCAAAATATGAAATTTTATGAATTTCAAGGTTTGTTAATCCTCCAATTGGTTTTCAAAGAAGGTTTTGGTTTTTTAATTGCAATTGATTGTTGGATTGGTTGTGAAGTGGAAGGCTGCTTAGATGAGACCTCCGCTTGTTATGTATGATATTGTTTCTCATGGGTTGGGCTGCTTAGATATGGCCTTACCTGTTGATTTTGATTGAGGCTAGATTGAGGCCGGTATGGTGTTGATGGATGTCTAATGGCCGTGTGAGGTAGCTGACAATGGACCTCTTTGCCACTGGTGGTATTGATATACCTATATATGTTGTATGTTTATTGGTTGTGATTGAATGGTTGATGGTGTGAGTGGTCATGTAAGGTAGCTGACGATGGACCTCTTTGCCACTAGTTGTATTGATATACATATATACATGTCGTATGTTTATTGGTTGTGTTTGAGTAGTTAATGGTGTGTAGTACATGCATTCATGCATAGTTGGCGGCTGAGGTAGCTGACGATGGACCTCATGCCGTAGTATGGGTAGGCACGTAAGTTGGATGGTGACTAGAATTGGTACTCAGATAGGCCTCCAACCTAGTGCTGGATAAGACATGGGGCAGCTGACAATGGGCCTTTGAGGATGAGTGGATGGGCGACTCCGTAGAAGGCCAAGGCGATGCAGGCCTTGTGTCGCGGTAAGCCACCACCCACATACACTTATCCTGACAAACCACTAAGCTTATTTGCAGATCAGAGTTTGGCAATCCCTGAATGGTGCTTAGATAGGCCACAGTAGGGGGTGAGACCTGGCTGATCGCCCGATATGTTGTAAATCTCTCGAGAGTCGTATCATCATGCATTGACATAGCTGTGACAAATTGGTTGTGATATGGAGTTCTAGATTGAGAATTATTTGCCATGTAAATGACTGCTTTATATATGTACATCTGTATGTGGATGTTGAGAACTCTGGATATATAATGGTGTGCCATATACTTGTGGTTGAATATTGTGAATTGTTGATAATTTCCAACATCGTATGCTTTACCGTTGTTTTAGTAAGCTTACCCTTGCCGTGTTTTGTTATTGTTGGTTGTCCTGTTGTTGCTGTTGCGCTGATGTGCCTGTGATGATCACATCCTATGGCGTGGGAGCAGATGGCAAGACTTCAGTGGACCCAGTTGCCCAGAGATGATGGTGGAGTTGCTTGTGAGACAACTCTTTTTATTTTGGAAGTTTTGTTCTGTATAGTTATTATTTTGATGGGATTATATAGATTTACCAGCTATAGGGAGTGAGTTTTGTATCCCGTTTCCCCGGTGATGTATGTTTTGATATGTGTGATATGGGCTGGTATTATCCCATTGTTGTGTATGACATGATGATGACAGATATACAAATATGCATGTATGGTACCAGGAGAGATAGGTGGATCTCTCAGTTGATGTGTATGACCTATATACAGACATGATGTTGAATTGATTTTATTCACCTGATAAGGTGTATGTGGTGTATGTTTAGTAGCGACGGTTGGGTCGTTACACAACCAAAGTCATCTATTAAAAAAGGAAGAACTTTTGATACTATTCCCATGACATACACGGAATTGTTACCTTATCTTTTTTAGAAGCCAATGGCCACTATATGCCTCGTGAAGCCTTTGGATTCATCTTTTCCAACTTGGTATGACTTCAATGCTAAGTGTGAATATCATGGAGGGGCCGTAGGGCACACAGTTGAAAATTACAAAGCCCTGAAGCATAAAGTTTAGGATTTGATAGAAGCCAAGTGGTTGAATTTCACTAAAGATGGTCCCAACACAGGGAATAACCCATTCCCTAGTCAAGGGGGGGAGGGGTCTAACAATCGATGTTTTTGAACCTAGTGATCACCAAGTTTCTTATAGTTTTGTTGGTAAATCCTATTGCTTTGTCCAAGGCTTTAGGATATTTCATTAATAAATGGGCTTCCATTTTTTTTAGTATCTATTATTAATAAAATTGCACTTTGAATTTTCTAATCTTTCTTGCTTTCATTCTTCTTATCCTTTTTCTCTCAAGTTAGACTTGTTCAAATAATTTCTAAAGTGAAAGGCTCAAGCATCTCCATCTAGTTATTTGCTTAGAGTTTGACAAAATAAGTCTTTTGAGTAAAAAAAATATAATAAAAAAAGAAGAAGATAAAAAAAGAGAAAGATTAAAGTTCGTTAGGCCAAAAACCTATAAAAGCAGTCTAAACAAAAGTTAAGACACAAAAGGTTAGTTACCAAAAAAAATTGAAGGAAAATAAGAGCAAATGCTAGAAATCCATCAATTTTTGTTGAGATTAAATTTATTGAAAATAATTAGTCTTGATTTGAAAGTGATGAAGGGAAATTTTTCTTTATCTAAATAATAATAATTATCCTTTGTTACCCATTTTAAGCCTAAAATTAAAATTTCTTTCAAATTACCCCCAAACAAGGATCATTCCTACACTAGGAGTCAACATAATATTTGTATCAAGTCTATTGAATTTGTGACTTTATTAAAGCAACAAGAAAAAGGAAACAAAAGGAATAAAATAATAAAAATACTTGAAAAGTGATGGAAAATGTTTGATAAAAAAAAAAGACAAAAAGTAAAAAGAAGTAATATTGAGAAAGAGAAAATAATTATGGAAGGAAAGTCAGAATAAAACACTTGATACGACATAGTATTAAAGATCCTTATTTCAGTAACCTATAAACACTTATTTAGGCCTTATATATCCTTCCCTTCATAGCCTTTGCAGCCCCTGGCCATCGTTATAAGCCCAACGAAGTCAATTCTAATCAAAGACTAACTTCTTTTATTTCTTAAACTTTAATCTCAAATCAAAATAATTTGAATCATGATCAACATTTGCTCAAAGAAAAGGAAGAAAAAGAAAAAAAGAAGAGAGAGAAGAGAAATAAAAGAAAAAGAAGAAAAGAAAAAGAGAAATAATGCTCTTAAGACTTGCCCTTTAGGGCTTCTATAGATAAAATCATCTGTATATGATTAACGCTCGTGGAAATTACTCAAGTAAAGACAAGGCAAATACAATATCATTCCATTCACTAGGGCAATCCTTTCCTTTCCTGTTTCATTTCGCAAGTCTAATTGGGGCAATCTATGTGTCGTTTCACCCCTATTAATGCCATTCCAAATTGGGGCAATCCACTGTCTTTCTTTCTCTTATCCGCTCAAGTTTAATTATGGTAATCTATATGTCATTCCATCCTACACTAGAGTAATTTCCCCTTTGAATTTCACCCTTCAAGCTTAAACAGGGGCAATTCCTTCACTTGTCGTCCCATCCATTTCACTTTTATAATCCCATCCATTCAAAACCAGACTGGGACAATGGTTTAGTCTTCCACTTTGCCTTATCATTAAACTGGGGCAATTCGGATGTCACCTTATCATTTAACTTAGGGCAGTAATTTCTCATGTCATCATTGTGTCTTTCCCTAAAAAACTAGCATCTGTTCTACTTTCATGTCTGCCTTTGCCTTTAACTTATTCAAAGTGTTGTTTTGTAATGATAGATACTGGCATTACATAATAAAAGTTTAAAATCATGAGAAACAAGGTGAATCCATGGTGATGGACCTTAACGGTGTGATGATATATGTGGAATTGTAGCAATAGTTTGTTTCAAAAAAAGACTCATGTTACTCAAAAGAAAATGAGTTCTTGTTCATCCATGAATTCTGATTCAACTAAAGGGGTCAAGAATTTGAAATTTGGAAAAAAAAAAATTTGGAATTCAAAAGCACGCTTTGTTGCACGACATGCATACATCATTTTGCATTACATCATAAATTGTTGTCAGCTTATCAAGGCTCTTGCTTGGCTTAACTAGGCCAAGTGCATTCATGTTAGGCTTATCTAGGCCACTTGCATTTATTATCGGCTTATCTAGGCCATTTGCATTCATTATCAACTTATCTAGGTCATTTGCATTCCATGTTTGCCTATACAGGCCTGTTTTCAGGAGCTCGTGCCTTTTGTTTTTAGATTCCTTGGGTGCTCATGTCCTCTTTTTTTAAAATTGCCTGGGTGCTCATACCCTTTGTTTTTTAAATTTTTTTGAGTACTTGTGCCCTCCATTTCTAAGTTTTTAAGGTGCTTGTGAACTCTGTTTTAAGATTCCTTAGGTGCCCGTAACCTCTATTTTAAAATTTCTTAGGTACTCGTGCTCTTTATTTTTAAGTTTATTAGGTGCTTAGGCCCCCTGTTTTTAAATTTCCTTGGGTGTCCGTGTCCTCTGTTTTATGATTCATTGGATACTCGTACCCTCTTTGCTAAGTTTCTTGGGTGCTTGTGCCCTCTATTTTTAAGTTTCTTGGGTGTTCATGCCCTCTGTTTTTAATGCCATGGCACTTGTGCCCTCTATTTTTCTTGGGTGCTCATGCCTTCTGTTTTTAAATTTCTCATGTGCTTGTGCCCTTTGTTTTAAATTTTCTTGGGTACTCATGCCTTCTATTTTTATTTCTTTAGGTGTTTGTGCCCTTTATTTTTTAATTTCTTAGGGGTCCATGCCCTCTATTCTTTTATTGCCAGGGTGCTCGTGCCCTCTGTTTTAAATTTGTTGGGTACTCTTGTCCTTTTTTTTTATGTCTTCAGATACATAAACCTTGTTTTCTTGTAAAAGCATTCACTTTCCTATCTAAAACCTTGGTGTCTATTATTTCGAGACCTGAATAAAATTGGAGTTCATCTCTTTACTTATTTTTTTTATGATAATATGAAAACATTCAGTTGTTCATATTATCTAATAAAACTAAGTAAAAGGGAATAGCTATGAACACCCAATTTTATTTGGGTAATCAAAAAAATAAAATAAAAATATAAAAGAAGGGAAATAAAAAATACATAATAAAAAGACGTAAAAATAAGAACTTAAGTTTTGCTTGTTAGGTTAATGTGTTTTAAATCCATAATAAAGAAAAAAGAAGAGAAAATCAAAACTGAAAAAGGAATAAAAGGAAAGTAATTACGAGTTTTGTTTTTTTGTTTTTTGAGCTTTGTATATTTATAGGCCTATTAAAAGAAGAAGAAGAAGAAGAAACATCAAACAAAAATAAGGAATGAAAAGGAAGGCATTGGGATAGACCAATTTTTAATAAAGCAAGACATAAAAAAAAAAGGGAGGAGAGTTTCAGGATAAAAACATGTGAAAGATCCTTCTGGACACTTTTTTGGTTGTAACCACTCTTTTAAAATTTGATTGAAAAGATTTGAAATTAATAACTAATTTTGGAGGGAACTGGAAGCACTTGGTGCCTATTTAAAGAGTGGGCTAGAAGGTTTTTTTTGGGGGGGGGGGGGGGGGGGGGAACAGGTTACAGATGTCACAATTGCTATGAGGGGGTATTCTTTAATTTGAAAATCAAGAAGCTAGCACCTTTAAATCAAAGTTTTTTTAGGCTCCTTTTGCTAAGCTTTGGAGGTATCATTTATTTTACTTTCCTTTATTGTACTATGCTAGTCCATTAATCATTATTAGCTTATTATTGTTTCTCCTTCTTTTTGCTTTTGTGTGCATTTAAAATAAATTGGTAAATAAACATTGCTATCACTTGCTTCACAACACTAGAACACTTCATTTTTTGCACTCACTCTGCACCTGCACACTAACAAATCCATCAATCCTATTCAATAATGGTAACACAAACACACCACATTTATTGATTCGCATCTCTCACACATCCTTGATGTTCCTACCACTACATATGCACTTAATCTCATTTTCATTTTGTGACAAATAAAAATCAAGAACACATACATCCTTAAAAAGTAGTTCCCACAGCATTTCACCATTATGAATCAAAATAATAAATAATAATAATAACAATACACCATAAATAGTCCTTATCAACAGAATCCCAATTAACAAAATAAAAATAAAAATAAAAATAAAGAACCAGTAAATGCAAGTTGAAGCCTTTCCTTGACGCAGCTTCATCGTCAACGCCAGCCAACCACCGTGCATTGTTGTGCCACGTTGTCAACCCACAACCCAAAGTGTAACGCCCGGCCGCTTGTAGGATCTGTGACTGTCACCACAAACCAACACAAGACTTTTCAGCGTGCTTTGTCCTCACTCACACGCTTCCCGGGAAACTTCCCAGTAGGTCACCCATCCCTAAATTGCTTTAAGTCAAGCACACTTAACTATGGAGTTCTTAAGTGATGGGCTACCGAAAAGTAGATGCATCTTGTTGGTATAGGTAGCACTTATTAATTCCTTTAAGCTATCCTCAACTGTACAGTCCCATACCTGCACAGCCTCTGGATCCCTCTCGTTCGGGTGTGTATTTGATTCATTCATGTACCCCTCCCGCTAGAAGCCTGCTAGGAGCCGCTCATTGTCCGTGCCTCATCTCTTTTGCACCGGCGATCACTCCCCGCCCTCGTCAGCGCCCGGGATGTTACACAAAGCACTCTACGCTACCATCGCACTTTCGCGTTGCATTCGCGATACCTCTTGCCACTAACGTTGTGGAGTTCCCTCTACATCTTGCCATCACCTATCACCATGCAATTCATTGATCCCTTATCTATGTCTCACTTCACCACTTTCACGATGCAGCACGTTAGAGATCGCACTTCATGCATCTTTGTTGATTCTCGCTGTTCTCGCATCGGAACATTGAAGGCCAAAGAAGATGACGTCACATGCATCGTTTCTCTTAGATTGGATTATGTTTTTAGTTCACATTTTTTTTCCTTTTAGAGTTCTTTTGGTTGCACCTTCTTTCCTCTTTTTTTTTGGCATTCACAAAATATGGGCTTGGCCCTTTTACTTTTTCGTTAGAATTTCACATGATGGATTTGGCATTCACTGCCAAAGACCATTTGGTCCATTTCTTTCTCTATGCACGTAATAAAATGGCCTAATAAGAAAAAATGTAGTAAATTTTGGTTAGTTAAATTAGGATAGAATAAATAAGTAAAAAAATAGGAAAATAAATGATTGTTTTTAATTAATGCTTAAGAATTTAATTCCCCAAAATGAAATCAAATTCAAAAGCATATAAAATATAAATTTGTTTTTTTATTTATCTTGTTGACATTGTAAAATTAATAGATTTTTTTTAAGAAAAATATATTAAACATTTCAATAAAATAAAAATAACCATAAAATTTAAATATGACCACTTTGGAAGTATTTTCTATTTGGTCATCTGATAAATTTGACACATGTGAGTTGTACAGTTTGGTGATGTCAAATTTAGTAATAATAATATTAAAAAAAATCAAAAATAAAGTAATCATTTTTTTACAAAGAACTACGTGAGTCTGATTCCTCATTACACTGGAGGATATATAGAAGCGAGAGCTCACTCCTATTAATCTCAATAATAATAAAATTAATTTCTTTTAAAAAAAAACATTTTTCTTCTTAAATAAAATCCTTTAAAATAAAAATAATAGAAGTGGTAAATAAATAAAATTTGTTTAGAGGTAAAATAAATATTTTTAAAGCTATATAATTTTACGCATTTAATTAGGCGTAATTGTCTTTATGAAAGACGTCATAGGGTGTAAACATCTTTCCTACACATAATTGATTTCCGAATCGTCTTTTTTTTTTGGTTTGAGACCATTTTCTTTTGGGTTTTTTTTCATATGTTTTCTCTTAATAAATTATAGTGGAGACTCCTCTGGTGTATCACTTGATTTTTGCAGTCCCATTAGGACCCCAGTTGCGACAAAAAGAAATGCTGAACTTGTTAAGTATAAAGGCTTGACAGCCTTCAAGAAGAATGACCTACCTTAGTTAAAGAGAGGTTTGACCCAGATGGAGCTCAACTCTAGATTGAAGAGGTTGAGAAGATTTCTTTTTTAAATAACTCGCAAGACAATGATTGTTGTGAAGTTATTTTTGCAAGGAAATAACTATTGTTTACTAATTAGATGGTTTCCTATATAATTGTTTCCACAAGAAAATCGTTATTATTTTTCACAACTAAGTATTCTTCGTATGGTTATTTCAATAATAAAATGATTAAAGAACATTAGTCCTTTTGTTATGAATCCTAATTAAGTATGGCTGAAAATAATACTCAATCTAAAGGAAGTACAATGTCAAATGTAGTATGAGTTCTTAACGAATAAGCTGTGATAGTAACTTTACAGGAAAAAGTTATTAATCAATTGACTGCCACACTTTTTAGCAACCACCTTCAGAATATGAAGTTTCTTTATCTAATAAGAAGGGTACCAGATATTCAATGTGACCTAGCACGGTGTCTTAGAGAAATTGCTAGCAACGATGAAATCGATATTAGAATTATAAAAATGATGCTAAGATGAAGCAAGCACAATGGAAGAATGCTGAGCAAAAGGAGTTTTATGATGAAAGGAAGCCTTTCTATTTCTTATCTTGATTCTTTGGGAATACCCTTGAGCAACAGAATCATGCCACTAGGAACTCAAATTTTAAAGCTAAAAATAATATACCTTGCTTCCAATGTAGGAGACCTCGCCTAGCAAAAGATTGTAGGTAGAAGGTTGTAACATGTTTCAATTGCAAGAAGCTGGGACACTATAGCAAAGATTATAAGGAACCAAGGAGGGAAATTGGTAATGCTGGTAGGAGAAATAGCTACAACAAATCTCAAACTGAGGGACGGGCGACAGCATGGACAAGTGTTTACGATGAGCAATGCTAACATTGTTCAATCAAATGAGCCTTAGACTAAATTATTACTTTAGGATAAATTACCCTTTTATTCTAAGTTATAATGTGTTAGGAACCTTATTATCCTTAATCAAGTATTCAAGTATTTCCCTTATTTTCTTTTGAATCGTCAATCCTTCTATGTTTTGTAAGACTCTGTTTCATGGGATAGCAATGTAATTTTCTAAATTTTTTTCAGTTGATGTACCACTTCTCATTATTAATTTGATCATTTTATTCCTTTTCTCAGGTGATGAATTTGTTTTCAATCGAGGTGATTACTTATTTTGTGACTATTTTCCTTTAAAATTTCATCTTATATTTTCATTTCAATGTAATGTCAATGATAAGGATCACTCGAGATTACTTGCCCTTATTATTTAATCTAATCATATCTTCAATACCTGTAATACCTTTCATATGTATATGTATGTAACTTAATGTGTCATTTGGACAGTAACCGTAACCTTTATTGTTTGTTGGTATTCAATCATTTGTTATATTTCCAGCATTAGTTTTAAATTGCTCTATTATACCATAGTCGAGCACTCTCTTAATAATCATTTGCTTACATTTATTGAGAATTGATTACTTACATTCCTTATTAACCAAATCAATCATTTGCTTTCATTTCCAAAAACTCGATATCTTTTGATATTCTAATCCTATTAATGCTTCTTTTGTTGATCAAGTTAGATAGTCTCATTAAGATTTTATTAGTCTTTGATTGTGTTTGGTTATTCTTACATAATATCATTCAAACTTATTATGAGACTTTTGAATGGAGTCTTTCCTTAACCCTTATGATTGTTTCCTTCCTTAATTATTCTAATGGTATTGATTGATTTTGTAATAAATCTTTTTCATTTTATGCATTAGTATGATATTTGTTGTATCAGTTGTGATGCTAGTTGCTTGGCTAACAATCTCTAAATTTCATAATGCTTTTCCTAAAGAAACAAAATGAGTCTACCTATAGTCAAGAGGGGGGGGGGGGGGGGGGGTGAATAGAGTAAAATTTTCACAAACATTTCAAAATAGTGAGCCCCCAAAAGAAATCAATTTCAAAATGCTTTTCAAAAACAATTTTTATCAACCTATTTCCAAGGATCAAAGAATTATGAAATTCTTGGTTGATGTTATTGATATGATGTGCATGAAAATGTCCTACCACAACAACCAAGATTCTAATGTATGGTGGAATGTAATGGTAATGTCTCCTTAATATGCAATATAGTGCAAATGATGTGTATCTGCAAATAAGTGCAACAAATTTGACATGAACAACACTAATTCAGTATGTGATGGATGAAAACAAGCATAATTATATTCAATTGAATGAAATCAAGATTACTTCAATTACCCGTAACTAACATTAGGTTAATTTTCAATTAATGTGGTGTAATCAACAAAATTAAAGAGAGTTAGGGTTTACAAAAGTGCATAAGAGGATTTATACTAGTTCACTTTCATCTACTTGAGAGCTACATCCAGTCCCCAATCCAAAAGATTAAGTGTTTCCACTAAATTTCTTTTGTACACAAAGTTACCTCACTTTGTGGATGGGATACCTCTCCCAAGAACCCTAATCTCAATTCCAATGAGAATCCGAAGGATAACCTCACCCGAGATGCTTGAATCCATCATCAAGACTTAAAAGAACATGCAACAATTTGCACCAAGATCTCAAAGGCACACAACCCTAGTGTGCAAGAACTGAAATCAATGAGAGAACCATAAGAGCTGTAAGACTTGTCTTTTATAATCCGTGATAAGTGGTTGATAATCTAAAAAGAGAAATCAAATTTTTAATTCAGTTTGAGTGAACAATTAAAAGTAGTTGGTTGTTGCATAAATTTCTATAGAGTTTTTTGTATAAATTGAGTTGTTCAAATTTCAGCAGTGCGAAGGTACATTATAAGGTTGACAATGTAAAATCTGCAGCATGTTGATCTATAATTAAATTAATTGAATGATTAATAAGAGGAATTAAATTTAATTTCCAGTGAAAAATAGATAATTAAAATACATGTTGTTTTTGTTTGAATTTCTACAGAAATTCCTGCGAAAATCTAGTCTGTGATGATACCTGCTAAGCAGAGATTTATTTGTATAGTTAATGAGCAGTACAAGATCATGGAATTTGATTATAATTAATTTAAATCAATTATGATTAGATTCTATTTAGTTTGATAGTTTTCCTTATCAAAAGATTTGGAACACTTGGTTTTATTCTTTTCTGCTTGGGACCGATTATCGAGAAATCTGTCAGATAAAGAAAATTGACTGTCTAAATGCTACAGAGGCAAATCAAATATACCCTTAGAGATATTAGTGAGCCATAAATTCATTAATATTTTAATTCCAAATAAATTATCTTAATTAGTTTGAATGTCGAAAACCCAAAACTTAATTTGCTAAATTTCGGTATCTAACTGGATTTTCTCTAACAATATAAGAAATTAAAATTTCTATTGTCTAATTCTATAACTATTCGTCTTGGCCCAACCAAATTAGATGACCAATTTAATTTCCTAGGCAAACTAGACTAGTTTCATCCTAACTAGATATCATATCCTAGTTAGTATCTAAACATGACATCTTATCTTTTACATTATACCCTAATGTACTAAAACCACCTTTCACCCCTTGTTTTTCCCTTCTTGGATGTGCCCCCCCCCCCCCCCCTCCCCAAACTTCTAGGAGAAGTTGATAGTTTGTTTTATTATTATACAAAGTCTACTCATTTTACCATTTACCATTTTACCCCTCACTTGTCATTTAAGTTAAGACTTAGTGAAGTTCTAAAACCACTTCCCCCTCCTTGAAGAGCTCAAAACCATGACACTCTAAAGCTTCTCCCCCTCTTTTTCTTAAAAATCTCACTACGTGTGAGAATGTGTTGGAAGCTAGAAGAGTTCTAGTGTTGGTCTTGGTAAGTCTCCCTCCTCCTTTCATTCTTTCTTCTTCTTCCATTCTTTTCCAACACTCTTATTGAGCTATTGTATTCCTTCTTTCTTTGAGATGCTAAACTGACCTAAATTGTTTTGGTATCTAGTTGTTCATTTGTGTCCATTGTTGAAGCTTGTTCAAGGCAAAGTCCAAAGAGAACCACCCATCTCACCCTTTTCTTCTTAAAGGCCTTGTTTTGTAAAATCTTTGAAGGTAAGGAAAGCTATCCTTTTTGTGTGGTCTTGTTATGGTGCTACTATTTTTGGTGTGTTTAATGACTTATAAATTTTATGGGTATTTTAAAAGCTGCCAACTTGATGAAATAAACCATTTTTTTGAAGGTTTGCTAAATGTGCATGATGCTATTTTCATTTTCTGTCTAAACACTGCTTACTATTTTTTCTATATCTTAAGATGTGGTTAATATTTTTGAGTTCTTGTGTGTTTGGTTGTAAACTAGACAATATTTTCTCCAAAATGTACTCAAGAAAATCATGAAAAACTTAAGAAATAAAAAAATTAGGTCTTTTGAAAATTGTACTTAATTTCTAAAAATGCAGAACTAACAATGTGCATAAAAACATAATGTTGGAATGTTTTATTGGTAATTTGTTAAAACTCTTAAAATGAACAAAAACTAGACTCAATAAAATTTTTAAGCATATATGGTTTCCCTATATTTAATATAGTTTTCTTTTTTTAATGATTTTTAGAAATTGAAGGTTGTACCCATTTTCTGACTAGAAATGGTTTGGAAAACTATGAATTTTCAAAAATTAGAGAAAATCTTGTAGGCCATTGTTTTTAATTATCTTGGTCATTTTAGAAAGGTTTTTCAGTGTACTTTTAGAAAATAAAACACATTTTTGCTAAATGTTCTAATATAGATGTGAAAATAGCAAAATAGTCTCACTGGTTTTCCAATAGGTTATTCTGACCTTATTGTCCTGTTATTTTTGTATCTTTATTTGTAGATTTTTGCTTGAGGTGATCTTGGATGATTTTGAAAATACACAAAATTTCTTTTTCAACAAACTATGAATTATGTTGAGAAAAAATCATTTACTTGTTCACAATGAATTCAAAACCGAGGTCAGAAACTGGCTGCTATTGGATTCCGTTTTGGCAAAAGATTTTAAAACTCTTTTTACTAGTGTTACAAAATGTCATGTTCTTACACTTAAAACTTAATTGTAGATCTTTTTAAATATGATTTTCAAGGAAATACATCGTTACTATTTTTATATATTTTAAAAAAATATTTTTAACGATTTAATTATAAAGGTATAGTATTATAACTCATGTAACTAAGTTTTATGAAAAACCTATAGCTTGAGTTTTTAAAAGGATGATTTTAAAATTTGAATTCTTATCTAAATTTTATGTTTTAATATTTTAGAATAGAATTTATAATTTTATGTAAGATTTAACAAAAGATTGTTAAATGATGGATTATAAGAGTTTCATTATTATAAATTAGAAAACGCATGATATGGTTATTGTATATGGCTTGATGGCATACTAGAAAGGTTTAAAATGGTGATTTTGCTTAGTTCTTATTGGGGAGGCCCAACCCGGTGGATGGCAGGCATATAGTTAGATGTGTTTAATGCAGGTAAAGGAGCTAAGTAATGAAATTGTTATTCTATAGAATGTTATCGTCGTTGTTGATATGCGTATATGCATGATTTTTGAGGGACACTTTGATACACGTGGTGAAAGCTAGTGGGGGCACGTCAATCACCTTAGGGATATGTAGATGCACGATTCCATAGGAGGCCGGGGTTAATACACACCTCGAGTAGTGGTGGCGACTACCTACATACATATATCTCAATGGAGCCACAGTTACTCTGAGATCAGACCGGTATCCCCCAATGGTTTTTGGCATGTGCTGCTTTTACCCATATTTGGGTCTTAACTTTTACCATGTTTAAGGGATGCATTTGGCTGGTCGCTCAATAGTTAGTTCTCCATGGAGAGGATCTATAGATGTTGACATATGAATATTGGTTGTAACATCTTATTTTTCCTAATGTATGATTAAGTGTTTTAGTAACTAAAAAGTGAAACTTAGACACGTTATCTAGATGATTAAAAGAAAATAAATGAATTGTTGGTATGTGGTATGTGGTATGTAGTGATAGTTGTATATTGAATGTTTGAATTTTTGGTTTGATTTTAGGAAACTTGAAATATGTGCCTGAGCCAATGTGAGTATGATCTTAGGTTTGAGAGAAAAACAGTTGAGTTAAACTAGTTTTGAGATAAGAGGAGTGGTTTGGGGAGTTATAGGCCTCAGTTGGCCAAAAGTGTGAAAGTCCCACGAGGTCAAGTATAAAAGGAGGGAAGGGAGAGGAAATTCTCTCATTTCTCTCATTCCTTTTCTCTCTCATCTCTTCATGCTCTCTCTACATCTCTTTAAAATTTCTCGAGCTTGTAAGGGTATAAGAGAATTGTAAGCTTAGTGTAGTGCTTGTGGAAAGCGAAGGAACAAGTCTAGAAAGGTTTGGCTCAAGACAAGATTCTCAAGCAAGCTAAAATCAATCCAAGAACTTTTAGAGCTAAGGGAAGCTTACTTAAGTTGTAAACTTGTTGGTTGAGTATTGTTGAATGTGATTATGGCAGTAGTTGTGATTGAAAACTGGTTGAATGGGTTGTATGTGAAATTTTGTGCTTGAAATGGGTTTTATTTTGATTTTGGATGATTGGTTGAAGTATGTTGTATTGAGTGCAAAATTATGATGACTTTATTGATTTTGGATGTGCTGTGCACTTGTTGAACTTTGTTTGAGCTAGATTAAAGTAAGAGTGAGAGAAAAGTTGAGATTTTGAGATTTTATTCAAAGGGAGTCATTGAGCGACTTAGGGCCTCGTTGAGTGAGAGTGCCCTAGAGTTGGGAAGTAGTTGTCAGGTTGAGAATTCGTTGAGCGACCACCATTGTCGCTGAGCAAGCATTCTTGGGACGGGATGAGTGAGTGAAGAAAAGAGGAAATTTGTTGAGCGAAAATCAATTTGTTGAGCGAGTGATCGTATGAATTCTAGAAATTTTCCAGAAATTGGTTTGCTAAGCGAGTTAAATTCTCGTTGAGTGAGAAGTGAGTGTACAAATTATTCACAAAGCGAGACCTATCTTCGATGAGCAAATGGGAGCCCTGGAGGCTTACGGCTCTTTGTTATAAGAGTCTCGTTGAGCGAGAATTTGGCCAGAGACTTAGCTACTCTTTGGAGTTAGATTCGCTTAACGACACTCATGTTAGCTAAACGAGGGGTGAGAAGGAGAGTTGAATTCGCTGAATGAAACTTACACTCACTGAGTGAGGACTTTCGAGAGGGAAGTGTGCTCTTTGCATAAAAGGTACTCACTGAGCGAGCGTATGAGTCATTGAACGAGCATGATTTACTGCTGTATTGTAGAAGAAAATAGTAGTTGGGTGGAAGGTTGCCTGAGTAGGAACTTCCACTGGTTGTAGTGTGTTGTGATGGTGAGGCATCTTATAGAGGGTGTTGGTTGCTTGGAAAGGACCTCACCTAAGACGGGTGAGATATTTCATAAGGTACGTGCTACCTGGATGGAGCCTTACCCGTTGACCATGCAAGAGGCAGGTTTGGGTTTGCATGGAGTTGATGGTGATTGTTGAACCACAGGTGGTGTTGAGTAGACCATGTGGTGTGATGATATGATATATATATATATATATATGTGTGTGTGTGTGTGTGTGTGTGTGTGTGTGTGTGTGTGTGTATACACACACACACACACACACACATATGTATATGTATATATGAATGTTAATGAGTGATTGTGGATGAGTTGTTGTTGTTGGGGCTCATGCATACATGCATTTATTGCTCGACGTTGTGTGGGCCCCAAGCTGTGTGTGGGTAGGCATGGAAGTTGGATGGTTGACAGGAACTGCAGCTCAAACGGGCCTTTAACCTAGTGCCTGGATAAGACGTGGGGTTGGAAAGATGGGCCTAAGGGATGAGTGGATGGATAATCCCGCAGGAGGCCAAGGCGGTGCAGCCCTTGTGTCGTTGTGTACCACTAACCACATTCACTTATCTTGACAAACCACTAAGCTTATCCCTAGATCAGAGTTTTGGCAATCGCTGAATGGTGCTTGGAAGGCCATGGTAGGGGATAAGACTTGGCTGATCACCAGAATGTAGAAATCTCTCGAGAGTCATGTCATTCATACATTAACATTCAGGGGTTGAAAGCATGGTAATGTATGTAAACCCATTACTAGACAATTGGATTTCCATGTGGTATGTTAATGGTTTTATCTCGTAAGCTTACCCTTGCCTCACTATTTTGTTGTGTTGTCATGTTGCTGTTGTTGCTAGTGTGGTTATGTGTTTGCTATGACTGTGATGATCACGTCTTTTTGACGTGGGAGGAGCAGAGGGAGAGGCTTTAGTAGATCCGACTTCCCACAGTTGATGGTGGAGGAGTCCAGCTTAAGGTTGAAGACCCTTGTGGATGGATCTTTTGAAAAATCCTTATGTGTTTCCTTTTGTATCTGTAGCAAAGTTGACTAGTTGTAAGGAGTTTTATTTTCGATCTCCTTCTTAGGTTTTGTATATTATGACTTGTATATATATTTATTTCATTACCTTGTACATATTTTGTATTATGAAAGGCATGATACTCTATTATTATATTTATTTAATGTGATCTTTGATACATGGGGTTGTATGGAGCATTGCTATGATTAACGGAGTTATAACATGTTGATTGGAAAATATGATGATTTGTTACATTATACTTGTGTGCTTTGAATGACTTTATGTTTAAATATATTATCAATTTTAGCTTCTTGTTCTATTTTTTTATAATTGTTCTGTTTTGGGTATTCTTGCTTGTATGTCTTTGTGTGTGTGATTGTGATGATCACGATGATTCATTGTCACTAGAGCAGATGGATGGAGTCCCATATGGTTTTTTAGTCTTTGCCTATATTTTGGATTTGGATGCACTAGAGGAACTTGGAGAAGTTATAAGTCAAAACTTCAAACAAGCTTATAGTTTTGGTTTGGCATCACCTGATGTACTGTAGGGCAAAAGAGCTTTTTATGAGAAGATAGTTGAGGTAGTTCGCGCAATGCCTCTCACTATGTGCCAGGAGTTTTAGATTGGGGAAAGGCTCCATTGTGGATCATTCCTTTTTAGTTGTGTCAATCAGTAGTCATGACCAGTTTAGGGAATGCGTGATATGTGTATCATACCCCTCCCTTTTTGTTTTGTATCTGCATTTGTGTCATATGTATACTTTGCCTCCAGGTATTTAAATACTTTGACTCAAGTATTTGAATACTTTTTGCAAGGATGAAATATAACAACCCTACCTTGATTTTACAACTATTTTTTTAATATTTGATTATTTATTTTTGAAAAATAGGGAAGGAATCTCAAAATTTTATTTCCCGCTATTTCATTCAGAATTCTAAGAACTATCTAATCGTGATTTTTAATAATTTTTTTTGAGCTAGGCCCAAAAAAATTAGAAAATGACAATTACATCTTGATTTCTCAACATAAAAAGCTAACATGAGAACAAGATTCAGTTAGCAATAAAATGTCAATTTGAGTTTGGAATCATGTCGTATATATTAAAATATTATTTTATAAAATTTCTAAAATTCCTATATTAAATGACCGAAATGCCCCTAATTGTCTGTTAAACCAAACCAATATTGGTTTGACATCTAGCAATGATAAAAATGATAATCTCAGTTCATTTTTAGGTAAAATATTTAATTTTAGACTGTACATAAAAATTTTGGCATTTATTGAGTTAAAATAGATTTAATATGAAATTTTAACTTAAAAATACTTATTAAATAAATAAAAATTTTAAAAAAATAATAAAAATTAATTTAATATTTGGAAATTAATTTTAAATAGAAAATAATATGTGTCTCAAGTTTTACAAAAAAATTCATTAATTTGATATTAAATCTAATTTACTAAATTTTAAGTGATAATGGGTGAATTAACTAATAAAATTAAAACTGAACGCAGAGACTTGATAAACCTCTGTAAGGCAATGCAGAGTAACCGCTGCACTTATAGAGACTAATTTGAACCCACATAATTAACACATGTCCAAATTAATGACATCGCCTTGCATGATGTCATTTGTGTGACATCATCCAAGGAACACCTAAGCTACCTTCTTCTTTATAAATGACCCATTTTGGACAAATTTTATCACACTTCTCTCCACCATTGAACTGGCCAAACTCTCTTCCACCATCATCCTCACCATAAAATTTTTTCTTACTTCCATTTCGACACCAAAACCATATCACTATTCATCCTCTTATTCAAGCTTCATCAAAGAAGAACTTGGATTCACAATTCAACCGCTTCTCCTCTTGTAATCAGCTTCCATTGAGGTAATGGGGGGGGGGGGGGAGTGGGGTTGGTTCTAAATTATAGTTATTTTGGTTTTCCTATAAACCCTTTATTGTAGAAGTTTAACTCTTGTCCTTTTTATTGTTGTGATTATTGATATATATATATATATATATTTGAAATTAGTATTGATTTGAAGATGAAGGATTGTAAAGGTTTTGGTAAAAAAAATAAAAATTGTAATACTCTATCCTTTCCATATAGTGCTCACGGTTTTGAGGAGTAGCAAAGGAGGTTGATGAAAAAAAAGTTCAAGTAGATTAATCTATAATTAATGGAAGGTTTTGCAAAAAAAAAATGATTCTCTTTTCTTCCTTAAGCCACGATTTTTAAGAGAAAGAAAAAGTTCTACAAAGTTTTAGCAACTTAATTCCAAGATAACCAAAGGATTTCAAATGATGATGAAAAGAAATAAAATTGGTAAAGATCTTACTTATCATAGTTAGAAGCTCACAGTTTTATTTGGGTTCAAGGAGGTTTAAATGAAATTTTAGCATGACAAATGAAGGAAATAATATTGAAAAATTGTTTTACTTAGCCTTTCATTTTAGAGCTTATAGTTTTTTCTATAAAAGGAAGAAGATGATAAAACTTTTGATTAAAGATTCAAGGTCCAAACTTAAGAAAAACCAACAAAGAATTTCCAAAATGGTTATCTCAGTAATAAAAAATGAAGGACCTCTTGTTAATTGTAGCGGGCTCATAGCCCAAGTTGAAAAATAATGAGTAATTTGACAACCTTTTGAATTAGTTTAAAAGATAATATGCTTAATTTCATTATAAGTAGAAATTTTTGTTTAAATAACCAATAGCCAAATTGTATTCTAGTAATTGGAATTGAAATTATGATCACTTATTGGTAATCTAAGTTTAAGTTAGTAAATTCATAAATCAGAATGTAAGTCTTAAAATTTCTAACCTTAATAGTCTTAGAATAATAAAAGTAGGAAACTTATATGATGCCTAATTTTAATAAGATAAAAGAAAATAAAGTTTTTCTTTAAAAGTCCAATTTAAATTTTTCTTAAGTATCTAGGAATCCAAACTAACTCAAAATCCATTTACTAAGTAGTTGGATTATTAATAAATAATTAGCCGTAGAATTTCATCTAAAGGGATTAAAAGTTTAATGAGGTACATAAGATAGATTACTTATTTTAAGAAATATAATTAATTGTTTTCCTTAAATGCCTGATTTATGAATTATAAATTGTTTAATTACCATTGTGTAAATATTTCACAAGTATATATATATATACAAACGTACATATGTACATACATACATACATATATAAATACGTATGTATATATACATATATACATACATACATACATATATGTATATATACATACATACACATGTATGTATGTATGTATATACATACATACATACATACATACATACATGTGTATGTATGTATGTATAGACATATATATGTGTATATATACATATATATACATACACATGTATACATACACATGTATACATACATATGTATGTATGTATACATATATATGTGTGTGTGTATATATACATATATATGTATATATGTATACACATATATGTGTGTATACATATATATGTGTATACACACATACATACATACATACATATGTATGCATGTATGTATGTATATATGTATGTATCTATGTACACACATACATACATATGTATGTATTTATGTATGTATGTATATACACACATACATACATATACATACATATGTATGTATTATGTATACATACCTACATACATACACACATACATATACACATACACATACACATACACATACATATACACATACACATACATATACACATACACATACACATACATATACATATACATATGTATATATATATATATATATATGTATATGTATATATATACATATACATATATATATATATATATATACATATGTATATGTATATGTATGTGTATATGTGTATGTATGTAGGTAAGTATACATAATACATACATATATATGTATGTATGTATGTACATATGTATATATGTATATGTTTATATACATACATATGTATGTATTATGTATACATACATACATATAGACACATATATGTGTATATATACATATATATACATACACATGTATACATATGCATGTATACATACATATGTATGTATGTATACATATATATATGTGTGTGTATATACATATATATGTATGTATGTATACACATATATGTGTGTATACATATATGTGTATACACACATACATACATACATACATACATATGTATGTATTTATGTGTGTATGTATATACACACATACATACATATACATACATATGTATGTATTATGTATACATACCTACATACATACACACATACATATCTATATACATATATATATATATATGTATGTGTGTATGTATGTAGGTATGTATACATAATACATACATATGTATGTATGTATGTATGTACATATGTATATATGTATATGTTTATATACATACATATGTATGTATTATGTATACATACATACATATATGTATATGTTTATGTATGTATGTATATGTATGTATGTATATATGTACATATGTATATACATACATACATATGTATATATGTAACACCCAAAATTTCAAGTACTAAAAATAAGTCACGAGATAGCTCTTAGTAGGACCCTTCTTATGTGTTATTAGACAAAAGATGTCTTAAGAGTTATTGTTATTAGATCACTTATTATTGTTCCTATCATTGTTATTATATTTATTGTTGTTATTATAATTATTGTTATTAATACCTTAGCATTAGAAATTAGTAGAAATGTTATCATAGAACCCAAAAGAGCATCTAGGGCCTAATAGGAGACGAAAGCCTACTAAGCTACATACCCACCCACATATTATAAGAAAGGAATAGGGAAGGAGAATTAGGTTTAGCCATCAAAAAAATAGAAGAAAAAAGGTAGAGAGAATGAGGAGAAAAAGAATAAGAAGAGAAAGAGGAAGAGGAGGAATAGAAACTAGAGAACCAAAACCCTAGAACTCAACTTTGCATGTCCATAAAGGTGAGTGCCCTCTCCTGTGTTCTTCCTTGTGCTTTATGTTGTTCTTGTTCGTCTATTTATCTTTTTTCCTCCTTATGTCAAAGTTTGGGGATTTGATGGGTGTTGAGAGGATTGTGAAGAAGTAAGGAATTTATAGATTTGATTGACCAATTATCAATGTAGAATAGTGATTAAGAACCTAATTATTTGTTTTGGAGCATTTAGAAACTAAAACCAATAGGAAAAATAAATTAAAATTAGTACCTCGAATCTGCTTGGCAGGATTAGATATCCACCGAGCAACTTTTCTTCAAAAATTGGATTCTGCGTTGGCGCTGTAACACCCCAAATTTCAGGTACTAAAAATAAATCACGAGGTAGCTCTTAGTAGGATCCCTCCCATGTATTATTAGACAAAAGATACCTTAAGAGTTATTGTTATTATATTTCTTATTATTATTAATATTATATTTATTGTTATTATTATTATTATTACTATTATTGTGTTGTGTTGATGTTATTATATTTATTCTTATTATTATTATTGTTATTAATAACTTAGTATTATAAATTAGTAGGAATAATATCATAGAATTCAAAAGAGCATCTAGGCCCCAATAGGGGACTAAAGCCCACTAAGCTATATATTCACCCATATGTTATAAAAAGGGAATAGAGAAGGAGGGTTAGGTTTAGCCGTCACAAAATAGAAGAAGAAAGAAGTTAGAGAGAATGAGGAGAAAAGGGAAGAAGAAGAGGAAGAAAAGGAGGAAGAATAGAAACTGGAGAACCCAAACCCTAGAACTCAGCTTTACATGTCCATAAAGGTGAGTGTTCTCCCTCGTGTCCTTCCTTATCCTTTACGTTGTGTTGTTTATCTATTTACCTTTTCCCCTTCCTTATGCCTAAGTATAGGGATTTGACCTATTTTGAAGGGATTGTGAGTGAATGAGGAATTTATAAATTAGAGTGATCGATTATTAAGGTAGAAGAAGTGATGAAGAATTTAATTATTTATTTTGGAGTATTTAGGAACCAAAGATAATAGGATAAATAATTAAAGTTCATACTTCGTGTCCGCCCGGTGGGATAGATAGCCGTTGGGCGACTTTTTGGAAAAAACTAGATTGTATGTTTACGCCTGGCGCGCGGTCCCGCTGGGCGGGGTGCCATGCCCGCTGGGCGGGTTGGGTTCCGGCGCAGGCCAGCAGGGCGGGTTCTCTGGATCGCCGGGCGGATACGACTTGCTATTCTGTTCTTTGTGTTTATGAGCTCCTTTTGGCAGTGTTTAACTCATTGTTATTTGTTTTTTTCTGCCTTGTTGAGTTTATATTATATGATTGTTATTTACCTTAAAAAAATGAGTGTTATATGAAATTGTGCCAATGTTTCATGATAAAAGTTTATAAAAAGTTGTAAGTATTATATGTGACCATGCATCATAACATTTGAGTTATGTGATAAGGAAAGTATGTAGGAATCTAGCTGGTGAAGGCCGTGATGGGTTGTCTAACTTAGCCTTGGGGGTTATCCGGTTGGAAAAACTCCAATGGTCCATGCTGATCCCATGGAGCCGGGGTGTATTGGCAAAACTAGGTAACCTTGACTAGTCACCGGGGGATATCATGCTAGTTGAGGGTACGAAAGCCGAAGGTATCGGTACCGATGATGCTTCTTATGGCCTGCATTTACTCCTAGTCTATTTTCTAAAAAGTTTAGGTTGGTACCACATGTGCATGAGTAGTAGTTTAGGAACATAGCACACATATGTATCTTGTTGTAGTGTGATATGTTGAAGTGTGCTACGTTGTAATTATGTGAATTCTATGTGACCTTATTTATGAGTGATTGATGTAATGTGTACACATGTAAAAATGTAATTGTTCTTTGTGATGAAATGTTAAATTTGTGGACATGTGATCATATCTTGCACGTGTGTCGTTCCTATTTGATAAAACAAAACGATGTATATGTTTAGTTAGTAGACAAGGAATGTGAAATAATTATATGCTTGTAATTGGAATTGTGTTTGCTACCTTATGGATAAGTGAGAGGCTAGACCTTAAGATAGTGTTATGATGGTTCTAGTTGGATAATAATAGTTGTGAATAAGATAGAGAAAAGGTGAATTCCCTCATGGTGTAATAGAAAGGTATAAGACAAGTAAGAGAGAATAAAATAAGAGTATTTTAGAATGTCTGTAACCTTAGACTTGACCCTAGAGGACAGCTTTGAATATTAAAAGGGAGAAGAGTAAATTCTAAAAAGGGTTTTGGGTAAGAAAGTATAAGTAATGAGGATGAGTTCTTAGGTTAAGAATGAGATAGTAAACCAATATAATAGTTGTGCGAATGAGAGAACAATTAACAGGGAGTATTGACTGTTGAAAGGTATAGATTCGACCATAGGTATGAAGAATTATAAGAGACCTAGTAAGGCTAAAGTCATGAGAGATAAGTGATGAAGGTTGTTTGAGTAAAAGAGTCTGACCTAGCCATAGAACCCTTAGAGCACTCACTGAGACATTATGTCTCACTTCTTTAAGTTTTCCCTTTTTCAGGATACAGGTGAAGACATGTGCAGATAGAGCTTGGAGTCACATGCAAGAAGACGTAGCCTTGTTTATGTAATTATGTGTTTTTTTTTTTATTCTTTATATTTTGTACGACACTTTTGGGTGATAGATGAATTGTATTAGGCATGTATGGTATTTTATTGTATTATTCTTATACGAATATAATTATATTTAAGAGTCGCTTCAACATGTTTTTATGTTTTTAAGTCTTTCCTTTTTGTTCTTAGAAATCTAGACCTAGTTACGGTAATACCCTCTAGGGTGTTATAGGCGTTGGGCGCGCAGGACCCGCTGGGCGGGGTGAAACACCTGCTAGGCGGGTTGGGTCCTGATGCGGACCTACTGGGCGGGGTGCAATACCCGCAGGGCGGGTTGGGTTCTGGCGCAGACCCACTGGGTGAGTTTGCTGGACTGCCGGGTGGATATGACCTTTGTTATTTCGTTCTTTGTGCCTATGAACTCTTTTTTGCAGTTTTTAACTCATTGTCATTTGTTTTTATATGTCTCGTTGAGTTTATATTGTATGATTGTTATTTACCTTAAAAAAATTGAGTGTAATATGAAATTGTGCCAATGTTTCATGATAAAAGTTTATGAAAAGTTGTAAACATTATATGTGACCATGCATCATAACATTTAAATTATGTAATGAGGAAAGTATGTAGGAATCTGGTTGGTGGAAGTCGTGATGGGTTGTCTAAACCTAGCCTTGGGGGTTATCCAGTTAAGAAAACTCCAATGGTCCATGCTGATCTCATTGAGTCGAGGCGTACTAGCAAAACTAGGTAACCCTGACTAGTCACCGGGGGATATCATGCTAGTTGAAGGTGCGAAAGCCGAAGGCATCGGTACTGATGATGTTTCTTATGGCTGTGCATTTACTCCTAGTCTTTTCGAAAAGTTTAGTTGGTATCACATGTGCATGAGTAGTGGTTTAGGAACATAGCATGCATATGCATCTTATTATAGTGTGATATGTTGAAGTGTGCTACGTTGTAACTATGTGATGTCTATGTGACCTTCATAAGCGATTGATGTAATGTGTATATGTGTGATAATGTAATTGTGTCTTGTGATGAAGTGTCAAGATTACGCATATGTGCTCATGTTATGAATATACGTTTGCTTGTTTGATGAAACAAAATGATGCATATGTCTAATTACTAGGCAAAAGATGTAAAATAAATGTATGCTTGTAATTAGAATTATGTTTGCTACCTTAAGGATAAGTGAGAAGCTAGGCCCTAGGATAGTGTTATGAGGGTTCTAGCTAGATAATAATAGTTGTGAATAAGATAGAGAAAGGGTGAATTCCCTCACAGTGTAATAGAAAGGTATAAGACAAGTAAGAGAGAATAAAATAAGAGTATTAAGGTGAGCGTTAAGGGAGTGTCAAGAGTATTTTAGAATGTCTGTGACCTTAGACTTGACTCCTAAAGGACAACTTTGAATATTAAAAGGAAGAAGAGTAAATTCTAAAGAAGGTTTTGGGTAAGAAAGTATAAGTAATGAAGATGAGTTCTTAGGTTAAGAATGAGATAGTAAACCAATATAATTCTTATAAGAATGATGAGCAGTTAACAGGAAGTATTGACTGTTGAAAGGTGTAGACTTGACCACAGGTATGGAGAATTATGAGAGATCTAGTGAGGCTAAGGCCATGAGAGCTAAGTAATGAAGGTTGTTCGAGAAGAAAAGTCTAACCTAGCCGTAGAATCCTTAGAGCATTCACTAAGACATTATCTCTCATTCCTTTAAGTTTCTCCCTTTTCAAGATACAGGTGAAGGCATGGGCGAATGGAGCTTGGAGTCACATGCAAGAAGACGCAGCTTAGTTTACGTTATGTTTTTGTATTCTCCTTTATATTTTGTACGACACCTTCGGGTGATAGATGAGTTGTATTAGACATGTATGTATGGTATTTTATTGTATTTGTAACGACCCAACTGTCGCTACTAAACAACCATACTAAACAGTACACCACATACACCTTATCAGGTGAATAAAATCAAATCATAACATATCCGTATATCAGTCATGCACATCAACTGAGAGATCCACCTATCTCTCCTAGTGCTATACATGCATATCTGTATATCGGTTATCATCATATCATACATAACAATGGGATAACACCAGCTCATATCAAACATATCAAAATATACATCACTAGGGAAGAGGAATACAAAACTCACTCCCTATAGTTGGTCAATCTATACAATCTCATCAAAAGAATATATAAAACTGAATCATAACTAAAACAACAAAACTTGGCTTTCCTAAGCCAAACGTCTCCAGCTCTCGGCTCCATCCTCAGCTCTGAGTCGTCGGACCCACCGAAGCCTCGCCATCTACTCCCACGCTATAGGATGTGATCATCACAGGCACATCAGCCCAACAGCGACAACCAGACAACCAACAAAAACAAAACACGACAAGGGTAAGCTTACTACAACAATGCCATAGCATATGCTTATGGAAATCATCAACAATTCACAACATTCAATCACAAGTATATGGCAGGCCATCATCTATTTAGAGATCTCAACATCTACATACAGATGTACAAGTATAAAGCAATCATTTACATGGAAAAGAGTTCTCAATCCAGAACTCTATATCACAACCAATCCGTCACAACTATATCAATGTATGATGACACAACTCTCGAGAGATTTACAACATATCGGGCAATCAGCTAGGTCTCACCCCTTACTGTGGCCTATCTAAGCACCATTCAGGGATTGCCAAACTCTGATTAGCAGATAAGCTTAGTGGTTTGTCAGGATAAGTGTATGTGGGTGGTGGCTTACCGCGACACAAGGCCTGCATCTCCTTGGCCTCCTGTGGAGTTGCCCATCCACTCATCCCCGAAGGCCCATCGTCAGCTACCCCACGTCTTATCCAGCATTAGGTTGGAGGCCTATCTGAGTACCAACTCTAGTCACCATCCAACTTACGTTCCTATCTGTACCACGACATAAGGTTCATCGTCAGCTACCTTAGCCGCCAACTATGCATGAATGCATGTACTACACACCATCAACCACTCAACCACAACCAATAAACATACAACATATATATGTATATCAATACAACCAGTGGCAAAGAGGTCCATCGTCAGCTACCTCCCATGACCACTCACACCATACTACAACCAATAAACATACAACATATATATGTATATCAATACAACCATCAACTCAACTACAACAGTCATCATATCATGTATATGTATCAACATATCAACATAACACCACGTGGCCTACTCAGCACCACCTGTGGTCCAACAGTCACCATCAACCCCATGCATGCCTAATTCGGCCTCTTGCATGGTCAACAGGTAAGGCCCTATCCAAGCAGCCCACCTCATGAGAAACCTCATACACATCAAGTGGAGGTCCTATCTAAACAACCTTCCACTTCACAACCAAATCCAACAATCAACTACAATTACAAAATCAAAACCTTCTTTGAAAACCATTTGGAAGATTAACAACCTTGAAATTCATAAAATTTCACAATTTGAGATGAAAACTTTAAAATCTAAAATAATACATTCAGTTCTGGAATAATAGATTATGTACTGTAACAACAGATTATGTACTGTAGCAACAAATTATGTTTTTTTAACAGTAAATAATCGATTGTCCTACTGTATAATCGATTATTTCCAAAACCGAGTCACAAAAACAGTTTTCTGGAGTAGTACATAATCGATTATCAGATGCTCATAATCGATTATTTCCAAAACCAATCACAAAAATAGTTTTCTAAAACTCCAGATAATCGATTATCAGCTACCCATAATCGATTATCTGCGACGATTTTCGAAAAAAAATGTAATTTTCAACAGAGAAATTCGAACTTTTCAACCAAATAACATAGATTTTCGAATTAAAAGTGTTCCAACAACCTCAATCCACCTTAACCAAGTTCATACAAATTAAATCATACAATCAATTCAACATTTCATCACAAAATCATCAATTTCTCATCCAAATCTCAAAATTTCTCCTTCAAAACCCATTTTCACCCAAATCCAACAAAATAGCAACATCCACAGAGATTCAACCGATGATAAGGTAAGAAATCAACATACCAACAATTATTAACACAAAATAACCGATTTCTAAGCTTCCCTTACCTCTAAAAGTTCCTGAATTTGAATTTAGGTTCTTTGAGAATCCGATGTTCTTGAGCCAAAATCTTCCACATATTGATTCTTCCTCTTATCACAATCACTAAGTCGAGCCCAAAATCCTCTACTACCTTTGCTAACTTGAGAGATTCTAGAGAGAGATTGAGAGAGAATTGAAGAGAGAGAAATTGTAGAGAGAGAAAGAAAATGGGAGAATGAGGGTTTCCTCCCTCCCTTTCCTTTATATACCCGATCTCCTCGGAGCTCTCACACGGACTTTTGGCCAACTGAGGCCCAAACCTCACCAAGCCACTTCCTTTATCTCAAAACTGGTCTAACTTAACCGTTTTCTCTCAAAAATTCAAAATCATTCTCACAACATATCCAAATTGGCTCAAGCACATATCTCAAACTTCCTAAATTCAAACCATAATTTCAAACCAATAACTCACAACCATCATCACATACAACTAACACCACACAACAACAATCAACAACAATCTATTTATTTGTTTTAAACACCATAATCACATATTAATTTTCACTTTTAGTTATTAAACCACTAAATCATGCATTAAGAAAATCACAGCTGTTACAGTATTATTCTTATATGAATATAATTATATTTATGAGTCGCTTCAACATGTTATTTCTATGTTTTAAAGTCTTTCTTTTTTTTGTTCCTAGAAATCTAGACCTAGTTACGTAATATCCCTTAGCGTGTTACAACATACATATACACATCGCGCGCGCGCGCGCGCACACACACACACACACACACACACACACATATATATATATATATATATATATATATATATTAACTTAGTTATACCTAGAGATGGTTATAGAGTAAGTCTCTGTAATATGAGGCAGAGACATCAAAGAGAGAATGTATTAGGACTCGAGTGAAATGAGACCAGGAAAAGTCTCTGCTCCAAATTTTAAAGTAATGAGTAAGGAAATGATAAGTTAGTGAGTAATGTGATGTGAGGGACATGCAATGACATGACACTCTGCATGGAAAGCCACAATTTGGTATGCTAAGGAATGAAAGGTAGGGACCCACTTATGGAGATCTCGGGGATAAGGTATCAAGTGGTGACGGTTTCAATGGCAAGGGTAGCGCCCTTGAGTTGGGATATTCGCCTAAACAAGCTTGATAACCCAGACAACTGCTTCGCATTCCAGGATTAGTGCGAAAGTATTCCTCTATATAGGGCGGTGGTTATACTAAACTGTTTCTCTATTCCTCAATGACGATAAGGAATATATCATGTGATGATATTGAGAGAGGTATATGTATTCCTAATCACTTTTGGTTCTGTTGAGAACTATTACTCATAAATGGGAAATATGAATTCATACAAAGTCAGGGTAGTCTAATGCAACTTAGAAAAAACCCTAGGTTCCCTTTTTTGTTATTGTCAGCTATGTTTTATTTGTATTTTATGGTAGGATTTCCTGCCACTCATACGAAAGTGATTTTTAGAACGAAATCACCTCACTCCTCTATTTTTATTTCATGCATGATTGATCGTGGTTATTGAAGTTGGCGATGACAGTTCTCTTTAACCTACACATAGAGTATCACGATGAGAGGACATGGGTATATCATGAGGATATTGACTATCTCACCTACATTGGCCTAATGGCGGTTACCTTTCTGTGTCCTATCCTAGGCGTACCTATGCCCATTATGACTTTTGTTATATCGATTTCTGTGGCAACGACTTTGCCGCCAAACTTTTAGTATGCACCTCCTACTCTGCCATCACCGCCTGAGGATCTAGCAATCTGTTGCGTTGCACCCTTCGTGAATGTGCACCCACTTCTTCCTAAGTTGCTAGCAGTAGAGGCACCAACTACAGATGGACAGATACCTGCAGAGGAAGATGGATTACTTATAGAGGTGGTCTTAGCTGAGTCCCCCATAGACTCCCCTATGGTTGATTACTAGGTGGGGATGGCTAATGGGTGGCACACTTCCCCATCATCCTCCTCCCATGGACTTGAGTCACCTCACGAGGTACCCAACGGGCAAGCTTATCATGTCGCAATAGACTACTTGAAGGACACTCCCACTAATGGGATTTGTAGGCCCTGTTTGATGGCCTTTTCTTTTTGTACATGGGGTAGGGTAGATCAACACTACTCTAAGTAGGACTTTTTTGATGTATATACTGGGGGAAGGTAGTGTTTATTTTGGATGTACATTTTGACTTTCCCTATATCCCAGTTATTTCCCTTTTGTATTTCAGTTGACTACTATGTATTTACAAATTACGATGTACTACAATGCATATATATAGATAGATCTTATCTTTTTATCTTCTACTACCATTTCTAAATTCTGTTATACTTACAGTTTTTCTACTTTAAAAAGTTTCAAAAAGACAATCAAGCGTAAATCAAAACAAAAAGAATTTACTTGCATTTTCATCAACTCAAACTTAACAACTAATATAATTATTTGATTAATACAGGTTATATCCAATGTGAATGGGTGTCACATGAGAAGTTTGCTCTCTGTAAAAGATTTTCTTATAAGGGTATTCGAATACTTCTTCAAGGTATTTGATTACTTAACCCTAAAGGTGAAAAATAACATTTTCTAAAGTATTCCAAGACATTTCAAAAGGATTTAAGCATGGGAATACTTTATAAGCAATATAAAACCATTTTAAAATAGCATATATCAAGTTAAAACCATTTTCAAAAACATTTTCACAAAATCAAGGGAAAAACCAAATTGCCAAAGCACACATGCACTCAATGATTAGCACAACTACCCAAAAGAATAACCTAGGGCATTTAAAGTTAATAAGAAATAATGAATACAACTCAAATGGAATACAATGAAAAAGAGATCAAATCATCAAAACACAAAAATATCCAAATGGAGAGCTCATGCATAAACATATAGATGTAGCATCATCCTCTTCATTGCATGATTATCTACATTTCCAACCACTTGTCTTCAACCTAGGTTTATATCCCCCTTAAATGTCATGTTGACCTTATTTCGTTAAGCTTCGACTCTTAATCTTTGATGACAAAGTCATAACCTCTTTATTGAAATTAGTCACAAGTGTATATGTTTTGGTTTTCGTTTTAATTAATGACAATTGTTTGAGTTATTGGAATCCTTCTGAATTCCTTAGTAAAATGTAGAATCCATCTATTGTTAATAGTTAGCATATCGTTTAAACAATTCTTAAAATCAATTTAGTCTTAGTAACATTGTTGTTACTAAGCGAAGCAAGGAAATAAGGCAAGAACTTGCAAAGATACAACTGAACTGAAAGCGAACATATGATTGAACCTAACATAATGCAGCTAGGAGAAAGCCTTAATTATGTCATATACCTAATCAAAATGAAGGATCGTAGGATAAAACAACTTTAGGGAAAAAAAGATATCATTAGTGAAGGTGATATAGAGTCAAAGCAATGTCAAATATGCTACTTAGGAACTAGAGAGCAAAATGAAGGACCTCTACCCTCAAATGTTTATAGGTAAGTAAATTTTAGTGATGAAATTCTTAAAAGGAAGGGATTATTATTACACCTCTACCTTATGTTATAACCATTTTTCTATTTCTTCTAATTTTATTTTTGGACAATCAAATAGGAATCTCAAAATTCTTATTTCCCCGGTTGCATTTAGAATTTCGAGAACTATTTGATTGTAATTTTTAATAAATTTTTCAGTTTAGGGCCCGAAAAAGTGTAAAAATGACAATCACATCCTGAATTTTCTGTGAAAAGGGTTAACACACAAATAGGTTTAAATAATGATAAAAAGTCATTTTGAGTTTAGAATAATGTTTTACATATCAAAATATAATTTTGAGAAATTTTTAAACTTTTAATACAAAATACCCTTAGTTTATTACAAAGTCAAACCAATATCTTTTTTTGATGTTCAAAAATAATGAAAAAAATTATCTAAGGCATATTTTCATGTGAATAATTTATTTTTATATTTATTGTGAAATTTTCAGATTTATTTAATTAAAAATGGAATTAATGATAATTTTTGACTTAAAAATATATTTTAATTAATTAAAAATTTGGAGAAAATATGTAAAATTATTTTTAATTTCTAGAAATATTTCAGGACCTTAATTTTACATTTTCAATAAGTATTAAGGTCATTTACGTTGAATTAGTGCATGAATTAATTGAATTAGTGAAATAGGATTAATTAGTATTAATTATTTTTAATTGATAAAATTGAATAAAACACAGTGTAATCACTACACATTGTAGCACGTCTAGCACTGTAAGTGCAAAGACTAAATTGAAACAATCTAATTAAAGTTAGGTGTTTAAAATAAAAAAATTGAAAATTGAAATAGAAAACTTAAGAAGTAAGTTAGAAGTTTCTAGACTAGTTTTAATTTCTACATGGGTTTCCAATAATCTAACTACATAGCAAACTAGCTACTAATCTAACTAAATAGCAAACTAAGTTATGGGTCGAGTTACTTAGGGAAAGGGATTACATTATTTATAGATAATGTTAATTAAATTAGATTAAGCAAAAACAACTTACTACATCATCTTGATTACATCACACTAATGACATCATTCCCATTTATAAAAACCCAAAATTTCTCTTCTCCCTTCATTTTTTGTGTGATGGCTAGAATTCCTCACTGCCTAAATCCTTTCTATTTGATTTTTTTCTTCTCCTCTCCAAGAGTTAAATCACTATTCCCATCACCTCTTACACTAAGGTCAAGCTTAGGCCACCATTCCTTACCTTCCAAGACCACCATCTCTTCATCCTCTACTACTAAATCTTCTTGATTCTCCAAAGGTATAGAGGGAAGGGTGTAACTCCCCAAATTTTCGGTACTAGAAATAAACCACAAGGAAACCCTTATTAAGACCTTTCCAATGTATTATCGGATAAAAGACGCCCAAAGATTTATTATTATATATATATTTTTATTCCTATTGTTGTTATTGCTATTATTATTACTACTACTACTACTACTACTACTACTACTATTCTTCTTGTTGTTATTATTAGTATTATTATTATGACTGTGGTGGCTGGTACTATTATTACTATTATTGTTGTTATTACTATAATAATGTTATTATTATTAGGATTATTATTGTTATTAATATCTTAGTGCTAGAAATTAGTAGGAATGAGGTAATAAGACCCAAGAGAACATCTAAGGCCCAATATAGGACTTAAGCCAAGTGAGCCACACAACCCACCCATGTGTTATGAGAAGGGAATGGAGAAAGAGAGTTTAGGTTTAGCCGTCAAAAAATAGGAGAATGAAGAAGTTAAAAAGAATGAGAAGAAAATGAAGAAGAAAAGGAGTAGAGATCGGAGAACCCAAGCCCCATAACTCAACTTTACATGTCCCTAAATGTGAGTGTTTTCCCCCCTTGTCCTCCCTTACCCCTTAGATTATGGTTCGTACCTCTGTTTACCTTTTTCCCTTTTTATGTATAAGTTAGGGATTTATTGGATTTTGGAGAGATTATGTATGACTAAGAATTTATAGAGTAGATTAAGTGTTTAGAAGTGTTTTGAGAATGATTAGTGTGTCTTGGAGTGTTTGGCGACCATGGATGGACTTAAGATGTGCAAAATAGCATTCTTTATGATTTGATAATTTTCGAGTCAGCACTAAGTGCCAAATTTGATGCTAACCGTGAGAGAGGAAAATAGCTACTCTAGAGATGAACATTAGAAATAAAGTTATATATATATTTCTTTTATGGTAATAGCATTTATGATAAATGGTCATAGATGCCTTAAGTGTTAATAATAATAGTTACCTTTATATTAAAATATTATAGAAATAGGATAACAGGACCTAGATGAGGAGCTAAGGCCTAGGGCTGGCCAAAGCCCATGAAGCCTACTCACACACACATGGTTTAAGAGAAGAATAGAAGGAAGAGTTAGAGAAAGAAACAGAAAAGAAAAGAGAAAAGAAGAGAAAAGGAAGAGAGGAAGAAAATAGAAACAGAAGAAGAGCGAAGATCCCTAAGCCCAAAGCTCATCTTCATGCATCCTCGAGGTGAATGCTTTCTTCTTATCCTCTCCTACCCTTTGGATTAGTGTTTGTCTCCCTTTTTCCCTATTTTGAGTTTGAACCTTAACAAAAGGGGATTTTGGGATTTTCATGGTTTTGTATGATTGATGAGTTGTTTAATGTTGGGTTGATGTTTAAAGGCATTAAGAATCATTCTTGAACTATTTATGATGAATTTGGGCTTGTGGGGAGGTCATAATTAGCCTAGAACGCATAGAAATAGCGAAAATTGCGTGAGCCACACTGTGGCTGAGCAAAAATTGTAATTTTGCTGAGCAAGAAAAAGTCTAGCACAACAAAAATACCTCTAGAGATAGGTCTAGAAAGCTTATGTAGGCTTGCTAAGCGAGAATACACCTCGTTGAGCGAAAATACGACTTCAGAAGGGGTGTTTTTCATTTGCTTAGCGAGACAAACACTGGCTAAGTGAAAAGGGCTCTAGGAACCAAGTCTAGAAGCAATATGCCCAATTGCTGAGTGAAATCCTCATTTGCTAAGCAAAGATACACCCTTAGAATGTAAGGTTTGGTGTGGTGGCACCTTTGTTTTCTATGCTTGTTTCTGGTATGTTTGTCATTGGTTGTTATGTTGTGTTTCAATGTTTGATGACGATTGCTTGAATAGTTGTAATATATTGTATTCATGTGATTGTTGCATTTGCCTGAGATAGTTTTTAGGTAACGATAAACCCTATGTAATAAGACACTTGATATACTTAACACATTAACAGATGCCTCATTAGCAAAAGATGAGGAATTTCCCCTAAGTTTATGAAAGTTATTTTATGAAACGAAAACATATGTTTCTAAAGAAAGATGTAACACCCCAAATTTTAAGTACTAGAAATGAACCACGAGATAGTTTTTAGTAGGACCCTTCCCATGTGTTATTAGACAAAAGATGTCTTAAGAGTTATTGTTGTTATATTTCTTATTATTACTGTTTCTATTGTTATTAATATTATATTTATTGTTGTTGTTGTTATTATTATTATTATTATTATTATTAGTGTTATTGTTATCGACACCTTAGTATTAGAAATTAGTAAGAATGTTATCATAAAACCCAAAAGAGCATTTAGGGCCCAATAGAGGACTAAAGCCCACTAAGCCACATATCCACCCACATGTTATAAGAAGAGAATAGAGAATGAAGGTTAGGTTTAGCCGTCACAAAATACAAAAAGAAAGAAGTTGGAGAGAATAAGGAGAAAAGGGAAGAAAAAGAGGAAGAGAAAAAGAAGGAATAGAAAACGGAAAACCTAAGCCCTAGAACTCAGCTTTGCGTGCTCCCAAAGGTGAGTGCTCTCCCTCGTATTCTTCCTTATCCTTATGTTGTTCTTGTTCATCTATTTACCTCCCCCCCCCCCCCCCTCCTTATGCCTAAGATTAGGGATTTGATGGGTTTTGAGGGGATTGTGAGGGAATAAGGAGTTTATAGATTAGATAGTATTTTGGCGACTTTTCTTCAAAAATTGGATTCAGCGTTGGTGCTAGGCGCGTGGACCCGCTAGGCGGGGTGGGTCTTGACGCGGACCCGCTGGGTGGGGTGCAATACCCGCTGGGCGGGTTGGGTTCTGGCACAGACCCGCCGGGCGAGGTTTCCGTCTTGACGGGCAAATACTACCCTTGCTATTCTGTTCTTTGTGCTTATGAACTCTGTTTTGCAGTTTTTAACTCATTTTTATTTGTTTCTTTTATGCCTTGTTGAATTTATAATGTATGATTGTTATTTACCTTTAAAAATACTGAGTGTGATATGAAATTATGCCAGTGTTTCATGATAAAAGTCCATGAAAAGTTATAGGCATTATATATGACCATGCATCATAGCATTTGAGTTATGTGATGAATAAAGTATGTAGGAATCTGGTTGGTGGAGACCATGATGAGTTGTCTAACCCTAGCCTTGGGGGTTATCCGGTTGGGAAAACTCTAATGGTCCATGCTGATCCCATGGAGCCGGGGCGTACTGGCAAAGCTGGGTAACCCTGACTAGTCGTTGGGGGATATCATACTAATTGAAGGTGCGAAAGCCGAAGGCATCGGTACCGATGACGCTTCTTGTGGCTGTGCATTTACTCCTAGTCTACTTTTCGAAAAGTTTAGATTGGTACCACATGTGCATGAGTAGTGGTTTAGGAACATAGCATGCATATGCATGTTGTTATCATGTGATATGTTGAAGTGTGCTACAATTGTAATTATGTGAAGTCTGTGTGACCTTCATGAGCGACTGATGTAATGTGAACATGTGTGAAAGCGTAGTTGTGTCTTGTGATGAAGTGTCAAGATTATGCGTATATGCTCATATTATGAATGTATGTATGCTTGCTTGATGAAACAAAACAATGCATACGTCTAGTTACTAGACAAAAGATGTGAAATAAATGTATGGTTGTAATTAGAATTGTGTTTGCTACCTTAACGATAAGTGAGAGGCTAGGCCCTAAGATAGTGTTGTGAAGGTTCTAGTTAGATAATAATAATTGTGAATGAAAAACAGAAAGAGTGAATCCCCATATAACGTAATAGAAAGGTATAAGACAAGTAAAAGAGAACAAAATAAGGATATTAAGGTGAGTGTTAAGGGAGTGTCAAGAATATTTTAGAACGTCTATGACCTTAGACTTGACCCCTAGAGAATAACCTTAAATATCAAAAGGAAGAAGAGTAAAATCTAAACATGAAGGGTTTAAATACTAGAGAGTGTTTTGGGTAAGAAAGAGTTCTTAGGTTAAGAATGAGATAGTAAGCTTGTATAACAATTGTCAGAATGAGAGAGGAGTTAACAGGAAACACTGATTATTGAAAGGTGTAGACCCGACCATAGGTATGGATAATTATGAGAGTCCTAGTGAGGCTAAAGCCATGAAAGATAAGTGATGAAGGTTGTCCAAATAAAAGAGTCTAACCTAACTGTAGAGTCCTTAGACCACACACTGAGACATTATGTCTCACTCCTTTAAGTTTCCCCTTTTTCAGGATATAGGTGAAGACATGTATAGATTGAGCTTGGAGTCATATGCAAGAAGATGTAGTCTAGTTTATAATATTTTCTTGTTTTCCTCTTTATGTTTTGTATGACACCTTCGAGTGATAGATGAGGTATATTAGGCATGTATGGTATTTTATAATATTATTCTTACATGAATATAATTGTATTTATGAGTCGCTTCAACATGTTGTTTCTATGTTTTCAAGTCTTTCTTTTTTTGTTCTTAGAAATCTAGGCTTAGTTTTGGTAATACCCCTTAAGGTGTTACAAAAGATGTTTTAAAAGGAAAGCTACACTTTCAAAGAAAAGTACCACCTTAGTAACATTAGGACCTCCCCGGTACTAGTTATGTTCGAGTCGCACCCTCGACATGTTGGAACCAAAGATGTTGGAGTGTCTAGTCCCTCATGTTTTGAAGATAACGAACTTATTAAAGTTTAAGTTTCTATTTTGATATTAACGAAATTACAGTGTCTAATCTCATGGCAGCCAACGCGCCAATCTCAACGAGCGTCCAAAACTCATATATAATGGACGTCCAAGAGTAAGTCTCATTTATGGACTTTGTGTCTTAAGTTTTAGACATTTATTCTAAATGCGTCTAGACGTAAGGTCACTAACGGCTATGTTTCCTATGTTTGTCCAATCTACACATCTTTCATATATATATATATATATATATATATATATATATATATATATATATATCTCGAAACTAATGCTTTACCATTCTAAGAATGTAACGATCAATTATTTCAACCATTAATTGGTACACAGAAACTTTCTAGTGCAATAGCACAACATTTCAAAAAGAAAGAAATCAACTTCCCTAGCTGCCAAGCCAAATGAAGAATGTTCAGAAATGCAGACCGTCAACATAGTCTTGCACCTTCCTTTTTAGTGCAAGCTCAAAAGTTGCTTTTCTGGAAACTCGATATGTGTACCTTTTTCTTGAAGAATGGAGCCAAGTCAGCTATGTCTTAAAAAAATGGCTACATCTCACAAAAAGCCATATATATATATATATATATATATATATATATATATACTAAAGAAGAAGAAAAAATAGCACAACGAATCAAGCACGAACATAAAAACGCTAATTACTTTCTTATGCGTCCACTTGACGATAGTTCAAATATCTTTGATACGTTACTTGTATTAAGCTTAATCGTTTATATCCTCACGTTGTTAGTTGATCTTTATTTGTAATCAACTATACTTGTTGTGAAAGCCTGGAGAGGCTTAGTGAAAAAGAATACTTGGGTTGGTAAAGCAATATGGGGTGATTGCATTGTAAAGTCTGAAGAGGCCATGAAGAATACTTGTAACCTAAGGTTGGTTAGTGGATACCTTATGGGTGAAGGGACTGGACGTAGCTTAAGTTTGAGTGAACCAGTATAAAATTTCTTGTGTTCTTGTCTCATTTCCCTTTTGCTCAAAACGTTTTTGAACTTGTTTATCAAATTGAAAAAGTTTTTATAGGCACAATTCAACCCCCCTTCTTGTGAGAATCTTTCTTTTTCACGACATACTATAGTGTGCAAACCACAGTGAGGATTCTGAGGTTACCAAAGAGAGATGAGGTTATATACAACTCTAGATGAGTTGTAAGAGAAGAAGGGCTAGGAGGCCCAAGGTATTAAGGGAAGGGACTGTCATCATTCAAATACTAGACAACATTCTTCCTTAATGAAAGAACGAGTTCTTCAAGAACATAGAGAGGAACTTCTTCGATAATGGAAAGTAATTCAACCACTTGGACTAGTGGTTGGTTAAAAGGTCGTAACAAGATGGACACCTCTTAACGGCTAGAGCTCAGCCCAAGAAAAGATAGGAGACTATCAAAACCTAATAATAAATATAAGAAGATCCACATCAAGTAGAAACAAAACTAGGACGTGTATAATGTGAATGCCTACGTGAGGCATGTTTATTACCTTGTGGGGCATATGATGATATGCATGCCTAGTCATAGGTGAGTCGATTTAAGTCTAAACTAGGAAACTTATGTACTTAGTGAGGACACAGTTTATGATAGATGCTAACTAATGGGTATACGAGGGGTTTACCCTAAGTAAAGTTTATGTATAATTCCTAAAAGGGCAAGAAAAAATAAAGGTAAGGTAAGAAAAGGAAATGTCAATCCTCACCTAGTGTCATGGAAAATAAAATATCTAGAGAAAGTAATCAAGAGTGTGAAATTCTCATCAAAGCGATGGGGAGACAATTGTCTAGTGTGGGGAAAATAGTACGGGTAAAGAGACTCGGGGCTGAGGCCCACTAATAATTAGCAAGCCCTATGTTGAGCATAGTTATAAGAATAAGAACCAAAGAAGTAAAGGACTAAAGGTTTTAGTAAGAGGTAAAACCATGAAAGTAAGAAAATAATCTTTAGGATAGAGGGTCAGCTATAGTCCTTAAAGCACTCACTGAGACATTATGTCTCATTCCTTTAAGTTTTCATGCTTTTATAGGTTGAGTAGGTGAATTCCTTTTGGAAGTAGCTTAGAGCATGGAGCTTGGAGCCACTATCTGAGGAAAAGCTTATAGTTTTAAACCTCCCAATGTGTGGGAGTTAGTTTATGTTTTGTGCTTATTCTGTTCATGTGTTGTACAACACACAAGTGCCTAGAGATTTGTATTATTTGTTTTAAGTATGTTTACGTAATTAACATTTAAGTTTTAGATTTTGCGTAGTTTTCTCTAATATTCTTATATTCTAAACTTTCATGTTATAAAAATATAAGCACGCAAAAGGTAATACACCTTAGGGTGTTACACTAAGCATGAGAATACCGATGAGTTCCCTACATAAGTGGCATTAAACATTGATAAATGCCATTTTTACGTACTTTTTAGGTGTATATTTATGCAATTACTTAAGACTTGAATTGACTCCAATATTTACCAAATGTAAGAAAATTAGATCATTAGTGAGACTCATTGAATTTGAACATGTTACTATTGATCTCCTATCATTTTTTTACAGGGTTTGAAGAAATAAAATTAGAGCTGCCAGATGGAGTTTTGCTTACATGAATTCCCTGAGCGAGCATGACCTTCGCTTAGCGAATACGTGGGCTCTAGAGAAAAGGGAGTTCTGAAGTTGAAGGATTCACTCAACGATAGTGATTTTTGTTGAGTGAAATTTAGGCCTTAAAGCTATAAAATTAAGGATTTGCTGAGCGAAGGGTATACTCGCTCAGTGAAAGTAGCCAGCTCATTTAATGAGAACACAAAGGTGGCATTAGGGGGAGGGAAAAAAATGTAACACTCTTTTAATTTTAAATATAATTCATATTAATTTAAGTTGATGAAAATGTGAGAATTTTTTTTTAATTCTATAAAAGAAAATTTCTAAATTTAACAGAATTTGGAAATAGAAGTGAAATGATAAAAACTGCTTATGTATATATATATATCAAACGGTACATCATGGTTTGAGTAATACATAATAGTCAGAAAACAAAAGTACATCGAAAGACATATACTACCTAGCCCAATATATACATAAAAAGATCCTATATAGAGCAGTATTTATCTATCCTATCCCTTATACAAAAAGGAAATACTATAGCTCTTCAGGTCCTCCTCCATTGAGATGTTCTCTATCTCGTATTCAGCATCACAGAGCGTTAATGTTGTCTTCAATAATCACGATCAATCATACACAGAAGAAAATAATGGAGTGAGGTGTTTTGTTCTAAAATCACTTTTACATGTACGGTAAGAAATCTACCATAAAACAAAGATAAAATACAGTTGACAACAAAAGGGATCCCAAGGTCATTCTAAGTTGTATCAAACTATCCTTGACTAGGTATGGATCCATACTTCCCATTAGTGGGTAATAGTTCTCAACAGAACCTAGGAAGTGACTGGGAGTACATATACCTCTCTCAACATCATTACGTGGTACAGTCCTCATTATCATTGAGGAAAATAATAGTTAGGATATCCATTTATAGATGTATACTCTTAAACCAATCCTGGAATGCTTAGCAGTTGTTGGGGTTATCGAGCTTGGTCAGGCGAATATCCTGGCTCAAGGGTGCTACCCTGGCCATTGGGACCTTCACCACTTGATGCCTACCCCCAAGACCTTCGCAAGTGGGTCCCTGCCTTTCATTCCTCAGCGTACCAAATTGTAGCTTCCCTAGTAGGGTGCCATGCCACCGCATGTCACTTGCTTTACATTACTCACTAAACTATCAATTCCTAACTTCTCAAGCAGAGGTTTCCCTGGTCTCAATTAATTTGAGCACCAGTACAATCAACATTTCTGCCTTATTTTACAAAAATTACACAATACCAAAATTTTAACAAAATAACAATTTAGTAATCATATAAAATTTTAGTAGAATAACGACATAGTAATTATAATTTAATTACTAAAATTTTGGCAGAATAACAACTAGATAAATATATTTTAATTTTCTAAATTTGAGCAGAATAACAGTTTAGCAAGTGCATTTTAATTTTCTAAAATTGAACAGAGTAATAGCTTAGCAAGTATAATTTAATAATTTAAATTTGAGTAGAGTAACAATTTAGTAATTATGATTTAATAGTATAAATTTGGGCAGAGTAACAACTTAGCAAAAATTAAATTTTAACATTAAACAATAATAACAATAAAAAACTTAAGCCTAAACGGGTTTAGGGGAAAACCTTTCCTACCAACATGCAAAGTGACAGTAATTTAGCACCAATCCCACTCCCCCCATTACCTCTAAAGTGGTTGATGAAGAGAATGGAATTATTGGCGCAGAGCTTCTAGGAGGAGAGATTCTACTAGTTGAAAACTAGCAAAATTTTAACATAAAAACTAAATAAGAGAAATTTCTAGAGAGAGAAGATTTTAGAGAGAGAGGCTCTCTAGCTTATGGAGGAGAAGGATGGTGAAAATCTTCTCCATGGATGGTGGTATTTATAGAGGAAGAGGGGGCTTAGGTGTCACACCATTTTACATCATCCATTATGTCACTATTATGTCATAAATCCAATTTTTATTTATTTTTAATCCAATTTAGGGACACATATCCCAAATAGGTGGTGAATCACCTATTTTAGGGTTGGGGACGTGCTCCACCAGCTGTCCCAAGCCTCCATGTGTCAAATTTTATCTGTAGGTGAATTAACCAGTACTGATAAAAATGCCTAAACTTGAAAAATTAGCTTTTAATATCAAAATAATGCATTTTAATGCAAAACTGGACAAATACATTATTTTTCATCAAAAATAAATTTCTAATAATAAATTTTAATTTTTATTAATTTATTTCAAATTATATGTATTTATTTTGTATTTTTAAGCTAGAAAATCCATTTTAATTCAATAAATACCAAAATTTTTATGAAAATTATAAAATTAAATATTTTACCCATAAGTAAACTAAAATTACTATTTTCTTCCTTTTTGAATGTCAAACCAGTACTGGCTGGCTTATAAGACACTTAGGGGTAATTTGGTCATTTTACACAAGAATTCCAGAAAATTCTCAAAAAATTTCCAAAATTATATTTTAATATATATGAAATAATTCCAAGCTCAAATTGACATTTTAATGTCAATGGAATCTTTTCCTCATGACAACCCTTAATATTGAGAAGTAGGGACAAAATTGTCATTTTCTAATTTTTTCGGGCTCTGGCTCGGAAAAATTATTAAAAATCATGATTAAATAGCTTTTGAATTTTTGAGCTAAATGGTGGGACTCATAATTTGGAAATTCCTTCCTGATTTTTCAAAATTGCATTGTCAAATATAAAAAAAGTTGAAGAATTGAAATAGGATTGTTATATTTTTCACTACTTTTCTTTCAAAATAAAATTTTTATAATGAGAGATACTTAATATAAAATTTTCAAAATATTTTGAGGTCAAAAAGTCTCTAGTTGGTTCCCACAGTTAACTAGGGGTATTTTTGTCATTTTACAAAAATTATCTCAATAAATTCTAGAAAAATATCTAAAATTATTATTAATTATTCTAAATACATTGATGACTTTAAAACATTTTTTAAACATACAAAATAATTTAATATATAAAAGTAGGGTTGTTACAAAAAACATCAAAGACTCTCTCTCTGTCTCTCTCTTTGTTAGGGCGGCTCATTCTCTCAACATTTTACAGACCTTGAAAAAGTTGGGAAGATCTCCAAAGACCTCCAATCTATTTTCTTCATCTTTTTTTGGCTGCACCTCTACATCATGAGTAGCTGGATTTACCCTAGTTGGGGTTTGATGTAGCTAAACATACTTTCATGTATACTTTGTAATGACCCACCATCGCTACTAGACAACACTACCATACAACAAAAGCCATAAAATTGAGGAACTTAACAAGGCTACTTCATTGCGTATGAAATAAATAATGATTCATCAATATTGATACATCATACAGGAGGTCATCATCCTTCCACTTAGTCAACATTATAATACATATACATATAGATCATGAATCAATAAAACAAGCGTGTCAATAACACCACCAAGATATACATATGTACGAGGGAGGTGGATCTGCTGAAGTCTCACCATCTACTCCCATGCTAAAGGACGTAATCATCACAACCAACTAACACACAATGACAACAATAGCAACCACAATAAAACAGCAAGGCAAGGGTAGGCTAACTCAACAAACAACATAACATATTATTAAGTCATCACTAATTCAACGCATTCACTTGCACGAATACAAACATACAATTGTATGATAAAGGTTTCACAACTCAAAATCCACATAATGCGACAAATTCTATCAATACCATGTCAAGCATGATGACATGACTCTCGAGAGATTTACAACACTTTGGGCAACCCACCAAGTCTCCCCTAGCATGGCATCAACAACACCTAATTCTGTGCCTCCCACCATTTAGGAATTGCCAAACTCTAATCTATGGATAGGATTATATGAACTGTTGAGATAAGTATATATGGGTGATGACTCATCGCAACTTAAGGTTTGCACTACCTTGGCCCATTCACTCATCCCCGAATGCCCATTAATCCAACCTTAGTCTCATCCAGCACTAGGTTAGAGGTCCGTCTGAGCCTCAGCTCCTGTCAACCAACCAACTTCTATGTCTGCCCACACCACGGCTTGAGATCTACCAACTACAACCTCAGCCGACAACACATGCATGAAATGTATGTACCATAGCACAACATCAATTCATTGTCAACCAGTTAATACATATAAAGCAACAACACCATGTAGGCTCAGCTAAGCACCACACATGTCCAGACAACTACTACCAACCCCATGTAGGCCCAAATCTAGCCCGTGCATGGCCAATAGGTGAGGCCCTATCTAAGCAGCCCACCCCTTTGGAAAGTCTTGTAACAACAACATAACACAACAAATGGAAGCCCTATCCAAGCAACCTTCCACTCAATTTACGTTTCCAACGATTCTCATATTAAACTCACACTAGGAGTCCTTTTCAACCTATATTTAATACAATTAAAATCCTAAATTATACAATAACAGTTTACCCTACTCGTTAGTGATCCATATGCTCACGCAGCGAACATCCACTCTAGAGAGTACCCCTCTTTGTCTCCAAGGTTCTCGCTCAGTGACAACAGGGGTCGCTTAGCGAATTCATTTTAGGGACTTTCCACATTTTCTTTCGAACATAATTCGCTAAGCGAGTTTCTTGCTCGCTTAGCGACCAACCGCTCCAGAAAGCAACAGATCTTTAAAACCTATCCCTTGTTGAGTGAATAACATACTTGCTTAGCGGAAGACTAGAAACAAAGAGCACCAACTCTCTAAGCAATATGAGCTGCTTAGCAGGCCAAATTCTTGCTCAGCGAATTTGTCCCAGGCATTTTGGAAGGCCCATTACTCGCTCAGCGAATCTCCTACTTGCTTAGCGAACCACCTTCTAGAAATTTTCTAGATCTTCATGAGCACTCACTCAGTGAACTACCTCTTCGTCTTCATCACAACCACCACTCAAGAACACTTGCGCAGTGACACCTAAGGGTCGCTCAGTGAGCTCCGACCCGAGAGCCTCACTCCACTATTAGAGACATCATCACTCAGCAAGATCCCTAGTCAGTCAGTGACTATCAGATGATAAAAACTAGAGACTCTTATTGAAAAACCCAAAAATCTAAACTTTACTTTCCTCCACTCCCCAAATCCATCCCACAAAGGTTGAACAACACCATTCAACACTTCCATAACATCATGCTCAACGGATTTCACAACATTTAACCACAAATCATCACATCCGTCAACAAACCCATTCTCAATGAAATTTCAACAAAACTTGTTTAAATTCCGGTTTTAGCATAGACAAAGGTCATATTCACACACAATTCCATTCATATATCAACTATTCAACAAGTGTAAGCTTCCCTTACCTCTTGGAGCTTTTGAAATCTGGATTTGGGGAAAAGGAAGATGTGGAGAATGTGAACTCTAAAGTCAAACCTTCAAGGGAACTATCCTGCTCAACATAAGGGAATGGGATTCAAGGCTTGAAATCTTGCTATACTCTTGGTGGGTTTGAGAGAGTTTCAAAGAATAAAAGGGTTTTGTTTGACAAAGATGAGAAAATGAGAGGGAAAAAGGGCTTTGGGTGTCTTTAAACTTCCCCAAGCCTCACAAAGGGTTATGGGCTCACTAAAACCCATGGTTCATCTATTCACTCTCCAAGACCCATAACTAGTCTGAAATTGTTGTTTACCTCAACAACCTAGATAAACACAACTAACACTCTCATTTGGCTCAAGCATATTTTCCTCTAATTGTAATATCCCGGGCGCTAACGAGGGCGGGGAGTGATTGCCGGTGCAAAAGAGATAAGGCATGGATAAGGAGCGGCTCCTAGCAGGCTTCCAGCGGGAGGGAAACATGAATGAATCGAATACACACCCGAATGAAAGGGATCCAGAGGCTGTGCAAGTATAGGACTGTACAGTTGAGGATAGCTTAAAGGAATTGATAAGTGCTACCTATACCAATAAGATGCATTTACTTTTCAGTAGCCCATCACTTAAGAACTCCATAGTTAAGCGTGCTTACTGTTGTTAATCTTTTCTTTTGCATTCCAAGTGCTCGTAAAAATTCCAAACAACGAACAATTGTTTTTCTCTTGATAATACTTCTTTTTATAACATCAAGTTGTGTAAACACCTAGTATTAAACAAGTCCCATGGGAAATGACACTCATATTCATCATTGTCTACTTGTGCAATTGGTACACTTGCCAATAGGTTAACGAGCATGGACCTTCTCGATAATTGGTTTGGAAGTAAAGTAAAGTGGTGCTATGGGTTTGGTGTTGAGCGTGACCCTCTGAGACACCAAAGTTGGTGTCCAGCTATAAGTAAAGGTTGCAAACTTATGTTGTTGCCTTCTATGTTTATCCCTTGTATGATTGTTATTGCTTGGATACCTTGTTGGATTTGTATCTTATGTTTGTTACTTGCCCTAAGAAATACGTAAGTTGTTGACATTGTGTTAAATACATTGTGAAAAGGATCTATGAATTCCTATAACATGAACTACTTGACATGCTTATGTATGATCCCATGCCATGGTATATGTAAAGTAACGAGTATTCCTTAGTGAAGAGGAACCCAGCCTATGAGAAGTGTCACGACCCAGCTTCGTCACAGGAAAACACAACTAACGTGACTGAGATTCAATTTTTAATCCAATCATAAAACTATTTAATTAGTTTATATATGAAAATGGGTAAGAATTTTTCGCATTTCTCACTAGCATATTTTATCCACCAGCTAACATCTAATAGGAATAAAGTTCATATCACCAAACATATGAGAAAGAGAAAACATGTACTCATATAAATATCTACACAGACTTGTACAAGCAACACACAATGCATTGTGTACCAACTCGTATGTAAAGATCATAATTCCCTGATGTGAGGTGTGTGTTAGTGAATGAGACTCAACTACAAATACAAAGCAAGAGGGGAGGGGGATAATACAATATCACACACTCCCTAAGCTGGTCATGAACACTGACTCACATGACTAAAGAAGAAGAATCCACTGTGGAATTCCTCCCTAATCTAGGACTCGAGATATGTAGCAAGATGCATCGCACGAGTTGCCTCAAAAGTCTTCATGTAGGAAGATCTCCGGCTCTTCAACACGTATGATGATGTCAATCCACAAACTATCAGCTCAACTGAAGGCCTAACTCTCAACTCCTCAAAGCACTTCTAGCATATCCAAGACCGACATGTGGCGAGGGCTAAGGAACCAAATGACACCTCATCCAATCTGCTCCCGTGACAAAGAATCATTGCGATCATCACAATCATCACAATCACACACACACAAGGCACACAAGCAAGGATAAACTACCCAAAAGAGAACAACCATAGCAAAATAGAACAAGAAGTTGAAATCGATAAAATAATTGAATACATTATCATCTAAAGCACATAAGCACTCTATTAAGTCATCTTATTTTCCAATTAACATTTCATAACCTCATCAATCAAAGCAACAATATGCAGATGCTGACATGTCTAGACCCTCTCCATGGAGAATAACTGTTGAGCGTCCAGCCAAACATATCCCTTAAACATGGTAATGGTTAACACCTAAACATAGGTGAAAGTGGCACGTGCCAAAACCATTGGGGGATGCCAGTCCTGATCTTGGAGCAACCGTGGCTTCGTTGGGATATACGTATGTGGGTAGTCGCTACCACAAGTCGGGGTACGCAATAGTCCCGGCCTCCTGTGGAATTACGCATCCGCATATCCCCAAGGCAGTTCAAAATGCCTCCACTGGCCTTCCAAATGCTTATTAAAGCATCCTTCAAACTTATGCATGTATGCATATCGATAATAACGATAACATTTAACAAAATAATAATTTTACTGTTTAGTTCCTTTATCGAGGATCGACATATTTGGGTATATGCCTGCCACCCACCGGGCCGGGCCCCCTCTTAAGAACTAAATAAATCATCACTAAGTTCCCTTTTGTGGACAAAGACATACACTTGGTATGTCTGCCACCCATCTGGCCGAGCCCATCCACGAGGATATCTAGTGAGACATTATCTAAGTCGGATGAGAATCACCATCTTAAAAATTTTCATTACACCATTAATTCATATGCATTAATTATATCATATCCTTTATAAAAGAGATTCTTGCAATCCACGATTTAACAATTTTGTCAAGTCTTATAAATTATATAAAATTATAAAACTCCTTTCTAGAATATTAAAATATAATGCTTATATAAGATTTGAATTTTCTCAAAATTATCCTTTTAAAACTTAGGTCATACATAATTAATTGAAACTTAGTTGCACAAGTTAGGGTACTATGCCCTTATGATTAAATCATTACAATACTTCTCTCTCTCTTTATTATTTTTTTTTGTTTTATATAAATATACATATATAAGTAAAATAGGAAGGAAGTATATCCTCAAAGATCATATATAACTTTTTCTTAAAAATTCCATCATTTGAATTTTAGGTACAAAAGATTGTGTTTTCTTAAAGTTATACAAAAAGATATAAAATTTCTTCTTAAGACATATTTCCAGAAATCTGCCAGAATTCAGTCTCGGTTTTAAAAATCATTGTGGAATAGTAAAAGATTTTTGTTTAACATGATATTTATATGGTTGAAAATATAATTTTGTTTATTTTCCAAAACAAAAGATATTTCCTCGAACAAAAATATACAAAAAAAGATACAAAAATAACAAGACAGCAAGGTCAGCGTGGTCTACTGGAGAGCCAACGAACAAGTCTTGCTATTTTTCACTTCCAGAGAAAACTTTTCAGAGATCAAGTTTATTTTTTTCTAAAATTAAACTTAAAAACCTTTTCAAAAAGTCCAAGAACACCAAAAACCAAGGTCTACACAATTTTATATGATTTTTGAAATTTCACAGTTTTCAAAATTTCCTTTAGACAGGATGTAAGTATAAGTTTCAGTTTCCAAAAATCATTAAAAATAGAAAAAAAGAACCAAGTATAGACAAACCATATATTATTGGAAATATTTTTGTGTCTACTTTTCATTCGTTCAAGAATTTTCCCGAAATACAAAACCTGATTTTCCAGAATCACGTTTTACTGCTCACTGTCAGGTCCGCGTTTTCAGACAGCATGCTCAACTTTCAAAAGCTTAAATTTTTCGTTTCTTAATCTTTTGGTACGTTTATTGTGTCCATTTTGGATGAAATCTTGTCTAGTTTACATAAAAACAACAAGCACACGAAAATATTCACCACAGCTCCAGTTATCATAAAAACAGTGTAGCATGTTCAATCCGAAAATCAAACAGCGCCAAAAACACATCACCAACTTGCACGAAAATATGATCTTTCATCAAGCTTAGCACTTTTAAAAATACCAACATCATACTTAGCAATAAAACACATCCAAATAAACAAGTCACAGATTCAAACACACAAGAAAAGGGTTAACTTTCCTTACCACCAAAACAGCCAAGGTTACAACAAGCACGAACTTGAGTTTTTGAGTTTATTTCCTTCACAAAGCATTGATCTTTACACCATCCATCACCATGAATGGTCAATATATGAAAAGAATACAAGGAAAGAACAAGGTTTAGAGCCATAGAAATATAGAGGAAGGTATAGACCACTTAGGTCTTGATAGAAAAGAAAAAGGATGAAAGAAGAAGATGAAAAGGATGGAACTTACCTAGAATTCTTCCTTTGGAAACCCTAGCTTCTTCCTCTTCTCCCCACACTCAAGAACTTGAACCAACTCTCCCTACTCTCTCTCTAAGTCCACGGCCAAAGAGAAACAAAATGGGAGGATTGTTGTTTTTTGGAAGCTTAAATAGAGAACACATTTAAGAAAGGTAAATTGGTAACTTGCAAAATGAGAGGTGTCATTTGAATTTAAATGAAAACAAATCTTTTTACCTTTTTCCTAGGTGTTGGATGGCCAAGAGAGGGAGAAACCATGGGTGCACATGGTTTTTCAAGTGTCTTAAGTACACTTGAAATGACAAAAGGTAGGTTTTCTTGAAATGATATCTAGTTAGGGTATAACTAATTTAGTTGGCCGAGGAAAAATGGTTACATTTAGTTTGGTTGGGACCTAGGGAAACATGTAGTATGATTCTAGAAAGAGAATACTGCATTTTCTCACACTCTCAAGAAAGAACACAGTCAAATACCAAGTCTTGTGGGATTAGGTTTTTGAATCTCTAATGCTTGAATCAATTAAAACAATTTAATTAACATTGGAGTCTAAATGAGTTTATGACTCTTTTAGGATTTCTTTGGTCATGACTGAACTGACTCTACCCAGTCAGGCAATTGAATTTACTTTATCTGACAAGATTCTAAACAGGTTTCTCGATAAACAGTTTAGAGTGGAAACAGAGAAAAACCCAATGCCTCAACCCTTTAGGTGAGGAAAGCTATCAAACTACATAGAATCTAATTATAATTAATTTAAAATTAATTATAATTGAATTCTATGGTCTTGTACTGCTCATCAGTTGTACAGATCAATGTCAGTCCGACATATATCATCAGAACTAGATTCTCGTAGAGATCCTTGCAGAGTCTCAACAAGAACAACTTGTAGCTTTTTATTATCTATTTTTTTCATTAGAAAATAAATTAATTCCTTTTGTTAGTTATTCAATCACTTGATTAGGGATCAACATGCTGTAGATCTTACACTGTCAATCTTCACAGTGTATCTTTGCACTGTTGAAATCCAAGCGGGCTTAATTTCTATAGAAAACTCTACTGAAATATACACAACAATTATTATTATTAATTGTTTTCTTGAAACTGAATTTAAATTTAATTTCTCTTGTTAGATTATCAAACACTTATGCACAAATTATAAAAGACAAGTCTTACAAGAAGTAGGACCCTCTACATGAAATGTTCAGTAGAGTCATGTGCATTATTTGTGTGATCATGCATCATAACATTTGAACTATGTGAGAAAGGAAAGTATGTAGGAATTTGGCTGGTGGAGGCTGTGATAAGTTATCTAACCCTAGCCTTGGGGGTGGTATCTAGTTGGAAAACTCCAATGGTCCATGCTGATCCCATGAAGCTGGAACATATTGGCAAAACTAGGTAACCCTGACTAGTCACTAAGGAATATCATGCTAATTAAGAGTGCGAAAGCTGAGGCATTGATACCAATGAGGCTTCTTATGGTCATGCATGTACTCCTAGTCTACTTTCCAAAGAATTTAAGTTGGTACCCTATGTGCATGGGTAGAGATTTAGGAGTACGACATACAGTTGCATCTTGTTGTAGTGTGATGTGTTAATGTGTGCTTTGTTGTAATTATGTGAAGCCTATGTGTAGAGGCAAAGGAAAGGGGTGACCTACAGGGGCCATGGTCACCCCCAACTTTTTGAAGTGTACTTATATTATTAAATAAAAACAAATGGGGCCCCTCATCTTAATGTAAAAAATAAAAAAGAAATGTTTAATTCTTAAAAATATTGATATTCATGTCACTAAACTATTGGTATTAAGAACTCTGTCCAAGGATATAGTGATCCATTATATTATGTAATGTTTATTGTTCTTTTTGTCTTTTTTAAATCTTGTTAAAAATTATGTCTAAGTTATATTCAATGAAAAAGGAAACAATTCTAAAGAATTTGATTTTGCTATAAATTATATTCGAATGTGTTCAAGGCTTTGAATGCTTTGTAAATATTAATTAACTTTATGCAACTAAAGCAAACACACAGGAGGTGGTCTAACAATTTTTTGTAACTAAGATAAGGATCTAAGAATGTGTTACTAATCTTTTTCGAATTTCTTCTAATCTTTTGCTATTACTCAACACGTATTTGCATGTCAGTTGCACTTGTTAGTTAGTATAGCTTATACTCAATCTAGCTATATATTTATTTTACTCATAGGAGTTTCTTGCATATGTTATGTACATAGAATTTTAAATTTTCTTTATTGAGGTTATGTTTTTTGGTTTTGGCCCCTTTTAAATCAAACTTCTAACTCCACCCCTGCTTTTATTCACATGTGATTGTTGCAATGTGTATATGTGTGTGTGTGTGTGTGTGTGTGTGAAAACTGTAATTGTGTCTTATGATATGAATTGATGAAGTATTAAGGTTATAGGTATGTGATCATGTTATGCATCTGTGTTGTCCCTATGTGATAAAGAATGATATGTATGTTTGTAATTAAGAATGACTTTTGCTACCTTAAGAATATGTGAGGGGCTAAACTCTAAAATAGTGGTTTTAGTTTGGTAATAATAGTTGTGAATAAGAAAAAGAAGGGGTGAGTTCCAACCCGACATGATGAAAAGGTGTGAGAGAAGTAAAAGGGAATAAATTAGGTGCATTAGGTAAGTGTTAAGGGAATGTCAAGAATATTCTAGAATATATGTAGCCTTAGACTTTATCCCTAGTGGACAACTTAAATATCAAAAGAAAGAAGGGTAGAATCTAAATGCGAATGGTTTAAATGCTAGAGAGAAAGTTGTGGTAAGAAGGTATTAGTAGTGAGAATGCATTCTTAGATTGAGAATGAGATAGTAAATTAGCATAACATTGTGAAAATGAGAGAAGAGTTAATAAGAAGTAGTGCCAATTAAAAGGCTTAGATTCGACCTTAGGTATAGAGATTTATTAGAGACTCGGTGAGGGTAAAGTCATGAGAGATAAAGGTTGTTTAGGTAGAAGAGTCTAACCTAGCCATAAAGTCCTTAAAGCATTAACTGAGACATTATATCTTACTCCTTTAAGTTCCTTTTTTTTAGGATTTAGGTGAAGGTGTGTGCAAATGGAGCTTGGAGTCACATGCAAGAAGATGTAGCCTAGTTTAAATTATTTTCTTATATTTTCCTTTATGTTTTGTACAACACCTTCAGGTGATAGATGAACTGTGTTAGGCATATGCAGTATTTTGCTATATTATTCTTGTATAAAACCTAATTATATTTATGAATAACTTTTGCATGTTGTTTCTTAGCCTTAAAATTTTCCCATTCTTAGAAATCTAGACTTAGTTACAGTAATACCCCCTAGGGTGTTATAGAGGGGGTGTGATTCTTAATCTTTTCTTTTTCACAAAGATATTAGGATAAAGTTTTGGCCTCCAAAACTGACCTACCATATTTGGTGTCTATTTCAATTTTTTACTTCTATTTATGCAACTTGAATCCTATGTTCATGTGATGGATTTTAAAAATGCTTTTGTGTGTTCCTTGTTGCTATGCAATTGCTTTTGACTGATCTTTTGTTTAAAAATTTTGTGGGTAATGTTTAAAGTTGGTAGCTTCATGAAATAAGTTGGCTTAGTGAAGTATGTTTTTGTGGTGGTGTTGCAATCATGATTTCTAGAACTAACACCCCTCATTATTTTGGTCATAACTTAAGTTATGGTTATTATTTTTGAGTGCTTATTTTGTTGTAGGAAACTAGACTCAATATAATGGGCTCAAGAGTCACCTAAAAAGGTTAAGAAATGAAAAAGTTGCATCTATTGAAAGTTGAACTTGCTACCTGAAAACATAGATCTAATAGTGTGGTTTTTTTTTATTTTGGAATTTCTGGATAATTGTTGGTTAAAACTCTTGGAATGAATGAATATATTTCATAAGATTTTTATTGATATATGATATGCTTATTTTTATGGATGTTTACTAATTTTACCAAATTTTGGTAACTAATGGTTGTGCACTAATTTTGACTGAAACCGTTTTGTGAAACTGTCATTTTTCAAAAATCACTATGAATTGTGTAGATCCTTGTTTTTGATGATCTTGATCAATATGGAAAGCTTATTGAAGGTACTTTTGGAAAATATTTTACTTTGCTACTAAATGTTCTGAGATGATTAAGAAAAATGAAAAATAGTTTCACTGGTCATCTAGTGGTTTGTTCTGACTTAGCTGGCTTATCATTTTTGTATCTTTTTTTGTAGATTTTTTTTAATGTGATTTTGGATGTTTTAGAAAATATATAAAAATATATTTTCAATAAACTATGGATCACATTTTAGAAAAATCATTTGGTTATTTAACCTTGGGAATCAAACTAAGCCACTAATTCTAAAAAATTTTGTTTATTGTTTTAACCTAAGTTATCAATATTTTGACAAATTTTATGTTAATTCAAATGACAATCTTTTAACTTATTATTCCAATACCTTATAAGAAATTAAAATAAATTTTTATGAATTACTGGTAAATTAATTTAATTTCATCTAATTTCTAAAAGTATTTTGGTGTATTAGAACTGATCTAATATGAATATTTGTCAAACTAATGACTTAATTACATACAGTACATTATTACTTTGTGATGTGTTGTTGAGTACAAGTCTCTATAAGATGAGACAAGGACTGGTTCGTAGTCCCTAAGACTAGAGATATCTCATTATTGATGGTGATGTGTATTGGTTCTCAGTCCCTAAGACCAGAGATATCTCTAATAGAGAGATAGACCTTATACAATTGTGTTGAGATGAAAATTGATGAGCAGTTAGAATGTGAGGGTCATTTTGAGGGCAAGAATTCTTGAAGAAGTCATAGTTTGGTACATTGCGGAATGAAAGGTAGGACCATTAAAAGGTTTAAGGGGTATGGTATTGAGTAGTGAGTATCCTAATGACCAAGGTAGCGCTTTTGAACCAGGATAATCATATAACTAGCTTAATAACCTTAACACCTACTCAATATCACCAAGATTGGTATAAAGTATACCTCTATATGGGCTATAATAGCTTAAGGTTGAAAGATGGCTTATTTCCTTAAGATTGATGATGAGGATTTTCACTTTGATGTGAAAAAGGTATATGTACTCCCAATTGCTTCCCATTTTTTATGTGGATGTTGCTCATCAATAGGCAGTATGGAACCATATTGAGTCTTGGGTAAAATAGGACAACTTAGACAAAAACCCTAGGTTCCCCTTTTTATAGTCAGTTGTGTTTTATCTTTATGCTTGATGGTAGGATTTCTTGCCTATTTTCGTGAATGAGATTTAAAGAACAAATCATCTCACTCCTTCTAGTTTTCTTTTCATTATTTGCACATGTGCATGGTGTGAAATTACTATTAACAGTATTAGAGATGGAGGATGAAGACGCCGAGATTGAAAGAGACCTAAAGAAAGGCCATGTTACAAGAGAGAAAAGGACATACTATAACACCCAAAGGGGCATTAACTTTCACACATACTTTCATTTATAGAAAAGTAAACTTTTTTTAAAATAAAACCTCAATGTCATTCAATAAAACATAAATACTTCAATAAATAAGTACCCAAGGTACCTTACAAGATTTAATAACAATTCTCAACATAACAAATAGGCCTCATACAAGAGGTTATTGACTTATGAAAGAAGGAACAAGAATTCTAAAACAAGAATAGCAAAGTTATAAAACTATAAGTTATGTTGAACACATCCTTTATTGTTGCTCCCAACTATGCTTAATTTGAAAACATTTATACTTAAACTAATGAGACCACAATCTTAGTGGGTGTCGTAAGGACACTACAACATCATATAGAACACATATAACAGGCATTTGTATTTTCAACAATTAATCATGTAAAACGTATGAACATTCATGTCATTCTTAAGATATCACAATTTATACACAAAACATGGATCATATAATTCACGCTACAGTACACCATCAAAAACAACAATCATGTCATTAGAAGGTTGTACATGCAAAGCAACTTCTACTTCCCATGTACATCTAGTACCAATCTAAGCTCTTGAAAGTAGTTTAGGAGTACATGCATGGCCATAAGAAGCATCATCAGTGTACCAATACCTTTGGCTTTTGTACTCTCAACTAGAATGACATCCTATAGTGACTAGTTAGGATTACCCAGCTTTGTCAGTCCGCTCTGGCTCCATGAGATCGACATGGACCATTGGAGCATTTACACCAAGTATGATCACCCTCAAGGCTAGGGTTAAACAAACCATCAAGGCCTCAACTATCCAAGTTCCCGCGTACTTTCTTCGTCACATTGCTCAAATGTTATGATGATGCTCACATAAACAATGCTCGTGATCTTATCATACATTTCACGAGTAGAGTCCTACTCCTTTTAGGCTAGGCCCTTCATCTAAATACTCATCAATTCTCATACATATCTCACAACGTAAAAGCTTGTATGTATTAAAATCAAACATATAAGTCCATAGTCGTTCTACTTATTTTTGCTTAGCAAGAATAGGTCTTGTTGAGTGACTCTCATTCTAAGGAATTGTTCACTCTTTATTCTACCTCTTTTTGCTAAGTGAGAAGGTCCTCGCTAAGCGAGTCCACTCCATGGATTTTCTCTGCTCTCCATTCTTCTTTTTTTACTAAGCGAGAAAAGGCCTTACTAAGCAATTCCACATTAGGGATTTTATTTACTTTCTACTCAGCTATTTTTGCTAAGTGAGAAGGGGCCTCGCTAAGTGATTCGTGTTCAAGGGATTTATCGAGCTCTCTGTAACACCCCTATCTTTATTTTAATTATTTTTCAATTATTAGTGGATTTATTTAATTTTTTTGAGCCGAGGCCTGGAGAAATGAAAAAATGACAATTACATCCAAATTTCTCAACAAAGCAGACTAACGTGTTAAAAAGGTTCACATGAAAGTAAAATATCATTTCAAGCTTGAAGATATGCTATATATATTAAAATATAATTTTAAAAATTTTTTGCAAATTTTCTGGAATTCATATGAAAATGATGAAAATACCCCTAGTTGCCTACTAAGCTAAATTGGTATTAGTTTGACATCTAAAAATAGTAAAAACTTCATTCTCAGTTCATATTTAGGTGCAAAACTTAATTTTATAATTATCATAAAATTTTTGGAATTTATTAAGTAAAAATGAATTTATTATTTATATTATCTTTTCACCTAAAAATAAAAAATAATTAATTAAAAATTTGAAAAAAATATAAAAATTAATTTTAAATTTTAGAAATTATTTAGAAACTTAAAATAATGTGTCTGCCAAGCTTCAAACAAAAATTCACTAATTTGATAGAAAAAGTAATTAATTAAAGTTTAATTGATTTTATTGGCACCTCATGAGTCATTGGTTTGCAAGGTGCACAAGGCACACATTATAGGCTGCAAGTAGGCTTCTAGGGCGTGATCTTATCACTCAATTACCTTCGGCTTCAAGCTAGTAAACAGGATCCATCCAGTCTATCTTTAATTCTTTACTACAACTGTTGCCTTTGTAATGAAACTCACGAACACTTGGGCCAGGAGTTGGATCAGCAAGGGCAATATAGGCATGGAGAATCATGTCAAAGGGGAAATAGGCCATGTGTCAATAAGAGAAGGGTGAATCAGTCACACTACACGAAAATTAGCACGACACCAGTGACAATTTCCTTGATGATAGGGGGCATGAGGGCAGAGAAGAGAATATGAGCATCTGTCGGCTTTGGCTTGGGCCTGCATCCCTGGGCTTATGAAGTATTAGTTCTATTTTTCTCTTTTCTCTGGTTGCTGCATTGTGAGGTGGTTCTGTGAATTTCTGGTCGTAATTCTGTCCTGCTGTTAGGTTGCTTGATTTCTGGTAGCCAGCGCTCATTACTTTATGATGACCTTGTGTATATTGCTAACATAATTGGGACTGGTATAGCTCCCCTCAACTAATCCAGCAAGTTATCACCAAATTTAGTGTTTGGATTAAAGCAACTTTTCACCCTCGACTACCTTTTGGGTATTCAGTCATGCACCGTCCCAGTGCTTTATCCTGTTATGCCAAGGAAAGTAGACCAAAATTCACGTGATTGATACCAAAGGCATCCCTACTCCTATGGTTGGAAGCTGTAAATACAGTTCGGGGCTGATTATTAGTGTTTGGATTACCGTTTTGAACACCTAAAACAGATGATTACACTTTCCAAAGGAGGAAACGCAGAAGCTAGTTTTGCCGGGCATTGAGTTCAATGTCCATTTATGTTAGAGAGAATGGTTTTCCAAACACACTGTCCATGATCCTTATCTATACAATACGCAACCTTAATTAGGCCAAAAATCAACTATAGTGTGAATGAAGAGAGCCAATGCCTTTCCCAACCAAAGATGCACACAAGGATTGAGATCCTTAAAAGCATCATCAATCATGGGTTATTGCTGCACTGGCTCAGTCCCACCAGTCATTCATTCTAAAAGCCTACTATGATGCTGACTGGGCATGTGATCCTGATGACAGAAAATAAAAGATCTATGTGGGGCTCATGCATTCACTCAGGTCTGATTTCATTTGTTGGTCTAAGGAACAGGCCCTAATTGCAAGATCTAGCAGAAAAGCTGAGTACACCAGTTTGGCTAACACTGCTACTGAATTGTTGCTGGTTCAGACTCTCCTACAAGAGTTAAATGTGTCGGCTACCAGACTTATCATCTACTATGATAACCTAACTTAAGTATTGTTCCTTCTCACATAACAGAGTTTGAAACTCCGATAACAAGCATATAGAGCTAGATCTGTTCCTTATCAGAGAGGAAGTCATTAACAAGAGCACATCAGTCTGCAATATTCCTTCCTAACATCAAATTGCAGACATCCTAAACAAGGCTGTGTCACCACACAGATTCAGTAAACTGCAGACAAACTCTGTGCTTGATTAATTTACATTGATGCACCCTACAGTGAGTTTGAGGGAGAAATGTTAGATTAGCAGCTATCAGTTACAGTCATTCTCACTGCTGAGCTGCTATTGTAACTGTTTTGCCAAGTAAGCAAGCTAGTTAGGATTCAGATCATAACTGTCTAACTGCTATATATGTGCTTAGCAAGTTTGTAACAGCTCAGTTGAATATAGATCATAATATTCAGTCTATCTATCATTCAAATCAGCAGCAATTAAAATGCAAATATCTAAGTTTGAACTTTGACCACATGATCGCCATTAATTTTCCCTTAAAGAAGACTAGTATAGCACCAATTTGATGCACATAAGATATTGACAGGAAATAGTGTAAATATAAAAGGAGCAAACTTAATCCATTTGTAATTTGGAATCATTAAACACTTGAACAATTTGAGAAATAGGAGGGAAACCAGTTTCATCATGAATGTTGAAATCACGGTTTTTATTATTAAATATGGATCCAAATCACAATTGGAAGGCGTATTTTCAGAATCATGAATTGAACCATATTGGGCAATCAGCACACCGTGAATTGCAGATTCCTGCTCTAATTAAAAATAGCATAAAATATATTCTTGCATAATGAACATAAAACACTGACATGTGAGCATTTTAAAGTCAAACAACTCACTATATAGCTAACACACTGAAATGCAAACCACAAAATACAACAACGACAACAACAGAAGCCTTTTCCCATTAGGTGAGGTAGGCCACCTGGACCACACGATGCCATTCAAATCAGTTAAAGACCAAATTTACTGACCAGAATTCAAGAAATGTAAACTTCAAAATAAACCATGATCAACAGATAAGGAAAAAATTATTAGGGAACAGACGTAAACATTTTTCTATGAAGCAGTGACACTTCTAGCACTTGCAGTGTTGGACACATTTCCAACGCCAACACTCCTTCAACATTCATACAAGTCGTGTTGGACATTGTTCACTCGGACACCTGTATTACACAATTTACACTTAGTTAGCCAGCACCAACATAACTTGACGCTTAACAGGACATAACTTATTAAAAAACAAAATAAATTTGTTTTTTTTTAAATTCAATTTCTGAAAACAACTTAAAATATAAAATCATCATCATAATAAAAAAAAAATTGAAAATACACTTGGCTTGTGATGTTTAAAGACATTCAAAAACTTACAGGATTCTTTGTTTGGAATGGTCCCAATTCCAAACTGTCTTCTTTGCATTGCACATCATGTTGCTCATATTTAATTTCATTTGACTTACGCTGCCCATGTCCATGCTTCATAGCCTAAAAATAAATTACACAACCAAACAATAATACCCAAAGTTAATGTAACTATTTGATTCAACAAAAGATAAATAGATCATCATATCAAAGCCTGTAAACAATTTAACTGGTATGGTATCAGCGGATGTGCATCATACACAATGGGGCCCTTAATTTATTTTTTTTCAACACATCAATATACTTTGCCACCATATGGAATGTTTACCTAAAAATAAAAGGGAGTGCACCTGAAAAACATCATAGAGCATCCTGTAAAGAGGAGGAAAACTGATGTTGATATGGTAATTGACATTCCAATTCCATTGGATCCCAAGTCCTGCTTCCATCATTTGAGACATGTTGGATTTATTGCTCTCCATACTCCTATTCCATTGTATACATAGTTATATGACAAGACAATGATTCTTCATTGTTAAAGGACATATGTCAAGGTTAAAGACCTAAAACCAAATCATCCAAAACATTCTTGCACATGAAACTTTATCTTTAACCATGTCCCATGAAGAGGTATGCAACGTCACCTAACCATGCTGATTAATTTTTATAAGAGATTTATCCAGCAACACTCTAATATCTATTCTGGGACAGACTTTATACTTATTACGAAGTTTGGTTTCAACATCTACCAATAAGAATTCTCTGTCACACGATGCAATGTAAATTAACATCTCCTGCTGACATTTCTCCAAAGTATTAAAGCTTATTGATTCATACTTATGTAATGCAAATTCACATTCTTCTATGGATTATCCACTCAAGTTGGAACCTATTAGTTCCAATATCCTAGGATGACCAAGGGCATAAGCCTCAATACGCTTTAAAATTTTCACATATTTAGGACTAACAGTTGTAGAATTAAATGCTTTCAAAACAAGCAATTGATTAGCTTCTGTCTCACTAAACCTTTCTACTTCATATATACTTCTGATCCCATATCCTTTAAGCAAACGTTTATCTTGAGATATAACTAGAAAGTGTACCCGTGCGATGCATGGGTGAATTGTGGAGGTGAAGTGCAGTAATTTTTTGTATGTATACTAAAGTATATTGACATTTTTATAAATGCTGAAAAAATATTTAATATCAGATATATATTTTAAAATGAGTTTTTAATTTAGCATATTGACCCTAAAAAGTGCATTAACATTTTTATATTATAAAATTGTATTATATAAATAAAAAAATTAAGTGGCAATGATTTTAACAATATTTAAATTTTTGCATTCAAAATTACAAATTTATAATCAACTTATTTAATATAAAATAAGTTAAGATCATCACTTAAATTTTTACAATTGTTTTTAAATTTAAATCCGAATAAATAATTAAAGAAATCCTTTGAAGTGTAATAAACAACAAAAGTACTAACCATATTTAACATTTGTATCATGGACTCAACTCCAGAAATTGTTAAATCTCCTACTTGAAGAGAAACATCAATTAATAACCAAAAAACATAATAATTTATTTTAAACTTAATAATATTAACCTGAATTTTTAACATTTCATTATTCAAGAGGAACATTATTTATAAATTTTATAAATAATGTCCTAAAAATATCTTTTTCTATAAAATACAAATAAAATACAAATAACATTTTTCCCATTTGCTCGGTTCCATGTCCATGTTAGCATTTTGCAATTAAGACACATTTACAATATAAGTTTAATTTTATTCCAATGTTTTTGAAGCCTATATATGCTGTGCCTTACACGCACTGCGGTCAAAGTATCTTACCTGTTTCAATCTTCAAATTTTGTAAAAGTACTTTCAAAGTTCCTTTCCGAAGGTGTGGAAAGATATCTGCCAGAGCAAGTCACATTTATCTCACCTCACATTACCAGTAAAACAAACATTCTTTCTGAAGCCTACAACCGTCAATGGTCCATGCAAGTCTAATTATACCCACACTTGGGTTCACAATACACAATCTCCATTTACCATCATCAAACTTTATCAATGGTTAAAAGCATACATAAATAAACATTAATTTCACATTGTGATTTCATGTAATCTGAAACTTGTAGTCTTAATCTGCATTGTAAATTGCATTATGAAGGATGACAAGAGAGCGGTGAAAGGCATTAGACATAAGAATAATAGCTACTTCAGTAAGCTTAAAGAATCTATATATATCGTCAAGGTATCTAGTTAAAAGTATAATAGTTAATATAATAGTTAATACTTGAAAGTGACATCAATCCCAATTCAATGTTAAATTTTTCAGCAAAATTATTTTATTGTTAGTCTCAATTTACTAAAGAGATTCAATACATGTGAAAGGAATATAGATAACAGCAAACAATCCCTTCCCTAAAGAAAAGGTACTAACAAACACAAAGGGTTAAATGAATGTATGTTCTGGTAGACTATGAGTACATATGTAGAAGACATAATTAACAATACCAACATAAAATCTGAAACAAATTAACATAAAAATAGGACAAAATTATATATATATATATATATAATGATAATAATAAAACTAATAACTATAAGTATAACCGACATTCATTTGGCAAAAGTTTCATATATAAAACATGTAGAAATCAAAGAGTTTTACCTGATATGTTTTTTCACAGCAAAATCCACATTTTTTTCTTAACAATATAAGTGATTACATTCGAAGCAAATTTTGCACCAATGCATTACAAAGCACACCAGCGCATATCAATTCCAATTCATAACTTTAGGTTTACTTATAACTGAACAAATGCATACATAGTGACTTTACACATTATCAGCAAGCAAATGACAATCAAAGCATGCATTGCAACTAAAATACATATTATAAATCAATAATAAGGAGAAAACAATGGCTTAATCACTCACCAAGTAAACTTTATTCACACACAAAGCAATGGCAATGGAAGCATGTTAGCAACTCCATAGTTTTTTACACTACTTTATCAGTTCAAGTAGCATAAAACTTAATTTTACTTCACTAAAATCCCATATTTCAAATTTCACCAAAAAAAAACTTTATTTCAAATCTATAAAAAAATGGCTTAATCAATCGTAAACTTTATTCATACCAAAGTAATGGCGATGGAAGCACATCAGCAACTCCACATGATGTTACACTACTTTATCAGTTCAAGTGATATAAAACTTAATTTTCCTACACTAAAATCTCTATTTCAAATCTATTAAAAACTAAATAAATGGCCTTAAGTCAAAGACATCTATTGGATCAACTATGATCTAAGTGTAGAACATATTAAAAGACCTATAAATTAGAACAAATTCTATCATTGATTAGTTGCTACTTATCTAAATTAGTACATTAGTCCCTTATTTGTTATTTGTTATAAGCTTTGAAAACAAAGATGCCAATTTTCTTTTGGGTTAATTTCCCTTGATAAGTGATCTCTTCTCAATAACCTTCCTAATGTGCAACAAACAGAAGGGTGTTACATTAAAAGGCAACAAAATTAATGAATTATTTGAAACTCAAATAAAAACTATACACGACACACACTAGGAGAAAGGGGAAATCAATAACAACAATATTTTTAAAGGGTCAACCTGTATACGCAATGGGAGAAAGGAAAAATTAATGACAGTAATCTATTATAGGAGAAGAAAATTTTAAACCTGGGCTCCTTGGAGTAAAAATGGAAGGCATCGCTGGTTGCAGGAACAGGAATCACTCTCCATTGCCCGAATAGAAACAAATCTGCAATAAATAAATAAATTTTAGGGACCAATTTCACAATTCTCTGGTATTCTTAAAAAAAAAAAAAAATTGATTTAATGAAAAAATAATAGGACCCAAGAGTAGCTATTTACAATGGACAAAGCAAACTAAATGGAGGCTTGCATGTCCAAAATAAAAAATTGTAGAGATGATATTTAGACACTACATACGTCTAATCAATGTATATCAGTGCAAAAGGGAAAAAAGAAAAAAAAAGGTTCAATATCAGGATTCCAAAGAATAAAAATGTATGTAAAATTTTAGAAAAGAAACAACACGTTTTAGCTTCCATTTGGCACTGCCCAAGTTGTTGTTGCATCTCTTTTCCTTCTCAGATCCTCAATCACCTCTATGCCCACCAACTGAAACCGAAGATCAGAGGAAAAACATCAGAAAATTAAAAACAAAAGAGAGTACAAAAAGAGAAAACATTAGGTAAAAAAACCACCATCACCATGCCTCTACCGTCAACACCGCCCAAAACCACAATCATCGTCTTCGCACCATACCCCCTGACCCATCGCAGCAAATCCATCTTCGAACTCCCCTCGCCATTCCCAGCATCATCGCACACATCTCAGCCAATAAAAGTGTATACCAATGTTGTACACAGCAAACTACATAGCAACCACCACCGCCCCCCCCCCCCCCCCCCCCCCCCCCCCCACAAAAAAATAAAATAAAATAAAAAAGAAACATAGGAGATGAGTACACCTTCCTGTAACGTCAAAGAAAAAAATGAAAAAAAGAAAAATGAAGCAAATGAGAAAGAAAAGGTTGTAGATTCCTGCTCTAATTAAAAATAGCATAAAATATACTCTTGCATTATGAACATAAAACATTGACATGTGAGCATTTTAAAGTCAAATAACTCACTATATAGCTAACACACTGAAATGCAAACCACAAAATACAACAATGACAACAACAAAAGCCTTTTCCCATTAGGTGAGGTAGGCTACATGGACCACACAATGCCATTCAACTCAGTTAAAGACCAAATTTTCTGACCAGATTTCAAAAAATGTAAACTTCAAAATAAACCATGATCAACAGATAAGGAAAAAATTATTAGGGAACAGAAGTAAACATTTTTCTATGAAGCAGTGACACTTCTAGCACTTGCAGTGTTGGACACATTTCCAACGCCAACACTCCTTCAACACCCATACAAGTCGTGTTGGATTTTGTTCACTCGGACAACTTTATTACACAACTTACACTTAGTTAGCCAGCACCTACATAACTTGGCGCTTAACAAGACACAACTTATTAAAAAACAAAATAAATTTGTTTTTTTTTTAAATTCAATTTCTGAAAACAACTTAAAATATAAAATTATCATCATAATAAAAAAAAAAATTGAAAATACACTTGGCTTGTGATGTTTAAAGACATTAAAAACTTACAGGATTCTTTGTTTGGGATGGTCCCAATTCCAAACTGTCTTCTTTGTATTGCACATCATGTTGCTCATATTTAATTTCATTTGACTTGCGCTGCCCATGTCCATGCTTCATAGCCTAAAAATAAATTACACAACTAAACAAGCAAACAATAACACCCAAAGTTAACATAATTATTTGATTCAACAAAAGATAAATAGATCATCATATCAAAGCCTGTAAACAATTTAACGGGTATGGTATCAGTGGCAGTGCATCATACACAATGGGGCCCTTAATTTTTATTTTTATTTTTTCAACACATTAATATACCTTGCCACCATATGGAATGTTTACCTCAAAAAAAAAGGGAGTGCATCTGAAAACCATCATATAGCATCCCTTAAAGAGGAGGAAAACTAATGTTGATATAGTAATTGACATTCCAATTCCATTGGATCCCAGGTCCTGCTTCCATCATTTGGGACATGTTGGATTTCTTGCTCTCCATACTCCTATTCCATTGTATACATAGTTACAGGACATATGTCAAGGTTAACAACCTAAAACCAAATCATCTATAACATTCTTACCTTAAAACATGAAACTTTATCTTTAATCATGTCCCGTGTAGAGTTATGCAATGTCACCTGACCATGCTGATTAATTTTTATAAGAGATTTATCGAGCAACACTCTAATATCTATTCTGGGACAGACTTTATACTTATTGTGAAGTTTAGCTTCAACATCTACCAATAAGAATTCTCTGTCAAATGATGCAATGTGAATTAACATCTCCTGCTGACATTTCTCCAAAGCATTAAAGCTTTCTTCTTCTATCTGTTGGATGTCTCTATTTGTTATTGATTCATACTTTTCTAATGCAAATTCACATTCTTCTATGGATTTTCCACTCAAGTTGGAACCTATTAGTTCCAATATCCTAGGATGACCACGGGCATAAGCCTCAATACGCTTTAAAATTTTCACATATTTAGGACTAACAGTTGGAGAATTAAAAGCTTTCAAAACAAGCAATTGATTAGCTTCTGTCTCACTAAACCTTTCTACTTCATATATACTTCTGATCCCGCATCTTTCAAGCAAACACTTATCTTGAGATATAATGATGACTATGCTGCCAGAACCAAGCTGCTTAGTTAGTTCCACAATGTTATCCAACTGCTCGGAATGTTTAATATCTTCAAAAATTATAAAAAGCTTTTTTCTGATGAGGGTTGACATTTCTTCTCTAACATGTCCAGAGTTACTTAAAATTTCTCCAACGTCATCAAAAGAGAAAGCGTGATCAAATCCCCTGCCAGCATTGCTGTTAAAAACTTCATGAGCTACCATTGTCTTACCAGTTCCGGCTTCTCCACATATACCAATCATGTGGCCTCGATCTAATCCAGAGCACAAAAGCTCTTGAACTTTATTTGTCCGATCAAGAAGTCCAATTTGACAAGGAACATGTCTAGAGACCTCTTTAAGGATATCCTCAATATGTTGGCATTCAAATATATTGTTGTCCCTGCCCAATCAAAGGAGTTTAGGTGAGGTCAAACCAAATGACTCATATCCATGTCTTGGAGAAATGCTAGCGACACACTCTCCTACTGGGTTGAATTTTATTGGAAATCACAAAAATTTGTGGATTCAATATCTTATTTAATATACCTCTCTAATGATTTTATAGTTTTTAATAAATTTTAACTAATAGTAAAGAGTGTTTTAGAAGAAGTGTGTAGCTAGCATTTCTCCTTGATATATATACCAGGAGGTTTACTCGAGTGGTTAGATATACAACGATTTAACTAATTCAAAGTCAAAGCATTTCTTTCCTTAAATACGACAGTCAGACAAATGAAGATTAAAGAAACAAAATAAAGAAGAAAAAGAAAAAAAATTGATAAGGGATACCGTTTGAGACGGCAGCCAGGAAACTTAGCTAATTTACTCAAAGCGGTCCTCCATTCTTCTATCTTCTCATCCTCATACCACTCCTTCAAATCAGTCAATGCTTGTTCATAAGTAGCAATCAGATCAGACGGATCCACGCAGTAGAAAACCGGCAAAACCCATCGACCTTTCCCCTTAGGGAACTTCAGAATCTCAACAACTTCTTCTAAGCAAAATGAAGAAGAAGCAAAGTTCTCGGACAAAACGATAATAAAAATCCTGGACACCTCAATTGCCTTGGAAATTTCTACCGTGATTCTGGTGCCTTTGTCCATTTCCGGTTTATCCATGAAGGTGCGGAATCCCCGATTGACGAGAGCATTGTAGAGGGTACCAGTAAAAGTGTAGCGGGTATCTAGGCCTCTAAAGCCCAGGAACACGTCATATTTTAACGGCACAACCAAGCGAGTAAAGGCTGGCATGATTACGGTTTAGGGTTGGGGGAGGAAGGGTTGAGATTTGAGATTCTTATGCGGCTGAATCCACCACCCAGAGTGGTGCACTCCAAATTTAGTACCACAGTATAAAACCTTGTTTTCACAAAAGAATCCGGTACTTTAAAAGGACACCAAATTTAGTACACCAGTATACAAAACCTAGTTGACAGGAGAGTTTAATACTTAAAAAAGGAAAATAATGCATGCACAGAACTATGTTTGAGACAAAAGGAGAAAGAATTAAAAGAGCTGTGTTATGATATAAACAAAAAAATAAAATGAAATGAAATGAAAAATATAAATAAAATATTTATGATATTGAAATATTTACATATAATTACTTATACTTGAAATACATTTAATTTTTCTTTTATTCATTTTTAAAAAAATATTATTTGTACAATAATTTGTATAACAAATCTTTATTTTTATATCATTTTTTTATCTTTTTCTTTTTTATTTATCTCTCTCTCTCTCCACTTCATCTATCCTAAAATGAGGTGAATGTTTATCGGTCCCCATTTCATACTCCATGTGTTGCATCTAACTAAAATCCAATCTAATATAATCTATTCAGTTATTAAAAAAATTGTATTTTAATAAATTGAGCTCATTTTTTATTTACTATTTAAATAAAATTTATTTAATAATAGAACATATATTAAAAAGTGTGTTTGTTAATACTTTTTACTTACATATATCTTAAAATGCTTACTATAAAAATTAATTAATAGTAATTTAACAATTTATTAAATGACAAAAATACTAAATATTTAAATTAATCTTTTAAAAATTAGTATGTTATTATATTAATCTGTTAAAAAAATCATCAAATTAATTTATTAAAAATAAAAAACAATAATTAAATTCATCATTTAATGCCATTAAAAATGTAATAATATTATTTTTAAGAAATAAATTTAGTGATAAATTTTCAAAAGATTAATATTATGATCCTATAATATTTTTAAAAAGTATTTAAAAAATATTAAACAAAACATGGATATCAGTTTATCATAGAATAACCTTCTTATATATTCTTTAAGTAATTATACTAAAGTATATTAAAGATTCTATGTGCGAAAATGGCTAATAATTTTACATACAATAATCGATGTTGTGATCCAAAAAATTGGATAAAGATGGATGTTGTAGCCCAAAAGGAGAGAGGGCAAAAAGAAAGGAGAGGGGTAGGAGAAGAAGCAATGGTATTAGGACAAAGGACGAATAAGAATACTTAATTGTTTTAATTATATCAAACAAACTAATAAGTTTTTCAAGTACGCATTAGACAAAATAGACGAAGATTGCATCTTATCAAACAAACGAATGTATATGTGCTTTATGTCTCACTATATTCATGGCCTATTAGTCTATATATCTTTCAGAAACTTACATGCCAATATCCTCAAAAATTGTTTAAAAGCATGTTAACATGTCTACTTTATCAAAAGAGACATTGCCTGCCAAAAAAGAGAACAATAGTGCACTTGTATGAACATAAAGTAAACATGCTCATTACCACAAGATACGATACGAGAAAAGGAAGATAAACAAACTACTTTATCATATCAAAGTGACAAGTCAGTGAAAGACATTTAATAATGCATTTAATGCCCCCAACAGACACTTTTTCACAAAGGGGAACAAATGAAGATTTCTCAATCTTAAAGCTTCGATGACTATCTTTCAAGACCTCTAAAAATACTAGAGATCAGTTGTATAAGGAAGAAGAATGCCTATTGCACAATCACATATTCTCTTACTCTAAAAACCTTAAGCTTCAACATTCAAAAAGAACTTGTATTTCTTATATGTCTCCTATAGAAAAAAAGACTTAAGCTAATCATTGTCCATTCGTCTAATAAGATGTTAGAAGTTAGTTAGCCTTACCCTTTACCAAATTTCTTAGTAATTTTGGTTGAAGCCTAGAGAAGCTTTGTTAAAAAAAAAATACTTGGATGTTTACTTAGAGAGGCAAGTAAAAGACTACTTGGATTGTGTAACACTCCTTTAATTTTAAATATAATTCATACTAATTTAGTTATTAAATTTAAGTAAATGAAAATGAATGTAAAATTTTTCCACTTTTATAATAGAAAAATTCCAAACTTAACAGAATTTGGAAATGGTAGTAAAAGATGAAAGATAGGACTGTATATACATATATATCATAAAGCTGCACATCATGGGTTGATAATACATGATAGTCAGAAAACTAAAAATACATCAAAAGATATACACTATATTACCCAATATGTACATTAAAAAGGCCTTATATAGAGCAATGTCAATCTACCTTATTCCCTCATACAAAAAGAAAAATACTATAGGTCGTCAAATCCTTGCCCATTGAAATGTCCTTTGACTCATACTTAGCATCACGGGACATTAATGTCGTCTTCAATAATCATGATCAATCATATATAGAAGAACATAATGGAGTAAGGTGTTTTGCCCTAAAATCACTTTTACATGTATGGTAGGAAATCTACCATAAAACAAAACACAACTGACAATAAAAGGGACCTTAAGATTCATTCTAAGTTGTGTCAAACTACCTTTAACTAGGTATGAATCCATACTTTCCATTAGTGGGTAATAGTTCTCAACAAAACCAGGAAGTGACTAGGAGTACATATACCTCATCAACATCATCACATGGTACAATTTTCATCATTATTGAGGAAAATAACAGTCAAGATATCCATTTATAGAAGTATACTCTCAAACTAATCCTGGAATGCTGAACAGTTGCCGAGGTTATCGAGCTTGGTCTGGTGAATATTCTAGCTCGAAGGCGCTACGCTAGCTATTGAAGCTTTCACCACTCGATGTCTACCCCAAGACCTCCACAAATGGGTCTCTACCTTTCATTTCTCAGCGTATCAAACTGTATCTTTCCTAGCAAGGTGCCATGTCACACACATGTCACTTGCTTTACATTACTCACTAATCTATCCTCTTTCTACTTCTCAAACGGAGGTTTCCCTAGTCTTAATTAATTTAAGTGCCAGTATAATCAATATTTCTTCCTTATATTGCAGAAATTACACAATACCTAAAATTTTAACAGAATAATGACATAGTAATTATAGTTTAATTACTAAAATTTTGATAGAATAACAACTAAATAAATACATTTTAATTTTCTAAATTTGAGCAGAGTAACACCTTAGTAAGTACATTTTAATGTTCTAACATTAAATAGAGTACCAGCTTAGCAAGTACATTTTAATTTTCTAAAATTGAGTAGAGTAACAGCTTAGCAATTATAATTTAATAATATAAATTTGAGCAGAGTAACAACTTAGCAATTATAATTTGATAATATAAATTTAAGCAAAGTAACAGCATAGCAAAAATTAAAGTTTAACAACAAACAATAATAAAAATAATAAAACTTAAGCCTAAACTGGTTTAGGAGAAAACCCTTCCTACCAACATGCAAAGTGACAATAATTTAGAACCAACCTTACTCCTACCATTACCTTTAAGATGGTTGATGAAGAGGATGAAATTTGTAACGTTGTGTTTTTCCTAATGTATGATTTAGTGTTTTAATAATAAAAAAGTGGAAATTAATATGTGATCTTGGTGTTCAAAACAAATAAAATAAATGAGTTGTTGTTGTTGATTGTTATTTTGTGTTGTTGTCTTGGAATTTCGGTCTAAAATTTAGGAAACCTGAGAAAATGTACTTGAGCCAAAGTGAAATGTTGGTGGTGGTTATATGGGTTGTTGAGAGGAAAAATAGTTGAGTTAGACCGGTTGTGAGTCTTGGAGAATGGTTAGATGAACCATGGGCCTTAATGAGCCCAAAGCCAATGTGAGCACCTTGGAGGGTTTCAAGACACAAAGGGGGGGGGGGGGGGGGGGAAGCCATTTTCCTTTCATTCTCTCATTTTCTCATTCTTCCACCTCTCTTATTCTCTCATCTCTCAATCTCTCCCTAAACCCCTTGCTTAAATTCTTGAAGTACGAGAACTAAATCTAGAGAAGAATTCCATTTCTAGGCATTGGAAAGTTGTCATTGACTCACCCTCATAGAGTTTAGCTCAAGACTTTCCTATCTCTCACGTTTTCTCCTTCCCCAAATTCGGATTTTCGGAATTCCAAGAGGTAAAGGAAGCTTACATTAGTTGAATACTTGTCGTATGAATGTAGTAGTATGCATATGTTGTTGTGGATTGGGCTGAAAGGTGTGATTTGGCTGAGTTTTGGTTGAAATATGTTGAAAATGGGTTTCTTAATTTTTGTGGTTGATCTCGTTGATGTGTTGCATGGATTTCTATACCTATTGAGTATGTTGTTGAGTATTGTTGTGTGCTATTATTCAACCCTTGTGGGGTTTATTTGGGGTGAGAATGAGTAAAAAGTTTGGATTTTTTGGAGTTTTTCGAAGAGAGTTCTATTGCTACTGTCTGATAATTGCTGAGCGACCAAGGGTCTTGCTAAGCGAGAAGGCCTTGAGACTGAAGTGAGGCTGTTGGGTTGGTGATTCGCTGAGCGAGCTATCGAGTCACTAAGCGAGTGTTCTTGAGTGGTAGGGATGGCTAAAGGGTAAAAGGAATTCGTTGAGCAAAATCTAATTTGTTGGGCGAGTGTTCATGGAAATCTAGAAATTTCCCAGAAAAGTGTTCGCTAAACGAGTATGTAGCTCCCTAAGCGAATGTAGGCATTTTAGAATGCTTAGGAGCAATTTGCCGAGCGAGTACTGGGCTTGCTGAGCGAATTGGGGCTTGAAGAGTTGTTGCTCTCTCTTACAAGTGAGTCACTGGGCGAACACTGTGTCCACTGAGTGAAGAGTGTGTGTAGATTTTGGCTACTCTCTGGAGTGGATATTCATTGAGCGAGTAGACGACTCACTGAGCGAAATGATATCAATAGAAATTTGGAGAAAGTCCCTGAAACAAATTCGCTGAGCGACCCCAGTTGTCGCGGAGCGAGTGACTCTGATTCACTGAGCAAAACTCATGGTCATTGAGCGAGAAGCCTTCGTAAGGGGAAAGTTGGTCTTTTATAAAGAAGGTCTTTGTTGAGCGAGCATGTGGGTCGCTGAGCGAATATATTATTCTGTTGTTGATCAATTTTGAAAGTGTATTAGTTGTGAGACACGATTAAGGAAGACTCTTAGTGTGAGTCTAAGGTGAGAATTGTGTTGAGAATGTGATGTGAGTGGTAGGTTGCTTAGATAGGACCTTCACTTATTATGGATAATTGTCGTGTGAGGTTTCTCACGAGGTATAGGCTGCTTGGATAGGGCCTTGCCTGTTGACCATGCTTGGGGCCGGTTTGGGCCTGCATGGTTGTGGACCACGTGTGGTGCTGGTCGGGCCCGTGTGGCGTTGTGTTGCTACGCATATACATATATATATACATGTATATACATACATATATATATATTGTTGTTGTTGAGTGGGTGTGGTGTTGTGATACATACATTTCATGCATATGTTGTTAGCTAAGGCTGTGTGATGGGCCTCATGTCATAGTGCGGGCAGGCACGAAAGTTGGATGGTTGATAGGAGTTGCGGCTTAGACGGATCTCCAACCTAGTGCCAAGATAAGACATGGGGTCTTAAAGATTGGCCTTCGGGGATGAGTGGATGGGTGATTCTGTAGGGGGCCAAGGCGGTGCAAGCCTTGAGTCACGGTGAGCCACCACCCACATGCACTTATTCCGACGAACCACTAAGCTTATCCATAGATCAGAGTTTGGCAATCCCTGAATGGTGCTTGGATAGGTCATGGTAGGGGGTGAGACTTGGCTGATCGCCCGAGATGTTGTAAATCTCTCGAGAGTCGTGTCATCATGCATTGACATAGTTGTGGTAAATTTGTGGTGATATGGGGTTCATAGTTGAGAATGCTCGCCATATGAATGCATGTTATATATGTGAATGTGAATGTTGAGAATTGTTGTTGGTATCACTATGCCAAAAATGCTATTATACGGTGCTTTTTTTGCATATAGATGGCACTTGTTAAGCGTCATCTATTTAGACGTTGTATATTTATAGATGGCACTTTTCAAAAAGTGCAATATATATGCTTGCAAATAGACGGCGCTTATTCAGGAAAATGTTGTTTATTTGGCTGTAAATAGATGGCACTCATTTAAGAAAGCAATGTATTTTCTGTATATAATAGATGGCGTTTTTTTAAAAAAGCGCACTATATCAACCTTGAAATAAATGGCGTTTTTTGAAAAATGCGCCATCTATGTGCTTTTTTTTTTACTTGTTTCATTCATTGTCATTTTTTCCAAAACTTGTACAAACAAAAACAGTCCAAGAGCTATATATGAATCCACCAAAATGCATTAAATGATCTTGCCAAATGTGATTCTATTATATAACAAATACAAAATACATACTTGAACTATTTACAATCTAAACATGACATTAGCTACTTGAACTATTTACAATTAAATTAACTACTAAGTTTAGCTACTCTACAAAAGGCTAGCTAGTTGAACTATTTACAATCTAAACATTGTAAACAAGACATTAGCTACTTGAACTATTTACAATTACCACAACTAATGAGTTTAACTACTTTAGAGCTATTGCTACATACGTACTCCTGCAATGCAAAACAAAAAAATGATACTTTAGAGCTATTGTTGCATATTCCTACAGTGCAAAGCAAAAAGTAACTAGTAAGTTTAGCACTCAATTGCACAAAAATAATACTTTGAAAGTGATTCTACTGTCATAGAAATAGAAACAGGACAACAAGCTTATAATGATACTAAACGTGCTCTTTTATGACTATTTACATCCAAATCCTTCCGAACTTTTTCCTATATGGTCTTTAATGTTTGGGCATCCATTGTTAACTTACTAAACATGATTTAAGCATAAAAACAGTGTCAATTATGCAAGAATAGAGAGATTGTACTGCAACCCGAAATTACTGTTCCTATGGTAAGTTCAAGTGACATAACTCAGTCAAATGGTGTCCAAAGCTTACCAAAATTTGTAGGGACCATTTACAAACCATAATGCATCAATTAAAAAAAATTTCACTTAATAAAAACATGATTTTATAGTCCTCAAATGCTGTTGGTCTACACTACATAATTATGCAGAAAAATGTACTCAAATTCACATACTTATGCATGGTTTGACTCCATACAAGTAGGGTAATGACTTGGCAACTTTTGTAACATTAAATTATAGCCAAAAGCAAGTTAATTTCATGAATTTATACATGATTGCAAGTTTGAAAAAGTTACCACGAAATTGACAGAGTCATGGTTCTTGAATTGCCAAATTCAAACAATTACAATACCCTAATGCACAAACAAGTTAGGGCTTCCATTGTTCATCATGTAGGGCATAAAATAGAAGTAATTTAAGATCATGAATCACTTTCAATTCACCAAAATAGGGGGTGTAGTCACTAATTTGATCCAGTAGGGGGTTTCCATAGCAAAAACAACATAATATGCACAAATATGACTTTCATACACTTCCAAATTCAAATAGATCAAGGGAGTCTCTACACATGTATTTTAAAAACATTAAAATAGCTTCATTAATGATGTGTGTTAGACATCATGAATCAAAGGCTTTATAAGCATTTCTGGATGACATATTGACACCAATCTTCCCTAACTTTAGTGCTTTGATTATCAGAATATTGCTTCCTACTACAACTAGGGATGTACTACAAAAATAAAAAATGAAATTAAAACTAAGTGAGAATATATTTAAAAGGAATGAGATATGAGACCAATATCACATACGCCTTATGAGATTATCCCCCTTCACAGTGGGTGATGATTTCCTTCATATATCGGCAAACATAATACCCACAATCATTACTGTTAGGTTGCTTTGGGCACTATAGAAGTAAAAGCAGAAACATCAGTATAAGTAATTAAAGATTAACACGATCAATTGATTTTCACATAAAAATTGTAAACTACCTTAATTGTTATCCACTTGATGTTGCTTGACTTAGTCTTTGAAACCTTAGCTCCTATTTGAGCCCGATAAGTTTGTAAAACCCTAATTAATAAAGACAAACAATGCATATATAAGTAAAAATTATAGATCAACACACACACGCATAATGTCATGGTGCTTATATTTTTACTTGTCAAACAACTTCTTCAAATCTTGCCTCCTACTAAGGTCCTTCTCTAATGGGTCTAGATAATATATTATCTCCATCTTAAGATTGATTCCAACCAAGACCCAATCATCGCTAAAAAAAATGACAAGTTAGTCAGCATATGTAAATTGCATCTAACATACTAAATTGCTAATAAAGCTAGGTAAAAAAGTCTTACCCTATATTGATCGGTGCAAGAACAAACTTGTCAATCACCTTTTTATTGACGAAAATATCAACAATTTTTTGCACTTGTTCTTTCATACTTAATTGGTGTGCTGTTATTTGGGGGGATAAAAAGAAGAACGCCTTATGATTTGGCTTTAGAAAAGTGTCATATAAGTACCTTGTGATACAAAATATAAGTACACTCCATCCTCATATTCTTTTGACAATCGACTAGCAGACATCCATTTTCGATCCATATTTTCTTGATCTATAAGAGTAGTCATTAACAACAATTACATTGATGTAACATGCAATGACTACATGCATGTATGATTTCTATTCCATCCTATACAAGGTGAGGATCCTATCCTATCCAGAGTTGTCAATTTTGCATTATATTATTATATGACTCTTATTTTTTATCTAATAAAATTTTGGCAGTATTTCCCATTGGTTCTCCAAGCATGTGACTTAATTCAAGTGGTATAAACACTCAACCAAAGTATGTACCCAGAGAACTATGGGAAATACAAACCAAAATAATTATTAGATCAAGAATAGAGAAATACAATAATGTCCTATATGTGAATTTGCAATCCTAGACTATCCACAAGGACAATTCAAGAACTACTTGTACACTATGTCCTTAAACACAATATACAAGTTGTTCTTGAACTGGAAACTAAGGAAAATGCATATGCCTACATGCATGAGTTAATCCAATAATGGAAAACAATTTCATTTGAAAGCCTTCAAATTAACAGCATTAACAACAATAAAGAACAAGTGTATTTCACCTACTTGAACTCCAAGGAAATTGTGATTTGCGTAGAATGAAAACCCACAATTGAACACTGAAAAAAGAAATGAAACGCAATAGGTATTATTAAACATAGTAAGTATTACTTCCTTTTATCACATACAACATGTAGAGCCACATGGTAACCACTTGAAGCTTAAATCACCACATAAAACTCATTTAAGCATGGCTAAAGTCTGCAAAATAAAACACGACTTAAATATTCAACTTGCGCCATTTTCAAACCGCTTGAGATTTTTGAGTGAAACCAACACACACAAGTCACATTTTAACCCTATCAAATCTATTTTTATGTCCCATAGGGTTTGGAGACTTGTAGCTCAAACTGCGTAGAAAACTGACTCCTAAAACTATAGTTTTTGTTTAAACTTTTAACTTGCGCCATTTTCAAACTGCTTGATATTTTTGAGTGAAACCAACTCACACAAGTCACATTTTAACCCTACCAAATCTTTTTTAGGTCCCATAGGGTTTGGAGACTTGTAGCTTAAATTGTGTAGAAAATCGACTTCTAAAACTATGGTTTTGCCTAAACTTTCGATTTGCGCCATTTTCAAACCGCTTGAGATTTTTGAGTGAAACCAACTCACACAAGTCACATTTTAACCCTATCAAATCTTTTTTTAGGTCCCATAGGGTTTGGAGAGTTGTAGCTCAAATTACATAGAAAACCGACTCCTAAAACTATGGTTTTTGCCTAAACTTTCGGTTTGCGCCATTTTCAAACCACTTGAGATTTTTGAGTGAAACCAACTCACTTAAGTCACATTTTATCCTTATAAAATCTGTTTTGATGTTCCATATGGTTTGGAGACTTGTAGCTCAAATTGCATAGAAAACCGACTCCTAAAACTATGGTTTTTGCCTAAACTTTTGATTTGCGTCATTTTCAAACCGCTTGATATTTTTGAGTGAAACCAACTCACACAAGTTACATTTTAACCCTATCAAACGTATTTTTAAGTCTCATAGGATTTGGAGACTTGTAGCTCAAATTGCATAAAAAACTGACTCCTAAAACTATGTTTTTGCCTGAACTTTTGATTTGCGCCATTTTCAAACTGCTTAAGATTTTTGAGTGAAACCAACTTATACAAGTCACATTTTAACCCTATCAAATCTGTTTTTAGGTCCCATAGCGTTTGGAGACTTGCAGCTCAAATTGCATAGCTAAAACTATGGTTTTTGCCTAAACATTTGGCTTGCGCCATTTTCAAACTGCTTGAGATTTTTGAGTAAAACCAACTCACTCAAGTCACATTTTATCCTTATAATATCTGTTTTGATGTTCTATATGGTTTGGAGACTTGTACTTCAAATTGGGTACTAAACTGATTCATAAAACTATGGTCTTTAGGTAAACTTTTGACTCGCGCTATTTTCAAACAATTTGACATTCTCAAGTGAAACTAACTTGCTCAAGTCACTTTTTATCTCTAAAATCTTTTTTCAAGACCCATTGGGTTTGGAGACTTATAACTCAATATTTTCAATTCAAGGAAAAAAGATTTGGTAGTTTTTACAAATCAAGCAAGCATACACATGATTCTTATTTGGTGGCTACATTAAATGGCTAATGGCAACATATGAATCGAAGTGGCAGATGAAATAATAAAACCTTTGGTCCCAAGTATGTTTTAGGTGACATTTAGGAGCTATAAGCTCTGCATTAAGGATATGTTGTAGTTGTAGAAATGAAGCTAAAAAGTTTATAATTTATTCTTCCAACGACTTTTAGAATTAGGCAACGAAAACTAGCTCTTCTAAGATTCCTAAGAACTCATCCGCTGGTATTGAAGTTGACATAGGGAGTAACGATGTGTTCTATCCAACTAATTAAATGACTAGTCCTACCAAAATGCATGCTTTCTTTAATTGCATGAGAGATGTGTACGACCATTAATTAGATTTTTCTCTAATCACATGAGATGCCTCCATTCCTTTCCTTTTTTCATCTTCTCTTATTTTCTTTCCATTACTCACACATATAATTTTTATACACAAATCCCCTGAATCTCACTAAACAGAACAACAATGGCTAACATGATTCACATGGCTACATCCAGATTATATTTTATACATATATGGAAAATTTTTTATGACCACAAACAGTATCTAAACATATTTCTAACAAAATGTTAAATAAATTACCACAAATTTAATTTAATCTGCAACTTGCCCAATGTGCCTTGAATTGCTTCCTAGAATAGATTGAGGAGAAAAGGTAAAAGATTAATGACGTGGGAAGATTCAAGGAAACCATATATAAGAATAAGAGAAGGAAAGTGTAGGAAATATACCCAAATGAGAATTCTTGAGATAGCCTCCACAAAGAATAGAGATGTTCTTCCATCAAGCACAACGAGAGTGGGAGATGTTCTTCCACGAAGAGCAGAGACGTTCTCACGAAGCTCAATAGTGACCTGTTTTGTCCCACGGGTAGAGAGTGACGTGTTCTTCCACTTCCCCCAAGCTGAACACTTCCACGACGAGATCACTAACAGTGATGAGAACAAAGCATGAAAACTGTAACAAAATGGGGAGCATAAGAACAGTAACAGTGATGAGAACTGAGCACGAGAACTGTAACGAGATAGGAGCACGAGAATGGTACCAGTGAGGACAGTAGAGCACGCGAATAGTAAGGACAACAAAAGCACAAGAACTGCACATGAACAATGAACGATTAACGACGCCGACCACACCAGCAACAGTGACGAACATCAACAACAGTGTGCAGGGGAGCAAGCAACGACGAAGATGCAAGGGAAAAATAAGCACAAGTTCTAAGTCACTGGAGTAGTGAACGAGCCAGTATAAGGCGTGAATGGGGAGAAAAATTAGTCAAATAGATAGTGCTTATCACAATAAGTGCCGTCTACTTGTTTTTTTTTTTTTATTTTAAAAAAAGCGCTATATACGACATTTTTTTAAATAAGCATCGTATATAGTGTTACATAGAGTGTGCTTATTTGAAAAAGCATCGTATATTTGCTCTGCGTTCTATACAATGTGCTTATATTTGGAAGCGTTGTATAAACAACATTGTATATAAAAATTTTGGTGCAGGATATACGATGCTTATTTAAAGAAGCACCATATATGTTCATCAATAGAGTGTGCCTGTTTAAACAAGCGCCGTATATTTGCTTCGCATTTTTTATTTGTTTTAAATCGACACATATATGACACTTATTTAAAGAAGTGTCGTATATGTTCATCAATAGAGTGCGTTGTCTAAACAAACGCCGTATATTTGCTCCATATTTTTTTTTAGTGTGCCTATATTTGTAAGCGCGGTATAAACGATGCTATATATTCACATTTTTAGCGTAGTGTATCAGTAATCATATATTATATCGTTGTTTTAGTAAGCTTACCCTTGCCTTATGTTTCTGTTGTGGTTTATCTGTTGCTATTGTATAGTGGTGTGATTGTGATGATCATGTCATTTGGCATAGGAGTAGATGGCGAGGCTTCCGTGGATCCAGCTACTCAGAGCCGAAGGTGTAGCTTTGGTTAAGGAGGTGACTGACGAGGTGTCTTTTGGGTTCTTTTTTGTTTTTTGGACAGTCCTTTTATTCTCTTTTTGTATATGATGTATAGCCTAACTAGCTTTAGGGAGTGCGTTTTGTATCCCTTCCCTATACAAACGTATATGGTATGGTTGCATTCTTTTTGGATAGAACTTTGTATAGTCATGGATTGATACATGTATATTGTTATTTCATGCTTGAGTGGGAAGATGAGGTGGTTGACCTCAAGTATGATTATACACACACACACACACACACACATATATACGATCTTGCAATGATTGTATTATGATTACATAAATGTATCTAATGGTAGTAGTGTTGTTTAGTAGCGAGTGTTGGGTCGTTATAAAATTGTTGGTGCAAAGCTTCTAGGAGGAAAATTTCTACTAGTTGAAAACTAGCAAAATTTTAACATAAAAACTAAGAAAGAAAAATTTCTATAGAGATAAACTTTCAATGTGGGTTTTGGCCAACTTTGGAGAGTGGAGGATGTGTGAATAATGTCCAAGAATGGGAGGTATTTATAGAGGAAGAACAAGCTTAGGTGTCCACATGCTTAAGTCATGCATTATGTAAAAATTTCAATTTTTATTTTTCATTTTAAGGACACATATGCAAACTTAGGGACACATAAACATATTGGAGTGGTGAATTAGCCACCCCCCCCCTAGGCTTGGGCAATGGTCAATGTGTTGTCGTAGCTTTATTAGTGTCAATGTTATCTGTAGTTAAATTAACCGGTACTAATAAAAATACTTAAACTTGAAAAATTAGCTTTTAATATCAAAATAATGCATTTTAATGAAAAATTGGATAAATAAATTATTTTTCATCAAAAATAAATTTCTAATAATAAATTTTAATTTTATTAATTTATTTCAAATTATATGTATTTATTTTGTATTTTTAAGCTAGAAAATTCATAAAAAAATTATTTTAATTCAATAAATACCAAAATTTTTATGAAAATTCTAAAATTAAATATTTTACCCATAAATAAACTAAAATTACCATTTTCACCCTTTTTAGATGTCAAACCAATACTGGCTAGGCTTAATAGACATTTAGGGACATTTTGGTCATTTTACACAAGAATTCTAAAAAATTTCCAAAATTATATTTTAATATATATGACATGATTCCAAGCTCAAATTTACATTTTAATGTCAATTGAATTTTTTTCTCATGTCAGTCTTTAATGTTGAGAAATAGGGACCAAGTGGTCATTTTCCAATTTCTCCGGGCTTTAGCTCGAAAAAATTATTAAAAATCAAGATTAAATAGCTCTTAAAATTTTGAGTGTAATGGTGGGAATCAGAATTTTAAAATTTCTTCTCGACTTTTCAGAATTACATTATCAAATATTAGAAAAATAGTTGAAAAATTAAAATAGAATTATCATATTTTCACTATTTTTCTTTCAAATTAAAATTTTTATAATGAAAGATACTTAGTATAAAATTTTCAAAATATTTTGAAGTCAAAAAGTCTCTGGTTGGTTCTCGTAGTTAACTAGGGTATTTTTGTCATTTTACAAAAATTATCTCAATAAATTCTCGAAAAATTTCTAAAATTATTATTAATTATTCTAAGTACATTGATGACTTAAAAATAAATCTTAAACACTTTTATCTATTTTTGTATATTAATTCTAGAAATAAATAATTAAAAAAATAGTTTAATAGGCAAAAGTAGGGGTGTTACATTGCTCCCCTCCTTTTAAGAATTTCGTCCCCGAAATTCACTTACCGATAAAAAGGTGAGGATATCGTTCCTGCATCTTGCTTTCTACTTCCCAAGTTGCATCTCCATTATCAGTTTGACTCTATATAACTTTCACCAAAGGTATTTCTTTACCTCGAAGCTACTTTATCCTTCGAACCTCTATTATAGTCAGGGATACGTCATAAGTAAAATTTTCTCTTATTTGTACTACATTAGGCTCAATGATCTATGAAGGGTCATGGATATATTTACGAAGTTGGGAAACATGAAAGACATTATGACGATTAGAAAGATTGGGTAGTAAGGCTATTTGATATGTAACAGGACTAATCTTTTTAAGGACTTGGTAAGGACCAATAAATTTAGGGGAAAGTTTTCGAGATTTTAGGGTTTGGCTAACCCCAGTTACAGGCGTAGCTTTCAAAAACATATGATCTCCTTCTTGAAACTCAAGGTGTTTTCTCCTTTTATCAAAATAACTTATCTGCCTATCTTGCTATACTTTTGTCTTTTCCCGAATTAGTTTAACTTTCTCCGTGGTTTCTTGTAATATTTCAGGTCCGAGTATCAAAGATTCCCCAGTCTCATACCAACAAAGTAGAGTCCTACATTTTCTCCCATACAAAGCCTCGTAGAGAGACATTCCAATGCTAGAATGAGAGCTATTGTTATAGGTAAACTTGATCAGTGGTAAGAACTGATCCAGCTACCTTTCCATTCTAAGATAAAAGCTCTAAGCAAATCTTCTAAGGATTGGATAGTCCTTTCAGACTATCCATTAGTTTGAGGATGGTATGCTGAACTAAGTCCTAACTTAGTCCCTAGGGCTTGTTGCAAACTCTCCCAAAACCTAGAAGTGAAACAAGGATCCCTATCAGAGATTATACTAGAAGGCACTCCATGAAATCTAATGATTTCTTTGATATACAACTAGGTCAACTTCTCTAAAGAAAACCTAATGTTGATGGGTAAGAAATGAGCAGACTTAGTTAGCCTATCCATAATCACCCATATAGAATCATAGCCAGAGGTTGGTCTTGTAACACCCTAAGGGGTGTTACCGTAAATAGGTCTAGATTTCTAAGAATGAAAAAAAAAACAAACAAACTTAAAAATGTAGAAACAACATGCAAATACTACTCATAAATATAATTAGATATTATATATGAACAATACAATAAAAAAAACACATATGTGCTTAATACAATTCATCTATCACCTGAAGGTGTCGTACAAAACATAAAGAGGAATGCAAGAAAACAATATAAACTAGACTACATCTTCTTGCACGTGACTCCAAGCTCCATCTGTATATTTCTTCACTTGTATCTTGAAAAAAAAGGGAAACTTAAAGGAGTGAGACATAATGTCTCAGTGAGTGCTTTAAGGGTTCTACGGCTAGGTCAGACTTTTCTACTCAGATAACCTTCATTACTTATCTCTTATGGCTTTGGCCTTACCAGGCCTCTCATAATTATCCATACCTATGGTCGGGTCTACACCTTTCAATAATCAGTGTTTCCTATTAACTCCTCTCTCATTCTCACAATTGTTATACAGTCTTACTACCTCATTCTTAACCTAAGAACTCTTTCTTACCCAAAACCCTCTTTAGTATTTAAACCCTTCATGTTTAGATTTTACTCTTCTTCCTTTTGATATTTAAGGTTATTCTTTAGGAGTCAAGTCTAAGGTCACAAACGTTCTAAAATACTTTTGACATTCCTTTAACACTCACCTTAATACCCTCATTTTGTTCTCTCGTACTTGTCTTATACCTTTTTATTACGTTGTGTGAGAATTCACTCTTTCTCTATTTCATTCACAATTATTATTATCCAACTAGAACCCTCACAACACTATCTTAGGGCCTAGCTTATCACTTATCCTTGAGGTAGCAAACACAATTCTAATTACAAACATAAATTTATTTCACATCTTTTGCCTAGTAACTAGACATACGCATCATTTTGTTTCATCAAACAAGCATAACATACATGCATAACATGAGCACATATACATAATCTTGACATTTTATCACAATTACATTTTCATATGTGTACACATTATATCAATCACTTATGAACAAGGTTACATAGACTTCACACAATTACAACGTAGCACAGTTTAACATATCACACCATAACAAGATGCATATGCATGCTATGTTCCTAAACCACTACTCATGCACATGTGGTACCAACCTAAACTTTTCGGAAAGTAAATTAGGAGTAAATGCACTGCCATAAGAAGCGTCATTGGTACCGATGCCTTCGGTTTTTGCACCCTCAACTAGTATGATACCCCAGTGACTAGTCAGGGTTACCCAGTTTTGCCAATACGCCCCGGCTCCACGGGATTAGCATGGACCATTGGAGTTTTCCCAACCGAATAACTCCCAAGGCTAGGGTTAGACAATCCATCACAGCCTCCACTAGCCTGATTCCTACGTACTTTCCTCATCACATAACTCAAATGTTATGATGCATGATTACATATAATGCTTACAACTTTTCATAAACTTTTATCATGAAACATTGGCACAATTTCATATCACACTTAGTTTTTTTTAAGGTAAATAACAATTATACATTATAAATTTAACAAGACATAAAAGAAACAAATAACAATGAGTTAAAAACTACAAAACAAAGTTCATAAACACAAAGAACAGAATAGCAAAGGTTGTATTCGCCCGACAGGATAGAAGCCCCGCCTGGCGGTCTAGCAAACCCACCCAGCGGGTCCATGTCAGGACCTAACCCGCCCAGCAGGTCCGCGCGCCTAACGCCAACACAAAACCCAATTTTTGAAAAAAAGTTGCCAAAAGACTATCTAATCTATAAACTCCTTACTCCCTCACAATCCCCTCAAAGTCCATCAAATCCCTAATCTTAGGCATAAGGAGGGGGGGAAAGGTAAATAAATGAACAAGAACAACATAAAGGACAAGGAAGAATACAGGGGAGAGCACTCACCTTTAGTAGCACACAAAGCTAAGTTCTAGGGTTTGGGTTCTCCGGTTTCTATTCCTTTTCTTTCTCTTCCTTTTTTTCTTCCCTTTTCTCCTCATTCTCTCCAACTTCTTTCTTCTTCTATTTTGTGACGGCTAAACCTAACCCTCTTTCTCTATTCTCTTCTAATAACATGTGGGTGGATATGTGACTTAGTGGGCTTTAGTCTCCTATTAAGCCTTAAATGCTCTTTTGGGTTTTATGATAACATTCCTACTAATTTCTAATACTAAGGTGTCGATAACAATAACACTAATAATAATAATAATAATAATAGCAACAACAACAATAAATATAATATTAATAACAATAGGAATAGTAATAATAAAAAATATAACAACAATAACTCTTAAGACATCTTTTGTCTAATAACACATGGGAAGGGTCATACTAAAAACTACCTCGTGGTTCATTTCTAGTACTTAAAATTTGGGGTGCTACAGTTCTAGGAAAATTTGTTATAAAATCCATTACTATACTATCCTACCTCTATTCAGGAATGTCTAAGGGTTGTAATTCTCCAGAGGATTTTTGGTGCTCTATTTTAGCCTTTTGACAGACTAAAAAAAACGTAACAAACTCTACTACAGCTTCTTCATTCCAAGCCACCAGAACAACTTTTTCAAATCTTGGTACATCTTGGTAAAACCTGGATGAATACTTAGTTTGCTTTTGTGAGCTTCTTCCAAAATCATTTTCTTAATTCTCCACTTTCTCGCATGCAGATTCTTCCTTAGAATCAAATGACTCCATTTGAATCCTAATCAAACTCCAATTCCTTTCCTTCTAACCTTTCTCGGAGATATTGCTCAGTATTATGGGCTTCCCGTATCTGTTCCAAAAACTCACTGCTTAGTTGAAGCATTCCAAAACTAATACTTCTTGTTTTTATCTCCATAGCTAAACCTAAATCTCTGAACTTCTCTGTCATTTCCATCTCCTTGACCATCATCATTGATACACATAGGGATTTTGGACTTAGAACGTCTACTACAATGTTTGCTTTACAAGGGTGATAATGCAATTCAAGGTCATAATCCTTCAAGAATTCTATCCATCTATGTTGTCTTATATTTAGCTCCTTTTGGTCAAACAAATACTTTAGACTTTTGTGGTCACTAAACACTTCAAACTTGGCACCATAAAGATAATGTCTCCAAATCTTTAAGGCAAAAGCTACTGCAGCCAGTTCTAAATCATGAGTTGGATAATTAACCTCATGTGGTCTTAATTGCCTTGAAGCATACACCGCCACTCTCTCTTCTTGCATCAATACATATCCTAATCCTTGCCCAGATACATCATAATATACTTCAAACTTTCTTGTAAGATTGGGCAAAATCAATACTGGTGTAATGGTTAACCTATTTTTCAACTCTTGAAAACTATTCTCACAATCTTTTGTCCAAACAAAAGGTTGTCCTTTACGGGTTAACTTAGTTAGAGGCAAAGCTAGCTTTGAAAATCCTTCAATGAATTTTTGATAGTACCTTGCCAATCCTAAAAAACTATGTATTTCCATTATTGTGGTAGGTTGTTCCCAACGCAACACTACTTCCACCTTGGTAGGATTTACTAAAATTCCTTCTTTTGAAATTACATGTCCTAGAAAACTTACTTGTTCCAACCAGAATTTACGCTTTGAGAATTTGGCATACAACTGCCTTTCTCGCAATATTTGCAGTACTATTCTTAGGTGTTCCTCATGTTCTTGATGATTTCTGGAATAAATGACAATATCATCTATAAAGACTACCAAGAATTTATCCAAATATTCATGGAATATCCGGTTCATGTAGTCCATAAAGATTGCAGGAGCATTACTTAGACCAAAAGGTATTACCAAATACTCATAATGTCCATATCTTGTCCTAAAGGTTGTCTTTGGTATATCCTCAGTCTTTACTCTAATTTGATGATAACCAAATTTCAAGTCAATCTTTGAAAATACTATTACTCCTCTCAATTGGTCCATAAGATCATCTATTCTAGGTAATGGGTACTTATCCTTGATGGTGATTTTGTTGAGTTGGCGATAATCAACACACAATCTTATGCTCCCATCTTTCTTCTTGACCAACTAAACTGGAGCACCCTAAGGAGAAACACTAGGTCTAATGGATTGTTTTTCTAAGGGTTCCTATATTTGCTTCTTCAATTCTGCTAGCTCTAGAGGGGACATTCTATAAGGTGCTATGGATATGGGTCTTGATCCTGGTACTAAGTCTATAGTGAATTCTATTTCTCTTTCAGGAGGTAAACTAGGAATATCTTCAAGAAAGACGTTAGGAAAATCACAAACAATAGGTAGATTGCAAACTTTTAAATCTCCCTTGATTTTTAGAGAAGATATGATCATGTACATTTAAGCTTCCTTGTTTTTAGGAGCATCTATATGGTTGGCAATTACCATCTCAAATCCCATAAAAGTCTCAGATTTTGATTCGAAGACTAGGGCTTTTTCATGAAAATTAAGAAGAACATGGTTGGAAGATAACCAGTCTATTCCTAACACCAGATCTAATTTAGTTAAAGATAAACAGATCAAATTTATAGAAAAAGTTCCACCTTCTATAATAACTAGACAGTTTAAACATGCATGAGAAGTAACAATGAGGATATTAGTAGGGGTAGAAACAACAAAGTCGTAAGGTAAAAGTGAAACAGACAAATTCAAATGCTTCACACAATCATTGGAAATAAATGAATGAGTTGTGCCTGAGTCATATAGTACATTTAAGAGATTATCGTTTATGACGTACTTACCCTAAATAAGGTCATCAGATATGGCCGTTTCAATTCTGCTCATGGTAAAGACTCTACCATTGGTTCGAGGTCTACTAGCTGGAGCCTTTCCATTATTGCCATTGCCTTGTTCCTTCTTGGGCTTTATACACATGCTGCTGTAGTGACCTTTCTCTGCACAATTGAAGTAGGTAATTTGTAACTTGTCACAATTCCTCTAATAATGAGGTCCTCCACAGCGGTAACATTGAATAGGAGTATTAGAACTCCCAGCAGTAATAGTCTTTTGGCCGAATGATCCGCCATTTGATGATCTAGGTGAAGCACTATAAGGCTTTCTTCTTTCTACAAAATTTTGCCTCTTGTTTTTCAGAGGTCCTTCGCTTTTCCACTAAGCTTGCCTAGCTTTCATATCATCTTCATAGATTCTGCAGCGATTCACCAAGGTAGGAAATTGGCCTATCTCAAGATAGCCCACTGTCTACTTGATGTCAGGCCTTAGTTCACTCTCAAATTTGGAGCATCGTGACCTTTTATCAACTCCATTTTTGGAAATGGGGACAACACTTTGATAGTTCATCAAATTTTGTAGCATACTCCCCAATAGACATATTTTCTTGCTTCAACTCAAGAAATTCTGTTTCCTTCCTTTGCCTTAAATCTTTTGGAAAATACTTCCCTAAAAACTTTTGGTGAAATATTTCCCAGGTAATTCAACTTCTTCCTATTGCCTTACATATCTTCACCAGTGCTCGACTTCTCCAGACAACATAAAGGTAGCATAAGTTACCTTGTGTCCATTAATGCACTCCATAGCTGTGAAAATTTTCTCAATTTCTACAATCCAGCTTTGAGCGCCATTAGGGTCAAATTCGCCTTTGAACGTTGGGGGATTATTGTTTCGAAAAGTTGCAAGACCTCAATATTCTGCTGGTTTAGCATTCCGTCCATTATTCATGCTCTCAAGGATAACAGCCATTTTTTCGAATATTTGTAGGGCCGCATCTTGTCGTGGTCTTCCAACCATTATTTGAAAAAGAAATTCAATGTTTAGTTCATTGCTTTGAATAAAACTATATGTTAGATGAGTAAAAGTTATCTGTGAAATAGTACACCAGATAGATTCTCAAGAAAGAGAGGTGGGTCACAATGGATACTCTTAAGAACCAAGTCTTTCCTAGCCAGAATCTACCTAGACATGCACTAATCACTTTTACTAATCCTAATAACTAACATTAGGTTTATTCTTAGCAAAGTCTTTTATTGAGTGTGCAGACCACGTTTCATAACAAGGTTGGACATCCACAACAGAGAACAAAAAAACAAACAATTTATCTTTCATTCCTGTTTGATCAACAGAAAATGACAGAACACATAACACAAAGAATGGTCAAGGCTATATCCCAAGCTTTGACAGGAAAGAACTACTCTAATACACTAAATGTAACACTCCTTTAATTTTAAATATAATTCATACTAATTTAGTTATTAAGTTTAAGTAAATGAAAATGAATGTAAAATTTTTCCACTTTTATAATAGAAAAATTCCAAACTTAACAGAATTTGGAAATGGTAGTAAAAGATGGAAGATAGAACTGTATATACATATATATTGTAAAAATGTACATTATGGGTTGATAATACATGATAGTCAGAAAACTAAAAATACATCAAAAGATATATACTATATTACCCAATATGTATATTATAAAAGTCTTATATAAAGCAATGCCAATCTATCCTATTCCCTCATACAAAAAGAAAAATACTATAGGTCATTAGATCCCTACCCATTAAAATGCCCTTTGACTCGTACTTAGCATCACAGGGCGTTAATGTCGTCTTCAATAATCACGATCAATCATTCATAGAAGAAAATAATGGAATGAGGTGTTTTGTTCTAAAATCACTTTTACATGTATGGTAGGAAATCTATCATAAAACAAAGATAAAACACAGCTAACAATAAAAGAGACCCTAAGGTTCATTCTAAGTTGTATTAGACTACCTTTAACTAGGTATGGATCCATACTTTCCATTAGTGGGTAATAGTTCTCAACAGAACCGAAAAGTGATTGGGAGTACATATACCTCATTAACATCATCACATGATACAGTCCTCATTATCATTGAGGAAAATAACAGTCAGGATATCAATTTATAGAAGTATACTCTTAAGCCAATCCTAGAATGCTAAGTAGTTGTTAAGGCTAGCAAGCTTGGTCAGGCGAATATTCCAGCTCGAGGGTGCTACCCTGGCCATTGAAACTTTCACCACTTGATGCCTACCACAAGACCTACGCAAATGGGCCCTCACCTTTCATTCCTCAGCGTACCAAACTGTAGCTTCCCTAGCAAGGTGCCATGCCACAACATATCACTTGCTTTGCATTATTCACTAATCTATCCACTTCCTACTTCTCAAACAAAGGTTTCCCTGGTCTCAATTAATTTTGAGCACCAGTACAATCAATATTTCTGCCTTATATTACAAAATTGCACATTGCTTAAAATTTTAATAGAATAACAACATAATAATTATAGTTTAATTACTAAAATTTTGGCAGAATAATAACTAAATAAATACATTTTAGTTTTCTAAAATTGAGCAGAGTAACAGCTTAGCAGGTGCATTTTAATGTTCTGAAATCAAGCAGAGTAACAACTTAACAAATGCATTTTAATTTTCTAAAATTGAGCAAAGTAACAACTTAGCAATTATAATTTAATAATCTAAATTTAAGTAGAGTAACAACTTAGTAATTATAGTTTGATAATATAAATTTAAGCAGAGTAACAACTTAGTAAAAATTAAAGTGTAACAACAAACAATAATAAAAATAATAAAACTTAAGCCTAAACGAGTTTAGAGAAAAACCCTTCCTACCAACATACAAAGTGACAATAATTTAGAATCAACCCCACTCCCCCCATTACCTCTAAGATGGTTGATGAAGAGGATGAAATTGTTGGTGCAAAACTTCTAGGAGGAGAAATTCTACTAGTTAAAAACTGGCAAAATTTTAACATAAAAACTAAGAAAATTTTCTACAGAGAAAAACTCTCAATGTGGGTTTTGGCCAACTTTAGAGAATGGAGGATGTGTGAAAAATTTCGAAGAATGGGAGGTATTTATAGAGGAGGAACAAGCTTAGGTGTCCACATGCTTAAGTCATGCATTATGTAATAATTTCAATTTTTATTTTTCATTTTAAGGACACATATGCAAACTTAGGGACACATAAACATATTAGAGTGGTGAATCAGCCCCCCCTTAGGCTTGGGACGTGGTCAATGTGCTGTCGTAGCTTTATCAGTGTCAATTTTATCTGTAGTTAAATTAACTGGTACTAATAAAAACACCTAAACTTGAAAAATTAGCTTTTAATATCAAAATAATGCATTTTAATCAAAAACTAGACAAATACATTATATTTCATCAAAAATAAATTTCTAATAATAAATTTTAATTTTTTAATTTATTTCAAATTATATGTATTTATTTTATATTTTTAAGCTAGAAAATTCATAAAAAAAATCCATTTTAATTCAATAAATACCAAATTTTTTTTGAAAATTCTAAAATTAAATATTTTACCCATAAACAAACTAAAATTTACCATTTTCACCCTTTTTGGATGTCAAACCAACACTGGTTATGCTTAATAGCACTTAGGGGTATTTTGGTCATTTTACACAGAAATTCCAAAAAATTCCTAAAATTAAATTTTAATATATATGACATGATTTCAAGCTCAAATTGATATTTTAATTTCAATTGATCTTTATCTCATGTCAGTCTTTAATGTTGAGAAATAGGAACAAAATAGTCATTTTCTAATTTCTCCGAGCTCCAGCTCAGAAAAATTATTAAAAATCACAATAAAATAGCTCTTAAAATTTTGAGCATAATGGTGGAGATCAGAATTTTGAAATTCCTTCCAGATTTTTCAGAATTATATTATCAAATATTAGAAAAATAGTTGAAAAATTGAAATATGATTGTTATATTTTTCACTATTTTTTCTTTCAAATTAAAATTTTTATAATAAAAGATACTTAATATAAAATTTTCAAAATATTTTGAGGTAAAAATGTCTGGTTGGTTATGGCAGTGAACTAGGGTATTTTTTTCATTTTACAAAAATTATCTCAATAAATTCTCGAAAAATTTCTAAAATTATTATTAATTATTCTAAGTACATTAATGAATTAAAAATAAATCTTAAAAACTTCTATCTATTTTTGTCTATTAATTCTAGAAATAAATAATTAAAAAAATAGTTTAACAGGATAAAGTATGGGTGTTACAAGTTGAGCCTAGAGACGCTTGTGTGAAACAATACTTATAACTTTGGATAAGTTAATGGAACTTTGTGGTGTGCCAAGAACTAGATATACTCTCGGAATGAGACGAACCAGTATAAAATTCCGTGTGTGCTTTGTTCTTTCCATTAACCTTTTATCTGTGCTTAACTAGCTTTGTGTTTCAAACCTTTAATTTGTTTTGATCTATGTGTTTGTTAATTAAAGTGTTTTAACAAAGCTTGTTTTTAAAACTATCTTAGTTTGTTTTCAAAAAGACAATATAAAGTTTTTCAAAAGGATTTGCAAAAAATGTTTGAAACACAATTCAACCATCTTTCTTGTGTTTTCTTGTGTTTTACAGATAGGAATAAGAAGAAAGAATATTTTAAAAAGTTATAAAAAATTATTTAATTTTTAATTCTTTTTTGTAGATGAACGAGAGAGTATTTTGAAATATTCATAAAAATTATTTAGTTTTTATAAATAATTTTATGGATAGATTGGATATCCATAAAAAAAATGTTAATGAATAGATTGGATGTTTTTTATTAAATAGATTATGGATAGAATGAAAATTTTTTAATGAATTTTTAATAGTTCCTAAATGGATTAATGGATTGTTTTTAATCCTTCTGTTATAATGCAAACAAAAATTTGCCTAAACCATCCATTTGACAAACCTGAAAGTGGTAAGGAATTGTCACCAGGAGTTGAAAAGTCACTACACCAAAAGTGAAATTTAGGGGTGGTTGATTAGTGGTGGTTATAAAAAACCGCCCCTAAGTGAAATCAATGTCGTTGGTTTGAGAGGCAACGAAAGAAGTGAAAGTTTTATGGCAGTTTCGAAACCGCAGCATATCACCCACTAATTCCCTAATTTCATTTGCGCCCTGACTTTTCTCTTTCCCACCTAGTGTTTTGCCCCTTTCCTTGAACCTAAAAAACAAAACACAACACAAATTCTCAAATATCTCTGTGCCCTAGAACCTAAAAAGTAAAATGCAAAACTACCACCGTGGGATTCGAACGAACCACTGCCGTGGTTTCTGTTTGTCACCCAGCCAGTAAAGATTCCCTATTCTTAATGCATTAGTGAGAGTGCAGAATCAAGAAAAAGATGCACGTAGGGAATGAGAATGGTCACCACCACTGTAGGCCCCTCTGGCCCCAAAAAAACAAAAGTGAGGGGAGAAGGAGAACGAAGAGGAAGAAGGGGAAAAAGAAAGAAGAAAAGAGAAAAAGAAAATGAAAAGAAAAAAAAAAGGGAAGGGGGCTCCTACCCCGAAAATCACTTGCAGCAGCGGTGGCAGCGTTCTACTGCGTTTCATTTCTCTTTTTTATTTTGCTTCCCTTCCTTATTTCATCTACTTTCTTATTTCCCCTTAATTTTCTCTTGGAGATTATATGTTTTTCTGGTATTGGGGGTGATTGCTAACAATGGGTTTAATGATGGTTGCGATGGGTTGTTCAGATGGGTCATGATGGCAGAGAAGATGTGGGTTGTATGCTGGTGGTGTATTGGCTGAGAAAGGATGGTGCGTGAACAAGAGAATGGATTGGGTTTTAATTTTTCCTCCTTCTTTTTTCCATTTTCCTCCCACTTGAATCATCTTTTGTAACATTATTTATAGAGTCAAGAATTAGATTGTTTCAGTCTATTAATCATAGAGGATTGTTTCATTGTTTTAACCATTGAATTCTCTTGTGTCCATTGCTTTCAGTATGTTTTCCCTCTTTTGAATCTTAACTCTACAAAGCATATGTGTGTCTTTTCTTTTCACCTTTGCATGTAGAACTAACCAGCAATGTGTAGGTGATGATGAGATTTGGGGTTACATTTTATTTTGTGTTTTCCCCCATTCTAGGATTATTGTTTAATTGTGTAATTTGAGATTTTAGGTTTTGGTAAGGTGTGCCTATTGTTTGATTCTTATATGCTTCGTGTGCTGGCTCTAAAGCATATTTGTTGCATCTATGCTTGTTTTTTACCTTACTTTTATATGCATCATTGACATTATCAAGTTTGAAGATATAGGTTTGTTTACTCCTTGTTAATCTTTTGATCGTCTTTTAGCAGCATGGATCTTGCAATTGTGATCTAGACTCTTCGAGAAGCAGAGGTAAGTAACGAGAGAAGAGAAAGACAAGGATTGCTATTTGACATTTTCAATAAGTTGTTTTTTATTCATATTATTTTTTAATTATTATCTGAAATTTTTTTATAGTACAGACAAAGGGATTATGTTAGAGAGGATAGGCATAGGCGCAAGTCTCAATCTCCATCTCAGTCCCAGTTAGGGGGTCGATCTGAGCCAAGATCAAGGTCGTGTTCTCGTTCACACTAAAAGAGGTGAATCTTGGAAAGATCCATAACCTACAGTATATAGATGTCTGCTAACATATCATGCATGTGATTGACATTTGGGAATTCCATTTTTGTTTTGTAAAATAAAATAATTGGTGATTTGTAAGTGGAACTAGTGTAATGTTATGAATGCATGTATGAAATAATTTAAATAGATAACTAAAAAGCCCTTTTATTTCGGTTCAGATACATCCTTAGTAATTAAATTTAAGGAAATAATATAATTACATAACCTTAATATGGCCAAATGACAGGGACCTCTCATCATTTCAAATATTTTAGGTGGCAGGGCACCCTTTGCTATTCATTGATCATTTCAAAACCTTCTTATTTAAGAATTGTGTTAGATGCAGTTGAATTTTTCTCTGAATTATTAATTGATACATGTTCTTGGCTGAAAAGTAGCAACCATTGTTGGAATAGCTAATTTAATTCACTTACAGCAAAAGGACTAGTGGTTTTGATATGGCTCCCCCTGCCTCTGCTATGTTGGTTGGTGCTTCTGCTATTGCAGGTACATCTACTCATGTATATATTATGAAAATTTTAATCTAACTGCCTTTTCTCTTTGTTTGTCATAGTATGGAAAATTCATATCAAATTATAGCCTTTGAGAACTGGTTTCCCATGGTGTGTAATTTTTGTCTTTTTTTTTATTTAGTGATATAATTATGGAACTAAAAGATGCTTTGGTTTTTTATCTTGTGTTTGATGTTTGTTTATTTTGTTTCTAGGTCTTGTCATATGTTCTAAGAAGGCAATGTTGGGATACTAGCCCCACTATGCTATGTTTTGTTCTCAAGTCTCAAATCTTATTCGCTACATCCGATAATAAGTCTTTTGTTGGTGACTAATGAATGATTTGAATACCAAAACCATGAAAAGAATTAAAATAGATAAAAGAAATATAATGCGGGAATCTATTGAATAGTTTTACGATAGGCTCAAACTAGGCAATCTGTGGTAAGAGGGGGGCTGGAATAGAATTCTGCAATTTGAAATGTAGCTGGAACAAAGCGAAAAGAGATAAGAAAAAAATATCTTGGTTTGGTGGAGGTGATTAACGATTTAATGAGCTGAATAAACATGATACAAGAAACTCACTTCAAGGTGGATACCATGTCCTGATTATGGGGTTTAGGTAGGGAAGGAGGGAAATAGAGAAAGAAGCCTCCTAAATTATAATAATAATCTATTAAATTGATAGGATGTATAATGATATCAATACAAAATAATAACCCAGTGGTTTTATTTACACTAATGATACAATAAAGAAGATTATTTTTCTCTAATTAAACAAGGAAAACAATAAGAATATACAATATATTATGAAGATCTTTTAAGGCATTTCAAGATACACGGAAGATATTATGATATATTCTAACTATTATATCATCTAGAAGGTATATTAGAATCTCTGTGTATACGATTCCAATAGAAAATTTTAAAAAAAATACTATTCTAATTATTTATAACATACTATATGATTTGATTTGATATAGTTGCATGAAGAGCAACATTATGGAGTGCTTGAATAACTGACTCCAACCATTCAATTACAAAATCTCATTGTATCCATGTTTTCATGATTGATTACTTTACCATATGATATGGACTTACATCTTGTGTTTACAGTAATGTTGATTCTATAATGTTTGTTTTATTGTCAACTTTTAATGTGCTTGTTACATTTATAAGGCTTATTATTTTTGAAGTTAGATGAGACTAAACTCATTTATTTCCTACTTGGATAAGCTTTTAACTTATGTAAGTTTTTAACCTTAAAACTTGATTTTAAAATATTTCCAAGGTAAGAATGCCAAGTTATGTTTAGTTTACATATACCACCTATGGAGAAGTTGGACAAGATAGTTTTTAAAAAAGTTGATATGCATTAATTGATTTTAAGATTAATTTTATTTCTTTGATTCTTTTTTCGTTCTTCTCCTATAAATACTTGTTGGTAAGTTTATTAAAAGTAGTTATTATTTTTTTGTATAAGAAATTGACATGGACCGTAGTTTCAGTTAGAGTGTCCTCAATTTAGGTGTAGATAGTAACTTTCTTTTTGGGTTATCTTTGTAGATTGCTCGTATTTGACAACAAAGAAAATGGAAGCTTAAAGGATAATCTTAAATGGTGAAGACACACACACACACACACACACACACACACATATACAAATATATATAGGAGCTTCTCAATGACATATTTTGATTTTGTTTCAGTGATTCAGTGCAGGGAGATCCTTTGAATTCCCCTTTAAAACAAATTTTCCTTTATATTTATTTTTAACTAATGTAACAAATTTATTCTTAACAAATTTAAAGATTGCTTTTCTTTATATTTATTGTCAATTCATGTAACAAATTTTTTTGGATAACATACATGTTATGAAGAAATTTTTCCCTATCTCAGCAGGTATAGGATTTGAAATTTTAGTGTCATGTTCCATGCCTAGTAGAACTTAGCTTTGTTCACACAAGAGAGAGAACCAAATAAAGGCTTAATTTTCATTTTATGATGGATAACTAATTAGAATGATTGTATGTATTTATTGGTTAAAATGATATCGAAACAAAAGGTAATGCCGTAACTAATATAACCTTTAAAGTAAGGGATATAGAATGAATTCAGCACACCTGCCCTATTTTTCTGTTTTTTAACAAAACTTCTACTTAATGGCATTTCAACAACTGCCGGTATGTACATTTTACTAAAAAAAAAAACAATAATTTAGTGGCGGTTTTAGATCCACCGGTATGTACAATTTACTAAAAAAATAATAATTATTTGATGGCGATTTAAAACTATGGTTATAATTTAAAATAATTTAATTATAGATTTAGAGCGGTTCATAATTCCATACTTAGTAGCCGTTATTCTAGCGATTACTCAAAAATGATGTTATATGGAATTGTGGTGACAAGTTTAATGTCGGTTTTACAACTGTCGGTAGTTGGTTTAGTGGTGGTTTAAACTGTTGGTATACATTAAAAAAAACTGCCACTAAGAGCCAGTTCTAGTGTAGTGGGTCTTGAGTGACAAAAAATAAAGTGTGGACAACCATTTGGATGATGAAGGAACCAAGAATGACAAGGAGATGAGAGATAAAGAAAGAAAATGAAAAATTAAGAATAAACTAATAGATAAAAACTCAATTTTGCATGACTAAGAAGCAATACTTAATGGAATAAGAAATAGGTTGTGACATCCTTTCCTATATATAGTTACCATATTTTCATATAAGAAAAAAGAAGAAGGCTAAATAAGAAGAGTAATACATGAGATTCTTGGTATATTCAAAAAATAGCAAATAGATATTCCATTTGTAGAAGCACTTAAGTAAATGCCTATACATGTTAAGTTTATGAAAGAATTTCTCGCCAAGAAAATGAGTTTGATTGAAAATGGGACTACAATTTTGAATAAAAACGCAATGCCATTATCAAAAGAAAGCTGTTTACTATTAAGGAAACTTAGTGGTGCTTAAAATACATATATAAATTCTTAGTTTATAGTCTCTATTTCTGCAAGCACACTGGTCAAACAAGTAGTAAACCTAGTGAGTAGGGTATCGTTTCCACAAGGATTATCGTTCAATACCAACTACTGCCAATAACAATACCATTTGGATAGATAAAATTGATTTGAGAATGTAAAGATAACGTACAGTAAATGGAAATATAGTAAATATGCAAAAGAGAAAAATAAGATGTAAATGTAAGACACTAATTAACTACTTGTTTATGGGTTTATTGTCTTTAGTGTGAGGGAGGTGTAACACACCTACCTTTAATTCACATCTATTCTCTTATTTTTGTGGAATTATTTCTAAAAAATTTGGAAGGAATCTCATAATTTTGATTTTCATGGTTGTGTTTAGAATTTCAAAAATTAGTCAATCATGATTTTTAATAATTTTTTCAAGTTAGAGTCCCAAGAAATGAAAAAATAACGATTACGTCTTGATTTCTCAGCATAAAGAATTGACATGTGAAAAAGATTTAAAAGACAATAAAATGTCATTTTGAGCCTAGAAGCATGTCGTATATATTAAAATATAATTTTGAAAATTTTCTAGAAATTTCTAAAATTCCTATGAAAAATGACCAAAATATTTGTAATTGTCTACTAAGCCAAACCAATATTGATTTAACACCTAAAAATAGGATAAATGACATTCTTAGTACATTTTTAGGTGGATAATTTAATTTTATAATTTTCATAAAAATTTTGAAATTTATTGAGTTAAAATGAATTTAATATGAATTTTTAACTCAAAAATACTAATTAATTAATTAAAATTCAAAAAAAATATAAAAATTTAATTTTAAATGCTAGAAATTAATTTTATATATAAAATAATATGTCTACAAAGTTTCACCGAAAAATTCATTAGTTTGACATAAAAATAAAAGTTTTAAAGTTTAGCGATAACAATCAAATCAACCAATAAAATTGAAATTGAATGCAGAGACTTGAGAAACCTCTACAAGGAAATGCAAAGCCAGGGACTAAATTGATTAGACACAATTAACACATGTCACAAAAGTGTGACATCATCCTAAATGATGTCATTTACATGACATCACCTAAGGATCCACCTCACCACAATTTTCCTTATAAATACCCATCTTTGGGACAAATTTCAGCACTCTCCCTCAACCCTTTACCTGGCCAAAACACTCCCTTTTCCTCTCATCACCATTTTGGTTTTGTTCTCATCACCAAAACCACCATTATCAACCTCCATCCATCTCTTCCAAAGGAGCCACCATCACCAACCTTCAAAGCCATCATCTTCTCCTCCATTTTCTTCACCAAACTTGAGAGGTAATGGGGAGAAGTGGGGTAGTTCTCTTGTTTTATCATTTTCACATTGATGGTGGGTAGGTTTTTACCCCCAAAACCCATTAGAATCTTAAAGCTTATATACGTGTGGTTGTATTGGTGGCTAAAGTTATAGATCTGACACATAGTTGTTTTGATTATAACTCAACTTGTAGTTATTATTTTTGAGTGCTTGCTTTGTATGAAACTAGATAAAATTTTCTTCACAATGGATTCAAGAATCACTTGAAAAAGTTAATAAATGAAAAAGTTATGTTTGTTGAAAATTAAGGTTGTTGTTTAAAAAGGAAAAACTGGCAGTGTAAGCTTTTCATGATTATGAAATTTTTGGTTGGTTATTTGGTAAACCTATGTGAACGAAAAAAATAGACTTCTTAAGATTTCCAGTAATATATGATGTGATTATTTTTATGGTCGTTTACTATTTTTAACGAATTTTGGAAACTATTGGTCATGCACTGATTCTGGTCAAAAATGTTTTTTTGGAATTGTCATCTTTCAAAAGTCGCTATAAATTATATAAATTTTTGTTTTTAATGATCTTGGTCAATTTCGATAGCTTATTGAATTTACTTTTGAGAAAAATTTGCTTTGCTGTTAAATGTTCTATGAAAATTGATAAAAAAGCTATAAACAATTTGCAAGTCATCCAATGGTTCTGTCTAACCTCACTAGCTTCTTATATTTGTATCTTTTTTGTAGATTTTTGTTTAATGTGATCCTGGATTTTTTTTTAGAAAATAGACAAGTAATGGATCACATTTTATAAAAATCATTTAGTTGTTCAAACTTGAAAATCAAATTGAGCCACTAAATCTGGGAAAAGAAAGAAAATTCTGCTTACTATTTTAGACAAAGTTTTCAACCTTTTTCATTAAAAATTTTATTGGCTCCAGACTAGTTTCTAAATTTTATCTAAAGTATTTTTCCAAAAGAGATTAACCAATATTTTAATAATACTAAAAGAAATTCTAGATTCTTAATTCTCTCTTAGACAATTTCAATCTATTAGTAGTTAAAATTAAGTTTTTAACTTCTAAAACTAATTTTCTTTAATCTTTTATTAAGTACCTAACACCTATAGTTTAAAATTGAAAACTATTAATTAATCATCTTTAGCAACTTGGTTTGGATAAGATTAAGTATCTAACCTTGAAATTTTTCTAAGTAACCTTAGCCTTTAAATTAGGTACTTAAAGTAGCTAAATAAAATCTGATAAGTAAATGTTTTATCAATTTCTTTTAACCTATAATTCTTAAAATTAAAGGAGTTTTACCTCGTTATTTATTTACATGCTTTCTAAATAGTTTACATTTAAATCGTTCAATTATGTTAGATGTTTATATAACCTTTTTATTTTCTAAAAGCCCATTTTCTCACTTGCAAGGCCCAAAAGCATATTCTTAAATTATTTATTTTAAAAAAAAAGCACAAAATGGAATATCTAATACTTAATAGGACATATATATAAATATATAAATAGAAAATAACTTTTGGGGTGTTACAATATTAAGGTTGATTCAAAGTGTTTGGATGGCAAGGCATTAGGTCTGCACTAAATTAGTTAATGCTTGATTTGGTTTTCGATAGATCTGCAAAAGCAGGGTGTTGAGATTGATTCATAGTTATCTTCGCCAAGGAATTGGGTCGATCTGCTTTTGTGAAATTCAAACTTCAATGTTTGTAAATGAACTTGTGTTGGATGTGGGTGAGATTATTAAAGGATACCCATGGATGGATTCAAATCCTAACCACTTTTATTTTCGCCCTATGACACCCATTCACATTGGACACAACCTGCACCCATTTATTATCAAATTAGTTATTTATTTCAAGTTAATGAAAGTATGAGTAAAATTTTTTTGTTTTCATTTTTTGCTTTGATTGTCTTTTGATTCCATTAAAATAGAAAAGCAACAATTGAAACGGAATTTGAAAATGATAGTAAAAGATAAAATAGCAATGGTTTATATCATAAGTGTCAATACTATCTGAATACATCACAATTCAACTACCGAATACATATAAAACAAATACAGAGAAAGTCAAATAGGATGCAGGAAAAGTCAAGGTACATCACAAAAGACACTAACTACCCCACTACATACATCACAAAAATCCTAGTTAGAGTGGTGTCTAATAACTATCCCATCGCATATATAATCAAAAAGAAAATAGGCTCCCCATTCTTACAACTCCTCGTCCATCTGAGCATACTTTGAATCATCTAGAGCAGCATAAAGGTGTAATCATTAGGCATCACCGCCATCTTCATGTGTCCATCCATAAATAACAAACACACAGAGAAAAGATTAAGGAGTAAGGTGATTTGTTCTCAAAATTACTTTCACACAGATGGTAGGAAATCCTATCGTTAAACACAAGATAAAATATAGCTGATAATCGTAAGAAGGAAACCTAGGTTTTTTATCTGAGTTATATAGTGTACCATTTACTATATATGGTTTCATACTCCCCATTGATGAGCAATGCATCACACCAGAATTGGGAAGAGATTGAGAGTACATGTACCTCTTTCAACATCATTAACATGATACAATCCTTATCATTATTGAGGAAACAAGCAATAGGACATCCACAGCCCAACACAAAGGTATACTTTTACACCAATCCTAGAATGCTTGACAGTTATCAAGGTTATCAAGCTAGGTCAGGTGAGTATCCCTACTCAAGGGCGTTACCTTAGTCATTGGGACTTCCGCCACTTGATACCAAACCTCCAAGACCTCTACTAATGGGTCTACATTCTCCATTCCTCAACGTACCAAACTATGACTTCCCCCTATAAGGTTTTCATGCAAATTGCATGTCCCTCGTAGCCCATTGCTTTTCTAACTGATAGTTCATTATTAATAGACTTTTCTCTAAGTAGAGGTTTCCTTGGTCTCAGCAAGTCTGTGCACCAGTACTCTTATTCTTAATGTCTCTACTTCACTATGTAGAGACTTAGTCTCTATAGAACAGTATAATAACTTAGAGTTTATACATCCATATATAAATATCTAACATAATTGAATGACTTAAATATAAATTATTTAGAAAGCATGTAAATAAATAACAAGGTAAAACTCCTTTAATTTTAAGAATTATAGTCTAAAAGAAATTGATAAAACATTTACTTATTAGATTTTATTTAGCTACTTTAAGTACCTAATTTAAAGGCTAAGGTTACTTAGAAAAATTTCAACGTTGGATACTTAATCTTATCCAAACCAAGTTACTAAAGATGATTAATTAACAGTTTTCAATTTTAAACTATAGGTCTTAAGTACTTACTAAAGATTAAAGTTAATTTGTTCTAGAAGTTAAAAACTTATTTTTAACTACTAATAGGATTAAAATTGTCTGAGAAAGAATTAAGATTCTAGAATTCCTTTTAGTATTATTAAAACATTGGTTAATCTCATTTAGAAAAATACTTTAGATAAAATTTAGAAATTAATTTGAAGCCAATACAATTTTTAATGAAAAAGGTTGAAAACTTTGTCTAAAATAGTAAGCATAATTTTCTTTCTTTTCCCAGATTTAGTGGCTCAATTTATCCTCAAGTTTAAACAACTAAATATTTTTTATAAAATGTAATCCATAGCTTGTTGGAAATATAATTTTGTCTATTTTCTAAAACATCCAAGATCATATTAAAAAAATCTACAAATAAAGATACAAAAATAACAAGCTAGTGAGGTCAGACAGACCTACTAGATGACTACCAAACTGTTTTTAGCTTTTTCTAGTTTTTCTTAGAACATTTACTAGCAAAGTAAAATTTTCTAAATTAAATTCAATAAGCTTTCTAAATTGATCATGATAATTAAAAACAAATATTTATACAATTTATAGTGATTTTTGAAAAATGACAGTTCTAGAAAACATATTTTGCCACAATCAGTACATGACCAACAGTTTCCAAAATTCATTAAAAATTGTAAACGACCATAAAAATAATCATATCACATATTTTTATTTTTTTAAGTAGGTTTACCAAATAACCAACTGAAAATTCCAAAATCATGAAAAAGCATATATTGCTAGTTTCGCATTTTCAGACAACAACCTTAATTTTCAACAAGCATAACTTTTTTGTTTCTTAACTTTCTCAAGTGATTCTTGAGTGAATTATGAAGAAAATTTTGTCTAGTTTCATACAAAAAAATAAGCACTCAAAAATAATAACTACGATTCAAGTTATTAGCAAAACAAATACGTGTGTTAGATTTGAAACTTCAGCCAACAATACAACCACAACAACCACACATATATAAGCTCTAAGATTAAAATGACTAATGGGTTTTGGGGGCAAAAACCCACTCACCATCAATGTAAAAATAATAAAACAAGAGAACTAAACCACTTCCCCCAATTGCCTCTCAAGCTTGGTGAAGAAAATGGAGGAGAAGATGGTGGCTTGCAAGGTTGGTGATGGTGGGTTCTTCAGTAGAGATGGATGGAGGTTGATAATGGTGGCTTTGGGGACAAGAACAAATACAAAATGGTAAGGAGAGGAAAGGGGAGTGTTTTGGCTAGCTACGAGGCTAAGGGAGAGTGTTGAAATCTGTCCTTAAAAGATGGGTATTTATAGGGAAAATTGTGGTGAGTTGGATCCTTAGGTGATGTCATTACATGACATCACCTAGGATGATGTCACACTTTAGTGACATGTGTTAATTATGTTTAATTAATTTAGTTCCTAGCTTGCAAAGGTTTCTTTACATTGCCTTGTAGAGGCTTTTCAAGTCTCTGCATTCAATTTGAATTTTATCAGTTGATTTGACTATTATCGCTAAACTTTAAAAATTTTACTTTTATGTCAAACAAATGAAATTTTGTGTGAAAATTTGTAGACATATTATTTTATATTTAAAATTAATTTCCAACATTTAAAATTAATTTTGTATAATTTTTTCGAATTTCAATTAATTAAATAATATTTTTGATTTAAAATTCATATTAAGTTCATTTTAACTCAATAAATTCTAAATTTTTTTATGAAAATTATAAAATTAAATTCTCCACTTAAAAATGTACCGATAGTGTTAATTTTACTATTTCAAGATGTCAAACCAGTATTGATTTGGCTCAGTAGACAACCAAGGGCATTTTGGTCAATTTTTACAAGAATTTTAGAAAATTTTCAAGATTATATTTTAATATATGTGACATGTTTTTAAGTTCAAAATGACATTTTACTATCGTTTGAACCTTTTTTATATGTTAGCCTTTTATGTTGAGAAATTAAGATGTAATCGTCATATTTTCATTTCTTCGGGCTCCAGCTTGAAAAAGTTATTAAAAATCACAATTGACTAATTTTCAAAACTCTAAACGCAACCATGAAAATCAGAATTTTGAAATTTCTTTTTGATTTTTTAGAAATAATTCCAAAAAACTAGGAGAATAGTTATAAATTAAAGGTAGGAGTGTTATAATACTCCCCTCCTTTTATGAACTTTGTCTTTGAAATTCACTTACCAAGTAATATCTTTGGATATTGCTCATTCATTTTGCTTTCCAGCTCCTAGGTAGCATCACCAACGTCGTTTTGGCTCCACACAACCTTTAGTAGAGGTATCTCTTTACCTCGAATCCGCTTTATCCTTTAATCTTCTATTCTAATTAGGGATATGTCATAAGTGAGGTTTTCCCTCATCTGTACCATATTAGGCTCAATGATGTGTGAAAGGTCAGGAATATGTTTGTGAAATTGGGAAACATGGAAAACATCATGGAGGTTAGAGAGATTAGGTGGTAAGGCAATTTGGTAGGCAACAGGACCAATCCTCCTAAGGATTTGGTAAGGACTGATAAATTTTGGGGAAAGTTTTCGAGACTTAAGAGCTCTACCAATCCCAGTTATAGGTGTAACTTTTAGGAATACGTGATCCCCTCTTAAAACTCAAGGGGTTTTTTTCTTTTGTCATAGTAACTCTTCCGTCTATCTTGTGATACCTTCATCTTTTCCCATATCAACTTAGCTTTCTTTGTGGTTTCCTACAACATCTCAGGTCCAACTATCAAGGATTCTCCAGCTTTGTATAACAAAGTAGAGATTGGATAGTCTTTTCAGACTATCCATTAGTTTGAGGATGATAGGTTGAGCTTAGTCTCAACTTAGTCCCTAAGGCTTGCTACAGGCTTTCCCAAAACTAGGGGTGAAACAAGGGTCCCTATTAGAGACTATGCTAGAGGCTACTCCATGTAATCTAATGATCTCTCTAATGTATAGCTGGGGTTAAATTCTCTAGGGAAAACTTAATGTTTATGGGCAATAAATGAGGAGACTTGTTAGTCTATCCACTATTACCCATATAGCATCTTGGCCAAAGGGTGTCCTAGGAAAACTTGTCACAAAATCCATCGATATGTTGTCCCATGGGATGTTGAAAGGTTGCAACTCTCTAGCAGGTTTTTGGTGTTCCACCATAACCTTCTAATAGACTAAGCATGATGCGACAAAGTCTACTATTGCCTTCTTCATTCTAGGCCACCAGAATATCTTTTTCAAGTCTTGGTACATCTCAGTAGAACCTGGATGAATGCTTAATTTGCTCTTATGGGCCTCTTCTAAGATCATTTTTTTAACTCTTCTTCTCTAGGCACGCAGATCCTTCCTTGGGATCTAGTGACTCCGTTTGAATCCTTATCAAACTCCAATTCTTGGCCTTCAATTCTTGCTTCTAACCTTTCTTAATGTAACACCGTTATCTTAACTTTATAGTTATTTCTAAAATTTGTGAATTTATTTCTGAAAATCAGAAAGGAATCTCAAAGTTCTATTCCCCAATGTTGCGTTCATTATTTTAAGAACTATTTAATTGCAATTTTTAATAATTTTTCTAGATTAAAGCCTAGAGAAATGTAAAAATGACGATTACGTCTTGACTTCTTAGAATAAAAGGCTAATATGAGAAAAATGTTCAATTGACAATAAAATGTTAATTTAAGCTTGGAGCCATATCATATATATTAAAATATAATTGCTAGAATTTTCTAGAAATTTTCTAAGATTCTTGTGAAAAATGACCAAAATGCCCTTTGTTATCTGATAAGCCAAACCAGTATTGGTTTACTATCTAGGAAAGGTAAAAATGACAATCTCAGTTCATTTTTAGGTAAGATATTTAATTTTATAATTTTCATAAAAATTTTGAAATTTTTAGATTTAAAATGAAATTAAGATGAATTTTTAACTCAAAAATACCAACTAAGGTACTCATAAAGTTTCAATTAAAAATTCACTAAATTGATATAAAAACCAAATTACTAAAGTTTAAGTAACTTTTATTAGTACCAGTTGATTTGACTGCAAAGAAAACAAAATTTAGAGACTTGGGGAATCCGTGACGTATAGGGGAAGTGGAGTTGTTCTTTTTATGTTGCTTTCATGTAGATGTGTGTGGGTTGGGTTTCCCCCAAAACCCATTAGTTTTACTGCTCTTTTATATTATTTGTCTATTGTGTTGTTGTTCTTTTTTATGTTGTTTTCTTATTGGTATTATTATCAAATCTTGTGTCTATTGTACCTATCCATTTTAACCATTTTATTGATGATTTAAAGTTGTTAATAAGCTGGTATTGTTGGCTTTATGATACATATAATGAAACAAAACTTTTAGAGTATTGTTTTATTCCCTATGGCTCACGGTCATGCTTGATCTAAGAGGAAATCACTCAAAGAAAAAAAAAAATACTAAATGATGGAAGAAAGTTTTGAAACTATAGCTTATTTTGCTAAGTACCCACAATTTTGGTAGGATGAGAGGAACTTTGGAAAAAAAAATTAAAAGCTAAAACAAAGTGGAAAGATTTTTTATGAAGATGATTTTGTTTCTCCTCAAGGCTCATGGTTTTAATGTTTTCAAAGAAGACAACTTGATGATATTCCCTTACTATAGATCTAAAATGAGCTTTGGAATATTTAAAACCAACTTGTGTATCTAAGTCGTAAAGAGAAAAGTTTAGTTAGTTAACCTAGTATGAATCACGGTTTTGGAAAAGAAAAGAAGAACATAAGGCTTATTTTCATCTTCATATAGATTAATGAAATGAGCAAAAAGGTAAACTAGAAATCTTGGTTGTTTTGGGATTAGGGCTCTTGGCCCTTGGTGGGGAATGAGGGAAATTTTGAGCCAAATTTATTCTAGATTAGAAAATGAATCACTTTGAACAAGTAAACATGGTTAAGAAAAAAATTTAAATCAAGGCCATTTGACCATTTTTAATAAAATGGGTAAAGTCCTAAATTTTTTTTTGAGTTGCACATTTTATGACAATGAAGTTTATTCTATTAATTTGATGAATGAAATTTGAAGGTTCGTAATTATTAGATTTAGAAGCCTACTTGATTCTGATCTAAAACCACTAAAATTTAATTAATTTTTGGTGTAAGTAACCTTAGTCACTAAAATTATCATTCTCTTGACTCACCTAGAGTTTATTTTTTTTTAGAGAAATCAATTTCTTTTAGTTTTAAATCCCACTTAAATTAGTTTAATCTTTATTTTTAAGTACCTAAGAGTAGAACTAAAATATGAAATTTTGTTAAATCATTAATTAAGCAATTCGATTTTTTAGTAAGTAACCATAGGATTTGGCTAAGTAAGCTTAGTCGCCCTTAAATTAGATACTTAAGGAAACCAATTAATTTATTATGAGAGTATGATTCATTAATTAGTTTAGAATTATGTCTAAAATTCACTAAATTTAATTCATGCTCTTTTTAAGTTTATCTTTAATTAATTGCGTAGATATTCTTATGTGAATGTGTGAGCTTTAGTATGAAAAGAATAAAGGCTAAGTCTCTATAATGAGGTGCAGAGACTTATAAAAAGAGTGTGAACCAGTACTCAGAGTTATTAAGACAAGAGGAATCTTTGTTAAAAGACAAGAGTGACTAAGTAATAGGTAGTTAAATAATGGGATGCGAGGGACATGTAGTGACATGATACCCTGCATAGGAAGTCACAGTTTGGTATCTTGAGGAATGAAAGGTAGTGACCCACTTGGAGAGGTATTGGGGGTAAGGTATCAAGTGGTGAAGATCCCAATGGCTAAGGTAGCGCTCTTGAGCCAAGAAATTCATCTAACCAAGCTTGATAACTCTAACAACTACTCAACATTTCAGGGTTGGTGTGAGAATATACCTCTATACGGACAATGGATGTCCTAAGCTGTTGCTCTGTTCCTCAGTGATGATGAGGACTGTACCATATGGATGATATTGAGTGAGGTATATGTACTCCAAATTATTTCCCAGTTCTGTTGAGAACTATTACTCTTCAATGGGAAGTATGGATCTGTACAGTGTTAAGGATAGTTTATTATAACTTAGATAAAACCCTAGGTTCTCTTTTTCTTTACTGTTAGCTATGTTTTATCTGTGTATGACGGTAGAATACCCTACCATCTATATGAAAATGATTTTAAGAATTAAATCACCTCACTCCTCTGTCTATTTTTCTTTGCATGATTGTTTGGGATTGATACTTGAAAATGGCAAGCCTTGCCATCTCTTCAACCTACACATTGATTATGGACACCGTGGGGTGTGGTACTATGATGAGGAGATGGACTACCTTATGTTTCACGGCTTTGTCATAGTCACCTTCATGTCCCTAGTTCTAAGAGTGCTCATGCCTCCTATTTCTATGATATTCCCTATCTCAGTTTCTTCTACCCCGCCACCACATTTTGTTTACACTCTCCTAGCACCACTATTGCCACTGGCAAACCCCGCAGTACCCTATATGGCTCCATATTTGGACTTTGCGCCTCATGTATAGATTAGCCCCCAGTGATACAGCCCCATTTAGAGGACCTTGAGGGATCTTCCGTAGAAGTAACCTTGGCTGAGTCTCCTATTAATTCACCTATGGTGGATTATCAATAAGCATGGTCAATGGCTAGCATTCCTTTCCCTCTTCTGCACACCACGTAGCTTCTGATGACTTTAAGGAGACCTGGACTGATGAGGACTAGTAGTTCAGGGTTGTTATTGCTTTTCTTTTTTGTATACAGGGGTTGGGAGTAGATTGATAGACATTACTCTGAATGGGATGTTTTGGATGTATATAGTGGGGGTAGCTAGTGTCTCTTGATGTACTTTTTTTTGTATTTCCTTATATTTCCTCATTTCAGTTGTATTTGTAGACTAGTATGTATTTTTTAGTTCAGTTGTATTTTAGTAACTACAATATACTTAGTACTGATGAGGATGCATATATGATATATTTTAATTCCTTCATCTTTACTCCTATTTCCAAATTCTATTTTACGTATAATTTTTCTATTTTAAAAAGTTTCGAAAAATGTTCAAGCATAATTTAAAACGAAAAAATTTTAGTCACATTTTAATCATTTGAAATAAGTAACCAACTATGTAATTAGATGAATACGGTTTAGGTCCAATGTGAATAAGTGTCACACTTAGAGATATTGATCAATCTTCTAAGTTTCCCAAATCTATTCCAGGAACTCACTGGATATTTAGAGCATCCCAAAACAAATGTTCCTTGTTTTCACTTCCATAGCTAAACTTAGATATCAAAATTTTTGTATCAACTCCACCTCCTTGACCATCATCATTAAGGCATGCAAAGATTTATGATTTAAAGCATCTATTACGACGTTTGCTTTACTAGGTGCTAATGTAATTCAAAATCGTAATCCTCTAAGAATTTGATTTATCTATGTTGCCTCATGTTCAACTCCTTCTGATTGAATACGTATTTCAGGCATTTGTGATTACTTAATACCTCAAACCTTGCACTATAAAGATAGTGCCCCCAAATCTTTAACGCAAACATCACCATAGCCAATCCCAAGTCATAAGTTGGCTAGTTAACCCCATATGGTCTTAGCTGCCTTGAAGCTTAAGCTGCTACTCTTCCTTCTTACATCAACACACACCCTAGACCTTGCTCGGACACATCACAATAAACTTCAAACTTTCTAGTGAGGTTAGGCAAAATTTGTAATGCCTGGCCGCTTTTAGGATCGAAGAATGTCCCTACTAACCAATACAAGAATTTTTAGCGTGCTTTGTCCTCACTCACATGCTTCTTGGGAAACTTCCCAAGAGGTCACTCATCCCATAATTGCTCTAAGTCAAGCATGCTTAACTGTGGAGTTCTTAAGTGATAAGCTATCGGAAAGTAAATGCATCTTATTTGTATAGGTAGTACTTATTAATCCCTTTAAGCTATCCTCAACTGTATAGTCTCATACCTGCATAGCCTCTAGATCCCTCTCATTCTGGTGTGTATTCGATTCATTCATGTGCCCTTCCCGCTAAAAGCCTGCCAGGAGCCGCTCTTTGCCCGTGCCTCATCTTTATTGCACCGGCGATCACTCCCCGTCAGCGCCCGAAATGTTACAAAATTAGCATAAGTGTAGTGGTCAATGTTTTCTTCAGCTCCTAGAAACTAGTCTTGCAATCTTTCTTCCAAACAAAAGGTTTTCCTTTTCGGGTTAACTTAGTTAGGGGTAAAGCTAACTTCGAAAATCGTTCAATGAATTTTTGGTAGTAACTAGCTAATCTCAAGAAACTTTGTATCTCTATTATCATTATAGGTTGTTCCTAACATAACACCACTTTCACTTTGTAGGATCCATTAAGATCCCTCCTTATGAGATCACATGTCCCAAGAAACTTACTTGCTCCAACCAAAACTCGCATTTTGAGAATTTGGCATATAGTTATCTTTCCCTTAAAATCTAGAGAACTATCCTTAAATGTTACTCTTACTCTTGGTGATTTCTCGAATAAACCAGAATATCGTTTATAAAGATTGCCACAAATTTATCCAAATATTCATGGAATATTTGGTTCTATAGTCCATAGAGATTGCAGGAGCATTAGTGACACCAAAAGGCGTCGCTAAATACTCGTAATGTTCGTACCTTGTCCTAAAGGCTATTTTCGACATGTCCTCAGTCTTGGCTCTGATCTGATGGTAACTAGATTTCAAGTCAATCTTTGAAAATACCATAACTCCTCTCAATTGATCCATGAGATCATCTATCCTAGGCAACGGGTACCTATTCATGATAGTGATCTTGTTGAGTTGGTGATAATATACTCACAAAATTATGCTCCCATCTTTCTTCTTTACTAACCACACTGAAGCTCCCCAAGGGGAAAGAATAGACCAAATGAATTGCTTCTTTAAAAGTTCTTCTATTTTCTTCTTCAACTTTGCTAATTCTAATGGGGACATTCTATAGGGTGCTATGGATATGGGTCTTGATCTTGGTATTAAATCTATAGTGAATTCTATCTCTCTTTCAAGAAGCAAACTAGGAATGTCTTCGAGAAAGACATCAATGAAATCACAGATGATAGGTAGATTGTTAACATTTATATCTCCCTCAGTTTTCAAAGAGGATATAATCACATATACCTGAACTTTCTTTCTTTTAGGAGCATCTATATGGTTGGTAGTCACCATCTCAAATCCCACGGAGATATCAGATTCTATCCAAACACTAGGGCATTTTCATGATAGTCAAGAAGGACATGATTAGAAGATAACCAGTCCATTCCTAATACTAGGTCTAATCTAGATAGGGGTAAACAGATTAAGTTTACAAGAAATGTTTTACCCTCAACAATAATTGGACAGTTCAAACATGCATAGGAAGTAATAACAGGAATAATGGTAGGAATAGAAACAACAATGTCATAAGGTAAAGTTGAAACAACCAAGTTCAAATACTTCACACAATTATTGAAAATAAAAGAATGTGTTGCACCCGAGCCATATAGTATATTTAAGATATTACCATTTATGATGCATTTACCCTGAATAAGGTCGTCAGATACAACCATATCATTTTCGCTCATATTTACCAACTAAAGCCTTCCCATTGTTCCCGTTCCTTTGCTCCTTCTTGCTCAATACAAACGTTGTTATAGTGACTAGTCTTTTAGCAATTGTAGCTAGTGATTATTGGTTGGATGCAGTCTTTGAGATAGTGTGGCCATCTGTAATGAAAATAGCGAACAGGGCCATTAGAACCCCTAGTAGCAGTAATAGTCTTCTGGCTAGATGGTCCACCAACTGGTTTGGATAGAGCTTGGTGGGCTTCTTCCTCTCTAGGAACTTCCTCTTCTGGTTCCTCTATGGTCCTTCACTTTTTCACTGGGCTTGCCTCGCCTTCATGTCATCTTCGTAAATCCGGCAACAGTTTACCAAGGTAGGAAATTAAGCAATCTCTAGATACCCCACAATGTGCTTGATATCAAACCTTAGTCTACTCTCAAACTTGGAACAACATGATCTCTCATCAACACCTTCTTAAAAACAGGGGCAATACTTTGATAGTTCATCGAATTTTGTAGGTACTCTCCAACAGACATATACCCTTGCTTTAGATTGAGGAACTCAACTTTTTTCCTTTACCTTAGATCTTTTGGGAAATACTTTCCTAAGAACCTGTAACAAAATACCTCCCAGGTGTTTTGTCTTCCTTCAGCTTCTTCTTGTTGTCTAGTGTATCTTTGCTAGTGCTCAACTTCTTTGGACAAAATAAAGACAGCATATGCCACCTTGTGTGCATCAATGTACGCCATTGTAGTAAAGATCTTCTCGATCTTAGTAATCCAATTTTAAGCACCATTGGAACCAAAGCTTCCCTTGAATACAGGTGGGTCATTCTTTTTAAATGCTCCAGACCTCAGTACTTATCTAGTTCAACATCTCTGCCTTGATTCATGTTTTCAAGGATAGTCGCCATCCTTTCTAACAATCGTTAAGTAGCATCTCAACAACTAACACTAGGTTTATTCTTAGCAAAGCCTTTTATTGAGTGCGCAGCCTACTCTTTGTAGTTCGTCTATTGCAAGTTGTTCTGAACGTCCACTTCTATCTTCATACGGTAGTACATAATTATAAACTTATATTTTTGCTTCTCAAAAGAGGATATAAGAGTAGACAATTTATCTCACATTTTTGTTTATTAACAGTAGATGCAAGAGCACACAGCACAAAAAGGTCAAGGTCATACCCCTAGCTTTGATAGGAAAGCACTGTTCTCATACCACTAAATGTGACACCCATTCACATTGGACACAACCTGCACCCATTTATTACTAAGTTATTTATTTCGAGTTAATGAAAGTACGAGTAAAATTTTTGTGTTTTCATTTTTCGCTTTGATTGTCTTTTGATTCATTTAAAATAGAAAACCAACAATTGAAACAGAATTTAGAAATGGTAGTAAGAGATAAAATAACTAATATAAAATAACTAAGGTTTATATCATATGCGTCAATACTGTTCATGGATCTAAATACATCATAATTCAACTACGGAATACATATAAAACAAATATAGAGAAAGTCAAATAGGATATAGGGAAAGTCAAGGTACATCAAAAGAGACACTAACTACCCCACTACATACATCACAATAATCCTAGTCAGAGTAGTGTCTAATAACTATCCCATCCCATATATAATCAAAAAGAAAATAGGCTCCCCAGCCCCACAACTCCTTGTCCATTTGAGTAGACTCTGAATCATCTAAAGCATCATAGGGGCATAATCATTGCATGGGCATCACCACCATCTTCGCATATCCATCCGTAAATAACATACATACAGAGAAAAGATAGAGGAATGGGGTTATTTGTCTCAAAATCACTTCACATAGACGGTAGGAAATCATATCATCAAACACAAGATAAAATACAATTGATAATCATAAGAAGGGAACCTAAGGTTTTTATCCAAGTTATATAGTGTACCCTTTACTGTGTATGAATCTATACTCCCCATTGATGAGCAACGCATCACACCAGAACCAAAAAGTGATTGGGAGTACATATACATCTTTCAATATCATCTACATGGTACAATCCTCATCATCATCAAGGAAATAAGCAATAGGACATCCACAGTCCAATACAGAGGTATACTCTCACACTAATCCTGGAATGCCTGGCAGTTGTCGTGGTTATCTGGCTGGATCGAGTGAGTATCCCGGCTCAAGAGTGCTACCCTGGTCACTAGGACTTCCACCACTTAATACCATACCCCCAAGTATGGGTTCCTACTCTCCATTCCTCAGCGTACCAAACTATGACTCCCTTCTGCAAGGTTTTCATGCAAATTGCATGTCCCTCGTAGTCCATTGCTTTTCTAACTAATAGTTCATTACTAATAAACTTATCTCTAAGCAAAGGTTTCCTTGGTCTCAGCAAGTCTGAGCGCCAGATACTCTCATTCTCAATGTCTTTGCTCACTATGTAAAGACTTAGTCTCTAGTTGGTGGTTTCTTAAGTCACATGTTGGGCCCTTAGCTTCTATAAGCCCAACTTACTTCTAGGACTATTTTGGGTTTCTTAGAAACTAGTCCTTCATTTTGCTCACTCTTTTTGCCTCTGTGGAACTTGTGCCATCAAAGCTGCGACCTAAGGAGTGAGGAACCGTGAGGAATGTTGTCGTTGTTTACATCCTTGCTGTGGAAATGCATCTTTTAAGGTAAGAGGGGATGAGTAATCTCGCTCATGGATATGAATATAAATTGTGGGTAACGAGGTTGGCTCTAGACCCTAATTAGTTGTGTGTGGTATGTTTTAATTCATCATATTTGTATTTTGATTTGATTGGAAGGGTTGTGAACACCCCAAAGCACTTTGACTTTTGTTATGGATTGATAAATTGGTTCTTTGGTTGTTCTTGGTGTCTTTCCCTTTTTGGGATTCTTGCGATTAATAGATCATATTTGGCTAAGTGTGTTCTATGTTTATTGTAACCATTTAAAAATCTACTCCATCATAGTCCTAATTTGTGTTAAGATTGATGCTAAAACACTAGAGAGTGCTTGGGGAGGCTAGGAAACCATTGGGGGGAACTTGAGTTCATAAAAACCTAGATCACGATGTTCTGTGCATCTCAATTTGCTGAGCGAAATAGGCACAGAATAGGGGTGTGTTCGTGGAAGGAATTTGCTGAATGAAATCATTTTTCACTTAGAGAATAAGAGAAATTTGATGAATGAATCTCATATTTGCTTAGCAAAATTTGGATAGAGACTGGGTGAATTTTGGGAGGAAATTCGCTTAGCAAATGAGTGGTTTGCCCAGTAATTAAAGGATTGAATTAGGCTTGGATGTCTACATAATATATTTAGCCCTATATGTTAGCTAACCAATGGCTTTGGAATCACTTAAAAATAATGTCTGTAACTCAAGATATGGTCAAATTAGTGAGCAAATGTCGAGCTTTAGGATTAGGTAGTGATTTCAGTTCCTTCTAATTTTAAGTATAGTAGATGATGTAACCAACTTTTGAGGTCAACATATAAGTTGTAGATAATTCTCTTAGCTTTTAAACAAGATAAAAATCAATTTGATAGGATTAGTATACCTCTAAAATTAATGCTTACACTTTACAGAAGTCGTAGTTGCATACAAGAATATGTGATGATATGCCATGAGAATCTTAATGAGTATGATTTGTGACATATGGCACTTTGTGTATGTGATTAGATGCCACGGTACTTGTGATGAAAGGATATGAATAAAAACCTAGTCTATGAGAGGTGGGATCCACCATGTGAAATGTTAAGTAAGGCCATGCACACTTGTATGAGTCATGCATCATGACATATGATATATGTGTTTTTGAAAGTATGGTTATGAGCCTGACTAGGGAGGCCACCAAAGGTTATTGAAGTCTGACCTAGAGGGTGGTGATACCTACTATGGAAACTCTGTAGGCTCATGTTAATCCTATAGGTTGGAGCATACTTGCAAAGCTGGGTAACCCTAACAAGCCACCAGGGGTGTCATCCTAGTGGAGAGTGTTAATGTCGAATGCCAATGGTGTGGCTATTCGTCAAGCCACATGTACTCCTAGGCTACTTTTATAAAATCTTTTCAATGGTACCACATGGATATGATAGTAGGAGCTAGAAAAGGCATTGCATTGCATGGACACCTTATGATGCATGTCTTAACCTATGTGGTTGTGACATGAATGCTATGTGTGTGTGTGCTGCCCGACTTTCATTTTCATGCTACAAGTATGTGGTGAGATGCATTTCATTACCTTTTGTTTTGTTTGTGTTCATGTCTTCTTTGCTAAATGCCATTTGCAAGTGATGTCCAACCAACTTTTGAGGATGACGCTAGAGAAGAGGCGTAGACCTCATCTATATAGTGATTTATGTTTAGACATGGGACTTTAAAGCTCTAATAGTTGTGACATTAGGGCTTAAATTTCTTTTATTGCTTATGTATGGATTCAGTTTATTAGTTCCTTTTGTTGGTTTTTATCTTTTTTGTTTTTGTATGGCCTGCGAAGAGCCAAGACTTATTTATTAAGTTTTATATTTATTTCAAAGTTGAATTTGATATGAAGTGAAAACGTGATATCTTTTACCATGAAAGAAAGTTTTAAAGAAAATATGTATTTACTTATTTTTACGATGATTAAATATTTCCAAAATGTATTTGGAGTATAGGGTGTCACATTTAGTGGTATCAGAGCACGTCGGTTCTTTCGGCCAGCGTGTTATGTGTTTTCTATGTTTTTGTGTGCACTTTGTGCAAGTTGTTTTATTTTACTTGCTGTATTCAGTACTAAATTCTAGTTTTTATAGGAAATGAATGGTCGCTGGTAGGAATGACCGCACTATTGCTAATGCACTCCAAGCTTTAGAACAGGCTGTAGGGAATCAAAATAGAGATGGTGGAGCTACTGAGTTCCACGGGATGGATAGGTTCCAAAGGAACAATTTGCCTATGTTTAAGGGAGGAATATAATCCTGATGGTGGGTGATAAATCTATATTTATGTAGATTTATAGAGCAAGTTCACATGATTTTTGCATTAACTCATTGGAAATTTTTGAGAAAATAGACCATTAATGAAGGATTTCATGTGATGTGTGTTTCTAAGCTTTTTATTTAAAATTACATGAATTGCCTTAATTTTGTTGAATTTTATGTAGGAAGTTAGTTGAGCAAAGAAAAGAAATCCAGTCCACAGGTATAGAGGAGTAATATACTTATCAAGTGGGCTTAAAAGAAGCCAATAAGCACGAGAACGGGCCAAAAAGGAGACTTGAAGCACAAAATGGAGTGCACAAAGTTGCACCCGCCCGGCGGGACTTGCCTTCCGTTGGGTGGGTTGGATAGCCCGCTCGGCGTTAAAACGAAGCGAATTCTGAAAAATTGCCCAGCGGGTTTCCAACCTTGCTGGGCGGGTCCGAGGTCCAAGTTTTAATTTTATTTGAATTTTTAATGGACCTAGATTGGGCAGAATGGACCGAGGTTTAGTTTTCTACTTCAAAATTCTGAAATTATATTACAAATAACAAGGAGCAAAACACAAGAGGTGACCCCTGTCTTATCTTTAGTCTTTCCGAAATTCTTCCTTTTTTTTTGGTCTTTGGCTTTTTTGGAGAAAGATTCTTGAAGGGCAATAGGATACTCAGAGTTAGAAACTAGAGAAAAACTTTTTCTTGTAAAAGATTTCTTCTTCTTTTCCTTTTGATGTATTTCTTTAAAATTATGATATCTCTTTTTGCCATGAGTAGCTAATTTTCTTGTTAAGGTTGTGGTACACTTAGTGTTTGGAACCCTTAAATGTTTAATTTTAATTGAATTCTTGTTTCTATTTAGTCAATTAGATTGCTCTACTATTTTTATTTTCTTACTTGGAATTGATCATCTCCTATATGCTTCAAATCGATTAATTGAATGGCGGCCGTACCGCAATTAATTGGTAGATGTGTAGGGTAATCAAATTAGGTTTTGTCATATGATCAACCTTCATTCCTAATTTCCAATTGGATTAAATAATTAATTTAATCCTCCCTTTTTATTTCCCATGCCTTCTTAGGGTTTTAATATCTCAGATGATCAACTGGGAAATTAACTTAGAAAGGACTATTGCAATTTATGACCAACAATTGACAATAAAATTCATAGGGGAATATTGGTAATTGATGAATAGCAAGAGGTTCAATTAGAATTAGATGTGAAGGAACTTAAGAGCACGAAGGAAACCACAACCCTAAGCCTATTTTTTTTCTAAATTTTTCTCTACTTGCCATTGTTTGTTTTACAATTCCTATTTTACGTTTATCACTATTGAATCAACCTAGTACCTATTTAATTTTACCTAAACAATATAGAATCTCTGGAAACTGGTAATCACCATTTAGTCCTTTGGGTTCGATATCTGAACTCACGTCCTTTTGTTACTACTGCGATAAAGGTACGCTTGCCCTTGAGCGTATTTTTAGCGCATCAAGTTTCTGGCACCGTTGCCAAGGACTAATTGTATGATATTAGAAAAAGGAAATTTTCATTGATTTAGGCATTTTACTCTTTGTTAATAATTTCTTTTTAATTTTCTTTATTTTATTTTCCTTCATTTTTTGTTTTGTAAGATTTCTCTAGTTTTGTTTTTCTGTTGTTTATGCTAACCCGCTCTAAAAGGCTTGTCTTACAGTTTGATTTTGAAGTTGAAAGGACAACTCGCAGGTTAAGGAAGGAGTAGAGAACAAAAGACATTATGGCTGAACAACCGGAACAACCACAGAGGACTTTGCAAGACTATTTTTCTCCTACCATTGGGGTGACTGATAGCATTCGTCGCCCCACGGTGGAGGCAAATAATTTTGACCTCAAGCCTGCACTTCTTGCCATGGTGCAGAATTCTGGACAATTTGGGGGCTTGCCTACTGAAGATTCCCTGGCCCACTTGAAGAAATTTCTCAGGATCACCGACACCGTGAAGTATAACGGTGTCACCCAAGTTGCTATTAGATTGGGGCTATTTCCGTTCTCTCTAACGGATAGGGCATTGGCTTGGCTATCTTCATTGCCAGATGGGTCCATCATCACTTGGGACCAATGCACCAACAAGTTTCTCATGAAGTATTTTCCTCCAGCCAAGTTCAACAAGCTGCAGAAGGACATTATGAATTTTGTCCAATTCGAACAAGAGTCTTTGTTTGAGGCCTGGGAGTGGTTCCAGGATTTACTTAGGCAATGCCCACACCACAGCTTCCCAACGGGGCAGCTAATTCAGATCTTTTATAGTGGGATCTCCACTTAAAATAGGACTAGCATTGATGCAGCTTATAGAGGAACCATTTTGAAAAAGTCACCTAACGAGGCCTTTGCTATCATTGAAGACATGGCCTCCAAAAATTACCATGCCTCCTTTGGAGACAGGCATCTTCTACAGAGACCTGTAGGAGCTTATCAAGTTGAGTCCAACACATCTTTGGACCATAAGCTTGATGCTATCACTAAGCAGCTGGAGACAATCATGCACGCACAGACTCATCTCCTATCTCCATCGCCCCTCCCTTTAGTATGTAATCAGTGTGGAGTGACTGGGCATGGAGGGAAAGACTGTCAAATGAGAAATTTCTTTGCTAAAGCTGTTGAGGAAGCCAATTATGCAGGCAGTTCAAATAGGAACCAAGGAGACCTATACTCCTCCACTTACAACCAAGCATGGAGGAACAACCTTAACTTCTCATGGGGTGGACAACAAAAAGAACAAAATTCCAATCAGAATATTTACAAACCCCCACACATGCAAAATTAGGGTCCAAGACAGGAAGAGAGAAGGCCCAACCTGCAAGACACCATGACGCAATATATGGCCAAGACTGATGATCGTTTCAAGTCTTTGGAGACACAGATAGCAAACTTGACTAATTTATTGTCTCAGAGGGCTCAAGGTTCTTTACCCACTCAGACTGAGCCCAACCCAAAAGAAGATGTGAAGGCCATTACTCTTAGGAACGGGAAAGAATTGGAGGGCCCAACCAGAAAAGAGAAGCAGGCACCACCACAGACAAGAGATAAGACTCTCATTGAGGAGAGTCATGCTGAACAAAGAGAAAAAGATATTGTGATTTCTGAGCCAGAAAAGGTATGTGCTCATTTTCCCCATAGATTGAAAGATGAGCAAAAAGATAAACAATTTTTGAGATTCCTAGAAATTTTTAAAAAATTGCACATAAACATTCCCTTTGTTGAGGCAATTGCTCAAATGCCTAAATATGCCAAATTTTTGAAAGAAATTATTTCAAACAAAAAGAGATTAGAAGGCTTTGAGCTAGTGCAACTCAATAAGGAATGTTCAGCTGTGGTGCTTAAAAAGTTGCCCCCTAAGCTTAGGAACCCAAGGAGTTTTACAATTCCCTGCACTATAAGCAAATCTTATTTTGAAAAAGCATTGTGTGACTTGGGAGCCAGTATTAATTTGATGCCCTTTTTTGTTTTTAAGAAACCGGGGATGCAAGAACCCCAACCTACTAACATTTCTCTTCAGCTTGCAGATAGATCCATTTCCCATCCAAGGGGGATAATAGAGGATGTACTGGTGAAGGTGGATAAGTTTGTCTTCCTTGTTGATTTTGTAGTGTTAGACATGGAAGAGGATGAGGACGTCCCTATCATTTTAGGGCGACCTTTCCTCAACACTGGATATGCATTGATAGAAGTTCTGCTGGGAAAACTGACTTTGCGACTGGGTGATGAGGAGGTGATATTCAGGGTGTTCAATTCTTTAAAGAACCCTCTTCTTTTACCTCCTGCAACTTTGTGTAGGCAAGGGATGTGATAGAGGAACTGGTGGGTAGTGTTCTCCCAGGAGTAGGGATAGAGGACCCCCTAGAAAGAGTTCTCATTCTAGAGAACTCGATTTGGAATGTATGTGCTGAGCAAGAAGAGATGTTGATGTTTCTTCAAGCTCGCCAAAGTACCAAACCTTGGAGAAATCAAGGGTTTGAAGAGTTGGAGAGGGGTAATGGGCCAAAGCCTAAGCCCTCTATTAAGGAAGCTCCTATGCTGGAATTGAAACCATTTCCCTTTAACTTAAAATATGTTTTTCTTAATCCTCCTTCCTCTTTGCCTGTGATTATTGCTGCAGGATTATCTGATACCATGGAGGAAAAGTTGCTGCAAGTTTTGAAAGACAACAAAGAAGCCTTTGGGTGGACGATCCATGATATCAAGGGCATCAATCCTATAGTGTGCACCCATAGGATATACATGGAAGAGGACTATGAGCCCCGGGCACCATCTCAGCGTCGTATGAATACCAACATGAAGGAGGTAGTCAAAGGAGAGGTGATAAAGTTGCTAGATGCAGACATTATTTACCCAATCTCTGATAGCAAATGGGTAAGTCCAGTCCAATGTGTCCCTAAGAAAGGAGGCACCACGGTCATGGAGAATGAGAAGAAGGAATTAATTGCGGTAAGAAAAACCACTAGGTGGCGGATGTGCATTGACTATAGGAAGTTAAATGAAGCCATTTGAAAGGACTATTTCCCTCTCCCCTTCATTGATCAAATGTTAGAAAAATTAGCGAGACATGCATTTTACTGTTGTTTGGATGGGTATTCTGGTTATATGCAAATACCATTGGCACCTCAAGATCAAGAAAAAACCACTTTTACTTGCCCATATGGTACTTTTGCATATAAGAGGATGCCTTTTGGGTTATGTAATGCTCCTGCCACCTTTCAAAGATGCATGATGGCAATATTTTCTGATTTAATTGAGAATTGCATAGAAATATTTATGGATGGTTTTTCTATGTTTGGTTTCTCTTTTGATAAATGCTTGAGTAATCTAAATTTGGTTCTAAAAAGGTGCAGGGACACCAATTTGGTGTTAAATTGGGAAAAATGTCAATTCATGGTGCAAGAATGCGTTGTATTAGGGCATAAGGTGTCCCCTAGAGGCATTGAGGTTGATCCCGCCAAGGTAGAGGTGATTGCAAAATTACCTCCGCCCAATTCTATGAAGGCGGTTAGAAGTTTTTTAGGACATGCAGGTTTTTATAGGAGGTTTGTAAAAGATTTTTCTAAAATTGCAAAACCCATGACAAACTTCCTGGCCAAAGAGGCCACTTTTGTATTCTCTGAAGAGTGCCTAAGGGCATTCAACTTACTAAAGGAGAGAATTATTAGTGCTCCTGTGGTGGTTGCCCCCAACTGGTCTATATCTTTTGAGCTAATGTGTGATGCTAGTGACACTGCTGTGGGGGCAGTTTTGGGCCAAAGAAAAGATAAGGTGTTCCACACCATATATTATGCCAGTCGTACTCTAGATGAAGCCCAGAAAAATTACACCACCACAGAAAAAGAGATGCTAGCAGTAGTGTTTGCTTTTGATAAATTTAAGCATTATTTAGTTCTGTCTAAAGTTATTGTTTACACTGACCATTATGCTATTAGATTTTTATTGAATAAACAGGATGCTAAACCCAGGTTGATCAGATGGATACTCCTCCTTCAAAAGTTTGACTTAGAGATCCGGGATAAGAAGGGTTCAGAGAATCTGGTGGCAAACCACCAATCCCGCCTAGACCACAGTGTGATGCAGCCTGCCGATAAAGGAGAGATAAAAGAGTCGTTTCCTGATGAACGACTCCTAGCTGTTTCTCACATCTTTCCCTCTCCATGGTATGCAGATATAGTGAATTACCTTGCTTGCAAGGTCTTTCTAGAAAACTACACCTACCAGGAGAAAAAGAAGCTACTCTCTGATATGTGGGGATGGCATGGTAAGACGTCGTGTTTCTTTTGATGAGGTAAATTCTATCCTTACTCATTGCCACTCTAAGGAAGCTGGAGGCCACTTTGGGCCAACTAGAACTACCTACAAAGTACTGCAGTGTGGTTTTTATTGGCTGACTATTTTCAAAGATTCTTATAATTTTTTGTAAGGGCCTGTGATAACTGCCAAAGAGTTGGAAATATTTCTAAGCGTCATGAGATGCCCCAAAACAACATGCTTGTTTGTGATTTGTTTGATGTGTGGGGAATAGACTTTATGGGTCCTTTTCCCAAATCTTTTAATAATGAGTACATTTTGGTTCTTGTGGACTATGTTTCTAAGTGGGTGGAAGCTATAGCCCTTCCCACTAATGATGCTCGGAGTGCTGTAAAATTCTTAAAGAAAAATATTTTTACCTATTTTGGCACACCCTGAGCAATTATTAGTGATGGTGGCACACACTTTTGCAATAAGCAATTTGACAATCTTTTGAGCAAATATGGTGTGATACATAAGGTGGCTACTCCCTATCACCTACAAACCAGTGGGCAGGTGGAAATCTCTAACAGGGAGTTGAAAAGAATTTTAGAAAAGACCGTGAATGCATCCAGAAAAGACCGGTTTTTAAAATTGGATGATGCGCTCTGGGCTTATAGAACTGCATTTAAAACTCCCATTGGCATGTCTCCTTATAGATTAGTCTTTGGAAAAAACTGTCATTTGCCTGTTGAGCTAGAACACAGGGCACTTTGGGCCCTTAAGTTTCTTAACTTTGATTCTGAGCTTGCAGGTAAAAATAGGCTGCTACAGCTGAATGAGATGGATGAGCTTCATTTTGAAGCTTATGAAAATGCTAAGCTGTATAAGGAGAGGACTAAAAGGTGGCATGATAGGCACATACAAAGTCGCGAGTTCCATGTGGGAGAAAAAGTTCTTATTTATAACTCATGCCTGGGCCTTTTCCCAAGTAAATTGCGATCTAGGTGGTATGGACCGTTAGTAGTGACCCAAGTGTTTCCTTATGGTGTGGTGGAAGTGGCCAAGGAGGATGGCACCACCTTTAAAGTAAATGGGCACCAAGTGATGCACTATGGGGAAGGTTTACTCCAGGTGAAATACATCACTCTTCTCAAGAGTTGATACTCTTGGGTTTCGTCAGGCTCGCGACGTTAAACAAGCGCTTCCAGGAGGCAACCTGTAGTGTTCTATTTCTCCTTTAAAGGTATGAATTTCTTTCCCATTTACTCTAATTGTCTACATTTGAGGTTGTGTTCTTCTTTCTCTTATTATTTTTTATTTTATTTTTTTCTTTCCAGTTTTTTTATTGGTGCTTTTTCACTTGATTTGGTTGTTTACTGAATTTCTCTTATTTGGCATGTTCCAGAGATTTGCAACAGCCGCAACAACATTTTGGACTTCTAGAGATGATGTTGATGATAGTTATTGAGGTAGTTACTGATGGCTGTCTCCAGTTGTAAGGATTGGGTTGTACTCTAGACAAGTCTTTCCTTATCTTTTTACTTTCTTATTTTTTTCATGTATATTGGCTTGTTGTATTGAACCATTTCCTGTGTGTTCATGTAATGACTATGTGATGCCTTTGCTTCATCTCTTATTTTATCATCATTATTGACTGTTACTTGCTATTGTATGCTCTATAAATTTAGTTGTCACTCCACTTTATACGTCACTCACAATTTGATACACATGACCCTTTACAGTATTGTCTGTTAACACTTGCTAGTCTTAAATCTGTCTGTGCTTTGTGGTTTTTTTACTCTCATCCATGTGTGAGAATTGGGCCTAAACAGATATTTTTTTTATTCAGTGTGTTTTCTTCTTTGCATGTTATTTGCTTTAGAACTTGACTTGATTCTTATTTTTCTTGCTTGATTTGTTCACACACATATGATAGAGGCATATTTCTTCTTTTTGAGCCAGGGCCAAATTTTAGCCACCCTGTATAATCACCCTTTGCTAGCCCCCTTGAGCCTTATTTCGTTTGTTCTTTAAATTACCTCTTTACAAGCCTAAAAGTAAAAAACAATTTTGTCCCTCTTAATTGGAATTAAGATATCTGCTCTTACATGCTACTTGTGGCTGAATTCTAAATTTGGGGTTGCTTGAGGGCAAGCAACGACTTAAATTTGGGGTAGGGTACAGTAACATTAAACTTTTCTTCTACAAATCTGTATAGTTAAAAAAAAGTTGAATAAAAAAAAACAGACAAAAGAAGAAGAAAAAGAAGAGAAGTTCAATTTTCTTTATGTTTATATTTTCTGTTACCGTAAATAAATGGGGTTGAAAACTTGGCAAGCACAAAATATTAATGTCAAGGGATGAATAATAGTGATAAAACGACTATGATGATGCCTATGATAGTCCGTTAATTTCAATTGCTTAGCCTAGTTCTAAATATTTTTATGCACCAGTGACCTTAGCCCCGTTACAACCTAGAAAGACCTCTTGAGTGTGTGCACTTGTTTTGTAATATCAATTTTAGATTCTTGTCAAGCATTGATAGGAATAATATGTGATGATGTTGAGTGTAAACAGAACCCAAATTTTGGTGAGTTGAGTGAAAACACTTAATCTTGAGGAGAGTAAAGCAGGTAGAGAGTACAGGCAGAGGTTTTATTATTTTGTGTTAACTTGTTTTATTTTTGGAGGTAATTGTGACTCTTAAGACTGAGTTGACTAAATATATGTGTGAGACTGTTCTAAAAGAAATGGGCAACTGTTAAATTTTGATTGATTGAAATTGTATTTGAATTGAGGCTGAAGGATATACTCAACCCCTTTGTGCAAGTTATTTCTTGCTTGACGACAAGCAAAATCTTAAGTTTGGGGTTGTGATAAATCTATATTTATGTAGATTTATAGAGCAAGTTCACATGATTTTTGCATTAACTCATTGGAAATTTTTGAGAAAATAGACTATTAATGAAGGATTTCATGTAATGTGTGTTTCTAAGCTTTTTATTTAAAATTACATGAATTGTCTTAATTTTGTTGAATTTTATGTAGGAGGTTAGTTGAGCAAAGAAAAGAAATCTAGTCCACAGGTATAGAGGAGTAATATACTTATCAAGTGGGCTTAAAAGAAGCCTATAAGCACGAGAACGGGCTAAAAAGGAGACTTGAAGCACAAAATGGAGTGCACAAAGTTGCACCCGCCTGGCGGGACTTGCCTTGGGGGTATTCCGTCGGGCAGGTTGGATTTCCCGCTCGGCGTCAAAGTGAAGCGAATTCCAAAAAACCGCCTAGCAGGTTTCCAACCTCGCTAGGCGAATCCGAGGTCCAAGTTTTAATTTTATTTGAATTTTTAATGGATCTAGATTGGGTAGAATGGATCGGAGTTAAGTCTTCTACTTCAAAATTCTGAAATTATATTACAAATAGCAAGGAGCAAAACACAAGAGGCGACCCCTGTCTTATCTTTAGTCTTTCCGAAATTCTTCCTTTTTTTTGGGTCTTTGGCTTTTGGAGAAAGATTCTTGAAGGGCAATAGGATACTCAGAGTCAGAAACTGAAGAAAACCTTTTCTTGTAAAAGATTTCTTCTTCTTTTCCCTTTGATGTATTTCTTTAAAATTATGATATCTCTTCTTGCCATGAGTAGCTAATTTTCTTGTTAGGGTTGTGGTGCACTTAGTGTTTGGAACCCTAAATGTTTAATTTTAATTGAATTCTTGTTTCTATTTAGTCAATTAGATTGCTCTACTATTTTTATTTTCTTACTTGGAATTGATCATCTCCTATATGCTTCAAATCGATTAATTGAATGGCGGCCGTACCGCAATTAATTGGTAGATGTGTAGGGTAATCAAATTAGGTTTTGTCATATGATCAACCTTCATTCCTAATTTCCAATTGGATTAAATAATTAATTTAATCCTCCCTTTTTATTCCCCATGCCTTCCTAGGGTTTTAATATCTCACATGATTAACTGGGAAATTAACTTAGAAAAGACTATTGCAATTTATGACCAACAATTGACATAGAGGAATATTGGTAATTGACGAATAGTAAGAGGTTCAATTAGAATTAGATGTGAAGGAACTTAAGAGCACAAAGGAAACCATAACCCTAAGCCTATTTTTTTTCTAAATTTTTCTCTACTTGCCATTGTTTGTTTTACAATTCCAATTTTACGTTTATCACTATTGAATCAACCTAGTACCTATTTAATTTTACCTAAACAATATAGAATCTCTAGAAACTGGTAATCACCATTTAGTCCTTTGGGTTCAATATCTGGACTCACGTCCTTTTGTTACTATTGCGATAAAGGTACGCTTGCCCTTGAGCGTATTTTTAGCGCATCAATGGGCAGAACTGGATGCGGGAGATGAAGAACATTTTCTCAACAATGGCATGCCTCAATGCTTATAAGGTTGGCCTTGGTACCTTCATGCTCACCGAGGAAGCCAAATATTGGTAGGATAATGCTCGTCAACACTTGGTGGCCAAAGCTAGAACTATCGCTTAGGAAGTCTTCAAAGAGGTTTTCTTGGAGAAATACTTTCTCGAGGACATCAGAAATTGCAAGGAGATGGAGTTCTTAAAACTCAAACAAGGGAACATGACTGTGGCTAACTATGCAACTAAGTTTGAAGAGTTATCAAGGTACTTCCCTCACTACAACAACGAAGTTGGAGAATGCTCGAAGTATGTAGAGTTTGTTGATGGCTTGTGACCTGAGATCAAGCAGGCCATTAACTATCAATAAATTCTCCACTTTTGCATATTGGTGAACAAATGTAGAATCTTTGATGAGGATAGCAGGGCTAGGGCAACACACTACAAGAGTGTGGGCCTTGTGAGAGAGAAGAAGTTTGGCACTCAAAGCTGTGAGAAGTTATACTTAGCCTCACCTAGCCAGTATGGTAAACACTATAGTAATCAAAAGTCCATTACAAGTCAGCCTACTAGTGGTGGAAGTACGGGATCAGTTCTTTCTACCCCACAAAGATGCAAAGAGTGTGGTCGAACTAGTCATGCAATGCCTAAGTGCAAGGACAAGGAGGTAGCTTGCTTCAACTATGGACAGCAAGGACACATTGGGAGGAATTGCCCCAATCTCAAGAAGGAGATGAGTGGTGAGGGTTAGAGTTGACAAGCTAGCTGACCAAGAACCACCAAGAGAGTCTTTGCTCTTAGTGGTGCTAAAGCCTTAGAGTCCGATGACTTAATCGAAGGTTAAGTGTCTCATAAACAAAACTCCTTTAGTTGTACTTTTTGATTCTAGTGCAACCTATTCTTTTGTGTCACATGCTTGTGTTGAAAAACTAAAATTGCCTATGTCTTCCTTGAAGTTTGATTTGGTTGTTGATAGACCAATTAGTGGCTTTGTCATTACTTCTGATGTTTACTTAAAATGTCCTGTATTGATAAAGAGTTTGTGGTTGACCTAATTTGTTTGCCTCTCAGTTATGTAGATGTCATTCTGGGTATGGACTAGTTATCTTCCAAGCATGTCTTGTTAAACTACTTCGATAAAACTATCATGTTTAGTGAGTCAACTGAGGGTAAGGATGTGAAATTCATCACTGCCAAAGGTTGGCATCTTTGAAAGAGAATGCCCAATTATACATGATGTTAGCCACCCTAAAACCTGAAAACAAGGTCGTAGTTGATAATACACCCTTAGTGAGAGATTTCCTTAAAGTGTTTGCAGAGGATGATTCTAGTTTGGCCCCTGAGCGTGGGGTTGAGTTCTCCATAGTCTTAGTGCTTGGAGTAGGACCCATATCTGTAGCTCCTTATAGGATGTCTCCCTCAGAGCTAGTGAGCTTAAGAAATAGTTAAAGGAGTTGCTAGAGAAACAGTTTATAAGGCTTAATGTGTTACCCTGGGGAACGCTGGTTTTGTTAGTGAAGAAAAAGGATGGGACCATGAGTGTAACACCCTAAGGGACATTACCGTAACTAGGACTATATTTCTAAGAATGAAAAGAAAAACAAACTTGAAAGGTAGACACAACATGCAAATACTACTCATAAATGTAATTAGATTTTATATACGAACCATATAGTAATTAAAATACATGCCTAATACAACTCATATATCACCCAAAGGTGTCATATAAAATATAAAGAATACAAAAAATAAATAACGTAAACTAGGCTACGACTTCATGCACGTGAGTCCAAGCTTCATCTGCACATGTCTTCACCTGTATCCTGAAAAAGGAAAAACTTAAAGGAGTGAGACATAATGTCTCAGTGAGTGCTCTATGGGTTCTACGGCTAGGTCAAACTCTTTTACTCGAACAACCTTCATTACTTATCTCTCATGGCTTTAGTCTCATTGGGTCTCTCATAATTATCCATACCTATGGTCGAGTCTACACCTTTCAACAGTCAATACTCCCTGTTAATTGCTCTCTCATTCTCACAACTATTATATTGGTTTACTATCTCATTCTTAACTTAAGAACTCATCCTCATTATTTATACTTTCTTACCCAAAACCCTCTTTAGAATTTACTTTTCTTCCTTTCAATATTCAAAGCTGTCCCCTAAGGTCAAGTCTAAGGTTACAGACATCCTAAAATACTCTTATTTTATTCTCTCTTACTTGTCTTATACCTTTCTATTACGCCATGAGGGAATTCACCCTTTCTCTATCTTATTCACAACTATTATTATCCAACTAGAACCATCATAACACTATCCTAAGGTCTAGTCTCTCACTTATCCTTAAGGTAGCAAACACAATTCCAATTACAAGCATATAATTGTCTCACATTCTTTGTCTAGTAACTAGACATATATCTCGTTTTGTTTTATCAAACAGGAACGACACTCGTGCAAAATATGATCACATGTTCACAACTTTAACATTTCATCACAAGGCACAATTACATTCTCACATAGAATTCACATAAATAGGGTCACATAGAATTCACATAATTACAACACAGCACACTCTATCATATCACACTATAACAAGATACATATGCGTGCTATGTTCCTAAACCACTACTCATGCACATGTGGTACCAACCTAAACTTTTTGGAAAGTAGACTAGGAGTAAATGCAGGCCATAAGAAGCGTCATCGGTACCGATGCCTTCGGCTTTCGTACCCTCAACTAGCATGATATCCCCTGGTGACTAGTCAAGGTTACCCAGTTTTGCCAGTACGCCCCGGCTCCATGGGATCAGCATGGACTATTGGAGTTTTCCCAACCGGATAACCCCCAAGGCTAAGGTTAGACAACCCATCACGGCCTCCACCAGCCAGATTCCTACATACTTTCCTCATCACATAACTCAAATGTTATGATGCATAGTCACAAATAATGCTTACAACTTTTTATAGACTTTTATCATAGAACATTGACACAGTTTTATATCACACTCAGTTTCTTTCAAGGTAAATAATAATCATACAATATAAACTCAACAAGGCATAAGAAAACAAACAACAATGAGTTAAAAACTGCAAAAAAGAGTTCAAAAACACAAAGAACGGAATAGTAAAAGTCGTATTCGCCTAGTAGGACGGAAGTCTCGCCCGGCGGTCCAGCGAACCCGCCCGGCGGTCCAGCGTCGGAACCCAACCCGCCCAGCGGGTATTGCACCCCGCCCAGCGGGCCTGCGTCAGGATCCAACCTGCCCAGCGGATGTTTCATCCCGCTCAGCGTGTCTGCGCGCTTAGCGCAAACGCGAAATCCAGTTTTTGAAGAAAAGTCGCCCAACGGCTATCTAATTCCACCAGGCAGATCCGAGGCACTAATTTTAATTTATTTTTCCTATTGTCTTTGGTTTCTAAATGCTCCCAATTAAATAACTAGATTCTTAATCACTCTTCTACATTTATAATTGGTCAATCTAATCTATAATTTCCTTACTCCCTTACAATTCCCTCAAAACCCATCAAATCCCTAAATTTAGGTATAAGGAGGGAAAAGATAAATAGATGAACAAGAACAAAGAAGGACACGGGGGAGAGCACTCACCTTTATGGACATACAAAACTGAGTTCTAGGACTTGAATTCTCTGGTTTCTATTCTTCATCTTTTTTTTCCTCTTCTTCTTCTTTCTTTTCTCCTCATTCTCTCTACCTTCTTTCTTCTTCTATTTGTGACGGCTAAACCTAATTCTCCTTCTCTATTCATTTCTTATAACATGTGGGTGGGTATGTGGCTTAGTGGGCTTTAATCCTCTATTGGGCCCTAGATGCTTTTTTGGGTTGTATGATAATATTTCTATTAATTTATAATGCTAAGGTATTAATAATAATAATAATAATAATAATAATAATAATAAATATAATAACATCAGCACAACACAATAATAATAATAATAATAGGAAATACAATAACAATAATTCTTAAGATATCTTTTGTCTAATAACATATGAGAAGGGTTCTACTAAGAGCTACCTCGTGGTTTATTTCTAGTACTTGAAATTTGGGGTATTACAATGAGACTGTGTGTGGACTGTCGTTAGCAAAACAAGGTGACAATTAAGAATAGCTATCCTCTTCCTAGGATAGATGACCTTAAGGACCAGTTGATAAGAGCATGTGTGTTTAGCAAGATAGATTTAAGGTTAGGTTACCATCAAATTCAAGTAAAGTCTTAGGATATTCCAAAGACTACTTTTAGGACCCGTTATGGTCACTATGAGAACTTGGTTATGCCTTTTGGTGTAACCAATGAGCCTATTATGTTCACAGACTACATGAATAGGATCTTCTATCCCTACCTAGATAGTTTTATAATGTCTTCATAGATGATATCCTAGTGTACTCTAAGACTAAGGTGGAACATGCTAAGCATCTGAGGGTTGTGTTGCAAACCTTTAATGACAAACAATTGTATACTAAGTTGTCCAAGTGTGAGTTTTGGCTAGAAGAGGTTAGCTTCTTAGGACATGTCATCTCCAAGGAGGAATAGCTATAGACCTATCTAAAGTCATAATAAGTGCATTAGAATTGGTTGATCAAACACGCCCATGCTCCATTGAGCATGCCTGTGTTGAGTTCCCTATCAATGAAGTGTGCAAATTTTGGAGTACTAGAGTAGTAGGACTAGCTTAGGCAATCAAAAACTAAATTAAGAGACTAATAATTAGATCGTTTAGATACAAGAATATGATATGAGATAAGGGAAGTGAGTACATGACATTATGATTGTGACTCATGATATTATACTTGAGTATGTTTATTTGAATTGACTATGATCATGACTTGTGTATATTATACTATGAGATGTATGATGTGTTTAACAAGTGACATTATTCTATGAGATGTGTGATATGACTTGATATCATTATGACGAGTGACCTAGCTTGTGAGAGGCGAGAATGAGCTTAAGTGATACCTCATTTGTGAGGGACCTAGCCTGTGAGGGGTGAAAATGGGACTCACTCTTTTTGTAAAGAGAAGTCCAGAGGGACACTTGTGTGCATTGTATGTACGAGACTTGCATCATGACATTGAAATTTTGTGATGGGGGAAAGTATTATGAGCCAGATGGTAGAGGCCCTAAGGGGTTGTCAGCTTGGCATTGGGGGTTGCTCGGTGGGAAAACCCCATTGACTCATGCTGATCCCATGATGTCAGGGATTACTATGCAAAGCTTAGCAACCCTAACTAGTATCCTGAGGACATCATGCTAGTTGAGAGTGCTTAGTTGGAGGTAACCACAGAGTGTTGAGCTCTTTTGAGCCTAAGCATGTACTCCTAGGCTACTTCCTGACAATAATATTGGTACCACATGTATATGAAACATTGCATTCACATGTGCACCCAACTAATGGTATGATTGTTGTTTCCGATGGTGTACTGTAAAGTGAATTATGTGTTCTATGTTTTGTGCACAAATTGTGATCTTTTAAGAATGACATGAATGTTTGTATGCTTTAAATGCCATAATTACTTGTTGAAGATACAAATGTCTGTTATATGTGCTCTATATGGTGTTGCAATGTCCTTAAGGCATTCACTGAGACCATGGTCTCATTAGTTTAAGTTTAATGTTTTTAGATTAAGCAGAGCTGGAGCAATAAAAAATGAAGCATTCGACATAACTTATAGTGTTATAATTTTGTTATTTTTGTCTTAGGATTCTAGTTCATACTTTTATAGTTAATAACCTCTTGCATGGCCTAGTTGTTATGTTGAGAATTATTATTAAATCTCGTAAGGTACCTTGGGTACTCATGTATTGAAATGTGTATGTTTTATTGAGGTTTTATTTTAAAAAGTTTCGTTTCTATAAGTGAAAGTATGTGTGAAAGGTAATGCCCCTCGGGGTGTTACAAGGGTGACAGTGAGGAAACATGTGAAAGTGAGATAATAGGTATCCTCATTGCAAGTCCAGACCCCAAGGTCACTATAATCGAGGTGGAGATTCAAAAACATTGGCATAGCCGCCATCTTCTCTTAACCATTCATGAACAATCATATACATAGAAAAAGATAGAGGAATGAGTTGATTTATATTCAAAATCACTTCCACACATTTAGGTAGGAAATCCTACCATCAAGCACAATGATAAAATACAGTTGACTAAAAAAAAGGAACCAAGTGTTTTCTCTAAGTTGTATTAGTGTGACACCCGTTCACCCTACAACCCATACTATTTATTTACTTATTTTGTCATTATGAAAATGTGAGTAAATTTTTTTCATTTTCCACTTTGATTGTCTTTTGATACTTTTAGAATAGAAAATTAGTAATTATAATAGAATTTAAAAATAGGAGTAAGATATATATATATATATATATATATATATATATATATATATATATATATATATAAGGAAAATCAATGGGATACAAGGAAAGTCAAAATATACATCTAAAAGAGACACTACTTACCCCACTATGTACATTAAAGAGTTCTAATTAAAGCAGTGTCTACCTACCCTATCCCATATACAAAAAGGCCGCCAGTCAGGATCTGTAGGTCCTCGTCAGTCTTGGTTTCCTTTGAGTCCTCAGCAGCAACATGATAGGCATGTCCATTGGGTACCTCGTGGGGTTACCCAAGTTTGGATGAAGAGGAAGGTGAAGAAGTGTGCCATCTGTTGGCCATCCCCACCTAATACTCGATCATGGGGTAGTCAATGAGTGACTTAGCTAATACTACCTCTATAGACGAGCCCTCTAGATCATTAGCTGGTAATTTCTCGCCTCTTGCCTGATCATCAGTTGGTGGTGACTCAAGAAGAGGAGGATAGGCATTCATGTACGGTGCCATAAATGGGACTGTAGGGTTTGTTGGCGGTGATGGAGGTGGAAGAGGGGCATAGAAGAAGTTTGGTAATGGTGTCGACGCCACCGAGATAGGTATAGTCACAAAAATAGGGGGCATAGGTACCCCAAGAATCGGAGACATGAAAGTGATTGTCACGAGGCCTACATAAGTGAGGTAATCAGTGTCCTCATGATAACTCCAGGTCCTTACATCGTGGTAGTCAATATGGAGGTTGTATAGGATGAGCATCGTCATCTTCATGTATCAACCACGAACAATCATGCATAAAAAGAAAAGACAAAGGAGTGAGGTGATTTTGCTCTTAAAATCATTTTCGCATAAATGATAGGGAATCCTATCGTTAAACATAGATAAAACACTGTTGATAATAACAAAATGGGGAACCTCGGGGCTTATCTAAGTTGTAGTAGACTACCCTTAACTCTGTATGGATTCATACTTCCCATTGATGAGTAATAGTTCTCAACAAAACCAGAAAGTGATTGGAAGTATATATACCTCTCTCAATATTATCAACATGGTACAATCCTCCTCATCATCAAGGAACAGAGCAATCTTTTTGCTCAAGACATTCATCGTCCATGCCGAGGTATACTCTCATACCAATCCTAGAATGTTGAGCAATTATCGAAGTTATTAAGCTTAATCAGGTGAATATCCCGGCTCAAGAGCACTACCTTGGCCATTGGGCCTTCACCACTTGATACCTTACCCCCAAGACCTCTCCAAGTGGGTCCCTGCCTTTCATTCCTCATTGCACCAAACTATGGCTTCCCATGCAGGGTGTCATGCCACTGCATATCCCTCGCATTACATTACTCAACCAATTAACGTCTCATCCCTCATCACTTTCATCTTTGAGTAAAGATTTTCCTTTGTCTCAACATGTCTGAGAACTCGTATATTCTCTTTTTAATGTCTCCACTTTACATTGTAGAGACTTAATCTCTACTCTTATCACAGTACAATAGATTGAGGTCTACATATTTATAAAAGAATATCTGCACAATTAAAATCTGAATAATTTACCATGAGTATTTAGAAGATGTAATTAAAGAAATTCTTAAGAGACTCATAATTTTGAAGAAGATTAGTGAAGCATTTGCCCATCAATTTAGTTATCTTAAGTACCTAATTTTAAGGATCAAAGTTACTTAGTAAAAATTATGATTTAAATACTAATTCACCCAACAAAATTGAATTTGCTTAAATAAAAATTAAATTTTAATCTAATTGAGGATCTTAAGTACTTAATAAAGAATTAAACTTAAAACGTATTTGCTTATTACTTGTAAAAACCGAATTTAATTATGGACCAACTTAACTTTAAAATTCTATTTTTATACTTAGAGCTACTTGAAATTCTATTTTGCTAAAATTTGATTTAACTAAGTTGGGTTAAGTTAAAATCCTAGTACTAGAATGAACCCTAACTAAGTATTTATAATTCTTTAAGTCTCTAATTACAAAGGTTGAGAAAAAAAAATAGTTATAAAGTCTTTAATTTGAATTAATTATACAAATTGCATAAAATGGATGTTTACTCACTTTTTACTAAAAAAGCTTTTTACTTGTTTACCATGCTTCTAGGATAAGCTAACTATTATCTTTACTAGTTATATTAATTAGCTAACAAAAATATTTTGATGGAAACCCATTCTATTTCTTATTAGGGTCGAAAGCCCTTTTCCCCCAAAATTAGCATGGTTTCCTTCCATTTCTAGTACACTTAATCTTGATTAGGAAAATTTTGGTGATCTCTGGTGTTACTTATGTAAAAATAGTGAGCTTCTAAAGGAAAACCAAGCTTCAAAACCTTTTTACTAATACCATTTCTTGCATTCAACCTTTGGTAAAAAAAAAATTGTTTAAGCCTCCTTGAACCAATTAAGGCCATGGACATTTTAAGAAAAGGGAATTAATCTTCACAAAATTTTATTACCATGATAGAGAGGCTAGTCATCATAAAAAAAAATTGTATATCTCTCTTTAGGAAAAACCAAAACCATAACGCTCAATCAAGTCCCAAGTTCTTAACCATTTTTATTTTCAACTCAATCATCTATTTTCAAGTTATCTTATTTGTGATTAAAAAAAAATTGCTAAGTTCTCCTTTGAACATGTTAAAACCATGAATTATACAGGTAGGGCCAAAGCTTCAAAATTTTTCCTTTTAACAAAACCATGACAACCCATTATTCTTATTTCAATGCCAACTACAAATCATTAATCTTTTGCCACAAACAAGTAATTTCCAATAGCCATATACAGTAAAAAAAAAAATCATCAATCAATATATTCAACATTCAGATTAACAACAACAACAATGGAAGAAAAATCATTTTAAGATGATCATCAACGAAGAATGGGTTTGGGAAAACCCACCCACCATCATGTGAAAGAAATTAACAAAAGAACCACCCTACTCCCCCATTACCTTATAAATAGTTGGTGATGAGGAGAAGAAAAGGTGGTGGAAATGGTGGCTTTAAGTTCTCCTTGATGAAATTGATGATGAAGCTTGAAGGAGAAGAATAGTGGTTGGATTATGGTGTGGTGATGGAAGCTTGAAAAAAATAAAATGGTGAGAAAGGGGGAAGCTAGCTTTGACCAGCTGGGTAGAAAAAATAGGTGAAATGAGCTAACTTGATAAAAGGACATTTATAGGGAAAAATGTGGTGAGGTGTTTCCTTAGGTGAAGTCACATAAATGACATCATCTAAGATGATGTCACACTTTTGTGACATGTGCTAATTGTGTCTATTCATTTTAGTCCCTAGTGTCTAGAGGTTTCTCTACATTGCCTCACAGAGATTTCTTAAGTCTTTAGGTTAAATTTTAATTTTATCAGTTAATTCGACCATTACCTATAACAGTCCAAATTTTAAGTATTAGAAATAAACTATAAGGAAACCCTGTCTACGACTTTGGTATTATGTTATTTGATAAAGGATACCTTAGTTGTTGTTGTTGTTGTTGTTGTTATTATTATTATTATCCTAGTGCTAGAAATTAGTAAGAATGAGATAATAGAACCCAAAGAAAGTATTTAGGGCCCAACAAGGGACTAAGCCCAACAAGCCATAAACCCACCTAAGTTTTATAAGAAGGAAAAATATAAGGAGATTAGGGTTAGTTGTCAGAAAATATAAGGGAGAAGAAAGACAAGAAAGGAGAAAGAAGGAAGAGAAGGAGATTAAAGACCCAAGCCCTAGAGATTATCTTCGCGGTCTTCCCAGGTGAGTGCTTCCCTCTACCCTCCCCAAGCCTTTACCTCCATTATTTATGTTGTTTTCCCTCTCCTTGCCCATCTTAATTATATTGTTAAGGTTAGGGTTTTTGAATGATTATGTTGATTTTCCTTTAGATGAATTTGATGTGAATTGATTGAACCTGACTGTTTAAGGGTAGAATGAGATTATTGTAAGGGTTTAGGTTAACTTGAGGGTTTCTCCTATTTTGGATAAGGAACTAAAGGATTAGGCTTAAATGAGAACGACTTAGATTGATAGGAAATCCCTGTTTTGGAGTAGAGTGGACATTAGGATCATAGGAATACAACCATATGGAATTTTGGTAGTTTAGGGAGGCTTTAGAAAGCTTCCATGTTCACAAATTAGGGTTTTGCAATTTACCTCCTTAACAGCGTGTGTCAACTTAATGGTCAAAAACGAGTAGGAAAACGATCGAATTAGCTTCGTGATCTTCATAAGAATTGTAACCCTAGATGTTAGCCAACTAAAAGTGTTGGAATCACTCAAAATAATGGCTAGAACTCAAGATATGCCCAAAAATCGCACCTATGTCTAGCTGTCAGCGGGAAACAACGTGTCTAACTTAGGTCAATTGTCATCCATGATCTAGGCCAAATCATTTCTCAAGAGTTGTAGATTTTTATTTTATCTTTCCATAGACACTAAGATCACCTCAAACGCGTCTCTATTGCCCAAGTTATGATCCAAATAAGGATGAAAGGTCAAAACCCATAAAAATTCAAAAATTAATTAAGATTTTCATTAAATTCCAATAAAGCTAAATATAAAGCCATAATTAATGTTTAAAATTGGCTTATCTAACATGCTCGTGCTCCATTAAGCATGTCCATATTGAGTTCGCTGTCAATGAAGTGTGCGAATTTTGGAGTACTAGAGTAGTATGACTAGCTTGGGCAATCAAAAATTGAACTAAGAGACTAGTAATTAGACCATCTAGAGATAGGAATATGATATAGGATAAGGGGAGTGAGTATATGACGTTATGAATGTTGGTTTGCTCGTACGGTGATCGTGACTTGTGATATTATGCTTAAGTATGCTTGTTTCAATTGACTATGAACATGGCTTGTGTATATTATGCTATGAGATGTATGATACGACTTGATATCATTGTGACAGGTGACCTAGCTTGTGAAAGGTGAGAATAGGCTTGGGTGATATCTCATCTGTGAGTGACTTAGCCTGTGAAAGGCGAGGATGAGACTCACTTGTTTGTAAATAAAAGGTCCAGAGGGACACTTGTGTGCATTGTATGTATGAGACATTCATCATAAAATTTGAGATGATTGTGCTGGCAGAAAGTATGTATGAATTTGGATGGTAGAGGCCCTGAGGAGTTGTTTAACCTGGCCTTAGGGGTGATTATACCTGGTGTAGAAACTCCAATGACTTATGTTGATCCCATGGAGTTGGGGTGTACTTCGAAAGCTGGGTAACCCTAACTACTCACCAAAGAATATCAATCTAGTGTAGAATGCTAAGTTGAAGGCATCAGTACGTTGATGGCACTTCTTTATGGCTAGCATGTCCTCCTAGACTGCTTTCTTGAGTTAGAATTGGTATCACATGTGCATGAAGTAGAGATTGCGGAACATGACATGCATATGCATCTTGTTGTAGTGCAATATGTTAAATCGTGCTGTATTGTGATTATGTGAAGTTTGCGTGTCTTTATTCATGATTGACTGTTATACTGTATACATGTTAAAACTGTAATCGTGTTTTGTGATATGAATGGATGAAGTGTTAAGATTATGAGTAAGTGATCATGTTATACATCTGTGCTGTCCCTGTCTAATAGAGAATAAGACGTGTACCCAACTACTAGGCATAAAATGTAAAGTATGCTTGTATTTTAAGTAAGAATATATGCTTTTAATTGGGAATTCTTTTGCTATCTTAAGGATATGTGAGAGGTTATACCCTAGAATAATGTCATGAAGGTTCTATTAAATTGTGAATAAGAAAGAGGAAGAGTAAGTTCCCACACGAAGTATTAGGAAAGTGTGATTTTAGCAAGAGAAATATAATTACATAGGTTAAGGTGAATGTTAAGAGTATCCTAAAATATTAGTAGCCCTAGGTTTAACCATAGTGGACAACTCTAAGTATCAAGCGAAGAAAGGTAAACTCTAAACAAGAATATTTAGTCAGCTAGAGTAAGTTGTAGATAAAAGGCATTAGTAGAGATGAAATACTAGGATAATGATGAGAATAAATCAGTCTAATAGTTGTGAGAATAAATTAGGAGTTAATAGGAGGCATTGACAATTGCAAATTATAGACCCTGACTATAGGTACGGAGATTCGTTAGAGACCTAGAGAGAGTGAAGCCATGAGGGACAAGTGACAAAGATTGTTCGGGTAAAAGAGTCTAACCCAACTATAGAGTCCTTAGAGCACTCATTGAGACTTTTGTCTCATTCATTTAAGTTTTCCTTTTTTTTTTTTCTCAAGAACTAGATGAAGACATGTGCTGATGGAGCTTGGAGTCATGTGCAAGAAGAACATAGTTAGCTTTAGTCTAAGTTTTGTATTTTTTTTTCTTATGTTTGTACGATACCCTTGGGCGATGGCTGAATTGTATTAGGCGTGTATGTACTTTCTTTATTCCTCTTGTATAAAAATTTGTTTATATTTATAAGTAGCTTTTGCACAATGTTTTTATGTTTTAAAGTTTTCATGTTCATAGAAATCTAGGCGTAGTTACATAATACCTTTTAGGATGTTACATTAAGGAAAAATGTGGTGAGGTGTTTCCTTAGGTGAAGTCATGTAAATGACTTTTGTGACATGTGTTAATTGTGTCTATTCATTTTAGTCCCTGACATGCAAAGGTTTCTCTACATTGCCTTGTAGAGGTTTCTCAAGTCTTTGCATTAAATTTTAATTTTATCGGTTAATTCAATCGTTATCACTAAACTTTAGTAATTTGGTTTTTATATCAAATTGATGAATTTTCAAATGAAATTTGGTAGACATATTATTTAATGATTAAAAATAATTTATAGAATTTAAAATTAATTTTATAAAATTATTTCAAATTTTTAAAACAATTATTTTATATTTCTAAGTTAAAAATTCATATTAAATTTATTTTAACTCAAAAAAATCCAAAATTTTTAGGAAAATTATAAAATTAAATCCCTTACCTAAAAATGTACTGAGAATATTATTTTCAGATGTCAAACCAATACTAGTTTGACCTAATAGACAACACAGACATTTTGGTCATTTTTCACAAAGATTTCAAAAAAATTTCAGAAAATTTCCAAATTATATTTTAATATATATAACATGTTTCCAAGCTCAAGATGACCTTTTACATTCATTTGAACCTTTTTCACATGTCTGCTTTTTATACTAAAAAACTGTGACGTAGTCGTCATTTTTTCATTTCTCTAGGTCCCAGCTCGGAAAAATTATTGAAAATCACTACTAACTAGTTCTCAAAATTCTAAACACAACTGTAGGAAATAGAATTTTGAGATTCCTTCCTAATTTTTTAGAAATAAATCCACAAATATTAGAAAAATAGTTGTAAAATTAAGGTAGAGGTGTTACAATTAGTCTACCTAAAACTCTGTATGGATCCATACTGCCTATTGATCATTGGGACTATCACCACTTGATACCATACCCCCTAGACCCTTTCAATAGTCCTTGCCTTTCATCTTGTAATATACTAAACTGTAACTTCCCTATCCCAGGGATTCATGCTTACAACATGATCCTCATATCTTTAATTGCTCATCTAACTTCAACTCAACATATCCAATCAAAGGCCTATCTCTTTTCTAGAGATATCTTTGGTCTTAGAACTTGAGACCCAGTACACATCACCACTATCTTTGCCTCATCACATAGAGACTTACCTCCATTAACATATTAAAACAATCAAAATATTTATATTAATTTCTAATACACCAAAATTCCTTTGAAAATTTCCTAAAGGCAACTTTAATTTCTATTAATTCATGAAAAAAAATTAATTACTTATAAAATATTAGAGTAAGAACAAATTTTTTTTCTTTAAACATTTATATAAGGGTCGTGAACCGTAAAGTCAATAAGCACTACAATTTTTCTTTTACAACTATTTTTAATTTATCAATAATTTGTAAAATACTTATAATTATCTTTTTAACACATAAACTAAGCATTGACAACAAAAATATTCTCAAATTTTTAGCAAAAGGGTTGAGAGCCATTATAGGCAAATAAAATTTTTTATCTAGACTTCCCTTTGGAATTCACAAAGGCCGAATGGCCTATAGCCCAAAATGATGGATTTGAAGTAATTTTTATTTTTCCAAATCAATTATCAACCAAGTAAGTAAAAATCATTTTAGTGTAGGAGCTTAGCAAGGCTTGTAAATAAGTGGATAGTAAAGAAAAATTTGTCTAGATACCCTAAAAACTTCAACAAGGCTGAGAGGCCTATACCAAGGATCAAGCAAAATTTTTCAAACTTTTTTCACCAATGAATCCATAATTTCACTTAGAAAGCATCAACCCACTTTCAGGGATCTATTTGAAACCAAAATCCAACACCAATGTTTCAAACCCATCACAAAACCATGATCACAAAGTAGATGCATCAACATGTCATTTGCATCACAAAAACAACCAAAACTCATAGCATAAATCCAATTGGAAATGAAAGTGGGAGAAGAGTTTTGGGGCCAAAACTCATTTCCTACCATCTATGTGAAGTAACCCAAAAGAGAACTTCTCCTCTTCCACCCACATATCCCTTTGGAAAATGAGAAGAAAATGGAGTGGTGGTGGTCTTGTATGGTTGAGAATGGTGACCAAGGCTTGATCCAAGTGTGGGTGGTGATGGGTGATGGTGGTCTAGCTTCTTGGTGTGGGAGAAAAAAAGAAAAATGGAGAGGTTTAGGTGAGGAGAATTCTTAGCCAGCACAAAAAATGGAAGGGAGAAGAAGAAATGTGGGTTTTATAGGTGGGAATGATGTCATAATTCAAGTTCTTAGTATTTTTAATTCAAGAACATTATCTCTATCGAATTGGACTTAATCTCTAAGTAACTAAACTTTTAATTTAGTTACTCATCTAGTTAGAGTTGTAGAAACACATCTCTAGTTAAATTAGTTCTAGAATCTCTTAAGCTTACTAACTAAGCTTTAGTTCAATTTTTAATTTTTATTCTAAACATCTAACTTTAATAAAGTTGTTTCAATTTAGTCCCTACATCTTTAGGGCTAGACGTGCTGTAGCTATATGAGGCCCAAGTACATTCTATTCAATTTTTTATTAATTAAAACTAACTAATAATAATTAACTCAATTTCACTAATTTAATTAATTCATTTACTAATTTAATGTAAATGATCTTAATACTTATTGAACATGTAAAATTAAGGTCCTAGATAATTTCTAGGAATTAAAGATAATTTTATATATTTCTCCTAATTTTTAATTAATTAAAATGCATTTTTAAATCAAAAATTATTATTAAATCAAATTTTAATTAAATAAATGAGAAATTTTCATAATGATTATAAAAATAAATTATTTATAAGAAAATATGTCTTAGATATTTTTTTCACTATTTTTGAGTATCAAAAAGGTACTGGTTTGATTATATAGTTAACTAGGGATATTTTGGTCATTTTATATATAAATTTTAAAAAAAAATAGAAAAAATATGTTTTAATATATAAAACATGATCCCATGCTCAAAATAACTTTTTATCATCATTTGTACTTATTTCATGTGTTGAACTTTTCTAGAGAATTTTGAGATGTGATAGTCATTTTTACATTTCTCCAAGCCTTGACTCGAAAAAATTATTAAAAAACATGATAGAATAGTTCATAAAATTCCAAACACAACTGTGGAGATCAAAATTTTGAGATTCATGCCCGATTGTTCAGAAATAAAATCAAAAAAATAGGAAGACAGTTATAACTAAAGGTAGTGGTGTTATAGTTTAGATATTTATTTATTTTGTCCTTGTTTGTCTATTTATTTATTTATTTGTTGAAGTAATTAACTATTGTAGATATGTTTTGCTTGATTTAAACTTTAGGATAGCATAACTTTTTTTATCATATACTTTTGTTATTTGTTTTGCACGTTGGGTAGTTTAGGATTCGCCACTTAAGATAGGTGAAAGGCAATTAGTTTTGGATGCACTTCCTATCTTGTTATCATAAAAGCCTTATCTAGAGTGTGATTGGTTCGTGATTGCCCATATTTTTGTTGCACTTCATATGTGTGGTGTCACATTCTGAAATAAGTATTTAATTAGCTCTAGAGACCAAAAGACATGTAGAAATAGAATGATCACCTACTTGTAAAGCTTACATACTAGAAAGGGCCTATTAGACCCATAGGATAGAAACTCCTCATTTTTAGTTGTACCTAATTAGGACATTGTGGGGCATTGTAGCTCATTCATGTCATTTTCTCATTGTCGTTTATTTTCTTTATTTCGAGCATATGTAACACCGTAAAGGGTATTACTGTAACTACACCAAGATTTCTATGAACGTGAAAACTTTAAAACATAAAAACATTGTGCGAAAGCTACTCATAAATATAAACATATTTTAATACAAGAGGAATAAAAAAAATACATACATGCCTAATACAATTCAAGCATCGCGCAAGGACATTGTACAAACATAAGAAGAAAAAAAAACAAAACTTAAACTAAAGCTAACTACATTCTTCCTGTACGCGACTTTAAGCTCCATCAGCACACGTCTTCATCTAGTTCCTGAAAGAAAGGGAAACTTAAAGGAATGAGACAAAAGTCTCACTGAGTGCATTAAGGACTCTATGGCTGGGTTAGACTCTTCTACCCAAACAATCTTTGTTACTTATCCCTCATGGCTTGACTCTCTTTAGGTCTCTAATGAATCATCATACCTACGGTCAGATCTATAATTTTCAATTGTCAATACCTCCTATTAACTCCTAATTCATTCTCATAATTATTTCACTGATTTATTCTCATCATTATCCTAATATTTCATCTCTACTAATGCCTTTTATCTATAACTTACTCTAGCTAACTAATTATACTTAAAGTTGTCCACTATGATCAAACCTAAGGCTAGTAATACTCTAGGATACTCTTAACATTCACCTTAACTTACACAATTATATTTCTCTTACTAAAATCACACTTTCCTAATACTTCAGGTGGGAACTTACCCTTCCTCTTTCTTATTCATAATTTATCAGAACCATCACACTATTGTAGAGTATAACCTCTCACATATCCTTAAGATAGCAAAAGAATTCCCAATTAAAAAAATCTATTCTTACTTAAGATACAAACATACTTTACATTTTATGCCTAGTAATTGGGCACGTCTCATTCTTTACCAGACAAGGAAAACACACATGTGTAACACAATCACTTGCTCATAATCTTTACACTTCATCCATTTATATCACAAAACATAATTACAGTTTTAACGTATATACAATATAATAATCAATCATGAATAAAGGCACACAAACTTCACATAATCATAATATAGCACAATTTAACATATCACACTACAACAAGATGCATATGGATGCCATGTTCCTCAATCTCTACATCATTCACATGTGGGACCAATTCTAACTCAGGAAAGTAGTCTAGGAGGACATGCTAGCCATAAGGAAGCCCCATCAGCGTACTGATGCTTTCGACTTAGCATTCTACACTAGATTGATATTCTCTAGTGACTAGTCAAGGTTACCTAACTTTCGAAGTATGCCCCAACTCCATGGGAGCAGCATGAGTCATTGGGATTTTCGCACCAAGTATAATCACCCCTAAGGCCGGGTTAAACAACCCTCAAGCCTCCACCATCCAAATTCATACATACTTTTCACTAGCACAATTATCTCAAATGTTATGATGCATGTCTCATACATACAATGCACAAAAGTATTCCTCTAGACCTTTTATTTACAAACAGGTGAGTCCTATCCTCACCTCTCATAGGTTAGGTCTCTCATAGATGAGATATCACCCGAGCCCATTCTTACCTCTCATAGGCTAGGTCACTCGTCATAATGATATCAAGTCATATCATAAAGTTCATAGCATAATGTTATAAGTCACAATCACCATACAAGTAAACCAATTTTAAATGCTTATTATGACTTGATATTTAGATTAGTTGAATGTTTATAGGGCTTGATATTGGTGTCCTAACTAAGTTTTGCATGTTTGGATTTTTATGGGTTTTGACCTTCCATCCTTGTTTGGGTCATAACTTGGGCTACAGAGATGCATTTAAGGTGATCTTGATGTCTATGGAAAGATAAAAGAAAAATCTACAACTCTCATGAAGAAGTCGAGAGGGTGGCCTAGATCATTGATGAAAGTTAACTTAAAATTAGACATGCTGTTTCCTGTTGACAGTCAGACATAGGTACAGTATTTTGGGCATATCTTGAGTTTTAGAAATTATTTTTGAATGACTACAACATCGTTAGTTAGCTAACATCTAGGGCTACAATTTTAATGTAGACCACAAAGCCCAATTCGATCGTTTTCCTACTCATTTTTGAACATTAAGTTGACACATGCTATTAGGGAGGTAAGCATGGATGTGCTCATCACTCGGCAAATTGCAAAATCATAATTTGCGAGCATGAAGGCTTCCTAAGACCTCCCTAAACTACCAAAACTCCATATGGTTGTGTTCCTACTATCTTAATGTCCACTCTACTCCAAAATAAGGATTTCCTATCAATCTAAGTCATTCTCATTTAAGCCTAATCCTTTAATTCCTTATCCAAAATAGGGGAAACCTTCAAGTTAACCTAAACTCTCACAATAATCTCATTCTACCCTCAAACAGCCATAGGTTCAATCAATTCACATCAAATTCATCTCAAGAAAAACCAACATAACCATTCAAAAACCCTAACCTTAACAATATAATTAGGATGGGCAAGGAGAGGGAAAACAACATAAATAATGGAGGTAAAGGCTTGGGGAGGGTAGAGGAAAGGAGGGTAGAGGGAAGCACTCACCTAGGAAGACCACGAAGATAAGCTCTGAGGCTTAGGTCTCCAATCTCCTTTTCTTCCTCCTCCTTTCTTCTCTTTTCTTCTCCTTTCTATGTTTTGATTGCTAACCCTAATCTTTCTTTATCTTTCCTTCTTATAAAACCTGGGTGAGTTTGTGGCTTGTTGGGCTTAGTCCCTTGTTGGGCCCTTATTTCATTCCTACTAATTTCTAGCATTAGGATATTAATAATAACAATAATCCTAATAATAATAATAGTAATAGTAGTAACAACAACAACAACAACAATAATAATAATAATAATGACTAAGGTATCTTTTATCAAATGTCATAATATCAAAGTCTTAAACAGGGTCTCCTTATAGTTTATTTCTAATACTTAAAATTTGGGCTTTACAACATACAAATTTTGCATCAAAAAACATGATTTCACTTACCTTTATTTGCAAAATTAAAAAAAATAATAGGATTATATTTGCATTTACATCATACACAATATTCACCAACCTCTTTCATCCATTGCATTTTATACTATATAATCATCAAAATATGCATCCTAATTTATTGATAAAATAAAATACATTTTGGCTACATTTGCAAGAAGCATTCATCCTCATATCATTTTCATTTGGGTAAGTTTCCTATGACACCTGTTTACATTGGTAATAACCCATATTAATTTAATAATTTTATTAATTGTTAACTCTGAGTTGGTGAAAATGTGAGTAAATTTTTTTTCTGATTTTTATAATATAAAAATCTAAACTTAACAGAATTTGAAAATGTTAATAAAAGATAAAAGAGAGAGTCCATATGTAACGACCCTCTGCCGCTACAATACTACTCACATTCCTCATCATTTAATCATAAGTTTAGATAGTAACAGAATCTGATTATATCCCAATTCATAACTATAAAATTTATACAAATCCAAAGGTATCATGTACGATCAAGATTACATACAATAACATAACTTCCTATAGCTGGTCAACTATATAACAATTTTACATCAAAACCAAAACAAAAGGAAGGAGCTTCCAGAAGAGCTCTGCCCAAAAAGGTCTCCAAAAGTCTTCATCTAAGACCTCCTCCATCAGCTCCAAGAAGTTGGATCTACAGACACCTCTCCTTTTGCTCCCACGCCAAACAACGTGATCATCACAGGCACGAACCACAAGTGCAAACAATGCAAGGGTAAGCTTACTTGAATAATAAAACATATATTTTAAAAGTAAAATAATAGAAAATTCCATTTATTCCATGTCAATAATCAAATAGAAAATAGTAACAACGTCAACAACAAAGCATTATCCACACCTCTACTACCACTCCAACTATAATCGCAGCCACGATAATAAACAATCAAAACAACAATGCTACCTCCGCTACCAACACACATCACAACCACAGCCACAATTACCGAGTAATCATAACAACAAGGACAACACAACCATTACCACTAAAGACATCATTAGTTATAGACAAAAACCTCATTTATATATATAAAAATTCAAATAAAATTTCATGATATATAGTCACATTCTCACTTAGTGATATTAATTACAATACTAATGCATCATACTTTCAACCTCTACATATCCAAATCCACAAACACAATAGCCTGAGGTCCATCGTCAGCTACCTCAGTTCTCAATCCACACAATGGTATGAGGTCCATCGTCAGCTACCCCAGCCACCTGTCCATACCACAGCATAAGGTCCATCGTCAACTACCTTAGCTCCCAATATATGCATACCAATGCATGTATCACCACGGCATGAGGTCCATCGTCAGCTACCTCAGCCGCCAACATATGCATACCAATGCATGTATCACCACAATAATCACCATGGCATGAGGTCCATCATCAGCTACCTTAGCCATCAACATATACATAAATGCATGTCTTTCCATACAACATCAACACAGCCACAACAAATCAACCACAACAATCATCATTAACCCATGTAGGCCCAATCCAGCCTCTTGCATAGTCAACAAGTAAGGTATCTCACCATCACAACATATTACGACTAGTGGAGGCTCTACTTGAGCAACTTTCCACTCAATTACCATTTTTCCACATTTTATCAAACCAATTCACAACAATAATAAAGAAAACCAAGAACCAAGTTTGGAAGAATAACAACATGTGGAGGTCCTATCTAAGCAACCTTCCACGTCAACACATACCCAACAACAACAATTCAACCGAAATTATTCATCCATATCCACATGCATATTTATTTATATGTCACACCATCACACCACAATAGCTTGAGGCTCACATAACCTCAGCCAACAACATATTCATTCAAAAATATATATATCTTCATGGCAATCAACTCAATCACAATACACCACATCAATAACAAAATTCATACTTTCATTTCACATCAACACAGACCTCTTAAACTAAGCACACATGACAAATAGGTCTTTCTTTTAAAGCTAAACATTTTTCCAATATTTCAAAGGATCACACCTAAACATCAAATCCAAGGTCATCAACTACCTTTCATATTCTTACTTGGATTCAAGTCTCACTCAACTAAAATAACAAAATCACATTTTTTTTAAGTAGCATCCCACTCGGCAGCACATCACTGCCACCCGGCGACATACTGCCAGAGACCTATTTTTTTGGTCTCTGGTTGAATGTCGCCCAGCGGAACAAAATTGTTGCCTGGCGACATTCTTCCAGAAGCCATTTTCTGGGCTCGGGAAGAACCTCGCCCAGCGGGAAGGGGTCGTCACCCAACGTCACTCGCGATGCGAAGAGTATTTGGGCTTCGATTCTTCACTCCCATGAATTCTAATTGTTATACAATCATTCTAAATCAATTCTAACCACTTTTAATGCATTTTGAACCGATTATATGACAATTTTTAGCCATAAACAACCTCAAATCTCAAAATCCCTTTTTGAAACCCATTTTGTATGAAAGTTTCCATACTCAAGATTTCCACCAAAATCAATCCATTCCAAGGCAAGAAATCAACACATCAATGATCACAAACAAGAAATCAAGCAATAGTAAGCTTCCCTTACCTCAAAAGCTTCCAAACTTGAATTTTGGTCCTTTGAGAAAACTTGTGTCTTGAGCTAAAACTTCAGGAGATTGATCCTCCTCACATCCAAAGCACAGAACTAAACTTGGAATCCTCTAATACCCGTGCTAACTTGAGATATTCTAGAGAGAAAGAAAGAGAGAAGAGATGAGAGAGAAAGGAGTTGAGAGAATGAAGGGCTCTCCCCCTTTCCACCTTTTATATCCGAGCTCCCCAAAGCTCTTACACGGACTTTTGGCCTACTGAGGCCCAAATCTCACTCAACCACTCGCCTTGTCCTAAAACTGATTTAACTCAACTGTTTTCCTGTCAAAACCCAAAATCAGACTCTCCACACAACCACATTGGCTTAAGTACATATCTCAAGTTTCCTACTTTTAGTTATTAAAATACTTAATCAAGTATTAGGAGAAACGGGGTGTTACACTATATATATGTATGCATCATAAAACTATACATCATAGTTTTATATATACTAGTCAAATAAAACAATGGATCAAAATGTTCATCCAAAAATAGATACTACTTATCCCCAATACATCAAAAAGGTCATATACAAAGTAGTGTTAGTCTACCCTATCCCTCACACAAAAAGAAAAAAAAATGCTATAAGACTAGATCTACAGGTCCTCATTTGTAGAAATATCCTATGACCTGTCCATAGTAGCATGTTATGCATATCCATTGGGTACCTCATAAGGTGACCTAAGTCCCGAAGAGGAAGATGATGGAGAAGTACGCCACCGATTTGCCATCCCTACTTGGTACTCAACCATGGGGGAGTCAATGGGAGACTCAGCAAGAACCACCTCCATCGGTGATCCATCACCCTCTGCTAGTACTAGAACTGGTCCATCAGTAGTTGGTGCCTCTACTATAGGAAACTCTGGTTGGGGTGGATAAGCATTCACAAATGGTGCAGCAAATGGAATTGATGGGTCCTCTGGTGGTGGTGGTGGAGCATAGTAAAAGTTTGGCAACAAAGTTTTTGCCAAAGAAATAGGTATCACGTAGGTCATTAGGGGCATAGGAACCCCAGGAATGGGAGATAAGAAGGTGACATAGATAAGACCCATATACATAAAAGTATCTATATCCTTATGATTCTCCCATGTACCTCCATTATGGTACTCTACATACAGGTTAAAAAGAACTGGCATTGCTATAACACCCCCACCTTAATTTTTCAAATATTTTTCAAATATTTAATGAATTGTTTCTAAAAAATAGGGGAAGGAATTTCAAATTTTGCTTCCACGGTTGCGTCCAGAATGTTGAGAACTATTGAATTTTGATTTTTAATAATTTTTTCAAGACACCCAGAGAAATTATAAAATGACGATTTTACTCTTATTTCTCAACATTATAGGCTAACATGAGAAAAAAATTCAATTGACATTAAAATACCAATTTGACCTTAGAATCATGTTATATGCATTAAAATATAATTTTGAAAATTTTCTGAAATTTCAGTGCAAAATGACCAAAAAGCCCTTAGGTGTTTGATAGATCAACCCAGAATTGGTTTAACATCCAGAAATAGTGAAAATATTATTCTTAATTTATTTTTAGGTAAAATACATAATTTTATAATTTTCATAAAAATTTGGGAAATTTATTGAATTAAAATAGATTTAATATGAATTTTTTAGCTCTAGAATACAATATAAATCAATAAAAAAATTGAAAATAATTAATAAATATTGAAATTTATTTTAAAAAATGATTTTTGATGAAAAATAATATATTTGTTCAGTTTTACATTTATACTTATTAATTTGATATTAAAAGTTAATTTATTCAAGTTTAGGCGATTTTATCAGTATTTGGCGAATCTAATAATAAATAAAATTTACACTAGGGAGCTTACGGATAGCTCACACAGCACGTACCCAACCCTAAGAGAGGTGATTCACCACCTTTTTGGTTCATATGTCCCTAAAATCAAATTAAAAATAAATTAAAAATGGAAATATTACATAAGGAAGGATGTCATCAAAGTGGACACATAACCAGCCCCTCTTCTTCTATAAATAGCCATGAACTTGACCACATTTTCACCATCCTCCTCTTCCTCCATAGCTGGTCGAAATTCCTCTTCCTCCTCTCCACCTTCATGAAATTTTTCTTATACCAAAATCTTGTTAGTTTTTCAACATTTAAGGAAACCTCTCCTCCTAGAAAGCTTGGAACCAACACTACCATCAACTTTCATCCTCTTCATCAACCACCCTTGAGGTAATGGGGGGAGTGGGGTTGGTTCTAAATTATTGTCACTTTACATGTTGGTACAAAAGGTTTTCCCCTAAACCTTTCAATGTTTAAGTTTACTAAGTTTTATAATAATATTGTAATGTTTAGTGCTAAATTTAAATTTTTACTAAATTGTTATTCTATTCAATTTTAGATAAATAAAATGTACTTATTAAGTAGTTATGCTACTCAAATTTTGATAACTATAGTATAATCACTAAATTGTTATACTGTTCAAATTCAGATAATTATAATAAAATTACTAAGTTGTTGTATTGTTCAAATTTAGATTAAAAAATTTAAGCTATTATACTGCTCACATTTAGATAATTAAATTATTATATTGCCAAATTTTAGTAAAACTCAAATAGTTTAGTAAAGATAGTAGCAAAAATAAGCTAGTAATTTTATAAAATTAGAATGTACATAAAAACTATTTTATGAGCTATTTATGAATTTATTTTTAGAAATCTATTATAGAGATTTCAGTTTAAGTTCTCCTTGTTCAAGTAAGGTCTAGACACACTAAGAGACCACCTGTAAAATTTTTATAATTTTTAAGGCTTACTTAATATTTCTAATTGTGCTCTATAAATGCTTGCGGACACTTTTCACTTAAATATACTAAATTAAAAAAAAATTGAAATTTTTTAAAAATTCATGATAAAATTTTAATTATTTTTCTAAGCTTAAAAATTATTTTTATGAAATTTTTTGATCATTCTATAATTTATTTCTTAATTATTATGCTTTATTTTAAATTTAATGTCTTTATTTAATGATCTTGTGTTTTAATGTAACTTAGGAATTATTTGGATAATATGTGTAGATTAAATCTCTACAATATAAGGCAGAGATATTAGAAATCACTGTACTATTTCTCAAATTAAATGAGACCAGAGAAAACCTTTATTTATGAAGTTAGAAATTGATAGGTTAGTGAGTAATGTAAAGCAAGGGACATGTAGTCGCATGACACCCTGCTAAGGAAGCTACGGTTTGGTACACTGAGGAACGAAAGGCAAGGACCCACTTATGGAGGTCTTGGGGGTAGGCATTGAGTGGTGAAGGTCCCATTAGCTAGCATAACGCCCATGAGTTGGGATATTTGCCTAACCAAGCTCGATAATAGCGACAACTGCTCAATATTTTAGAATTGGTGTGAGAGTATAGCTCTATGAATAGTCTTGACTATCATTTTCCTCCTCAGTGACGATGAGGACTATACCATGTGATAATGTTGAAAGAGGTATATATACTCCCAATCACTTTCCAGTTCCGTTGAGAACTATTTTTTCTAATAGGAAGTATGGATACATATTAAGTCAAGGATAATTTAGTACAACTTAGAATAAACACTATGTTTTCCTCTATTGTCAACTATGTTTTATTTATATTTTATGGTAGAATTTCTACCATTCATGTGAAAGTGATTTTAAAACAAATCTCCCTACTACATTATTTTTCTTCGTTGTATGTTTGATCGCGATTATTGAAGATAACGGAAACACCCAGTGATGTTGGGGACAAGTCAGAGGACACCCTATGGATGAAGATCTGTAGACTTAGTTTATAGTATTACTCTTTTTATATAAGGGTTAGTGTAGATTGACACTACTCTATCTAGAATCTTTTTTATGTATATATTGGGTTGGGTAATGTTTATCTTCTGATGTATTTTTTTTCCTTTTCTATATTTAGTTATTTTCTTTTATGACTGATATGTATTACGAAATCATGATATATATATGGGGAATATCTAGTGAAAGGGTCCTTTTTATAAGAGAGTGAGAGGAGTAAATCAGGGCTATATAACCATACATAGATGATCAGGATTTAATATCATGTGACAACTTAAAAAAAGTCATGTGACTTTTTAAAAATCTCACATGACTTATGTGTTTTAATCTTAACATTCATGGTAAGATCTAATAGTCCAACTTTATTCCTCTCACTCTCTCACATAAAAAAGACCCTCTCACTGGATATGTTCCCTATATATGTGTGTGTGTGTGTGTGTGTGTGTACATGTATGTATGTATGTATGTATGTATGTACAAACTTTATCTTCTATCTTTTACTCTCATTCTAAATTTCATTAAATTTAGAATTTTTCCATTAAATTTTTTTTTTTGCATTTTCATCAGCTAAAACTTATCACTAAATGAGTACGGGTTTATGTTCAATGTCAATTGCCATCTTCATTAACTGCAAATGATCATGCATAAAAGAAAAATAATAGAGTGAGGTGATTTGTTTTAAAAATCACTTTCACATACATGGTAGGAATTCTACCATATATAACAATAGTTCATGATTTAAGAAAAACATACTATGATAGCTTTTAAGCTATTAAAGTTTTATATTTGCTCAATTGAAACCATGTTTCTTATGACTCAAAAGAATAATATTCCAATTTATAGTTACATCCATTATATTAGTATATACTGAATAAATTCATCTTTCAAAGTTATAATCATCATATTATGAGCATTTTATTAAGTTAAAAATATTGTTGTCATAAGCTAGTAATTATTATAGCAACTATTTTATGACATATGAACTATAGATATATTTTTTTTCTATAGCTCATGTTAATTATTTGAGTTTTAAACTAAGGTGTTTACCTTGTAAGTGCTTCTCTAAATTAAAGTACCTTTTTTTCAAGCTATGAATTGGTATAACAACTTGCTTTATAAGATTAAGTGTAAAAGCTTGTGAAATAGACCTCTTTAAGTTAAATTAAGTTGCTATAAGGATTTCCTCAAATAACTTTTCTTAAAACCAGTATTTTAACTTAAATATATATATATATATATATATATATATATATATATATATATATATATATATATATATATATATATATATGTATGTATGTATGTATGTATGTATATATATATATAGTTGTTGTAAAAAGTTTTAATTACATACATGTATGTGCATATAATATAGTTAGCTATGTTGTAGTTATAGTTAATGAGTTAGTTCATTAACTACCTGTGAAGGGACCCGACGCATTCGGAACTTCCATAGAGCTAAAACAAACCTCCCTATGCCATTGAAATCTCTACCCCTAGCATCCTATTCCAAATATTAACACCTAAACATAACCTAAATACTCATTTAGACACATGAATTGTTACAAATTCCTTCCTTGCTTTCAGTTCACTCACGCCTCACTCCATGTATATATATACATATCTACCTACACGCCCACCATTTCACCTTCCTTCTTTTTCTTTGCGTCCCTCCCTATATAAACCCCAACCCACACTAATTCTCCAAGCTCTCCTCCATGGATCACCTCTTCCCCCATGCCTCCACCTCTCTTCTCCCTCACTCCCTCGTGCACACACAACACCACCACCAACCAAATCCATCACCAACCACCACGAGGTTCAACCCTAACAATCACCACCAAACCACCATCTCCCACCTCTCCCTCGTCTCGGTTCCTTCCTATTCATCTTTAGTTTCCCTTCACCCAATGCACAAAACCACAACTATCTTCCTCCTCCTCCCTCCCCTCGGCCCTACCTTCAATCTCCACTGTTCTTTTTCTTCCTCTATGAGTCACCAAGAAACCACCACTCCCACCACCACAAGTCATCCTCCACCTTTGCATGTGAGTCTTCTCACTCCCTCTACAAAATCAAACTCATAACCATTAAGGGGAAATGACTTTTGCTTGCTTACAAAGCTTGGATCATATCAGTGAAGCTACCTCAAAGCGTAGAAACCAATAGTGAGTTGAAAACACAAAAAACCCCTCTCTTTCCCTTTCTTTGGGCACAGCTTGTGGGCCTTGCATGTGGGCCTTCAGGCTTTCAAAACCCATATACAATGGCATTTTTGTGTTCTATGTGTTACAAGCTTCATTTTGGCAGGTCCTGATCGTTGATCGGACAACTGAGGAGAAAATGACACCAATCGCAAGTTTAGCAGTGAAAAGAGCGAGAAATGTGAGCAAAACCAGGATTACAACTAGTAGACCTCTCACCACCCAAGATAAAGAGGTGGTGAGATAGCTTATGTGCAGTAGGTATGTAGAGTCAATTAGAAGCATCTTGCTCCTAACAACTTATAGCTCCGAGTATTAAAAATTGTGTCTTTATGTCTTTTTGTGCCCTTCTCTATGGTTTGGTAATTTGTGAATGAATATGATTGCTTGTTGTTTTGTGCGTGTTAAAAGGAGCCTTGGGGATTTGAAATAAACCCCCAAAGTTCTATGGAGCTATAAGGTAGAATGGTTCATTGAACTATTCTACAAGCCATAAGTTAAAGGTCAAGAAACACTATTTAAGCCATGTATGTGTTTGCTGGAATTTCTTCCTGTTTTGGCCCTATTTTTGATGAATTTATGTGAACAGTCCTTATGGAACTAGACCATGATCTTTTGCAGTCCTCTAGTTTTGAGTGTCTTCTTTCCAAGCAATTAGTCCCATAATTTTCTATGTTCCTAGAATATTTGCCAAATATTTTGGCAAGACAGGTTCAACCAATTTAGGTGCATGATAGATTTCATTGTTATGACTGTTTGTGTTTATCTGTAAAGGCTATGGTGTCATTTATGTATTGGGATTGATTTCCCTATTTCCGTACACCTTATTAGAGTCCAATTATGTCCATGGCCATGTGCCAACCCTTGTCTAAGACTAGGTAAAGCTAGAAGTTCAAAACCATGCTAAGCATGATTGTTGGAATCCCTGGATAGCATTTATCCTATGTTTGTAGGCCTCTTGTGAACTTCCTTATTTTATTTACTTAAAATCCTTTGGTGGGCATCTAGCTTTAGTTGTCCTCTTTCTAACTCCTTTGGTCTCATAATTTTTAGAGTTCCCTTGAATATTTAGTGAAGATTTATTTTAGTAGGGCATGTCAAACTTTGTCTAGGTGTAAGACAACTTTGTGTCTAGTTGCTATTTCCATCAATTTGTGAGGTGCAATGATGGAGTTTGTAACACCCACTCAAATTGAACATAACCTATACTTAGTTACTTAATTAACAATACAAGTAAATTTTTTCTCCACTTTTAATAATAGAAAATTTGTAAATTTAACAGAATTTGGAAATGGTAGTAAAAATAAAATAAAATCTGTATATATTCATTGTAGAACTATACATCATGATTTCATAATAAAAAAAATAACTAAAATATAGGAAGATCAAAATATAAATCAAAATAATTACTACTTATTCCCAACGCATCAAAAAGATCCTAGTTGGAGCAGTGTCTGTCTACCCTATCCCATAAAATAACAAGCCATCAGACTATGCTTATAGGTTCTCATCAATAGCTGAGTCTTCATTAACCGTGATCAATCATGCATTAAAGAAAAATTAATGGAGTGAGGTGATTTGTTCTAAAATCACTTTCATATGTATGGTAGGAAATATACCATAAAATATAGATAAAACACAGTTGACAATAGAGGAAAACCTAAAGTTTATTCTATGTTATATTATCCTTGAATCGGTATGGATCCATACTCTTCATTAGTGGGTCATAGTTTTCAACAGAACCTGGGAGTGACTAGGAGTACATATATCTCTTCAACATCATCACATGATACAGTCCTCATTATCAATAAGGAACAAATAACAATTAGGACGTCTATTTGTAGAGGTATATTCTCAAACCAATCTTGGTGATACTTTAGCAATTGTCAAGGTTATCAAGTCAATTACATGATTATCCCGACATCTAGGGTGCTACCCTGACCATAAGACTCTCACAACTCAATACCATACCCTAAAGACCCTCTTAGTCCCTACATAAGTCCTACAGTGTACCAAACTGTGGCTTCCCTATCAGTGTGTCATGCCACTGCATGTCACTTGCTTTATATTACTCACTAAACTATCAATTCCTAACTTCTCAAGTAGAGGTTTCCCTGGTCTCATTTAGTTTGAGCACCAATACAATCAACATTTCTGCCTTATATTATAGAAATTATACAATACCAAACTATTAATAGAGTTACAATCACATAAAATTTTGGCAAAATAATAACTTAGTAATTACTAAAATTTTAGTAGAATAGCGACGTAGGAATTATAATTTAATTACTAAAATTTTGGCAGAATAACAACTAAATAAACACATTTTAGTTATCTAAATTTGAGTAAAGCAACGACTTAGTAATTATAATTTAAAAATCTAAATTTGAGCAGAGAAACAACTTAGCAATTATAATTTAGTAATCAAAATTTGAGCAGAGTAACAATATAGTAAAAATTTTAATTCTAACATTAAACATTATAACATTATAAGAAAATATAGTAAATTGAAAGGTTTAGGGAAAAACCTTTCCTACTAATATGCAAAATGACAATAATTTAAAATTAACCCCACTCTCCCCCACCCCATTACCTCAAAGATGGTTGATAAAGAGGAGAAAAGTTGATGGTAATGGTGCTTCCAAGTTCCTAGGAAGAGAATTTTACTAGTTGATGAAAACTAGTAAAATTTAAGCATATTAATAGAGTAAGAAAAATATTTTTAGAGAGAGAAGCTCTCCAATGTGTTTCGTCTAGGCTAGAATGGGAGGAGGATGTGAGAAATCTGAAATTTTGTGGTCTGTTTATAGAGAATTGAAGGGGCTTAGGTGTCCCCAAAGATGACATCATCCAATATGTCATAAATGCTATTTTATTTTATTTTTAATTAATTTAGGGGAAAAATATGCAAAATAGGTGGTGAATCATCCCCCTTAGGTTTGGGATGTGCTATATGAGTTGTCCTCAAGCTTCTCAATATAAATTTTATATGTAATTAAATTAATCGGTACCGATAAAATTTCCTAAATTTGAAAAATTAGCTTTTAATAGAAAAATAATGCAATTTAATGTGAAACTAGCCAATTACATTATTTTTCATCAAAAATAAGTTTCTAATAATAAATTTTAATTTTTATTAATTTATTTCAAATTTTATCTATTTATTTTGTATTTTTAAGCTAGAAAATTCATAAAAAAACCCATTTTAATTCAATAAATACCAAAATTTTTATGAAAATTTTAAAATTAAATATTTCACCTATAAATAAACTGAAATTATCATTTTCACCATTTCTGAATGTCAAACTAATACTAACTAAGCAAATAGATACCTAAGGACATTTTAGTCATTTTACACAGGAATTCCAGCAAATTCTCAAAAAATTCTCAGAATTATAATTTATTATATATGACATGATTCCAAGCTCAAATTGAGATTTTAATGTCAATTGAATCTTTTTCTCATGTCAACACTTAATGTTGAAAAATATGGACAAAATCGTCATTTTCTAATTTCTCCGAGTTCCGACTCGAAAAATTATTAAAAATCATGATTAGATAACTCTTGAAATTCTGAGTACAATGGTGGAAATTAGAATTTTGAAATTTCTTCCTAATTTTTCAGAATTAAATCATCAAATATTAGAAAAACAGTTAAAAAAATTGAAATATGGTTATTATATTTTTCAGTATTTTTCTTTCAAGATCAATTTTTTATAATGAAATATACTTAGTATAAAATTTTTAAAATATTTTGAAGTCAAAAAGTCTCTGGTTGGTCCCCACAATCAACTAGGGGTATTTTTGTCATTTCACAAAAGTTATTTCAGTAAATTTTTGAAAATTTTCTAAAATTATTATTAATTATTTTTAGTATATTGATAACTTAAAAACAATTTGTAAATACTTCTAACTATTTTTATTTCTTAATTTTTTTATATGACTTTTTAGAGACAAAACGGTCATTTTACCAATGTTAAGGCTCTGTTCCCCAAAAAATTTTGAAAATCTAAACTAAATACCACTCACTAATACAAACGTAACTGTAGGGATCAAATTTTTGATATTCTCATCCGGTTTTCTAGAAATAAATATAGAATAATTAGGAAAATAATTTGATAGGTAAAAATAGGGGTATTAGATAGTCCCATCTTGGGGCTATTTCCCCTATTTTCCTATACCTTAAAGGTGACTAGAATCAACCTTGCCCAAGCGCCTATCCATGCCTAAGTCTAGAACAAATCGGATACCAAACTAAGTTACCAAGAAGTGTTGGAACCTCAACTTACATGGGCCTTGTCTTGATAACAAAAATGGTATTGATGTAAGAAAAATTAGCCAAAACCCTTTGGTGGCCTTGTAGCCTTAAGTATTAGCTTTCAAATGAAACTAGTCCTACCTCAATTGGAGGTTTATGTAATTTTTAGTGATTTTTTCAGTAAAGCTAATTTTATGACTTAAAATGTTAGGCAGCTTGCTATTTTGTGTACAATGTTTATGTATGGTGGGTAATACATGAATATGTTCTAGTGATGCCTTCCCCATGATAATATGATATAATTTTGCCTAATCACTACTTCTGATTAGTCCATATCTTGTTTAAGTGTATGTGCAAACTTTAAGTGCTCGACATAATGTTGCAAGCAATTTATCCTATAACTATCCATATGATCTGTTCTATTGCACAACCAGCCATGGTATGTATGACCTTAAAGGCATTACTGGGTGTGAATGAACTGTATATTACTTGTCTACAAGTGACTTCATTATTGTTGTACTCTGTGTGTATATATTGATCAATTATTTACTATAGCATGCTCTGTGAATGAAAATCCAATATAGATGGTATTAACTATGCAAACTAATTTAATTATGAATGTTGTAGTGTTTTCCCTATAATGGTAGTTTGAACTAGACACCTAATTGTGTCTATGGTAATTGGTGTTACCCGAACTATATAATATAGAAAACTGATATGAAATTACCCAAGATTATGAGGGAGGTGGTACTGAATTATTGTATTTCTGTCCTAAACTAAATTTCCGGCTACATCCTAATGCCTAATGTGGCTACATCCTTGTGATATGAATCCTAAGGATTCTTAACTGTTTTAAAAAAGCCCCTTTTGGAAATTTGGCCAAGAATCTTGTATATACAAGTCTTTCTATTTTCCTCACCCAAACTAGTTATTTTAAAAACTATCCCTGATATTTCCTCTTTAGACTCGATTTAATATAGAATTACACTCTATAAAGCCACACTTTAATGAGGTCAATGTCTAGACTTATGCGTAAAATCCATATGTCCCTCAGATATTCAGACACACATTTATTTTGCTGGGTTTTATCTCAAAAATGAGTTTTTATGAAGTTAAAGTATGTACTTGAATCACCTTAGTGATCAAGTGACTTCTTATTTCTTTGAAATCTACTATAAGCCTGAAAATGATTTTTTTTTTTTCCAAGTTACAAATGCTTTTTAGGGTTAAGGAAAATGTTTATGAAAAGAAGGTTTTCCCTATAAAAGAATACATGGGCCTTTCTCTATAAAATCCATCTCAACTCCTCTCATCTTGGCATCTGATAAGGGGAAAGACTTAATAATTCATCATCCATCAAAACATCTCTAATTACTACTACTACCTGTAACACACTCATTTTTGCTTATCATTTTTTTATTTATTCAATAATTGTTTTAAGCATGTGGGTAGGAATTCAAATATTTTGAGTACATAGTTGCATTCGGAATAATAAATATATTTTAGTGTAGATTTTTCGGATTGGAGCCTGGAAAGTTATAAAATGTCTGTTACGTTCTTAAAAACTTGTAAAATGCTAACAACGCAGAAAATTAATATAAATAAATAGAAAGGTTTAAAATTCATTTTTAATTTAGAAATGTTCTTAAAATAATAAAAGATAATTTTATAAATTTTTTGGAAATTATTTGATATAAAAATGATTTATTAAGCAATTATTTAGCATTTTTACATAAAATAATTATATAATAAATAAAATTTTATAAAAATATTTATAAAAAATCTGCTTTTACTGGCCTTGCACGTTGCAGCCTCATGGAAGCCCAAACCCATTTTATAAAAACCCAAACTTAAATTAATCTAATTAATTATTAAATAACTTATTTTACACCTAATATATATTTTTAAAAAAATAATAAAATTATAGGATATTACTGCTTATCTTCCACGCCAGTTTTGGGGGGTGGCACTCTAGAGTCTTCAATTGGATTTTATGAAGCCAATTTACATTTTATTTAATTAACTTAAAATTAATTATAAAAACACAAATTCTTATCTTTTACTACACTATCCTCTAACTTTCTCTATTGCAGCTATTCTTCTTCTCTTTCTCTTTCTTTTTCATTTTTTTTTCTCTTACTTAAACACACTAAACACTCACTTAGTAATTATACAAAATTCAAAGGTGGTCTATCTTGGTGTTGTGGATCAAGTTGTCTTCTCCAACTTCCTCCTCTCTTCCATCAAAGCTTCTATTAAGGTAAGGGGGGAGTGGGGATTAACCTCTCTATTTCATTGATCAAAAGTTTGTAGGAGAGATTTGACCCCCAAATCTCTTATAGTTTAGATGTCTTCTTTAATTTTTGCCTCTATTATAATTGTTTGATTGTTGTTGTAATATACTATTATCTTGTTCTACTTCATAATTTTCTCTATGATTTTGTTATTTGATGGTTTGTTTGTGGTTTATATGAATAGAATTAATTGATTTTAATTAAGTTGGTAATAACAACCAAATCGTGCTATATTTTTTTAGATATATATATATATATATATATATATTCGGTTGTATATATGAATCTATGAAGGAAGGAAGAAAAGTTTTTGTTTCAAATATTATATTTAATATTTATAAAGTTATTTTATAATGAAAGCATATAAAACTATGTAATATAAGAATTAAAATTTTTGGTTTTTTATTCAACTATGGCTCTCGGCCAGTTTTGATAAAAGAAAGAAGATAAATTTTTCTTACTTAATTTTCTTGATAAAATGAAATAAATAAAAAGGAAGAATTGAAAGATTTTGTTTTAGAATATTAAACAAAATATCCGTTTTTTTTTTTAAGTAAACACGGAATTAAATTGTATTCTGTTGCAAAGCAAATATGTTAAGGTTTTAATAAGCATAGATTAATTTAAAGAGGAATAAAATCATTTTAAATAAAATCTGATGTATATCTATATGTTACGGTGTTCTTTTCAAATTATAATCTATAATAAAAATAGTTAATGAACTAACAAATTTTTTGTACATGCTGTTCGGTTCTTAATAATCATATTTGATTAAATCATTATCAATATTGTTTTACAAATTATTTATTAGATATTTTGTGTGTGTGTGGTTCGGTTTTAACAGAATTAAGTAAATATGAAAATTTAACTTTCTTTAGTATTCAGTTTATAATAAATTGTAAAAATAAAGAGATAAGAAAATTAGTTTTTTTAAAAAAAATATATAAAAACTTGATTGTTATAATGTACACGATTTTTTAAGAAAAAGAAAAGGGTATGATAATCGGTTTCAAAATATAAAAAAGAATTATTATTCTAACTAAAAATAGTTTTATAAATCAAATTATAATAATTAAGAATATATATATATATATATATATATATATATATATATATTTCAATTTTCTTAAATAAAGGAATAAAATTAGTTTCAAAAATAAATTTAAGTATTGAATTATTAATTAAGTAAGAAAAGAATTGGTATCAATTAATTTATATATTTTGTTTTTTTAAAAAATATATTTTAATTGAGTATTAATATTTATTTATCAATAATAAAACTTAAAAGTTTTAAGTAAGTAATTATAGAAATTAAAATTTAAAAGAAAATTAATATAGTCTTATTAACAAATAAATATTTTGTAGATTACTATTGTTAAATGATTGTTTGGAATATTATAATATTATTTGGTGTAGAGATAAGTGTTACTCTATAAATTGATTAACTGTCATTGACAGTTGAAATTTTGCCGAATAATTCGGAGAATAGTATTGTAACTTAATATCCATCATGCATTGATTTATGAATTGAGTTAATGAATAAGGACCATGCAGTGATGGCATGTTATGCCTATGATGAGTCTATTGAATTAAGGACCATGCTGTGAGAGCATGTGTGCCTATGGAATGGGAAGTTACCGTTTGGTACAACTGCGAGATGAAGACAGGGACCACTGATAAGGTCTAGAGGGTACTGGTATCGAGTTGTGAGAGTCCTATGGTCAAGGTAGTGCCCTGGATGTCGGGCCAATCACGTAACCGACTTGATAACCCTAACATTTGCTCAGCATCACTAGGATTGGTGTAGTGTATACCCCTAAGGAGCTGCGGCTTATTTCTCGAGAAAAATGATGATAATGATTATGTTGGTACCATAATGAGGGGATACGAGCTCCCAGTCACTTCCCAGGATGGATGATGATTGATAATAATCATCAGTGGGGGTATGGATCCATGCAAGTTATGATAGTTTGGGTTATTTCATGATAACTTAAGTCAGATCTTAGGTTCCCCATTGCATTTGTTTGCGAACAACTTGTTTGCTTTATAGGCTGTAGGTTGGTCCTACAAACCTTTTGTGAAAATGATTTGGGGTTATATATATCCTCACTCTTTTGCTTTGTTTCTTTCTTTCTATTTCTTTGCTCTGTATATGTGTTCGTGACATATTATGAAGATAGAGTATATTGATGTCAACAGTACTGAGATCGGGAAGAATTCAAAGGAAGGTGACGCCATAGAAAGAATTATCGTAACTATTGTATACACTTTATGTTTTGTTCTAGGATAAAGGTGGGATAGTGTATAGTCACTGCTCTGACTTAGGTCTTTTTGAAGGGTAATTATTTATTTTTCTGGTCATGTATTTATTCTATAACGAGGTTTAAAGTAATCATGCTGATAACAATGATGTATGTTTATCGTTGGAAAGTATGATGTTTACATTTCCCTTGAACATATGTTGTTTTATAATTCCATAATTACTTCGAAAAAAAATTCATAATTAAAGTAAAAAAAAAATCTCTCACAATGTAACTAAAATGACCTAATAAATTGTAGGAATATCTCTCACAATTTAACTAAAATAATCTAATAAATTGTAGGAATAAGTGTCAATGTAATTGGGTGTCACACTACCTTTTGGGGTGTACAATCATTCGGGATCCTAAGCCTATATGGAAAATGCCTCATAACTAAGTCCACAATCCCTAGATGGACAATACTGCTAACATTATCACTATCCTTATTCTGTATAGGAACCTGATAAACAGCCATAGGGTGAAATGCTTCGTACGGAGTCCATCAAAACACCTAGTACGGGGTCACTCTACAACACCTTATCTCTAATTATGGGTACCCATATGCATCATTATACATCAACTAAAAGATATAGAGACTGACTTGATTGTATATTCTTGATGCTGCTTGTAATGCCTTGTCTAATTGCATGACTACTACACCTTGTGGTTGTTGCCACTAAATCCCTACTTATGTATTACCTTGGTTTGAACATGCTATGCACTGTGAAATATTTATTTGTGTTTATGATATAATAACATCTTACTTGCCTAAACTGAATTGGTGAAGGACTAGATTAAAGAACTATGATATATGCTAGCATGTTGTATTCATTATTAATACTTTCTGGTTCATGGATGTTACACCCCCATTGTCATAAAAAAAAGTGATTTAAATTATTTAAAAGTGATAAAAAAAATTATTTTGTTCATTTAAGAATTAATAGAATATGTTGGATGATGTATGAGATGCTTGTGTGTTGGGTGAGTGTGTGGAGAGTGTTTGGAGGGCCCTAAGAGAGGTTAGTGAGGTTTGAATGTGCTTAATAAGATGAGTGAGAAGTTGTGGAGCCTAAGTGAGATTAGTGGTGTGAAGTTTCCAAAATTAGGCTAGGCCCATTAGTCTCTTAAACCCAAAATTTACCTAATAAGGTACAGAATGTGACTCAAACTCCTTCCCCCTCTTTTAGAAGTTATTGCCCTTCTCTTCTTCTCCTCTACCCTCTTTTGATTTCTTTTAGGAGCTAAAAGAACCGTAACTCTAAGGATTTAGAGTGTTTGGAAGCCCTCTCTCTCTTACCACAATCTAGTTTAGTAGACCAAGGTAAGGGATGCTTATACTTATTTGAGATTTTCTGCATTTCCAATTCTTTTTTATCACTGTATTATGACTACATTAATCTGATTTGGTTCTCGATTGAAGATTGATGATATTTGGAATTTTGAGTTTTGGGACTATTTGATGAATCTATGGTGAAATTTCATGTTTATATGAAATTATGTTGTTAATTGATGATATTGAATGATGGTAGTTCATTTGGAATGAATTATGATGCTGTAAACCTATAATCATGCATGGATTGATAATTGTTTGTCAATTTTAGGGTCACAGATGAACATTTTCGCTGAGCAAGCCCTGTTCTCATTTAATGAAGTTCATTTTTTAGGTTTCTAGATGAGTGCTCACTAAGCAACATGACTTCTCGTCGAGCGAGGATCATGTTTCTGGAGTTATAAGGTAAGCTAAGCGACATGAGTCTTCACTTAATGAAGATTTATAGTTCTTAAGAGTGGGTAGAACATGATGAACTTCATTGAGCAAGACGAATTCTCTTTTAGTGAGTAGAATCCCTATTTTTACTGAGCAGGGGAGACACCCCATTTGGCGATAGGTGTCCTGTTTCGAAGTAGCTCTTTGTTAAAGGGCTTGCTAAGCAAGGACCTTTCTTGCTAAGCGCCCCCATGTCTACAACATCTAAAATTCCTTTTATGAAATTAATTAAAGTGATTTATTCATAACTTATATCTTTCAAAATTAAAATATAGTTAGATGATACTTTAGATTAAAGCATAAGGGACTTTTTGAAAAGAGAAATTGTTTTCTTAAATTATTGGAAGAAGCTTTCTATAAGGAACTTATGTAACATCGGTTGTTTTCCCTAATCTTTGATTTAGTGTTTTGAATAATTAAAAATTAAATTAAATTAAATGTATGTGATAAAATGTAATAAATGAGTTTTGGTTATGTGATAGTTGTACTGTGTTTAGTTGTCTTGGTAGCTTCAAGTTTTGAATTATGGGAGTTGAGAAAATGTTGCCTAAGCTAAATGTCCTTGCTAGTGGTATCTTTGTTGATTTAGTGAGGAATAGTGATACTGGGTTGGTTTTGGGCCCAAAGTGTTAGTAGGTGGCTCAGTGGGCCTTAGTCAAGCCCAAGGTCTCTCCAAGCCCAAAACCCCCTTAAAAGAATATAAACCTTTCCACACCCTCATTTTACACAACCACTTCTCTAGACTCCAAGAATCCTTTCAAACCATTCCAACTTTTCTCAAGAATGAAGGCAAATTTCAAGACCCACTTCCTTTTCCTTTTTTCTTGTGCGAAATTCCTATTGCCCAAAGTGAGGTTTCTCTCCCTAATTTGGCTCAAGGTTTTCCACCACCCTTTCATTCTTTTCTCCTAAATTCTTAAGCTGGGAGACTCCAAGAGGTAATGGAAGCTTACTATTAGCTATGTTGTGTTTGGTGTTGGTTGATATGTTGATAACATGCCTTGGAATGGTTGGATTTCTGTTAGAATGTGCATTATGTTGGTATTTTGGTGGAAAATGGGTTTTGATGAGAAATTTTTGATTTGTTAATGAATGTTGAAATTGTTGTATAATTTGTCACATATATGCTTGATTGATGTTGGGTGATGGTGTTTGAACCCTCTATGAATTGATTTTGGGACTGGGTTGATGGAGCTTGGTGTTTTTCGAAAGTTTTCTAGTGTTTTGATTTTGTAATGTCATTGAGCAAAGTTCATAACCACTGTTGAGCAAAGTTCATAGCCATTGTTGATGTCGTTGAGCAAATTTTGAACCTTCACTAAGCAAACCAGGATGCCATTGAGTCACTTAATGATGATCATGTGGAATCTAGAAAATTTCCAGAAGTTGGTTTGCTTTGAGAGTAGATGGCTCACTAAGCAACAATAGACATTTCAGAATGTCTAGAAATGACTCATTGGGGGAGAGTTGCCTTGTTAAGCAATCATAGAGTTGTGAGTTTTCTTTGCTCTTTGGAGTAGACCTTTCATTGAGCGAGTAATGTGTTTGCTAAGTGGAAAGGTGTTTTTTTAAAAGGATTGCTTTCTAGAAAAAAGTGGTTCACTAAGGAAAAATGGTGTTTGCTGAGCGTTCCATTTGTCCTTCAAAAATGTTGAAGTCCCTATAGTTGTGTTGTTGAACAATCCTTGGGTTCGCTGAGTGAAAACCCCTGATGACAAAAAATGGTGTTCTCTATAGCGAGACTTTTGCTGAGCGATATTTGTAGTCACTTAGCGAGAGCCTCTGGTGGAGAAGCAAATGCTCTCTGTGGTGAGATTTTCGCTTAGTAATGGTGTTGTTCACTTAGCGATAATCTCCCTTGCACCCAAACGTGAAGCGGTTCACTTAGCGAAAGCTTGTGTCGCTGAGTTAGTGATCCTTTGCAGTTTTAACTTACTAATTTTAGATTTAAAAGTTTTCAAAAATGGTTTTCTCAAAGAAGGGTTTGTTCTAAGGTGTTATTGATTATTAGTTGAGATGGCTAAGGTGGATGGTTGCTTAGATAAGACCTTCCCATTTTGTTGATGGGATTCATTCTTGGAATTCTAATTCTAAAGTGGTATAGATTACTTGGATAAGGTCTTACCTGTTGGCCATGTACGGTGCTGAATTAAGCCTACATGGTGTTATTGAGGTGTTGTTGGCCATATATTGTGTAGAATTAAGCCTACATGGTGTTGTTGATGATTGTTGTGGATGATTTGATATTGATGTGGTGATTGTTGAGTTATACATGCATTTCATGAATATGTATAAGGTTGAGGTAGCTGATGATGGACCTTATGCTATATCCGAGCAAGCACGTAAGTTGGTTGGTTGACTAGAGTTAAGGCTCAGACAAGACCTCCAACCTAGTGCTGGGTGAGATATAGGGTAGTTGTCGATGAGACTTTGCGGATAAATGGACAAGCAATTCCACATAGGGCCAAGGTCGTTGCAAAACTTGAGTCGCGATAAGTCACCACTCACATACGATTATCCTTACAAACCACATAATCTTGTCCATAAATCAAAGTTTTGGCAATTCTCGAATGGTTGATGCAACGTGTCCTGCTGTTATTAACTTGATTGTCATATAAACCATGTTAAGGGATGTGTCCTAGTTGATCACTCGACTGTTAAGAAATCTCCTAGAGTAGTGTCTACATGCATGGCATGGTTATCAATCGGTTGATATGCATGGTTGAATGGTGAATTACAATTGTATGAATGATGGAATATGGTGAAAGTTGTATAATTGCTACTTGCTAGAAATTTGCTTGTATAAGTATGAAATTATCTATTTCCTATTATTGTTAATTATATGATATGTTGATTTTATGTAAGCTTACCCATGCCTTATTGTTGTTATTGTTGTTTAACTATGATGATCACGTTGATGGCATAGGAGCAGATGTTGAGGCCTCGACGAATCTAGCTACTCTTAGTTTATGGCAAAGCTGCATGCTTGGCAAAGGTGAGATGTAACAAGTCACATATAGTTCCTGTTCTTTTTGAAAAACTAATGATGTTAATCTTTTGATTTGATGTATAAAATGGCTAGCCATAGGGAGTGTGTTTTATATCCCCTACCCTTGATGATGTATGTATGGTTTTGGCATCAGTTATCCTTGGCCATTTGGATTCATATACTTGCATAGTTGCTATAGTTGAGACTAATATGTCTCCTAGTTTGATTCACTAAATGTGGTGATTGATGAATATTTCAGTTGAATGATTTCCATTAATGTATTTTCTATAAAGTTAAAAAGGCGAAAAACAAATGCTTATTTTCATAAGATCCTAATTCAAGATCTTCACTTAAAAATGAATCTTTCTAGGATAAAATAATAGTATTGTCCTGTAGTGGCAGTGGGTCATTACAACTTAACTTAGACCTAAATAGATGTTTAGGCACCCTTATTGTCTAGAAATGCCATAAATACATAATCTTAGACGAACCAAGTGAGGATGAGATATGTTGGGGATAATGGTTGCTCGATGAGAACCTTATCTTTTCGAAATAGGAACTCCTTAGTAGGATTCTTATTCAGTAGAAGTTGCTTGGTGGGACTTCTATGTGGGCTACATGGGTTGCTTAGTGAGACTTATGTAGTGAATGATAGGTGATGACCAAAGCTATTGCTGTGGAAGCTAGTGGAGCTACCTTGCACCTACAGTTGTTAAGGGTGTATTGTGAAACCATTTATCTTGAGTGTTCCATCATGTGCAGTCATGCATAGAGGTATGCAATATTTTTGCATTACATAGCTTTATACTATGGTCGAACATAGCTCTTAAGTTGGTGGTTGTTTGGTAGGATCCCGATTAGTGTTGGATAAGATGGTAGGAGTAGTTGACAATGGACCTCGAGGATAAGTGGATGGGCGATTTCAAGATTGGCCAAGGTCTTGCAAGCCTTGTGCTGTGGCCAGCTATACCCACGTATGTCTGTCTTGACAATCACTATTCTATCCTTTGGTTGTATCTAGTGTCACTGAATGGTTTTAGCATATGCCATTTTGGAACCCGTGTGGTCTATTGCTGATGATGTACCATGTTAAGTGACATGTCGGGATCAATCACTTGATTGATTAAATCTCTAGAACTAGAATTGAGTCAGCATATGCATACATTCTATATACCAAGGGTCCTATTATGCTTATAATTGTTGTATCACTATTATTCTGATTTTGAATTGCTATCTAGATATTCATGATTATATGCTTGTTTTGTGAGCTTACCATTGCCTGTTTGTTGCATCTGTGTATGTGACTATTATGATCGTGGATTGGATCAAATGCCAAAGGGTCATAGTTAAGATTGTCCATTCTGTATTGATTTCTTCGAGACTGCTATGGGATACAACCGTGAGCCTTAGAGTGTAGAGTGGGACACCTAGAGATTGTATTATCGTAGGGAGATCACTCTCCCTTACACACTTGCTGAGGTTGCTATCTATTCTCTCTCGCTGAATGTACCCTAGAGTTTTGGCTACCTCTAATAGACTTGTTAAGCTTACCTCAACGTGCTTCGAGGACTAGTGGTCAAGCATCATATCACCATGGTGTCATTCGTAGAGGACCTCATTCGAAGGCCAGCCTATTGACAAAGAGGAAGGTCGTTCGTGATGCTACTTGTAACACCCTCAATTTTAAGAAATAATATTATTAATATTTTATTTCTAACAAACACTTGTATTATTATTTTTTTATTATTACTATCATCCAGATATATAGAAACATTGCAAGAAAGCCTAAATATCAATTTTGTACTCTGAGAAATTAAAACCTTCTTAGAACAAGAATTGTACTTAGACTTATACAAGTTAGAAATTCACAGAATTAACTGGAAATTCTGACAATTAGAAACATAACCACAAAAGGGTAGATAAATGTTAGATAAATATAAAAACATGACAAAATGATATTCTGAACATGGAAATATGCTTAGAATATTATTTTATAATTGTAGGAATTTTTTTGTAATTTTTAGAGATTTCTCAATTTTGAATCAAAGTGCTCACGGGTAACTTTGCGAGCTCAATTGTAGATACTTAGCGAACTCCTAAAATTATAAAAAAAAAAAACAAGGAAACTATTTTAATGTGTCTAGAAAAGTTCTATAAAGAAAAATTATAGATTTATACTCTCTAAAATTAAAAACTAAAATTAAGAGTTTCAGTGGCTTAATTAACCCTATAAATCAAAACTAATGGACCCCTTTTCCCAAAACAGATCTGATGCCCCACCCAAACCCTAAGAACCGAAGATTTTCTCTCTTTTTGGAAGCACACACAAAGCTCAAAGATCCACCTGTGATATAGCTTATTAGAGTCTCAAAGGACCACCAAAGCTTAGGAATCTCACCCTTTTTTCTCTCCTACCTCACATGCTCAAAACCCAAGGTATGGGGAGGAGGGATTCTTCACTTTTATATGGTCAAAATTTTCATGTGTGAAGAGATTTCCTTAATCTCTTTGATTTTGGATGTGCATAAAAGCCAAATTGTGAATGCTATGTTGTTTATGCCATGTAAAACCTCTGCTGAAATAGACCAATGGCTACACCTCTGATTTTTGTGAATTAAAACTAATTTAGAGTTTTAAATTACTCACATTTTATGCCTTAAGTGATGGACAATGGAAACCCTAGCTTATTTGTGCATTAAGGTAGTGTAATTATTTGATTTTGGCACTTAAATAGCCATACTTCTGTCAAATTTGAGTTCACTATTTCAGACCTGTAATCATGTATAAATTCATGAAATTAAATTACTTTTGATTGTGGTTTTAAGCTGCAAAAGGTGTCATGCTATTACCTTACTTGTATAAAGCCAACCAGTGCATAACTATGTGAATGTGACATGAATTGGATGCATTTTTCTGCATAATTCTACAGATCAAACCAGTAGCATTTAAGTCAGTTTAATTACGTTTTTATTGAGTTAAGAGTTGTTTGATTGATACATTGTGGTTTGTATGTGACCTATACAAAATTTGACAAGCTTTGGAGGCCAATTGAGTTTTGTAACTTAAACTTACCATATAAACAATAATTCCAGGTTGCAATATAGCCCCTCTGTTCTTGCATAATTGACACAGTTTTTATGTTTAAATCATGTTTAATAAGTTGACAATGGATGCCTTTACATTAAAGAGCATATAGGAACAAGATTGTGTGAATTCAGATGCAATTTGAGTCCCAAAGAGCATGTTTTTGTGCATGATGTATATGTTGTCCTGTGTTGATTGGTGATGAATAACCATGTATTTAACATGCTACAAATCATGATTTAATGATACAAGTGGTGTCATGTGATTCCTAGACCCAATGGAGTTCAAACCATACATAAATGACATGTTAGAAGAATGAAATTGTGAAATCTACTGCATAATGTATTCTATTGTGTTGCTGAGAACACCAGTGATTAATCCATGTTTAAAGTGTGATAATCATTGGAAATTAAGTGCCTTGTGATTAGTGTATGATACCACTAAGGTTTGGTGAGCAAAGGAAGCTAAAATGACATGTATTAGTGCATGAAAATGTAAGTTATCCTGAAAAAACATGGCTGCTGTTCTAACTAGATTTGTGATGAAAAATTATGAGTTTCACATGTATGAGGTCATGATTTTATGTTATAAATGGTGTCATACAACTTCTAGACTATGGGAACCTAACTATGCATAACAACATGTTAGAAGCAAGGAAAGACAAACTTTTCTGGATAGTTTTACTTTGGTGGTCTGATGCATTTTAAGTCAATACAACCACATTTAAACTGAGCCAAATGTTGCATCTTAAGTGTATTTTGATTAGTATATGATACCTCAAAATTTTAGTAAGCATTGGGACCTAATTGGACATGTTTTGATACTTGAAAGTGTCATATGAACAGTAAAAATGAGCTGGTGCCCTGCTGTTGTATAGTTGTGATTTGGTTCATATTTTTATGTTTAAAGGATATTTAATGGATTATTATTGGATGCTACAACATTGAGGAACATGTAGGAGAAAGAATTGATGAATTTGAATGTGTTGGGAACCTTGGAAAGCATAGTTTTGTATCCACATTGAGTGTTGTCTTGTATTTGTTTTTGCCAACAAAATGTATTGCTAGAAAGGAGTTCTATCATAACAGAAGGCATGAGAACTAGTAATAAAGATCATAAGAGGTTGGAAATAATTGAAATTAACTTGTTAGCCATGTGTGCTACAATTTGGTCAATGAATGGCAAAAGTGTGTGAATTTAGTTTGTTCTAATTACTTTACTCAAATTTAAGTGTTGAGATAGTATGTCATGAGATACTAGAAAGATGGGTGAGATACGTTTGAAATGTGCTATATGTATGGTAATCTTGAGAATTATCGAGAGATTTGGCCATGGGTGCCTATATGAATTGAATGGATTTAAGAATAGTATTGTTGAGTAAATTTCTTGTCTAATCATTATGCTTAAATCAAAGTGTATCATATAATGTTAAATGGTATTGGAAGTATGTATGTAATGTGATATGTGAATGGTAAGCTTGAAAGCTACCAAAAGATGTGGCCAAGGGAGCCCATGAGAATAATTGAATTGAGAATGATAAGGGATGAGAATGATGATAATTGTTGTTTGGCAGGTTGTGTCTCTATTTGTTTATTGACCATACCCATGTAAAGGCATGAGGTTTGTTTATTGACCATACCCATGTAGAGGTATGAGGGAAAGTACCATAAACAGAGAAAACTCTGCCAAAGATTCATAAGAATGATAAGTTCCTAACTTAAGTGTCAATACTAAGTTGGAACATACATCATGTGCATCGTGTAAAGTGAAATGTGTGTGAGGGGTTGACCATAGTATGGTACCTGAGGGATGTAAGCAAGACTCGTGGAGTCTACGGGGTGAGAGGATTTGGATTGAGAAATCCTAAGAGTCAGGACCTATAATCCTGAACTAGCAAACTCACATTATTTAGCCCAATAACCCCAACAACTGTTGAGCGTCACCGAAATAAGTAGAAAATGTTCCTTCAAAAGTGGTTAAAGACTCATGTTTGTCTGTCAAATGAAGTACCAGGAAAGAATATGTACCCACAATCGTCACCCAACGGAAATGATGAGACCTCTGATTATAGGAATTAGGAGGCACTGGGCCCACATGCATGTGTCTGTCAAACTTACATGGAAGCTTTAGTTCCTTTTGCATTGCATACTCAGATGATCATTAATTGTGATTATTCCATTTGATTGGAACTATAAAGGTTCATTGTTTGTAATTTTAAATATAAGAGTGATATGACCTTACTCTACTCTTTTCTTTTTTGTATGTATTTTTTGTGACTCGTCGGAAGATAGCTAGCTCAAATGGTAGGAATTCCAGCATTGATGAGGGTTACACTTTGAGACTCTGAGGAAGACCATTTTGATTTCACTCTGAAGATTTTAGCACTTAAGGATTGGAATGGTATAGGACTTAACTCATAGACTGATTGCTCTGATTTTAGGTTCTTCTATTTTATTGTATTATATGAAGGGGGATAGGTGTTAGTTGTGTGTTTGTGTATATGTAGTCAATCGACTAGTTATGATTTTGAGATACTTTGATCTAGCACAAACTGTGTACCTGACATGATCACATACGTTGAACTTTGGTTATAAACTATAATATATCATATATCATATACGAGTTTAGGATCTTATGGGTATAATTACAATTTCTATTTTGAATATGATTAATAATATGTGCTATAAAAAAATTCCCATAAAACAATTGAATAAATATAATAAATAAATAAAATAATCATAGAAATAAATATTGTGACAAAGGGTGTCACACTATTGCAACTTCCCCTCTGTGTTATACCTGAGTAGTAGTAATGATGTCTGCATCTAGTCTAAGGATGTTGTGTATAGACTCTTTGTCTGTTTTAAGGATGGTTTATGTTTTGTTATCTATTTATGATGTTCTCGAGTTTTAAGGCTAGGATGCCTTTATTCATACCTTTTCTTTTACCATGTACAATTTATAGGTATGTTGCCCAATCTTTATGCTGATGTTTATATACATTTCTAATGATGATTTCTTATATGGTTTTAACTGGATTGTTATCTTGATGCAGTTGTGTGATGTAGATGATGTTCAACATTTTCAAAAAAAATTTCTCATAATTTTCTTAGTCAAATTAATAAAAGATTTCAAAAGTTAAAATTGAACTTTCACGCATTTTGGTAGTGTGATGTCATGTCGCGATGGTTGGGTCGTTACATTTTATGGTATCAGAGTTGGTTGTGTCTTTAGGAACAAACCTATGAGGTTAGGTTCATTGCGTCTTTGCTGTGCATTGTGAAACTATTCTTGAAAAGGAGTAATTGTTGTTTGATGAAGTCTGTGGACTTCTTGTTGGTTACCTTCGTTTGGGAAGCAAAGTTCGTTTGAAGGCTTTTAGCCAATGCGATTTTTGATGTAGCTTACCTTTGTAGGATCTCGATGGGGAGACTCGGTGATGGTCAACCTCCTCAGCCTAATCTTACGCAAATCACCCGCATTCTCGAGTTAGTAGTTATCGCGATGTCTCAACAACAATCCATGATGGCGCAACAGCACCAGAAAGCTGGGATGGCTCAAAAAGCGGCATGAGTTGCTACTTCCTCTAGGTTTCATAGTTCAACTGGCTTTAGGAAGAACGACCCTCCGTAGTTTCAAGAGGTGTTACACTCGGATGCAATCGATTTGTGGATATGAGTGTTAAAAAAGATCTTTCAGGTGATGGATTGTCCAAATAACCAAAAGGTGACGTTTGCTACGTTTATATTGGTAGTAGAAGTTGAGTATTGGTGGCAGGGAGCTCATCGACTGATGGAAGCTCTAAGTGAGCCCATCACCTAAACTAGTTTCAGGGAACACTTTCTAGGGAAGTATTTCTTGTTGAGTGCACGTCACATCAAAGAGATGGAGTTCATGAAGCTGTAACAAGGTGGGATGAACGTTGTCGAGGTTCTACATGCAAGGGATGGCTGAAAAGTGATAGTATCACAAGTTGGAGGAAGGTTTGAGGCACAAGCTAAAGAAGATGATCATTTTGATGGTGTTCAAAAAGTTTTTTGAGTTGGTCAAGAAGTGCAAGACTATTGAGAGGTTGGAGTGTAGTAACAAAATGACGAAGTCTCATAGTGTTGGATCATCTGGATCCAAGGGAAGGCATTCCTAGAAGAAGCCATATAGCAGACCTCCAAGTTAACAAAGGCACTTCAAGCCTCATCAGCAGCAATCTGGCAAAGTAACTAAGAGTGTTTTAGGATCTTCTTTAACAAGAGCACAAAGAGTGATGTGCTTCAAGTGTGGGAGATCTCACTATGCTAACCAATGTTCCTTAAAGGATCGGGTTTGTTTTGGTTGAAGAAAGCCAAGGCATATGGTGAAGGAATGCTCAAAGAAGCCTAAAGGAGAACCAACTGGGAGTAGTACAAAAATGCCTAAGCCAACAGCCCTAAGGAAAGTTTTCGAGATGAGTGGAGTTGAGGCATCTTGATTTGAAGACTTGATACTGGGCAAGTATGACATAACGGGCAATCATTTGTCAATACTACTTAATTCAGGTGCTACACATTCTGTTATCTCTTATGGTTGTGTGGATAGACTAAGATTGTCTACCTATTCTCTACCTTTTGAGTTAGTCATTTCTACTCCTATAGCAAGTTCTGTTGTTTGTACTAATTGTCCCATCACAGTCAGTGGACACCATTTTATGGTAAACTTGATCTATCTTCCTCTGTCTAACCTAAATGTTATTCTAAGGATGGATTGGTTATCTTCCAACCATATCCTTCTTGATTGTGTCAAAAAAACCCTTGTCTTTCCAAAAATCGAAGATGTCAAATAGGTCTCTATTAGCCAAGTGCATGCTTCTTTAAAGAAAGAAGCGCAAGGATACATGATCTTGTCCTTCCTGAAAGCTAAGAGGGATACGAGTTTAGACTCTGCAGTAGTGATTAGAGATTTTCTTAAGATCTTTCTTAAGAATGTGCCTAGCTTGCCTCCACCAAAAGAAGTTGAATTTGTCGTTTACCTTGTTCCAGGAGCAAGATCAGTGTCAATTGCACCTTATCGAATGGCACCAACAGAGTTGGCTGAGTTGAAAAAGCAAGTTGAGGATTTGTTTTAGAAAAGGATGATTAGACTTAGTGTTTCACCTTGGGGAGTCCTGATGTTGTTGGTTAAGAAGAAGAAAAATGGTAGTTCAAGGTTATGTAGGGGTTATTGTTAGTTGAACAAACTTACCATCAGAAACAAGTATTAGCTACCGAGGATTGATGATTTGATAGATCAATTAAGGGGAGCAACAATGTTTTTGAAGATAGATCTAAGGTCTAGATACCATCAGGTATGTAACATCCTAAGGGGTATTACCGTAACTAAGTCTAGATTTCTAAGAACAAAAAAAATTAAAAATGAAGAAAAAACATGCAGATACTACTCATAAATATAATTAGATTTCATATACAAATAATAAAATAAAATACCATGCATGCCTAATTCAACCACTAACTAGACATACACCTCGTTTTGTTTCATCAAATAAGAATAACACACATGCATAATATGATCACATATACATAGTCTTGACATTTCATCATAAGACACATTTACATTTTCATATGTGTATACATTACATCAATCCCTCATGGACAAGGTTATACAGACTTCACATAGTTATAATGTAGCACACTTCAACATATCACACTACAACAGGATGCATATGCATGCTATGTTCCTAAATCACTACTCATGTGGTACCAACTTAAACTTGTCGGAAAGTAGACTAGTAGTAAATGCACGACCATAAGAAGCACCATCGGTACCAATGCCTTTGGCTTTTGCACCCTTAACTAGTATGATATCCCCCGGTGACTAGTCAGGGTTATCCAGTTTTGCCAGTATGCTCCGGATCAGCATGAGCCATTGGAGTTTCCCAACTAGATAGACCACTAACGCTAGAGTTAGACAACCCATCACAGCCTCCACCAGCCAAATTCCTACATATTTTTCTTCATCACATAACTCAAATGATATGATGCATGGTCACATACAATGCTTATAGCTTTTCATACGCTTTTATCATGAAACATTGACACAAGCTCATATCACACTCAGTTTTCTCAAGGTAAACAACAATCACAAAGTATAAACTCAACAAGGCATGAAAAAGAAGCAACAATGAGTTAAAGACTACAAAAAGGAGTTCATAGGCGCAAAAATGGGCAAGGAAGAGACTTAGACGTGTGTTTCAGAGTAGCCATGGTCACACTCGCCCGACAGGACAGGAGGGTCGCCCGGCGGATCACGCCAAGACTTATGCCGCCCGGCGAGTTATGTATCCTACCCGACAAGTCTACATGCCCTGTTGAACACGCAGTTGCCTAGTGCCAACACAAAGTCTAATCTTGGAAAAATAGTCACCCAGCGGTTATCTAAACCTGCCCGGTGGGTTAGAGGTTCAAATTTTAATTTTTTTTTTCCTATTGTCTTTGGCTTCTAAATGCTCCAAAACAAATAATTAAATTCTTAATCACTTCTTCTACCTTGATAATTGGTCAACCTAATCTATAAACGCTTCACTCATTCACAATCCCCTTAAAACCCATCAAATCCCTAACTTAAGCATAAAAAGAGGGAAAAAGTAAATAGATAAACAAGCACAACATAAAGGGTAAGGAAGGACACAGGAGAGAACACTCACCTTTAGGGACATGCAAAACTGAGTTATAGGGCTTGGGTTCTCTAGTTTTTATTCCTTCTTTTTCTCTTCCTCTTCTTCTTCCTTTTCTCCTCATTCTTTCTAACTTCTTTCTTCTTCTATTTTGTGACGGCTAAACCTAACACTCCTTCCCTATTCCTTTCTTATAACATGTGGGTAGGTATGTAGCTTAGTGGGCTTTAGTCCCCTATTGGGCCTTAGATGCTCTTTTGGGTTCTATAACAACATTCTTATTAATTTCTAACACTAGTGTAACACCCCAAATTTCAAGTACTAGAAATAAACCACGAGGTAGCTCTTAGTAGAACCCTTCTCATATGTTATTAGACAAAAGATGTCTTAAGAATTATTGTTATTGTATTTCCTATTATTATTATTATTATTATTGTGTTGTGTTGATGTTATTATTATTATTATTATTATTATTATTATTATTATTATTAATACCTTAGTATTATAAATTAGTAGAAATATTATCATACAACCCAAAAGAGCATCTAGGGCCCAATAGAGGATTAAAGCCCACTAAGCCACATACCCACCCACATGTTATAAGAAGGGAATAGGGAAGGAGAATTAGGTTTAGCCGTCACAAATAGAAGAAGAAAGAAGGTAGAGAGAATGAGGAGAAAAGAAAGAAGAAGAAGAGGAAAAGAAAGAGGAGGAATAGAAATCGGAGAATTCAAGCCCTAGAACTCAGCTTTGTATGTCCATAAAGGTGAGTGCTCTTCCCCGTGTCCTTCCTTGTTCTTGTTCATCTATTTATCTTTTCCCTCTTTATACCTAAATTTAGGGATTTGATGGGTTTTAAGGAGATTGTGAGGGAGTAAGGAATTTATAGATTAGATTAAACAATTATCAATGTAGAAGAGTGATTAAGAATCAAGTTATTTAATTGGGAGCATTTAGAAACCAAAGACAATAGGAAAAATAAATTAAAATTAGTACCTCGGATCCGCCGAGCGAGATTAGATAACCGTTGGGCGACTTTTCTTCAAAAACTGGATTCTGCGTTTACGCTAGGCACGCGGACCCACTGGGTGGGTTGGGTTCCGACGCGGACCCACCTGGGCAGGTTAGCTGGACCGCTGGGCGAATACGACTTTTGCTATTACGTTCCGTATGTTTGTGAACTCCTTTTAGCAGTGTTTAACTCATTGCTATTTGTTTTTTTATGTCTTGTTGAGTTTATATTGTATGGTTGTTATTTACCTAAAAAAAATGAGTGTGATATGAAATTGTGCCTATGATTCATGATAAAAGTCTATGAAAGTTGTAAGCATTATATGTGACCATGCATCATAACATTTGAGTGATGTGATGAGGAAAGTATGTAGGAATCTGGCTGGTGGAGGCCGCAATGGGTTGTTTAACCTTAGCCTTGGGGGTTATTCGATTGGGAAAACTCCAATGGTCCATGCTGATCCCATGGAGCCGGGGCGTACTGGCAAAACTGGGTAACCCTAACTAGTCACCGGAGGATATCATGCTAGTTGAGGGTGCGAAAGCCGAAGGCATTGGTACTGATGACGCTTCTTATGGCCTGCATTTACTCCTAGTCTACTTTCCAAAAAGTTTAGGTTGGTACCACATGTGCATGAGTAGTGGTTTAGGAACATAGCACGCATATGTATCTTGTTGTAGTGTGATATGTTAGAGTGTGTTATGTTGTAATTATGTGAATTCTATGTGACCTTATTTATGTGAATTCTATGTAAGAATGTAATTGTGCCTTGTGATGAAATGTTAAAGTTGTGAACATGTGATCATATCTTGCATGAGTGTCGTTCCTATTTGATAAAATAAAACGAGGTATATGTCTAGTTACTAGACAAAGAATGTGAAACAATTATATGCTTGTAATTGGAATTGTGTTTGCTACCTTAAGGATAAGTGAGAGTCTAGACCTTAGGATAGTGTTATGAGGGTTCTAGTTGGATAATAATAGTTGTGAATAAGATAGAGAAAGGGTGAATTCCCTCATGGCGTAATAGAAAGGTATAAGACAAGTAAGAGAGAATGAAATAAGAGTATTTTAGGATGTCTGTAACCTTAGACTTGACATTAGGGGACAGCTTTGAATATTAAAAGGAAGAAGAGTAAATTCTAAATAGGGTTTTGGGTAAGAAAGTATAAATAATGAGGATGAGTTCTTAAGTTAAGAATGAGATAGTAAACCAATATAATAGTTGTGAGAATGAGAGAGCAATTAACAGGGAGTATTGACTGTTGAAAGGTGTAGACTCGACCATAGGTATGGATAATTATGAGAGACCCAATGAGGCTAAAGCCATGAGAGATAAGTAATGAAGGTTGTTCGAGTAGAAGAGTTTGACCTAGCCGTAGAACCCTTAGAGCACTCACTGAGACATTATGTCTCACTCCTTTAAGTTTTTCCTTTTTCAGGATACAGGTGAAGACATGTGCAGATGAAGCTTGGACTCACGTGCATGAAGTCGTAGCCTAGTTTACGTTATTTATTTTTGTATTCTTTATATTTTATATGACACCTTTGGGTGATATATGAGTTGTATTAGGCATGTATTTTAATTACTATATGGTTCGTATATAATATCTAATTACATTTATGAGTAGTATTTGCATGTTGTGTCTACCTTTCAAGTTTGTTTTTCTTTTCATTCTTAGAAATATAGACCTAGTTACGGTAATGCCCCTTAGGGTGTTAACACTCCTTCCCTATTCCTTTCTTATAACATGTGGGTAGGTATGTGGCTTAGTGGGCTTTAGTCCCCTATTGGGCCTTAGATGTTTTTTTGGGTTCTATAATAACATTCTTATTAATTTCTAACACTAGCGTATCAATAACAATAACAATAAATATAATAACAACAACATGGCATAAAATAATAATAACAACAACAACAACAACAACAACAAATTTAATAATAACAATAATAGGAATAATAATAGTAATAATAAGAGATATAATAATAATAACTCTTAACACGTCTTTTATCTAATAACACATGGAAGGGTCCTAATAAGAGCTACCTCATGGTTTATTTCTAGTACCTAAAATTTGGAGTGTTACAACTCCACCTCCCTTAAAAGATTTTTGTCCTCAAAAATCAAGGACTAAGAACATGTTCATGATTGTCCACCTACTCATCTTTTTCAATCCTTTAAGATTCATCCCTATAATTGCCTTTTGAACAATTTCAAGTTTAAACGGTCTATGATTCTTCCTTAACTTTTTCCTAAGAAAATCTCTGTTCTCTTGATAAAAAGGTTTTCCATAGGACTTCATCTCGTACTTAAACTAGTTTAGGTAATCATGTGGATAAATGGGTTCTATCTAGGTAGACACCTACCATCATCTTTTCACCCTTATCCAAGCCTAAGCCTTAAATGCAACTCTAGGATCAAGTGGTTTTCAGTCAGGGCATTTATCTAAAGAGGTATGTGGTGGTTGGGAATTCCTTCTTAGATCATCAAGCTTCTTCTAGAGATAACTCTCCATAGGCCTCTGTCTAGTAGATGTGATACTTAAGAATCCATTCTTATAGGTCTTCGTTAGATGTAGCTCATAAGGTTCCCTCTTACATGGTCACTCAAATCCATCATCACTCAAGTCACTTATGGATCAGGATTCGTAAATGTCATTATCGATCCAACTCTAGAGGTACTCAAAGGTTTCTTATTCACAAGATTTGCCACTACATTGGTTTACCTTTGATAACATTTTTCTTGCAGGATATAGGTTACTTGAAACCTAGGTTGCTATTCGTTCATTATAAGACAACTGCACTCTAACCCACGTTCCCGGGGCACAAAAAGACACTCAGCTATCTCTTACTAAGCCCTCAACAATAAAAAAAAAAAAACACAAAAAGCAAGTGAAAGCAACTAAGGAAAACATCACAACATCACATATTTTGCATACATTGGACATATACATTATTAGCATTTATTCCCTATAAGTCATGCAACGATACATGTAAACATGTATTCATATTTTACTCTCAGGCCATCAGCACAAATGTGCTTCATGAAGAACAGTCATGCATCAAACCCAAAATGTTAAACTCAAATCCAGTATACAATATCAACACCTTTATCTCTCACCCCTAAATTATGTGAATTACTCAACTTCCTAGCTAAATTAGACCAATTATATCCATACAATATATCAAGAGAAAAGAAAGTAATCAAGACGGTTATGTTATTATTGTAGTTAACCAAAATATAATACAACATCAAGGCAAAATATATATGGGAAGTGGAAATGCATGCAAGGGAATACATTCATTTTGCATCTATTATTTAGTAAACATACACACATTTCATATTCTAACAAACAGAAAAGGCACATATTATCCTTAGGGCATGCAAATAACCAAAAGGTTTATCACTTGGGGAACACATACCGAGTGTAAGCTTGTCATCCTTGTTGGTTTCTCTAATACTTGAAACGAAGGCCCACTACAACTAGGGGTATAGGGTTGACTGTTTCTCCCTTCTTAGAGCCAAGACATTCCTTGACATTAGCAAAACGCTTAGGTTAAGTAAACACACTCACTCATAATTTTACGACACTTAGGACATCCCTTTGTTCTAGGACTCTTTTACTTCTAGGGTCTTTTATTTTTCTTTGGTATCTCAGGTTGGTGAGCTCCTAAACATTTTCCCTTCCTATTGTCATGCTTTCGCTGGGCATTCTTAACTTCCTTTTATGATTTCACTCTACCTAAAAGGTGCCTCTCGGAAGATACTACCTAAGTTCTCCTACTTTAAAAGTATCCTCGAAAGGCTAATCTTATCTATCACACCTCTGCGGTAGCACTCCCCTTAGTGGGGTTATAGTCCCTAAGGAATGGTGGTTGACTCATTCAATTTTTAACAAATCTTGAATTCCAAGGTCTCTATAGTTAGTTTACTTCAGCTACTCTCTAGCCCTTCTAAGGTTCCTTACTTAAGGTTAGGTTGGCTAAGTGAGGTTACTATTAGGGAATTCAAGGGTAACTGCTCGTAGACTCAGTTTTTACTAGTCATTCTTCCCACCTACATTGCACAAAGTATTGAGGTGGCTAATCTCAATATTCCATGACAAGGCAGTTAGGATTTATGGCATAGTAAACAACCAAAAACACTCAGTGTAACTTAAACAATGTCAAACAAGTTCTTAGAGTATACATAGGAAACATAGAAGACACATAATGCACAGGTCGAAAAGACCGACCTACTCTAATACCACTAATGTAACACCCTAAGGGGTATTACTGTAACTAAGTCTAGATTTCTAAGAACAAAAAAAAACTTAAAAATGTAGAAACAACATGCAGATGCTACTCATAAATATAATTAGATTTCATATACGAATAATACAATAAAATACCATACATGCTTAATACAACTCATCTATCACCCGTAGGTGTCGTACAAAATGTAAAGAGAAATACAAAAACACAATGTAAACTAGGCTACGTCTTCTTGCACGTGACTTCAAACTCCATCTATACATGTCTTCACCTATATCCTAAAAAAGGGAAACTTAAGGGACTGAGACATAATGTCTCAGTGAGTGCTCTAAGGACTCTACGGCTAGATCAGACTCTTCTACTCGGACAACATTCATCGCTTATCCCTCATGGCTTTAGCCTCACCAGGTCTCTTATAATTCTCCACCCATATGGTCAGGTCTACACCTTTTAATAGTCAATACTTCCTGTTAACTCTTCTCTCATTCTCACAACTTTTATACAAGCTTACAATCTCATTCTCAACCTAAGAATTCATCCTCAGTACTTATATTTTCTTTCCCAAAATCCTCTATAGTGTTTAAACCCTTCATGTTCATATTTTACTCTTCTCCCTTTTAATATTTAAGTTGTTCTCTAGAGGTCAAGTTTAAGGCTACAAATATTCTAAAATACTATTGACACTCCCTTAACACTTACCTTAATACTCTCAATTTGTTCCCTCTTACTTGTCTCATACCTTTCTATTACGTCGTATGGGAATTCACCCTCTCTCTAACTCATTCACAACTATTTTATCCAACTAGAACTCTCATAACACTATCCTAGAGTCTAGCCTCTCACATATACTTAAGGTAGCAAGGACAATCCTAATTACAAACATACGTTTATTTCACATCCTTCGCCTACTAACTAGACATACACCTCATTTTGTTTCATCAACTAGGAATAACACACATGCATAATATGATCACATATACATAATCTTGACATTTCATCATAAGACACAATTACATTTTCACATTTGTACACATTACATCAATCCCTCATGGACAAGGTCACACAGACTTCACATAGTTATAACATAACACACTTCAACATATCATACTACAACAGGATGCATATGCAAGCTATATTCCTAAATCACTACTCATACACATGTGGTACCAACTTAAATGTGTCGGAAAGTAGACCAGGAGTAAATGCACGTCAATAAGAAATGCCATCAATACCAATGCCTTCAGCTTTCGCACCCTGAACTAGTATGACATTTCCCGATGACAAGTCAGGGTTAACCAGTTTTGCCAGTACGCTCTGGCTCCATGAGATCAACATGGGTCATTTGAGTTTCCCAACCGGATACCACCCTTAAGGCCAAGGTTAGATAACCTATCACAGCCTCCACCAGCTAGATTCAATACTTTCCTTCATCACATAACTCAAATGTTATGATGCATGGTCACATACAATGCTTACAGCTTTTCATACGCTTTTATCATGAAATATTGACACAAGTTCATATCACACTCAGTTTTCTCAAGGTAAATAACAATCACAAAGTATAAACTCAACAAGGCATGAAAAAGAAGCAACAATGAGTTAAAGACCGCAAAAAGGAGTTCACAGGCGCAAAAACGAGCAAGGAAGAGACTTAGATGTGCGTTTCGAAGTAGCCAAGGTCACTCCTGCTCAGCGGGACAGGAAGGTCCCCCGGTGGATCAAGCCAAGACTCACCCTGCCCGGCAGGTTATGTATCCTGTCCAGCAGGTCTGCACGCCTAGCGGAACACGCAATCGCTTGGCACCAACACGAAGTTCAGTTTTCAAAAAACATATGTGCCTAATGGCTATCTAACCCTGTTGAGCGGGTCCGAGGTCCGAATTTTAATTTGTTTTTCCTATTGTCTTTGGCTTCTAAATGCTCCAAAACAAATCATTAAATTCTAATGACTTGTTCTACCTTAATAATTGGTCAATCTAATCTATAAATGCTTCACTCACTCACAATCCCCTTAAAACCCATCAAATCCCTAACTTAGGCATAAAGAGGGGGAAAAGGTAAATAGATAAACAAGCACAACATAAAGGGAAAGGAAGGACACTTGGGAAAGCACTCACCTTTAAGGACATGCAAAGCAAAGTTCTAGGGCTTAGGTTCTCCTGTAACACCGGTTTTCCGAATATGTGATTCAATGTTGTGATGAATAAAAAGTGGAAATTAGATATGTAATCTAGGTGATTAAAAGAAATAAATGAATTGTTGTTATGTATGGTAGGTGGTATGTGGTGATAGTTGTGTATTGTATGTTTGAAATTTTGGTTTTAATTTAGGAAACTTGAGATATGTGCTTGAGCCAATATGGGTGTGTTGTGAGTGTGATTTTGAGTTCTTGAGAGAAAACAGTTGAGTTAAACCAATTTTGAGATAAGGGGAGTGGTTTGGTGAGATTTAGGTTTTAGTTGGCCAAAAATCCGTGTGAGAGCTTTGGAGGTCAAGTATAAAAGGAGGGAAGAAGAACTTTTCCTTTCATTTCTCTCATTTCCCTTCTCTCTCTTCTCTTCGTCTCTCTTTCTATCTCTCTAGAATCTCTCAAGTTAGCAAGGGTATTAGAGGATTCCTGACTCAGTTTAGTGATTGTGGTGAGAAGAGGAATCAATCTGTGGAAGGTTTTGGCTTAAGACACCGGATTCTCAAGGAACCTAAATTCAGATTTAGGAACTTTTAGAGGTAAAGGAAGCTTACAAATTAGTTGTCTTGTGCTAGTAACTGTTCGTATGTTGATTTCTCGCTTTGAAAACGATTGAATCTCTGTGGATGTTGCCATTTTTGTTGGTTTTGGATGAAAATGGGTTTTGGGGGAAAATTTTGAGATTTGGATGAGAAATTGATTATTTTGTAATGAAATATTGAATTTGTTGCATAATCTGATATATATGAGCTTGGTTGAGGTGGATTGATGTTGTTGAAACCCCATTGATTCGAAAATCTGGGTTATTTGGTTGAAAAGCTTGAGTTTTTCTGTAGAAAATCGCGTTTTTTCGCAATTCTGTGGCAGATAATCGATTATGAGAGCTTCATAATCGATTATCTGGAGTTCCAGAAGTTGTTTTCATGTTTTTGGTTCTGGAATAATCGATTATGGGATCTCATAATCGATTATATGGGCTTCAATAAAATTTTCCTGAAACTAGTTCTGGAATAATCGATTATGAGAATCCATAATCAATTATCCCCTCCAAAAAACGAATTCTGGTGCATTTTTACTAAACTGATATAATCTGTTACTACAGTACTTAATCTGTTATTTCATAATTGAATGAACTATTACAGATTTTAAAGTTTCTGTTTCAAAAGATGAACTATTATATGAATTTTGATCCTTAAAGATGTTAAACGTATATTTTAAGATAAGTGGATGTTCAAATGGTTTTCTAAACTAGCTTTTGGTTTTCTTTATTATTTTTGTGGATTTTGATTGATAAATTGTTGGAAAATGGTAGTTGGGTGGAATGTTACTTAGATAGAACTTCCACTGGTTATGTTGTGTTGTTGTAGTGAGACTTCTCATAGGGGATGTAGATCCCAGTGCTATGTGAGAATTTTCACGAGGTATGTGTTGCTTGGACAGTGTCTTACTTGTTGACCATACAAGAGGCCAATTTGGGTGTGCATAAGGTTGATTTGGGGTTGATGGCAATTGTTGAACCACAGGTGGTGCTGAGTAGGCCCCGTGGTTATATGTTGATACATGTATATATATATGATATAATAATTGTTGTGGTTGAGTTGATTGTTGTGGTGATACATATATTTGAATGCATATGTTGTTGGCTGAGGTTGTGTGGGCCTCAAGCTATTGTGGTGTGATGGTGTGATATATATATATATATATATATATATATATATATATATATATATATATGGTTATTGATGAATGATGGTGGTTGAGTTGTTGTTGTGGCTCGTGCATACATGTATATGGTGTTGGCTGAGGTTGTGTGGGCCTCATGCCATGTGCGAGTAGGCACCCAAATCGGATGGTGACCAGAGTTAATACTCAGTTAGGCCTCCAAATCTAGTGCCTCCGGAATATAGTAAATCTCCTGAGAGTCATGTCATTCATGCATTGACATTTTGGGGTTGAAAGTATGATGTGTTGTGCTATAATGTATGTTGATGATTTAATAATATGGATTGCATATATTAGATTCCAAATCAATATGTTGATGATTTGATAATATGTATTGAATATGTATACTTGTTTTTGTTTCATAAGCTTACCTTTGCCTTGATGTTTGTTTTGTTGTTGTTGCCTTGTCGGTTGTTGTCGTGTGTTGTTGTGACTATGATGATCACGTCGTTTGGCGTGGGAGCAGAGGGTGAAGCATCAGTAGACCCAGCTTCTCACAATTGATGCTTGGAGGTCTCAGTGGAGATGGTAGAAGGCTCGTTATGGGTGAAGCTTTTCTGGAAGCTTTTTTGATTCTTTTCCTTTGTGGTTGATGTATATGTCGTAGAGTTGACCAGCTGTAGGGAGTTTTCTTTTATGTTCCTCTCCCTCGATATTGTATAACTTGGCTGTATATTATATTATTTCATATCTTATATATACATATATACTTTATGGTATGAATGAGGTTATAATAGCAGGTTTATTTTTATTTTTTGAACATCTTAGTAAGTATGAAGTAATAAGTGGTACTGCAGCGACAGAGGGTCGTTACATCTCCAGTTTCTATTCATTCCCTTTGTCTTCCACTTCTTCTTCGTTATCTTCTCATTCTTTCTAACTTCTTTCTTCTTCTATTTTGTGATGGGTAAACCTAACTCTCTTTCTCTATTCCCTTCTTATAGCATGTGAGTGGGTATGTGGCTTAGTGGGCTTTAGTCCCCTATTAGGCCTTAGATGCTCTTTTGGGTTCTATAATAACATTCCTACTAATTTCTGACACTAGCGTATTAATAAAAATAACAATAATAATAATAATAATAATAATAACAATAAATAAAATAATAACAACATAGCATAAAATAATAATAATAATAATAATAATAATAATAACAACAACAACAACAATAAATATAATAATAACAGTAATACGAACAATAATAATAATAAAAGATATAATAACAATAACTTTTAAGGCATCTTTTATCTGATAACACATAGAAGGGTCCTCATAAGAGTTACCTTATGGTTTATTTCTAGTACCTAAAATTTGGGTGTTACAAGGTAAGAGTCAAGGATGCAAATATACCGAAGATAGCTTTTCAAACTCAGTATGGGCATTATAAATATGTGGTGATGCCTTTTGGACCAACAAATGCTCCTATTGTATTCATGGATTACATGAACAGGATCCTTTGTCCTTTCTTGGACAAGTTTGTCATCGTGTCCATCAATGATATTCTTTTCTATTCCCATTCTTGTCAGGAACATAAGGAGCATTTGTGAACAGTGTTGGAAGTTTTGAAGAATAATTAGTTGTATGCTAAGTTGTCAAAGTGTGAGTTTTGGCTTGAGGAATTGAAGTTCTTGGGTCATGTGATATCTATTGATGGTATAGAAGTGGATCTAGCAAAGGTGGAAGCAGTTTTGCAATGGGAACATCCAAAGACTGCAGTTGAGATTCAAAGTTTTGTGGGGTTAGTTGAAGGTTTCTCAAGGATGGTGGCACCATTAGCATAGCTTACCTAGAAGGATCAAGTGTTTATGTAGACCAAAAAGTGTGAACAAAGTTTTCAGTTGTTGATACAAAGGATGACAACGTCTCCAGTGTTGGTGTTACCTGATACCTGTAAGCCTTTTAAGGTTTACTATGATGCCTCCCATCAAGGTTTGGGTTATACATTGATGCAACACAAGAAGGTAGTAGTGTATACTTCAAAGCAATTGAAAACACATGAGAAGAATTATCCTACTCATGATCTAGAGTTGGCAGCAATTGTTTTTACTTTGAAGATATGGAGACACTATCTATATAAGGCCAAGTTTGATGTGTTCAACAATCACAAGAGCTTGAAGTATTTGTTTGATCAAAAAGAGTTGAATATGAGGCAAAGGTAATGGATGGAGTTTTTGAAGGACTATGAGTTTTAGTTGATGTATCACCAAGGGAAAGTGAATCTAATGGCAAACACTCTCAGTAGAAACGTAGTGTATGTGTCAATGATGATGATCAAGGAGTTACAGTTGATAGAGAAGTTCAGAGATCTCAACCTATATGTAGAGATAGCACATGATTGTTTTAGTTGTGGGATGGTTATAGTGACCAATGTTTTTCTTGAGGCTGTCAAAGAGAAACAGTGGTTGGATTAGATGTTGAAGAAAGAGTTACTGGGAATAGATAAAGCTACAAATTTCAATTTGGGTGCTAATGGAGTTTTAAGGTTCCAAGGAAGAGTTTGTGATCCACAAGATTCAGAGATTAAGATGATTCTAGGTGAAGGGCATCAAAGTTGACTCAATTGGCATCCAGGTACTACTAAGATGTATCAAGATTTGAAAAAGATTTTTGATGACCAAGTTTGAAAAAGAAAGTGGCAAAGTATGTAACTATTTGTTTGACATGTCAGAAGGCTAAGATAAAGCATCAAAAACCTAGAAGTTTGGTACAGATGATGAAAGTGCTAAAATGGAAGTGGGATAGTACTGCCATGGATTTTGTAATGGGTTTGCCGAGGATGACAAAAGGGTTCAATGTCATATAGGTCATGGTTAATAAGTTAACAAAGTGTGCTCACTTCTTGCCTATTAACATTAAGTTTTCCTTAAAGAAGTTGACACAGTTGTACATCAAGGAAGTAGTACGTCTGCATGGTGTGCCTTTGAGTATTATCTTAGATAGGGACCCGAGGTTTACATCAAGATTTTGGTAGAGTTTGCGTCAAGCTTTAGGAACAAAGTTGAGGCTTAATTCTACTTTTCACCCTCAGATGGACAGTTAGACAAAAAGAACGACGTAGTTGTTGGACGACCTTTTGAGGGCCAGTGTTTTGGATCATCTTGGAAGTTGGGATGAAGTTTTGCCTTTGATAAAGTTCACCTATAACAACAGTTTTCATGCAAGTATCAGCATAACACTATTTGAAGCTTTGTATAGCAAGAGATGTAGAACGTTGTTATGTTGGTACTAAGATGGTGAACATGTGTTGGTTAGACCCAAGCTAGTGTAACAGATGACCGAGAAGGTCAAGAAGATACAAGAAAATATAAAAACTACACAAAGTTGACAAAAATCTTATGCCGATCATCGTCAGAGATATCTTAAGTTCAAGGATAGTGATCATGTTTTCTTAAAAGTCACAACCACAACTAGGGTCAACAGAGTGTTGAAATATATGAAACTCACCCCTAAATTCATTTGTCTATACCAAATTCTTCATTATGTTGGTCTTTAGCCTACCTAATAACCTTGTCTCCTTTCTTGTCAAATCTTCATGATTTCTTCATGACTCTCAATTGAGAAAGTATATTAGTGATCCCACACATGTTATTGAACTTGATACAGTACAACTAAGAGAGAACTTGACTTATGAGGCTCAACTTATGAGGGTCGAAGATCGAAGGGTAAAGCAACTTGGAGGAAAAGATATACAATTGGTGAAAGTGACATAGAACGAAATGTTTGGAGATGCAACATAAGAGCTTAAGGACAAGATGCGTGAGTTGTATCCCAATCTTTTCCCAAGTAAGTGAAATTTTGAGGACAAAATTTTTCTTGTTGGGGAGTATTGTTATGCTTGTTGTCATAAAAAAAAAAGTGAATTCGATAATTCAAAAGTGATAATAAATTTATTTTGTTTGTTAACAATTAATAGAATATGTTGGATGATGTATGAGATGCTTGTGTGTTAGGTGAGTGTGTGGAGAGTGTTTAGAAGACCTTAAAAGAGGTTAGTGAAGTTTGAGTGTGCTTAGTAAGATGAGTGAGAAGTTATGGAGTGTAAGGAGATTCCTGGTGTGAAGTTTCCTAAAATAGGCTAGACCCATTAGTCTCTTAAACCTAAAATTTACCTCATAGGGTAAAGAGTGTGACACAAACCCCTTCCCCTCTCTTAGAAGTTGTCACCCCTCTCTCCCTCTCCTCTACCATCTCTTGATTTATTTTGGGAGCTGGAAGAACCCTAACTCTAAGGTTTTGGAGTGTTTGGAAGCCCCCTCTCTCTTGCCACAATCTAGTTTAGTAGACTAACATAAAGGATACTCATGCTTATTTGAGATTTTCTGCATCTCTAATTCTTGTTTATCACTATATTGTGGCTGCATTGATCTGATTTGGTACTTGATTAAAGATTGATGATATGTGAACCTTTGAGTTTTGGGACTATTTGATGAATTTGTGGTGAAATTTGATATTTATATGAAATCATGTTGTTAATTAATGATGTTGAATGATGATAGTTTGATCTGGAATGAATTATGATGCTGTGAACCTGTAATCATGTGTGGATTGATAATTTTTTTGGTTTTAGGGTTCTATACAGACATTTTTGCTGAGCGAGCCCTGTTCTTGCTTAGCGAAGTTCATTTTCTAAGTTTCTAGATGAGTGCTCATTAAGAGGCATGACTTCTTGCTGAGTGAGGATCATGTTTCTGGAAAAGTTTAAAGGTGACCTAAATGACATGAGTCTTCACTTAGCGAATATTCATAGTTCTTGAGAGTGGGTAGAACACGGTAAACATCGTTGAGCAAGATGAATTCTCACTTAGCGAATAGAATCCCTATTTTTGCTAAGCAAAGGGGAGATACCCCGCTTAGTGATAGGTGTCCTGTTTCAAAGTAGCTCTTTGTTGAGACGCTCGCTAAGCAGCCCCAAAGTCTGTAGCATCTAAAATCCCTTTTATGAAATTAATTGAAATGTTTTATTCATAACTTACATCTTTCAAAATTAAAATATAATTAGATGATAGTTTAGATTAAAGCATAGGGGACCTTTTGAAAAGAGAAACTATTTTGTTAAATGGTTGGAAGAAGCTTTCTATAAAGGACTTAACTTAGACCTAGATAGATGTTTAGGCACCCTTATTATCTAAAGATGTCATAGATACATGATCTTGAAGGAACCTACTGAGGATGAGATACGTTAGGGATAGTGGTTGCTCGATGAGAACCCTATCTTTTGGAATAGGAATTCCTTGGTAGGATTCTTATTTGGTAGAAGTTGCTTGGTGGGACTTTTACATAGGCTACATGGGTTGCTTGGTGGGACCAATGTAGTGGGTGCGAATGACAGGTGATGACTAGAGCTATTGTTGTAGAAGCTAGTAGAGCTACCTTGCACCCACGGCAGTTACAGGCATATTACGAACCCACTTAGCTTGAGTGTTGTATCATGTGCATTCATGTATAAAGGTATACAGTGTTACTGTATTACATAGTTTTATACTGTGATCGAGCATAGCTTGTAAGTTGGTGGTTGTCTGGTAGGACCCTGACTAGTGTTGGATGAGATGGTGGGGGTTGTTGACAATGGAACTTGAGGATAGCTGGATAGGTGATTCCAGGACTAGCTAAGGTCTTGCAAGCCTTGTGTTGTGGTAAGTCATATCCACATATGTCTATCTTAACAACTGTAACACCCCTACCTCTGTTTTATAACTGTTTTCTATTATTTATGGATTTATTTATGAAAAATCAAGAAAGAATTTCAAAATTCTAATTCTCATCATTGTGTTTAAAATTTTGAGAATTAGTAGTTGTCATTTTTAATAATTTTTTCGAGTCGGGGCCTAGAAAAATGAAAAGCGTGCAAACTATCTTTTCAGAAAGGTCAGACATGGCAATTTTTAGACTTGCACTAAAAAGGAAGGTGCAGGACTACGCTAGCGGTCTGTTCTTCTGAACATTCTTCATTTGTCTTGGCAGCTTGATAAGTTGACTTGCTTTATCTATTTTGCTGCACTTTTGCACTGAAATGATGTTGATGTTATTTAATGCTTTAAACAAATTTGAACGTTAGTTCACAGAAGTAGTAATATGTCAGTTACGATTTTCCCCCAAAATCATCATGGCCTTCTTTCAATTCTAGTACACTTAATCTTGGTTAAAAAACATGTGTTGCCCTTGGTGTTTCTGAAACCGTGAGCTTCAAAGGGAGGAAAGTCAAGCTTCAAAAAATTTTCTAACTTCATTTCTCTCATCCAACTTTAGTTAACTAGTTAGGCCAAAAAAAAAATTATTTATGAGTTAACCAAACTAATCCAAGGTTATTACTTGTTTAGATCCAACGTAGAATTAACCAAACTAATCCAAGGTTATTACTTGTTTAGATCCAAGGTAGAAAAAAAATTGTCAAATCTTCTACTTTGAGAGCAATGAGACCGTGAGCCTTAAAAAGAAAAACCAACCATTACAATATTTTTCTTTCTACCATAGATCAAGTTATTCAAAAAATATTTTTGCAAAGCTTCCCCCTTATTAGGGGCCAAGGCCGTGAGCCTTAAATAGACAAACCAAGCTTCTAAAATTTTATACCAACATAACCATCATAAAACCAACATTTCCACTTCAATAACAACCATAAAGTATCAATATTTTACCATTAACAATACAGGTATAGCAGCTGTATGTATAAAAAAAATCAATCATAACATCAATAGGAACAAAAGAATAAAATAACTTGATAGCATCAATAAAAGATTCAAAAACTAGAATGGGTTTTGGGGAAAAACTCACCCTTAACATCTATGTGAAAATAACCAAGCAAGAATCCACCCTACTCCCCCCATATAACTCACAAATGGATGTTGATGAAGAGGAAAAGAGGTGGTGGAAATGATGGCTCTAAGTTCCTTTGATGGAGGATGAAGATAGCATTGAAGGTGATGGATGAAGGTTTAAAAATGGTAGGTTTGTGTGATAAAAAAAATGGACAAGGAAAAAGGAAGAAGAGCTCTCGACAGCAACTAGGGGCAGGGAGAAGATGAGATAAATCTGTCCAAGGGATGGGTTTTTATAGATGGAGTAGGTGGTGAGTTGGCAAGTGATGAGGTCACCTTGCTTGTGCCATAAATCTACTTCAATTTCTTTGTGATTTTTTTAATTTAGGCATGTGCAAAAATAAAAGGTTGAGTTAGTAGAGTAGAGGTCTAGGTGTGGGGAGTCTCTACTTCTCAGGTCTCTACATTCTATTTTTTCTGCAGTCGAATCGACGGTACTAATAAAATTGCTTAAACTTTAATAATTTAGCTTTTGCATTAAATTAATGAATGTTTAATTGAAACTTGGTGGACACATTATTTAATGATTAAAATAATTTCCAGAATTAAATTTTAATTCTTCATAATTTTTTTGAATTTTTAAGTAATTAACTAGTATTTTCAAGTTAAAAAATCATATTAAATTCATTCGAATTCAATAATTTTCAAAATTTTTATGAAAATTATAAAATTAAATTCTTCATCTAAAACTAAATTGAGAATATCATTTTTATTATTTCTATATGTCAAACCAATATTAGTTTGGCTTAGTGAACAACTAAGGGCATTTTAATTATTTTTCACAAAAATTAGAAAATTTGCAGAAAATTTGAAAAATTATATTTTAATATATATATATATATATATATAGATATATATATAACATGTTTCTAGGTTCAGAATGATATTTTATTATCATTTGAATCTTTTTCACATGTCATCCCTTTATGTTGAAAAATAGGTATGTAATTGTCATTTTTTTATTTTTCCAGACTCTGGCTCGAAAAAATTATTAAAAATCTCGACTATATAGTTCTCGAAATTCTGAATGCAATGGTGAGAAACAGAATTTTGAGATTCCTTCCTAATTTTTCAAAAATAAAATCACAAATATTAGAAAATCAGTTGTAAAACTAAGGTAAGGGTGTTACATTATCAACTTAAAGTAATTAAAGTTTTACTTCCAAATTCTAAGTGAATATTTGCTAAGTTCTAATCCCAACAAACTAGAGTCTTACAGGTTTGCCAAAGAATTGTAAGAAATCAAAATTCAATCAAAGGTATCTTTGATTAAAAAAAAATATGGGATTAAAAAATGAAGTCATATCAATTTTGCTAACAGGTGTATCATAAATACCAACAATTGAATATAAAAACTCATAATTCCATTTTTGGTGTCAGTCGCTCCGCGATGCTATCCAGGATTGATAGCTATGATCTTAACTAATACTTTTTATTGTCATTTTGTATAGTCTCCAAAAGAGGATACCTATAAAAAACAAAAATAAAGTATAAAAAAAGAAAAGTATAAAAAAGGGGATAAATGAAACAAAATCACATCTTCAAAAAATAGGAATAATTTGATCATCTTAATGCTTCTTTTTCTTATTTCATCTCAAATTTTGTCATTTTCACTCCCGCCCCCCCCCCCCCCCCCCCCCCCCCCCCCCCCACACACACACACTTCATTAAAATGAAAAGAAAAATAAAAATAACGATCACACATTTTCATTACATGATAAAATTTGTATTCTTGACATTTATGCATTTTGCATCATCAAAATAATTGTATCATCACACATTAGAGTGAGCATTAAATAAAAAATAGAATTTGTTATTTTGTATAAAATTTTAATTCATGTATTTAGGAAAATTCATTTGTGAAAATTCATCAAATTCATTTTGCCTTTCTAGGTTAAGTTTTCAATGTAAAAGTATAGTTCATTTCACAACATGGGTATAGATATTTTCGTTCCATAACATATGGTTTGCTGGGTTTTATTTGCATTTGTCATTATTATTAGCTTACCACTCTAAATAAATTTCATTACTTTTTCATCATAGAATTCTTACGTCCAAAAAAATTGGTCATTTTTCTTATCTTTGCAAAAAAGGAAAAAAAAAAAAACTCTTTTACATTAATACCGTTTATAATTTTTCATAACATTCAAACGTCCAAAAATAGCAAAAAGATAATTGCTTCAATAAAGTGACCATCTTAGCCTAACATTGAAAATAAAATTTTCTTAGGACATACTTAATTATGTCTCTTTGTATCTTTGTCCATCACATATCATTCTTTAAGTTAGTGTGCATGTCGCTCCATCATAAACACAATTTAATTTAAAGTATTGATTTCCTTTCAACCAAAAAAAAAAAAAAAAAAACTCATCATGTCAGAGTATGTTTGTTTGAGTTCAATATAAAAAAAAGAGAGAGAAAGAAAAACTCAAAATTAATTAATTTTTTTTGTGTGTCAGCATTTTTTTATTAAAAAGGCAAAAACAAAAAAAATCCCATTCTCATCCATGTAAAAAATAGTGAGAGAGAAAAAAAGTCAAAACTATTTGATTTCCTTTTACATAGTGATTTTCTCGTGTTTTAAGACAAAACCAAGACAAAAAAAAATATCATACTTGCAAAAAGTTATCATCATAACAAATCATCCTAAAAAAGGGATAAAAAAATAAATAAAAGCACCCGTCCCCTATTAGATAAGCATGTCATCTCACACATTCTAATTTTTTATTTACACATACTCTATACATGGTGCATCACCTAAAACAAACAAAAGTATCTTGATCATAGGGTCTTTCTTATTTAACATGAAAATAAATTATGTTCAAGTAATCATGATCTGTCTTAAACAAGTCCATTCTTCATTTTGTATACATTTTTTTTTTTTCATTATGTTTATGCAAGTTGCATTTTGAAAAATTTTGACTCTAAGAAACTATTTCTATTAAAAATTTCTCACCATCCTGGTTTGAAGAAATTTGTTGAGTAAAAAACAAATCCGAAATTGATTTGTTTTTTTGTCAAGAACACTTGCTTGGCATTCTTGTATTAAACAAATAAAAACAAAGAAAATTTGTATCTATGTAACAAAAAAGAGAAAAAAAAACTCAAAATTAATTGATTTTCCTTTATCAACATGCTTTTCTCATGTTTAAAAAGATTAAAAAAAATTGAATATTTTATTAAATTCTCCCTATTTAAAAAATAATAAAATTTGTTTTAAACAATAAAAATTTCCATGTTCAAAAAATAATAAATAAAACATCCAAAAATATTCTTGTTTTCTTCTGAAGGATAAAATAAATATTTTTAAAATTAATTAAATTTTGCACATGTAATTAGAAGTAATCATTTTAGGACAAATATTGTAGGATGTTAACATCTTTCCTATGCATAATTGCCTCCCATATTTGATTTTGAAGATCATTTTCTTTTTAAAAAAGTTTTTTGTATTGTTTTTCTCTAAAAATAAACCTTAGTGATGGCTATCTATTTTTCAAAAAAAAATTTGGCTCGGTGCTCTCCTAGTTATGACAGATGACTACTTCATTAGGAAAATTTAGAGAGTCAAGGCTAACATGATTAGATATGCAAAATTGGTAAATTTTTATTTATTTATTTCTTCCCTTTATTTATTTATTTTGTTCTTTTTTGTCTATTTATTTATTTGTTGTAGTTATTAATTGTTGTAAATATGTTTTACTTGAATTAAAACCCAGGATAAAAGACTTTTTTTATCCTATATATCTATTATTTGTTTTATAGGTCGGGTAGTTTAGGATTCACCCATTCACACACTACACTTACACTTTCATAAACCTATGAGATGGGTCCTATACCCAAGCCTAAGTACACTTTGAGATAGGTGAGAGGCAATTAGTGGTAAACATTAGAGTCAACAAGGGAGCTCATCCAAAGAACCCATAATTAGGTCGAGTTAGGCTCCTTAAATGCTAGCTAGAAAAAGCTTAGCCTATTTAGCTTGGTCTGATTGGCCTGATGATCCTAGTTAGGCTCCTTAAATAATAGCCAAAAAAACTAAACATGTGTTGGCCTTGCTTAATTGGCCATGTTTAACTTTTTGTTTTTGTAAATCTCTATACATATCTTAGAATTTTGCATATTGAACATGTTTACTTTTTTTTGTTTATTTTTGTTGAAACCAAAGACGTATGAAATATCTAACCCTAAAATGTATTGATGATAACAAAGGCTATTAAAATTCATGATAGTTTAACATTTTGTGTTTTGCAAGAATTAAGTGTTTTGGGACCTTTAACATCCATAAAAACGCACTGATATTATCGCTCTATTCTAACTTAGTTTTTTTTTTATTTGATTTACATAAGAGGGTCCATATATCTGCTAAACAAGACAACCAACATTCTTTTATAGATAAGCGTCAAACTATTTTGGAGCATCCTTAAATGATCTTTCAAAAGCATCCAAAAATTGTTTTATTGTAAATGCGCTTTATAAAGGATCTTATACGCTATATCACTTATAAATCTAGACGGAGTTATCCTACGAAAAAGAAACCTTAACAGGCTTCCTTAAAAAATGAATAAGTAGTTTCAAAGAATATACATATGCCTTGTCTTTTTGAATGTTGTGAAGCAAGTTTCAAATCAAACAAAAAGCTCTGTTACTTAGTATAAGCTATAATAGCCCAAATTTTAGATATTAGAAATAAACCATAAGGAGACCCTTTTTAGGACTCTAATATTATATTAAGAATACCTTAGGTGTTATTAGTTTTGTTGTTGTTGTTGTTGTTGTTGTTGTTGTTGTTGTTGTTGTTGTTGTTGTTGTTATTATTATTATTATTCTTGTTATGACTGTGGTGGTTGTTGCTATTATTATTGTTGTTGTTGCTATAGTATTATTAGGGTTGTTGTGGTTATTAATATCATAATACTAGAAACTAGTAAGAACAAGATAATAGGACCAAAGATAACATTTAAGGCTCAATAGGGGACTTAAGCCCACGAAGCCACACACCCACCTATGTTCTATAAGAAAGGGAGATAGAGAGAAATTATGGTTAGTTGTTAGAAAATAGGAAAAGGAAAAGAAAGAGAAGAGAGGAGAAGAGGAAAAGGGAAAACCTAGGCAACCACCTTCTTAGAGATTTGACAATCATCTCCAAGTAAGTGCAGCCCTTTGTATGCTCCCTCTTCCCCATAATTGTATGAATCCCTGTTGGATATGTGTCTAGTTTTTTTCTATAATTGTTTGCTATTGTTTGTCTTGACTGCCATGATATTTGTATATTTATGCCAAGTGGGGTTAAGATAAGGATTTTGTACTTGTTAGTGTTTATGCAAGATTAAAGAGTTAGGGTAGAACCTTTGATATTATTGTATGATTAACGGCTCTAAGATAGTAGCCTTCTAATGTTTAGGAATAATGTTTCCCTTTCCTCCTTGTTTGTGTACATGTGTGCATCACCCATGTTTAGGGTTTGGAATGGATGTTCTCTTGTTGGGACGTTCTAATGTTTGGGAATTAGGAAAGGGTAATATCATGCGTGAGCGTGTGAATATATTTTACTATCATTGTTATTGTTATTGTTATTATTGTTGTCGTTATTGTTGTTGATGTCGTTGTTGATGTTATATTATTATTATTATTATTATTATTATGTGAACCTATGTAATTAATCTAATTTGTGATTGCTCAGGGTAGACTAAGATTATGGTGAGGGTTTAGGTTAATTCAAGGATTTCCCTTATTTTGGATAAAAAATTAAAGGATTACGATTAAATGAGAATGACTTATTTAACATGAAAATAAATTATGTTCAAATAATTATGATCTCTCTTACACAGGCTCATTCTACTTCAGTGGCATCTTTCTTGATTCCACACTGGCTCCACGCTACCTACTCCAGAAGGCTTGCAAGCCACACAAAAAAGCTTTAGGTAAGAAAAATAATTTAAAATGCAGACACATTTAAGTAGATCATATAATTCATCATTAAGAGGTCTGCAGAATAAGCACGACTAGCGCTGCCTGATCAATTCTGATTATGGTATAAACAACTCTGTCAGCAAATGTTTGGTAGTTGAATTCCTATTGGCTTAAAAGGGAAGCAAAGTATAGTTACAACCGAGAGCCGACAACTTCAGAAAAACCATAATAGTTTAATTAGTAAATCACTTTTAGAAAGAGAAACAAAACAATCTAGTGATTGAGCATATAAATCACATGTGCAATGCATAAAACAAAGGCAATGATTACGAAAGCAAATTGCTTCTCTACTGAATATGTCTTTGCACAGATAAAGGGATCAACATATATAAATGACACTGGAAGAGGCATAGCAACTTATCAATGTTTTTTTTTTTTTCAGCCTCCCGTTTTCTGTTCAAGTAACTACCATTTAACTTGGCCCTACTAGAACGTTGTTGGACCTCTGCTTCCATGCAAAATTTGCCCGTCTAGGATGCTGAATCAGGTTGTTGAGCTTTGCATGAAAGTAGTAGCTATCTGCCTTAGCTTTCCAACAAGACAAGACTCACTTCCATAGCACATCTACAACTCAAGTATTTCCCTAAAAACTGATACAAGGTCAGAGAGTTCGAATTTCAAAAGTCGAGCAATTGTTAACACAAAGGTTAAATTAAACCCAATATCACAAAATATGGCCAAACCCTCCCAATTAAGAAGAATTGAAGCTCAAATAGGCTAGCATGAAATAATTAAAGTTGCAAATTACTGAGTTATCAGAAGCATTACTAATCCCAAAATCACCAAAAAACTGTCACCCAAAAGTAAATTATACAACTAAACAAGCAACAAGACCGGAAGTTATTGTTATTATTTGATTCAACAAAAGATAAATATCCAATCATATCAAAGCTTGTAAATAATTTAACTGGCTTGGTATCCATGCCAGAGCATCATACACATTGAGGGGGCAATGTGCACCTTGATTTTATTTCTTAATATTTAGTATCATATGCCACTGTGTGACATGTTTTGTTTACCTTGGAAAAGAGGGTAGATCTTAGAAGACATCACGAAGGATCTTGAGAAGAGGAGGAAGAATAATTTTGATATAATTGAGATTCAAATTCCATTGGATCACAAATCATGCTTCCATCATTTGAGGCAGGTTGCCTTTCTTGCATGCCATGCCCCTATTCCATTGTATACAAAGTAACAATAATAAATAACAATACTCCATTGTTAAAGGAGACATCAAGGTGAAAGATGAAAAACCAATTCATCCATAAAGGACTTACCATATTTTCTTCAGACAATTGTAACTGACATTGTTGGAAATGATATTGCAATTGGGCATTATTTTTCACCACTTTCTGCGTCAAGTCATGCAATTGAGCATTATTTTTTACCACGTTCTGCGTCAAGTTGTGCATTGTCACCAGACCATGCTTACTCTTTATAAGAGATTTATCAAGCAACACTTTAATACCATCTTTTGGGCAGACACCAATAAGACGACAAAATTTGTCCTCAACCTCTGCCAGTTTTAGTCCCTTGAGGTTAAGGGCAATGTAAATTAACATCTTCTTCTGATCTTCCTCCAATGCATCAAAGCTCACTTGAACTATCCTTTGTTTCATATCATTTGGAATTTTTTCACATTGATCTAATATATTGCTACATTCTTTTTCATTTTTTCCACGAAAATCAGAACCTATCATTTCCGCTTTGAATGGAACCTCAGAAGCAATAGCTTTTGCTCGTGTTAAAATTCCCAAATACTTAACTTTCATATTCTTAGAATTAAAAGCTTTCAAACTAAGCAATTCAAAAGTCTCTTCGTCTTTGAACCTTTCTACCTCATATATTTTAATCTCACGACATTGTAGGAAACAGTACTTCTCAGCGGTAATGATGATTTTGCTGTTGGAACTAAAGCAGTTAGTTAATTTAACAATGTCTTGCAACTGCTCTTGATCAAAAATGTCTTCAAAAACTAGAAAAAGCCTTTTCTGTTTGACTTTTTGCTCTAGTATTGACATTCCTTCGTTGGCATTTCCAAACTTGATATCATTGTCACCAATCATTTTAGACAGAAGCATCCCTATGAGACCTACTAATCCATTATTCCTTAAACATTCTCCCACCTCATCAACAAAGCAACAATAGTCAAATCTGTTTCCACCATTGGAGTTACAAACTTCTCGAGCTACTGTTGTTTTGCCTATTCCAGCTTCTCCACATATCCCAACCCTCTGCACCCCATCATCAGATCCAGAATACAAAAGAGCATTAACTTTCTCTACTCTAGGATTTAGTCCAACTGAGCAAGCAACATGTTCAGAGACCTTCTGAGTGATCTCCTCAATACACTGGTATTCAAATTTATTCCCAGACCTGCCCAATCAAAGGATTTTGGGTGAAGTCCTACTAAATGCATCATATCCATGTCTTGATATTTACAACAAGGTTCGCTTAAAGTGTGTTTGATATACAACGATTTAACTAGTTAGAAGTTCAAGGTCAATACACAACAAGCATTTCTTTCCTATTTAAATTTTGACATTATATATATTACCAGACAGATGAAAACTAAAAGCACAATAAAGTAAGGGGCAAAGAAAAAAATGTTGGGATTTATTTTTTGTTAAAGTTTGATTTTGTCAAGTTAATAAGTTCCTATTTGTTAGGAACCAGTGAGAAGGGATAGGATTTGTTTTATCTTTGAACTGTTACCACGTTTTAGATGTGGGCTGCACCATTTCTTTTCATGCTTATCTTGTAAGGCTATATAAGCTACTGATCTACATTCAATAAAGCCAGTTCTGTTACTAAACTATTGAGTGCTTTACTAACTGTCTTTCATATTCTAACAAAACTGGTTTTAGAGCTCTGTCAAGGGGTGTGATAGAGAGAGGTTAGGAACTGCAATTTCCTAAAGAGAGAAAAAGAGAAAACAGTCAATGAGAAAGAGTAAGAGATGTCGACTGAAGGTGGCAACTTTGTGCAGCCAGCCATACCCAAGTTCAATGGTCATTAGGATCACTGGGCTATGATCATGGAGAACTTTCTTCAGTCAAAAGAGCATTGGAACTTGGTGGATACAGGCATTTCCCATCATGGCTGAGGGAGTTTAGCTAACAGAGGTGCAAAGGAAGTCGATTGAAGAACAGAAACTGAAAGGCCTGAAGGCAAAAACTATCTCTTCCAGGCCATAACTTGATTAAACCAACTACCTTGCAGAGTGCTTATGCAATAGCCAAGGTATAAGATGCATTGTGGTCAGGGAATCACGATATTTGATCATTTCAGTATCGGTATGGCAGGAAATAGTGGAAGAATCAACCATCACAATGGTGTAAGAACAACTGTGTCTGCCCCACAGGGAAATCAGGTGCAAAAACAAGTTTATTAGCTCTGCCTGGACCAAGACAGGGTAGAACTCTATCCAGTATGGAACTAGACGAAAAGAAGCAAAAGGGATTATGTTTTTGGTGTGATGAGAAATATGCACCAGGGCATAAATGCAAGAAGAAACAATGGTACATATTGACTGTGGAAGAAGCTTAAATGAAGTAGAAAATGAAGAGGGCGAATTTGCTGAAGAAATTAAACTGCGTTTTAAAAGGTAGAGTAGGATACACTGCAAATTCATATTGTAAGGGGTGAATTTGGAAAGAATACATTCAGACTTATCTCTTCTCTCTAATTCCACTCTTCTTTATTCTTGGTTACTGTTTCTATTTCTTGTTTCTATCTTGTCACACAACAAATAAAGCCAGTTCTGTTACTTAAATATTGAGTGCTTTACTACCTGTGTTTCATATTCTAACAAAAAAATTGGTTAGATGGGGTACCGTTTGAAAGGCCAGCCAACAAAGTCAGCCACTTGGGTCAGAGTCTTGGTCCATTTCTCTAACCTCTCAGGCTCGACACAGTTCTTATGATCAGCCAACCTGTCTGCAATAATATTTTCCTGATGTCGCACATCAGACGCTTTCACGTCCAAGAAAACCGGAAAAACCCTTCGATCCTCTCGCGGACCGAATTCATTTACGATCTCGGCCAATTTATCCAAGCGAAATGCACAAGCTGCATAACGATCGGACAAAACGATGATGAAAACCCTGAACCTTTCAGTTTCCTCTTTCTCAAGCTCCCAGTGATCTATGACTACCTTGGTGCGGAATCCCCGTTCTTTGAGAGAATTGAAGAGGTTGCCAGTGAAACCGGCTAAGGTATCTTCAGCGGAGATGATTAACACATCATATGACACCGGTTTTGGAACCGAGCGACTGGGGGGTTGCATGATTTTGAATGGAGAGGCGGCGCGGTGGAGAGAGAATGGGAGATGGCGGCGTGAAGCGTGATTTATACCACGGCGAAATAAAGCCACAAACCCTCATAAACTCTCTGTATTTTTAGGTTGAACATATAATTTAATTTTTATATATGTCACAAATTTTCAATTTAGTATTTATACGAAAAAATTTATTTAACCGATTTCTATACGTGTCACAGATTCTTAATTTGATCCTTACCGTTTGCAAATTCTTAATTTAGTCCTTATACGTACAGCACATTAAGGACCAAATTAAGAATGCGCTGCATGTATAGGGACTAAATTAAGAATGCACTACAAGTATAGAGACCAAATTAAAAATATGTAAACGGCGTCATGATGGCAAGGACCAAATTGAGAATTCACGACATATATAAGGATCGATTTACTAAGTGTTCTGGGACCGACCTAGACTCTTAAGCTGATGATGCTTTTTCCAAGCATCATCGGCTTAGGGGCAACTGTTCTGGAGGTTGCTCAGACACAAAGCCTTAAGTCGGCTTAATTGTCGTCTATCCTGACCAGCACGGCCACGGGTTCCCAGATAGTAATTCCTTGCTATTCTAGTTCAAATTTACACTTATCCTGGTACGGCATGGAAAGCGCCTAACGGCAAGGAAAGCGTATAATAAGGCACCCAAACGCACGCTGTCACATGGCACCTAACTCTAATAGAATTTTCCTCTAAAACACTCTATATAAAGGACTCCGCACTCACCAGGTACGCATGCTTTCTCTCATATTCACTCATTCTTGCACCCTTACTGACTTAAACATCAGAGTCCTTATAGGTACTACCACTAGAGACGCCAACAACCACCGTGGGAGCTCACTGGAGATTCTCTCTCGTGTTCACCACACAACATTAGTGCCGCCTGTGGGAATCGTTTTCTAATTCTCCTTATTTTCTTCATTACTTGGAGATCTGTTTGTGATGGTTAGCACGAGAAACTACAAATCTGTTGTGGCACCTTCGCCACTGAAGCTTTCACCACCATCGCCTAAGGACGGTGAAGCTGCTTTGGCCACACCTGAAGTGATCCCTGAGGCGAATGGTGTTCTGACAACATCAATCACCATGATTGACTTTATTGCATTACTATAGCAACAAAGAGAGACGCTAAAGGAATAGGAAAGGATTATTGCGAAGCTTCGAGCAGAGAGGGAGAGTAAAAAAGTTATGGATAATAGCTACGATCATGCTAAAAGGTTTGCGGCATCCGCCTTGAGACCAGGTCGTGCTACGCCGAAGGTGCATGATGAGCATATGGCAACGGAGGTGAACAAAGACGATGAGATGATTTCGTTCAACCTTCCTTTCTTTACGAGAATCCTGAATTTACAGGTTCCGAAGTAGTTATAATAGCTACCTTCGTTGGAGTTATATGATGGATCTATTGATCCGAATGATCACCTCTCAATGTTTGAATCGACAATGTCCTACAAGGGAGCTTTTGCCTCTTTGACATGTAGAGCGTTATCGCTCTCGTTGAAGGGAATGGCACTGAAGTGGTTTCTATCTCTGGAATTGAGATCCATTAATTCATGGATGACGTTGAGGGAGAAGTTTAAGACCGCCTTTGCAACCAGCAATGCTAGACCTAAAACTGAGGCCAACTTAAAGAGGGTCCGACAAGGTGCGGATGAGCCGTTGAGAGATTATATTAACATGTTTAATCAAGGGGCAAAGGCAGCTGAAAACCTGCAGCTCGAAGTAGTTTTGATGTTGGCTAAGGACAGAGTAAGGGAAGACTCACCTTTCTTTATGTCGATTGCTAAAACACCTCCGACTTCAATGGAGGAATTTCTAAGGAAGGCGGAGAAATACATTAATTATGAGAATGTGTTGGAGGTTGGGAAAGTGAAGACAGCTAAAAATGTAATGCAAAAGAAGAATCTATAATCAAAGGCTGATAAACCGTCACGTCATGAGGACCAGGGTTTGTACAAAGGAAGATCAAGGTTTGAAGACTATATGCCATTAAATGCTTCTATAGATGAATTTTGAATGAGGTATATAATGTAGAGTTTGTTGAAGAAAGGATAAAATCCTCGAAGCCAATAAGAAATAGAGAAGGAGGAGACCAATCCAAATACTGTCGATATCACAGGGCGCTGGGACATGATACTGATGAATGTTATCAGTTGAAGGATGCCATTGAATTGTTGATTAGACGAGGAAAACTTAGCCACTTTGTAAAGCATAATGGAGGTAGTTGCGGCAAAAGACAACATCCCTCACCACCAAGGAAGGAGAGAACAAAGAGTCCCGAAAAGGGGTGTTCCCCACCTAGGAGGGAGAGATCACCGCACCTACATAGTCCCATGAGGAGCCGTTTCCCACCTCGGCCCTCACGAGATAATGTCGAGGTTCAGGTCATCCAACATCAGTCACCACGGCAATCATCATCTCGACAACCCGTGAGATCCCCTACCCATTCTCCCGCGAGGAATCATGAGATCATATATGTTATAGTAGGTGAATTTTCAGGACGAGACCCATCGAACAACGCAAGAAAAAGGCACACCAGAAAAATATTAGCAACCTCTTCTAGGGTTTATGTTGTTGATAACCCTGCGAAGAAGAGGATGCCGTCTTTAATCTTTGATGACTCTGATTATGTAGATGTTGTGCCAAACCACAATGACCCCCTAATGGTGAATGCTCTTATGGCGAATAAAGAGGTCCACAGGCTCTTGGTGGACATTGGTAGTTCTGCCAACGTTATGTTTTACGAACTCTTTAAGGAGCTAAAGATTTCGAAGTCCGAGTTGATGCCTTATAACAAAGATCTGATCGGATTCTCAGGGCACCACATTACACCGATGGGTTACATAAAGTTGCATCTAACCTTTGGGAAATCGCCCTATACAAACACTATAACAACTCAATTCATAATAACAAACGCTAAATCCTCCTATAATGCTATTTTGGGAAGATCGACGTTAAATACTTTGGGAGCCGTTATCTCGGTCTCACATCTAGCCATGAAGTTTGTCGGCGATAATATGGGGGTAGTCACCCTTCGAGGAGACTAGAAAAAGGCGAGAGAATGCTATAAAAAGTCCCTGAAAGTGGGTCCTAAGCCTGAGATGGACTACAAGCCCAATCTTGGATAAGGTAAAGTGCTTTTAACAGAGTTAGACTATTAGGATGAGATAAAGCGAGATACTTGGATACCCATCTAGAACCTGAAGGGGAATGTATCCCGGTCCAGATTGGGAAAGAAAATGATCAAGTTGTTAAAATTAGTGCCGACCTGGATGAGAAGATGAAGGAAGATCTATCAGGATTCATGAAGTGCAACACCGGCTTATTCGCTTGAAAACCGGCAAACATGCCTAGGATAGACCCTAATCTCTTTTGCCACCGATTAGAAGTGGATCCTTTGGTAAAGTTAGTGTGTCAGCGAAAGAGGAAGATGCCCCTAGAACGTTTACAGGAGATTGATAAACAGGCTGAGGAGCTGTTGAAAGCAGGGTTTATCTGAGAGGTGAAATATATTACTTGGCTTGCCGACGTGGTGCTCGTTAAGAAACAAAATCGTAAATGGAGGATGTGTGTTGATTATACTGACCTTAATAAGCATTGCCCAAAAGACTTATATCCTCTCCCTGACATTGACAAGTTGGTAGATGGTTCTTCTGGGTTTCGTTATCTATCCTTCATGGACGCTTATTCCAGATATAATCCAATCCTATTATACCGAGTGATCAAGAGAAGATGGATTTCATGATTGAGAAAGCCAATTATTGTTACAAGGTCATGTCCTTCGGGTTGAAGAACACCATGCTACGTATTAGAGGATGATGAATAAGGTGTTCGAAGAATAGATAGGGTGGAATCTAGAAGTATACGTGGATGATATAATTATGAAAAGTACCACCCCTGAGGCGCACCTTCAAGATTTGGAGGAAACCTTTGCCTTGCTGGCAAAGTACAATATGAGGTTGAACCCTAATAAATGCGCATTTGGTGTTTCGGCAGGAAAATTCTTTGGGTATATGCTATCTGAAAAAGGCATCGAATTAAACCCGGAGAAATGCTAGGCTATATTGGAAATGAAGAGCCCTCAGAATGTAAAGGAGGTTCAGACAGGGCGGCTAGCCACGTTGACAAGATTCACTGCCAAATTAGCATAGAACACCCTTCCTTTTTTCCTGCTTTTGAGGAAAGGCAAACCTTTTGAATGGACCAAAGATTGTGAAGTCGCGTTTAGAAAGGTGAAAGAAACTTTGTCGTCTCCTCCCTTACTCACTAAACTTGAGCTGGGTGAAGTATAGTATTTGTATTTAGCTGTGGCCGACAAAGTTGTGAGTGGCACATTAATAAGGGAGACACCAGAGGGACAAAAGCCAGTCTATTTTGTAAGCAAGGCTCTCTAAGATGCTAAATGGAGATATTCGAAAATAGAGAAGGTTGTGTTCGCTTAAGTGATGGCAGTAAGACAACTGAGACTATACTTTCAATCGCATCAAGTTGTAGTAAGGATGGACCAGCTAATCCGACATATTTTGCATAGACCTGAATTAGCGGGGAGGATGACAGCTTGGTGTAACATCCTCAAAATATTACTTAAATAATTATCTAATAATTTTCATTTGTTTAATTGTCTTGTGATATTAATCAAAAGTCTAGATAGAGATTTATAAATTTTGAAAGCTTTAATTTAGCTTCAATGAATAAATAATATCTAGACTTAATAATAATAATAATAATAATAATAAAGGTAATAATTGGAATTATATAAAAATGTCTAAATAATTAGCAGAGACAATTCTAAAGTTGAGAAAAATATATTCTAGCCTTAGAATAATATTCGAAAGGTATCTAAGAAATAAAAATAATTTTTGGTAATTTTATAAATAAAATTAGATTCATGTAACATCTCGAGCGCTGACGAGGGCGAGGAGTGATCGCTGGTGCAAAAGAGATAAGGCACGAACAAAGAGCAACTCTTGGTAGGCTTCTAGTGGAAAGGATACATGAATGAATCGAATACACACCAAAATGATAGGGATCCTGAGGCTGTGTAGGTATAGGACTGTACAGTTGAGGATAACTTAAAGGAATTAATAAATGCTACCTATACCAACAAGATGCATCTACTTTTCGGTAGCCTTTCACTTAAGAACTCCACAGTTAAGCATGCTTAACTTGGAGCAATTCTGGGATGGGTGACTTCTTGGGAAGTTTTCCAGGAAGCACGTGAATGAGGACAAAGCATACTGAAAAGTCTTGTGTTAGTTTGTAGGGACAGTTTGTTGATCCTGAAAGCAGCTAGGCGTTACAAAGTGGTATCAGAGTAGGGCCTCTCTCCCAGTACGGTGTGGTTCGAGGACGAACCAAGCGGAAGCTAGTGAGCATGTAACATCCTGGGCGCTGACGAGGGTGGGGAGTGATCGCCATTGCAAAATAGATGAGACATAGACAAGGAGTGGCTCCTGGAAGGCTTCTAGCGGGAGGGATACATGAATGAATCGAATACACACCAGAATAAGAGGGATCTAGAGACTGTGCAGGTATGGGACTGTATAGTTGAGAATAGCTTAAAGGAATTAATAAGTGCTACCTATACCAACAAGATGCATTTACTTTTTGGTAGCCTTTCACTGAAGAACTCCATAGTTAAGCATGCTTAACTTAGAGCAATTCTGGGATGGGTGACCTCTTGGGATGTTTCCTAGAAAGCATGTGAGTGAGGACAAAGCACACTGAAAAGTCTTGTGTTGGTTTGTGGGGACAGTTTGTCGATCCTGAAAGCGGCCAGGCGTTACACTTGGGCTATCGAATTATCAAAATATAGGATTCAATACGAGCCAAGGTAAGGGCTCAGAGCCCAAGCATTGGCTGATTTCATTGCGGAGTTGACCCCCACAGAGTCCTTTTCCAAAACTTTGACCTGAACCCTTTTTGTTGATGGTTCGTCCAACGAAAAAGGTAGCAGAGCCAACATATTGTTGAAGTCAGCGGATGGGGTTGTGCTAGAGCAATCTTTGACTTTTACATTTCCTACTTCTAATAACTAAGCATAATATGAAGCATGTATAGCCAGGCTCATCATGGCATATAACATTGGTGTCACCTCGTAGCGTGTATGTAGCGATTTGCAGTTAATGATTTCACAAATCAATAGGGCGTACCAAGCTAAAGAGCCAATATTGCAAAAATATTTGGCAAAAGTAAAGACTTTCCTCGCAATATTTGATAACATAGACTTTTTCTATATCCCGTGCTAGAAGAACGTTAGGGCGGACATCTTGTCCAAGCTGGCTAGCACAAAGTCTTCTGGCGATAATAGGATGGTCATTCAACAAACAATTCACGAACCTAACCTCGTGATGGCAGTAGAGTTGGAGCAGAGTTGGATGACTCCCATTATTGACTATTTAAAAGAAAACATCACCTCGAAAGATAAAAAGAGGCAAGGAGGCTAGAAAAGTCGGTCGCACATTTCTGTATTGTTAATGACAAACTTTATCGCCATGGTTTTTCCCAACCTTTGCTCAGATGTTTGAGAAAATCGAAGTCTAAATACGTGATGGCAGAGATGCATGAAGGATGTTGCGGCCATCACCTAGGGGGCAGGGCACTGGCCAAGAAGATACTTAGAGTAGGCTATTACTAGCTGTCATTAGAAAACGATGCTATGGAGTTCACTAAAAAATGCAATAGATGCCAAAAATGCTCCGACATTCATCTCGCATCTCCTGAAGATCTGAGTACAATCACCTCCCCCTAGCCTTTTATTTGGTGGGGGATCGACATACTTGGCCTTTTTCCGAAGGCACCCGGTCAAGTAAAATATTTGGTGGTAGTGATTGACTATTTCACCAAGTGGATTGAAGCAGAGGCACTGACCACTATCACAGCAAGGGATGGGCAAAACTTCATGTTTCGGCAAATTATTTGTAGATTCGGAATACCAGACATCCTAGTATCAGACAATGGCACGCAGTTTACAAAAAGAAGTTTCCAAGAATTCTTAGCCAAGCGAAAGATTAAGTAGCACTTTACGTCGATCGAACACCCCCAAACAAATGGGTAGGCAGAAGTGGCAAACCAAGTCATTCTTCGAGGACTTAGACAATGTTTGGACGAAGCAAAAGGATGTTAGGTTGAGAAACTACCACATGTCCTCTGGGCATATCACATAACCCCTCACTCTTCCACTAGAGAGTCTTTTTTCTGCCTCACATATGGCGTGGAGGCAATGATCCTGGCAAAAATTGGAGAGCCGATGTGGAGAATGGCTAATCTAAGACTAAAAGATAACGACAGACTTCTTTGAATCAAGTTAGATGTCACATAAGAAAGGAGAGAGGTCGCGGCCATAAGAGAAGCCGCTTTGAAAAGATAGGTGGCAACGAGGTATAACAAGAAGGTTGTTCCTTGTTCCTTCTAGCACGGAGATCTAGTATTAAGGCGTGCTAACATCGGAGGAAAGAATACCAGGCAAGGGAAGCTTGCTAAGAAATAGAAAGGCCCTTATCAAGTTACCTCTAAGACTGGCACGGGGGCGTATATGCTAAAAACATTACCCAGGGTTGCCATCCCGCGGACATGGAATGCGAGCAATCTTAAACAGTACTATAGCTAAGGCATGACTGGTAATGAAGTTTAAACAACTTTTTGATTTTGTATAAAGTAGTTTGTGCTTATAATGTAGCTGGGTTGAGTTGCGTACTATAATTCGTAGCTCTTGTACTATTTTTTACCCCACATGATTAATAAAACGAGAGTTTTTCTGGCCTAGAAAGCAAATTGTAGGATGAAACAAACTAAGACAAAGAAGAAAAGCGTAAGAAAGAAAAAAAGGATCACCCCATGTGCGTGGATTCCCTCCAGCTGGGGTGGGAAAAAACACTACCCTGTTGTCCCAACTGAGGTCACGACAGAGACAGCGCAAAAATAATTTTTAAATGGAGTCGCCACCAAAATTTTATTTGAGGGAAAAATATTAGAAAACCCTTAAAAATGGTCTTTGAAATTAGAGATAGGTTCAAGAGTCGATTACGTGTAGGGAAGGTATTAGCACCCTACAACTCCCATTAAAAACGGTACCTATATTTAATTGCACCAAACTACATGACTTTATCAATATTTATTTTACCCCCAGTAAGAAAACAAGCAAACTAAATTTTTTTTTATGATTTTTAATTTTTACTTTTTTTTGGTATTTCTAAAGAAAGAAATTTGATTTTTGTTTTATTTTAAAGAAAAAAAGAAGAATTTCAAATTGAAATTTGAAAAGATATATATATATATTTTAAGGATTTTTATCTTCATATCTTCACGATAAAGAAAATTTGAAAAGATATTTTTTATTTATAAAAGGAAAAGTTTAAAATTCAAAAGGACATTTATCTGGAAAAGGTTATTTTTAAATTGAAAATAAGCTTTCTATATTTCTTTTAAAAACAAAATCCTTGCACAAGGGTTCAAGCTAGCAAATGGCTAATCATCAAACCTTTACGATCCAAATAATGTTAAAGATAGTATATGTTATTCAATTAACATTATTGGTCATGCATATTTGGATAAATTTTATTCTTATTGTTTCGAATTTAAAAAAATCATTTTAATTGTATTGGCAAGATTTATGATAGCAAATGACTATTCATAAACCCTTAACAATTCAAATAATATCAAAGATAACATCCACTATTCAATTAATGTCATGAATCCTCGCAAACATCAAAATTATGCTCTCTTTTATGAAATTGAAACATTGATTTTTATTGGAGAATAATTACTGACACGTGACACACGTCAAAACTCTGTAACATGCACAACATTAAAACACTTACAACATCATAATAAAAAAAAGTTAGGCATCGCAAAACAAAATAATAATAATAATAATAATAATAATAATAATAATAATTATTATTATTATTATTATTATTATTATTATTATTATTATAATGAAAAAGGAAAAATAAAATTATGTGTATCCAATTAAGACAATGATAGAGAGAAGAAAGAAAATAACACCCACAATATCATAAAATCAAAGTGAATAAAAATAATGAAAGAAAAAAAAAGGAAAGAAACACGTTGCCACATTCCCGTGGCCATTTTTATTAAACACAATAACTGCATGAAACGAAGGAAAGCTACTGCGAGAAAACCTATTTTGAAAGGAAAGAAAAAAAAAGAATAAAAAAAAACAAATATGCAAAACGAAAATAATAATAATAATAATAAATTTAAAGGAACCAAAAGTGGAGAGATGCTATATACACGTACACATTAATGACATAACATTTCCTTTTCTATTCGAAATTAAAACAAAAAAAGAAAAGAAATTACAATGATGTAAAGTGTGTTGCAGAGCACTTGAAATTGAATAACAAACCACATGTAAAACAAAAAGAGATGAAAGAAAAATAAATAAAAAAGACCTCTGCACAGTATTATGGCCTTTTATAGTTTCCTTCAAATGTGTCGCTTGGGCGTATTGCTTCTTGCCTTGCGTAGGCACTGTGCCGTATTGTAGCCTTAAAACCTTTAAGTTCTAGTCAATTCATAGGAGATGTGTATGGGGGGGGGGGGGGGGAATGAATCATGCAGAGATTTTTTTTATATGCGCTTTAGAAAAAAAAATTTGTTTCCGAGCCCTCCCTTCTCTTTTTTACGTGAAAGCCAATTCCCTCAATAAGTGGATATGTGACTGTTAAATAGGCAAACCTAACCACTCTATCCACTCTTCCCCTACTACCCCATGATCTCCTGTTTTTTAGCTCAGTGGCCGTTACTTTCTATAACCTCCTTATCTTCTTTCATTCTCGCAGATTCTTTGACCTTCTATTTTTTCAAAATTTCAAAAATCTTGTTTTTATCTCCTTTCTCTTGATTTTTATTTTTTGCACTCGGATAAATTTGGTTATTCACACCTGTGTACGTGAATTCGCTCTAGCTAGGGTAGGAAAGTACTATCCCGTTTACGTGGATTCGCTCCAGCCAAGGTAAAAAAATATTATCCCGTGTATGTGGATTCCCTTTAGTCGGGATAGAAAGACTTTCACGTTGTGTATATGGATTTGCTGCAACCGAGGTAGGAAGAAAACATTACCTCGTGTACATGGATTCACTTCAGCCGAGGTAGAAAAATACTATCCCGTGTATGTGGATTCGCTCCAGTTGGGATAGAAAGACTTCCACCTCGTATACGTGGATTCGATCCAGCTGAGGTGGAATCGAAAAACATGAAATTAAGAAGCGCACAAAGCTAAAAGCAAATTCAAGACAAAAAGCAAGAAATTTAAAATATGAACAAGAAGCCGAAAAGCTAAAGCACGAAGCACTAGCAGTAGAGTATTATAAAACGGCGACAGAGCGTGATAAAATATTTGACATTCGTAAGTTACGAGAACGAACAAGACAAAAAGAGACAAAATAAAGGAAGACATCGAGATATACACACTATATTTAAATTGTTTATATTGTATGTAAGCTGTTAGGAATACAAGGAATACATCAAAATGTAAAATTGTTCAAACAAGTTACAAATTAAACCGGCATTCTGGCCCTTCAATGTCTGCCGTTGGTAGCATTTTCATCAGCATCTTCATGGTGAGAGGCACCAACATCCCCAACATCAGGATCATCACCTAAAATCTCAACCTCGTTCGAAGGAGGGATTGTTGACGTCACTTGTGGGATTGATATAAAACTGTCCACAAGCTGTCCTTACGTGAGATTCAGAATCGACCCTAGTCCCTCGTTGCTCCAAACTAACCCCGACCTCTTCATCAGCATCACCCTCAAGGTTAAAACCAGCAACAGGAATAGCAGGATCCACCGACATCATCTCACCATTTACATTTGTATGCCAAATGTCATTAATGACTTCACAATCAGGTCGGGCACACTCTATGTCCATGTCTCGCTGGAGGAGGTAGCGCACTTGTTCCATTGTGTTCTTGAAAGAAAGCTGGATGGATTCTATCTAGCGGCAGCGCATCTGTTAAGATTCCTCCTGAGAAGTTGCCATGCTAGCTTCTAACTCCCGCACCCTTGCCTCAAGATCTTGAACTTTGTTTTCAAAAGCTTTCAGCTGGGAAGAAAGATTCAACTCCAACTGAAGGTACATGGTGTTAGTAGCGGACAACTTCACCTAAAGGTCAATTTTAGCCCTTTCCAACTACCTTTTTTTGGATTTTTCCTTTGCCATCTATTCCTTCAAAGTACGTATGCCCTCCTCCAACTCGGCAATGCGATGGCCAAACTCTTCCTTGGCCTTGCGCGCCTCTTCTTCGACTTATTTTAGCTGGGCGATAACAGCATCTTTCTCGGCCAAGATATCAAGGGGATTATTGTAGCCATAAGCCTCCCTCATCAGCACATATTGTGTGTACCCACAAAACATGTGGCTAAAAAGGGAGGCTAATCCCTCAATTCCACCTTGCATGGTGCTCAGCTCACCCATTATGGTCTCTTTAAAGAAAGAGGAATGCCCAACCAAAATCTGCTTATCGGCCCTTTCAATAGCAGAAGTAGAAGAAGGGTCACTTCATTGCCTTTTTGCTGGTGGTTCCTCCCCTTGTGCCTCGCCGCTTATAGCCCTTTTCTGGATGCCCGGGCAGCTTGTACATCGGCAGAAACGACATTAGAAACCCTGGTAGCCCGTGCATCAATTTTTGAGGGAGCCACCTTGGCGGAAGCTAGCTTAGTGGAAGCCGGTGCAAGCCTAGCCCCAGCCTCCTGAATGACAATCCTTTTTGCCACGAGATAAGTAGAAGGGGCAGGAACCTTGGCCTTCTCAACAGTAGCAACCTTCTGTTTCCCTTTGGCTCTCCTCCGCTCCTTTGGCTTCACCGTCCTTTCTTGTTGAAAGGCCAATACGAAGTCGGCCATCTTTGATTTCACCATATTTTTTGCAATAAAACATTGAACTTGGTTAAGCAATGCAAATACGCGAAGACAACAACAAAAATTGAATTGACAAAATCCTCACACAAACACACCAAAATTTTGTCGATATTCAAAAGGTGTAATGCCAATTAACCATTGACACGAAATCCAGTCTTGTAAGTTTTTTATTATTGCAGAAAAATGATCATGGGCCCACAACTCTTTCGAGGTTAGATTACCATCCCGGATTGAAAACTAGCTGGAACTAGGCAATAATGGTCGTACGACCAGTACAGCGAAAATCGGGGATTGGTCATGTTCTCCTTTGTGTTGTGTACAGTAAAAAGAGCTTCCCAGCTTTCTGCGCGAGGGTGAAGGAAGAAGAATTTATTTTTGTACTCCTTGTACGATTCCTGGAAGGGCTTTAGTAGCGCCCAACCCCAGACACTACGGAGAGATATGGAGGAAAATTTGTTGTCATACGTCTGGCGGATGGGAGAAAAATAATACAAAAATAGGTTTCAAGTACAAATAACCCTCTCCTGCAATGTTATCAAAACAGGACCGGTCATTGACCCGATCGAGGTACTGGGTTAACAAGTCATTAGTTGAACCAGTGGGTCAATGGTTGAACCGCATGAACCGGTATATAATAAATATATAAAATTTATATGTAAGATATAACATATAAATACAATTGGGCGCATGTATATATACATTAGATACATTGGTCCAGTGGTTAAAATCATTTTGTTAACTCAAGGGTTTTGGGTTCAATTCTCCCATGGTGCAAAATTTCACAACTCAAATTTCAATCCATGAATTTTCAACTCCCGCCTGCTGTAGACCTCGTTGCATGTGTGCTCATTAGGATGTGATGGCGAGGCAGATCTGACGTGCAACAGCCCACTAGACAGGCGTGTTAAGAGTATTGGGGAGCGTGTTGAAAAGTTTCCAAGCAAATTGAGAGCTCAACCAGATGAACGAGTCACCGATTTTTGGCTGAGTTGCTGATGTCAGCACGAGTTATAAGCATATCCGATTTGAAAGTGTGACCGGACCGGCCACAAGTCCGGTTTCCGGTTAAACCGGTCGAACCGGCCGGTCCGGTCCGAGTTTTAAAACACTGCTCTCCTGACTACATAGATTTTCGAACGCCACAATAAACGCCCAAGTATTCGAATGCAGTTGCGAAGGGGCAACGTTGAGGAAATTCAAAATAGACATTTGAAAGTCTGTGAATGGGAGCCTAACTTCGAGATGCTCGAAGAAAGTTAAGTACATCGACAGAAAATTAGGGTATAAATACCCAGCTATCGCGACCGCATTATCATCCAATAGGGTCCCCATATTTTCTTTGCGCCCCTAGAAGCAGATCTTGTCGTCATCCCCAGGAGCCACTACGTCAAAGGTCATATTGACGTCCCCATAAGTCAACTTTAGGCAATCGGATAATGCATCTAGCACCGCTTGATTAAAACACGACCAAGTTCCAACAACCTCTTTATCCACCCAATCCACATTAAGGTTTGTTGCATCATGGTAGGCCTCTGGGGTGGTCTTTACATTCCTTATGGTCTTCCCTATCTCCTTGCCAAAAATATTGAAAGATTGGTCAAATTCCGTCATTTGAGACGTCTATTGCAGTACAACCTCAGCGTCACTCTTTGTTGACGTAACTACCCTGAAAGTACTCTCAGGACCAAAAGGGATCTTCATCAAATCCAGAAATTGCGCCTAAGCTTTAGTGTATTCTAACACCTCATCAAGGTCGTATGGCATTCCCATGGCTTTTAGGTGACTACGGCATTTCTCCAAAATTTTGGGACAGATAGTAATTTCTAGCGGTGGTGGCTTTTTTGGGTTGGCCGTCAAGGGCTGCTTATCTCTCCTTCTCCCGGTCCTTTGTCTACTCCCCTTATCCCAGACGGCCACCCTCCCGCGAGGAGCAGCAAGAGTAGCCGAAGAACCAACACAATCTCTGACACCCCTAGAAGACCTTCGTTGGTTAGCAGGCCGAGACTGAGGAAGAGCGGGAAACAGAAATAACCAGTTAGCGACAAATCCCGTTGGCCGACCGCCACGACCACCGCATATAGAAGACAAAGCATTGCGTTTGCGCAAGTCCATCTTCGACGAAAGAAAGATACACAGTACAATACAAGAAAAGACACAATAGAAAAAACCCAATAAAGGTGAAAGATAGTGATAAGAGCATTACCTTAGTAAGAAAAATGAGCAGGTGTTGGAAGGTGAACGACATCGATAGGAAGAGTTGAAGCTCTCACTGAAAGGAAAAGTCGTAGAGTTAGAGAGGAGCTCTCGCGAAAAAGAAAGAAGACAGTAGTAAAATGAGAATAAGCGTAGTAAAACAGTTAAAACTAAAGCATATATTATACGGGCCTATATCGTGGTTAGGCCTAAATCCGTAAATTTGAAAACCAATGCGAAGATTCATGTAACCGCCAAAATCTCTTGGAATTCGAAAGGTTGTAGACTTCAAGATATTGAGTCATTATGCATTAAATGCGCCTCAGTTACCCCAAAAAGACACAGACTGAACCTTTCGACTCCAGATAACTCTAAGGCGACAACTTTTCTGCCAAAAACATTACTGACTTGGGGGCAACATCATCCCGGAGCCCTTTTCAAACTCTTAAGTCGACGATGCTTTTTCCAAGCATCACCGGCTTAGGGACAACTGTTTTGGGATCGACCTAGGCTCTTAAGCTGATGATATTTTCCCAAGCATCACCAACTTGGAGGCAATTGTTTTGGAGGTTACTTGGACACACAGCCTTAAGTTGGCTTACATGCCGTCTATCCTGGCTAGCACGGCCATGGGTTCCCGAATAGTAATTCCTTGCTATCCCAGTCCGACTGTACGCCCATCCCGGTATGGCAAGAAAAGCGCCTAACGACAAGGAAAGCATGTAATAAGACACTCAAACACACGCTACCATGTGACACCTAACTCTAACAGAATTTCCCTCCAAAACAGTCTATATAAAGGACTCCACACTTACCAGGTACGCACGCTCTCTTTCATATTCAGTCATTCTTGCACCCTTACTGATTTAAGTATCGGAGTCCTTGCAGGTGCCACCATTGGAGACGCCAACAACCACCATGGGAGCTCACCGGAGATTCTCTCTTGTGTTCACCACACAACACTAAGTTTTTATGTATAAGGACCAAATTGACAATTCGCAACATGTATAGAGATTAAATTATATGTTTAACCTTTTTTTTAGTATACAATGGTCGTACTAAGGTTAGAACCTATGACCTCATGCATACTACTTCAACCTCCCACTATTAAGCCGACCCTAATGAGTTTCTTAAGTTTGATTTATACCAGTGAAAATCAACTTTTTTTTATTTAACTATCTATGATATTGCTGTTTGAATCTATAACAATATATATGAGGGATATCCTCTCTTTTGGTCTCCATTTTTTTAGACCATTATACCCTTAATAGTTCTACAAATGTATCAATTAACCCTCTTTTATTTCTATTTTTTTTGGAATCTTTTTTGTCTCCACACTACAACTGATCATGTTTTTTATTTTTACCTCCCCTTCCTCCCACTTCATCTTACTGAAGAAAGAATATAAACCTCTTAAGTATGGTAAATCCAGGGAACCATTATTCATTCAATCCCATTCTCTCTTTTACCTTTTTCTTTTTTATTTTCTGTAATGTATATGTTTAACATAAAATCTCTAATAACATAAAATCTCTAATTCAAATCTGTATTGTAATGTTGATATCTCTTTTGGCGTTCACATTTTGATAAGCTCATTTTACCCTTAATTTTTACCAATCAGTTGTCGTACTCCTCCACGTTTCAATTAGAACGTGTAAGACCATTTTTCCACTTTCTTCAAAATGTGTAATCCGTTCTGTATTCTATTTTCTATTTAAAGTCTTCTCTCTCACGTCGTTCGTTTTTAACTTCCCATTTTCTTTGTATGTTTCAGGTTATGCGAATGCTTCCAGTTTTTTTATACGTTTCAAAGCCATTGAAGATGACGAAGAATTTAAGAGTAAGTTGAAGGGTTTGGCCTCTCTATATTCTTTAGAACTCTCTCTTCCCATCAAATTAGTTTTTTTTTATTCCAATCCTTTTTTCTCTGAAATTTTCTTAATTTTGAGATCTTTTCTATTTTGATACTCACTTGATTTTTTAATTTTTTTTAATTTTAATGTGTGCTTTAAAAGTATTATAATTTTGTTTAATTTTATGATGTAATTGGCCTTTTTTATTGCTTTTATTTATTTAGATATATAAACTGATACACACTGCCTACATATCATTTGCACAACATTTTTTTCTCACTATTGATTATCTTAGAAAGGAAAGACACATGTATTCTAATATTTCCTTCACTTCAATCATTGTTTTGAATTATACGTAGGTATCTTTTTTATTTAGGTATTCTCACACTGTAATATTCTTTTTACTTATTGTTTTCATTTACTAATTTTTTTCAGTTTTTTAAACAACTTTTTATAATTCTTTCTTCTTTTTTATTTCTCATACGGAGTTTAATATGCACATTTAGTTTTTTTTCCCCTTCCTGTAGGTATTCTAATATTTCCAATGTACTTCAATTATTGTTTTGAATTACACGTAAAGTTATATTATTTATGCAGGTATTCTAATGTTTCCAATTCACTTTAATCATTGTTTTTATTTATACGTATAGTTATATTATTTTTATATATACTTTTTATAATTTTTGTTTTATTTATTCTAAAGTATATATTTTTATATATACTTTAGAAATGAGTATTTTGGTTTTATTATTTAAGTATTGTGAATTATTTTTTATGTTACATTTTGTTTGTTTGTACCGATGATATATAAAACTTGGTTATTATGTTCCACCGATTTTTCTATCATCCAATGAATTTGTTTTCAACTTATTCAACTTTTTTCAATTTTTTAAACAACTTTTTTTAATTATTTGTCTCCGTTTTAAAAAATAAAGAATAGTAACAAAGATAAATAATTCCAATTTTACTCATTTTATTTATTGTTTTTATTTACTGAAATTTAAAACTACCCATTTTTTGAATTTTAAAAATATACCAATTTTTTAATTAAAACTGCCTATTTTTTTGAATTTTAAAATATACTAATTTGTTAATTAAAATTGTCCATTTTTGAATTTTAAAAATAAACCAATTTGTTAATTAAAACTGCCCATTTTTAAAATTTTAAAAATCTACCAATTTGTTAATTAAAACAACTCATTTTTTGAAATTTAAAAATCCACCAATTTTTATTAATTAAAATTGCTCATTTTTTGAACTTTAAAAATCTACCAATTCGTTAATAAAAATTGCCCATTTTTTGAATTTTAAAAATCTACTAATTTATTAATTAAAACTACTCATTTAAAAAATTTACCAATTTGTTAATTAAATTTCTCAGGCTTCTTATTTTTTTCTTTTTACTATCTTTTTATTTTAAACTTTCGTGCCTATGTCTGCATTTGTTTCATTAAACTCCATTACTTTAGAAAAGAGTACTTTGGTTTTATTATTTAAGTATTGTGAATTATTTTTATGTTACATTTTGTTTGTTTGTATCGATGATATATAAAATTTGGTTATTATGTTACACCGATTTTTCTATCATCCAGTGAATTTGTTTTTAACTTACTGAAACTTTTTTTAATTATTTGTCTTTATTTTAAAAAATGAGTTTAATAGCTATGCACTGTCAATGTAAAAACTTTTACATTGTTAATCAATCAAAAATCACCATAGGAATGACTTTTAAGATTATTATTGTAAAAGTCAACCAATTTACCATATATGGTGGTTTGTGATTAGATGATAGTGTAAAATTACTTTAAACTATTAGTGCATACCCTATTTTCTCTTAAAAAATAAAGAAAGAGTAACAAAGATAACTAATTTCAATTTTACTTCATTTTACTTGTTGTTTTCACTTATTGAAATTTAAAATTGCCCATTTTTTGAATTTTAAAAAATACCAATTTGTTAATTAAAACTGCCTATTTTTTAAAATTTTAAAAATATACCAATTTGTTAATTAAAATTGTCCATTTTTTGAATTTTAAAAATGTACCAATTTGTTAATTAAAATTTCGCATTTTTTGAATTTTAAAAACCTAACAATTTGTTAATTAAAAATGCTCATTTTTGGAAATTTAAAAATCTACCAATTTTTATTAACTAAAACTGCTTATTTTTTGAATTTTAAAAATCTACCAATTTGTTAATTAAGTTTCCCAAGCTTCTTATTTTTTTTTTCTTTTTATTTTAAACTTTCATGCCTATGTTTGCTTAAACTAGGAAAGGATCCTTTCATGTGGAAAAAAAACTTGAGATTGTCAAGTGTGATAGTCTCACCATTGATTTTATAAAACTTTTACTTTATAATAAAACATATTTTATTAACAAATTTTATTTAAGGGTCAAGATCTCATCCAACAAAAATGTCATTGGAGGGAATTCATTCTCGCTTAAACTAGATCATATACTCTCTTAAATTGTCATGTCATTCTTAAACTATCACGCCAACTTACCAATGCTTTTATTTGACTAAAGATATAAATTCCTTTTTATGTTTGCAGTTGAGGCGGGTTACTATTCTCTACGTTCTTACAATCTCATTTTTGTCAACCACCAAAATCCTAGTTAACTTGCCATTGTTATTTATTTATTGTAAGGAGAAGAGGTATTGACAAACAACTCTTTCAGCTTCTCGATTTCATTGTTGCCACAAGAATTGAGAAGATCAGACCAGTGGTGCAGACTTTGGCTAAGTGACCCACCTACAAATATACACTACTATTTGAAGAAAACATTGTTTGTGTGATGCATTTGAAGTTACAAAGAAACCAAGAATTATATGTCCATTGCAATATTTTACTAGATACTTATTGGCATAAACATCAGTTTTTAGTTCTGTATAATTTAAGTTTATTCAAGCATGTATAAATTTTGCATTATGTATAAATAATATTTGATGTTTAAAATTTGATTGATACTTATTGTGGATTTGACAACAACATGTCGTTTGATTGCTCTGCAGTTTTACAAATATATGCTATTGCAAATTTTATTCAATGTATGTTAACGTATGTTTTACATTTTAATATTTTTCTATACCTCGCGTCATCATAGTAACTCAAACATATCGTTCTAAAAATTTGAGAATAGCAGTACTATTTTTGTTACCTATCCGCTTATGAGTGTTATCATTGTTTTATATATTCTTAATTAATTTTTTTCTTTTCTTATAAGTATTTAATAAAAATTTTATTTAAACTAACTTAATAAAAATTTTATTTAAACTAACTTATTATCTTAGTCGTGTTAGTAGTTTTACTTATCTAGCAATCTCTTTGCAACATTAGCAACTTAAGCGTGCCATATTATCAAGTTCATTAATTAAGATGTGATAAAACTTAACTAAAGGAATAAATATTTTTTTATGAATTTGATGATGAATTTTAAGATATAAAATAAATCTTTCTTTAAGAATAGGTTAGGTTTAATTATGTTTTTGGTCCCTATAGTTTATCAAGCTGGGAAAAGGAAAACAGAAATGAGGGAGAAAAAAAAAATGCGAACTATTGCAGGTTGTATTACAATGGATAAAGGATTGTAAATTTTATTAAAAAATTACAAACGTGAACAATTGGGTTGTCTTTTTTAGCACACCAAAACTTAATTTGGTGCCTCTATGTTGGAGTATTCATCTCCATGTATATAAAATTTATACCTGTATTCTCTAGATTTGATTATTGTGTTCAATCAATATGTTTTTGCTCCCACTTATTCTCTTTGGAAATAAAATATAGTAGATGCACACTATATATAAGTTGGCTGAGCCTTTCCATCTTTTCTTTATTATTTGTCATTCTATTATGTGCTTCTTATAATCTGGAAAAGGTTAATATTTGTGCATTATTTGAATAATCCTATGTCTTAGAGAAGAGGCTGAAATAATACTTATTGTAGTTAGTTCACTAGAAAATGATTAATGCAATTGCTGTTAATTTGATCTTTAAATCTCCAAGCTAGATGTATATCTAACGATGTCAGTGCAAAAGAGTCCATTTTCAAAACAAAAGCGAGAGAGAACAATACATGTCTTTTTCTATCGTGCAAACATCAATGCATAATAATTTGATAAAAAAATTCACATAAAAATATTAAACTAAAATTGATTTATAGTCAATATATATAAGAGAAAGAGTTATAATATATTAAATTTAGAACGATAAAAAATACAAACACACAACAGTAATTGATTTTACATGTATGCCATTCATCTTTATTAATTCATCCTATTATGTAGCTATTTATTATATATACGCTAATGCAAATAAGAGAAATTGTTACAGTATATTAAATTTAGTGTAATAGAAATGTGAACTCACATTCACAACAGTATAAACTAAGAGTTTAATGGCAATAAAATACATTAGCGCAATAGGAAAGCGGACACACAAGCACGGCAGCACTTGTGTTTTCACTAATTATAATAAAGAAGATTTCCTCTTTTGGTCTTCACTTTTATTGGACTATTATACCCTTTAATTACTTTCTAAATTATTTACTATTTTACCTTTTAACTACTTTTTAAATTACCCACTATATTTATTTCCATCCACAAGGTTCGAATTCGATATTTTGTTAAAGATATTCAAGCTCAGTTCTATTTAGATCAATGAAATGCTGATAGATAAATTTTTTTGTTGAAACCACATTAACATCTAAATTATTAGGGTAAAATTAAATTATTTTAAAAAAATAAAAGTCATAAAAGATTTCAATTAAAGAATTATAATTTTTTAACTAAAAAACAAAAAAAAAGGTACTCAATTAAAAGGTAATGAATTTAAATACTTAAATGCTTATAGAAATGTAAAAAATTTAAAGAATTATTTCTTTAACTTTCATAAAAGATATTTAATTACAAAAGTATTTTTAAAAATATTTTCAAAAGATATAAATTAGATGTAAAATATAATTTAAATTTAAATAATTGACACGCAACATAAAAAAAAAAGTAAGAAAGAAAGAAAAAATGAAACACGCACGGGACTGGTTTAGGAGAAAAAAGTATAAAGGAGAAATGTTAGCTACAATTTCTCAAATATTTTTTTCTAACACTTTTTTAATTAATGGCTAAAGTTTATTAAAAATTAAAAATTTTATTTTTTATTTAATAAATTTCTCGTGATTTAGAAATAAAATTTACTAAAATTTATAATTTTTAATAAATTTTCACTAATAATTGAAAAAATATTAGAAAGAGTGTTGATAACCTTTCTTTAAATATAAAATAGTCTAGGGTTTGGTATTGTTCGGCTGGGGTGAAAGTTTTTGAGTCGAATTAGCGAAAAAGTTTTGCTCGATGGCGCAGTGTTTGGCGGCAGTTTCAGAATCCAGGGTTTGGTACGATGTTTTTCTCAGCTTTAGAGGAGAAGACACTAGACTCGGTTTTGTTGGGAATCTCGTCAAAGCTCTGAAGGAAAAGGGAATCCGTACCTTCTCTGAGGACAAGCTTATGAGAAGAGAGGAATTCACCGCATCAGTCGTGGAGGCAATTGAACATTCTAGAATTTTCATTATAGTGTTTTCTAAGAACTATGCTTCTTCTAATTTTTGCTTGAAGGAACTCGTTCATATCCTTTACTTGTATGAGGATAACCGTCGACCGGTTCTGCCAGTTTTCTATTACATTGATCCATCTGAGGTGAGACATCAGACGGGGATCTATGGAGAAGCACTGGCTATGCACGAGAAATCCAACTCAGAGGCAGACAAAGTCATGAAATGGAGGAACGCAGTGCGTGAAGTTGCTACCTTGCCCGGATGGCATTTCAAACACGGGTAACCTACCCAATCTTCTCTTCCTTTGTTTTTTCTCTTAATTTTTCCTTTTTATAACCTTTTCATTTTCAAATTTAAAGAGAGAATACATTTATATCCCTTCTTGTTGATCTTGAATGGCTTTAATTCATCAAATTGGGCAGGGATGGATATGAATACGAGTTGATTGGGAAGATTGTGGATGATGTCTGCAAGAAGATTAATCAATCGGTTAAGGATCGCCTAATTGGCCTCGAGTATCGAATGCTTGAACTAAACTGGCTTCTGGATGCCACATCCCTTGGTGGAGTCCAGTTGTTAGGGATTTATGGCGTGGGAGGTATTGGTAAAACAGCACTAGCTCGTGCACTCTATGATTCCGTTGCTGCCCAATTTGGTGCTTTATGTTTCCTTGATGAAGTGAGAGAAAATGCAATGAAACATGGCTTGGTGCATCTCCAAGAGACCATTCTTGCTGAAACAGTTGGAGAAAAGGATATTCAATTGCCAAGTGTTAGGCAAGGAATTCCACTACTAAAGCATAGGCTCCACAAGAAGAAGGTTCTTTTGGTTCTTGATGATGTCACTGAGCCAGAGCAGTTGAAGGCACTTGTTGGAAGGCCAGATTGGTTTGGTCCTGGAAGTAGAGTAATCATCACAACCAGAGATAGACAGTTGCTTGTAACTCACGGGGTTGAGAAAATATATGAGGTAGAAAATTTAGCCGATGGTGAAGCTCTTGAATTGCTTTGTTGGAAGGCTTTTAAAACTGACAGAGTTTATCCGGATTTCATTAATAAAATAAACCGTGCAATAACTTATGCTTCTGGCCTTCCTCTGGCTCTTGAAATTATAGGCTCAAACTTGTTTGGAAGAGGAATACAAGAATGGGAATCTACTTTAGAACAGTATGAAAATTTTCCTAATAAAGATATACACATGACACTTAAAGTAAGCTTTGATGCTTTGAATGAACACGAGAAGGAGGTCTTTCTTGATATCGCATGTTTCTTCAAGGGATTTGAATTAGCAGAGGTCGAGTATATACTCAGTGCTCATCATGGTGAATGCTTGAAAGCTCACCTTCGAGCGTTGGTTGAAAAATCTCTTATAAAGATTGATGAGCATAGTCGTGTGAAGATGCATGATTTGATACAAAAATTGGGTAGAGAAATTGTTCGACAGGAATCACAGGAACACCCTGGTAATCGCAGTAGGTTATGGTCTACTGAGGATATAGTTCATGTTTTAGAACAAAATACGGTGAGTAAGACTGATATGGATGATTTTCATCTTTAACCTTGCTTTTACCTCTAGATTTTTGACCATTATACATGTTAGATGACATTGTATTAATTTACAGTTTACATTACATTGAGTTTGTACCATTTTATTGACTGTATTATTTACCGTTGATTCCTCCCTCCCTTTATAATAAGTGAACTTCTTGAAATATGCATGTCAATTTTCCTACATCTATACCTGTATTGTATTTGACTTGTGCTTTTTGTGTTCAAAGGGAACGTGTAATATTCAAAGTATAATTCTGGATTTCTCCAAACCTGAAAAAGTGGTACAATGGGACGGAATGGCCCTCGTGAAGATGAAAAACCTCAGAACACTTATTATTAGAAACTACTGTTTTTCCAAAGGTCCGAAAAAACTTCCAAATAGCTTAAGAGTGCTGGAATGGTGGGAATATCCTTCAAAGTCTTTACCATCTGATTTTCAGCCAGAGGAATTAGCTATATTGAGGTTACCCTATAGTTGTTTTATGTTGCTTGAGTTGCCAAACTTTTTGCAAATGAGAGTTTTGAATTTTGACAAGTGTGAATTTGTAACATGGATACCTGATTTATCTGGTGCCCCAAATTTAAAAGAATTATCTTTTGTTTTTTGTGAGAATTTAGTTGAAATTCATGAATCGGTTGGATTCCTAGATAAACTTGAAATCTTGAACTTTGAGGGTTGCAGCAAGCTTTGGACTTTTCCACCAATCAAGTTGACCTCTCTTGAAAGCATCAACCTTTCGTATTGTTCAAGTCTTGTGAGTTTTCCCGAAGTATTAGGAAAAATGGAAAACATAACACATCTTTCTTTGGAGTACACTGCCATAAGTAAATTGCCATATTCAATTATAGAACTTGTTCGACTTCAAAGATTAGAACTGTGCAACTGTGGAATGCTTCAGTTACCAAGTAGCATTGCCACATTGCCAGAACTTGAGGTGTTGAGTATTTGGCAATGTGAAGGGTTGCAACTATTGAAACTGGACAAAGATGTAGAAAATGAGAGCTTAATGGTGTCGTCTTCAAATGTGAAACATATTGATTTCTGGTCCTGCAATATATCAGATGAATTCATTGAAATAGGGCTTGCTTGGTTTGCCAATGTGAAAGAGTTAGACCTTTCAGCAAATAATTTCACAATTCTTCCTTCATGCATCAAAGAATGTCGCCTTTTGAGGAAACTTAATTTGGATTACTGCATGCATCTTCGAGAAATTGGAGGGATTCCACCCAATTTAGAGACATTATCTGCAATACGGTGCACATCCTTGAAAGATTTAGACCTCACAGTTCTTCCTGCATCCACCAAAGAATGTTTCTTTTTGAGAGAACTTATTTTGGATGATTGTGAGAATCTTCAAGAAGTCAGAGGGATTCCACCAAACATAGAATTTTTGTCTGCAACAAACTGCAGATCCTTGACTGCCTCGTGTAGAAGAATGTTACTGAAACAGGTTCATCTTTGTTTTGCTTAATTGATTATTTGATTTAATGTTTGATATTCTGATAGGAATCCATTAAGGAAAGGAGAAAGAAAAGTCCCGAAAATGCTTGAAAGATCACAAAGAACGTAGCAGCATCACTTTATTGCAAACGAATTATCTCGTGTATCACAAAGGAGCACTCTCCTTTCTCACAGAAGGGAATATCCTTCTAACCAGTATCATAAAAGCTGTCCACCCAAAACAACTAAAGAGTCTATTTATAACCTTCTAACTAACTATCCATTACTTATTCTAAAGAGAGTCAAGTTACAATTAATAGTCTTTTTCCTCCTAGAGTAGACTCTTAGGGGTTTAGGCTCTTGTTGTGGCTGATTGCGTTTAGGATCCTGTTGTGGCTGATTGTCTTGCCTAACATATTCACATTTACTAAACTCTTCATGTGTTGCTAAACTTATGAACTATGACTAACAGGAGGTTCATGAAGCTGGAAATAAGAGATTTTGTTTGCCAGGAACAAGGATTCCAGAATGGTTTGAGCACTTTAGCAGGGGACAGTCAATTTCTTTTTGGTTTCGTAACAAGTTCCCGGTGATATCTCTCTGCCTTGTTGGACTCATGCATAAGTACCCTATTGGATTTAAACCCATTGTGTCCATTAATGGCAATAAACTGAAGACAGCATTCCAAACTAAATTGTTTAATTTTGAGTTCCCAGTATTAACTGATCATATACTTACTTTTGGTAATAGACAGATTAAATTTGAAGATAATGTGGATGAAGTACTTTCAGAAAATGAATGGAATCATGTAGTGGTCTCTATTGATATTGATTTCAAATGGAACCCAACAAAACCGTTTGTTGTGCAAACTGGACTGCATGTTATCAAACCAAAAAGTAGCATGGACGATATTCGATTCACCAATCCTTATAACCAACCATATTTTAACAAAAAACATATATTGGCGGACAAAGGAGTTTCTCAGAGACCATTTGTGCAGATGCAACAAGAATTGGCATCACTTGATTCATTGCAACCCCATTTGAAAGGGGGTGGAGAGTGGTTTTCATTGCTTCAACCTCTAGCATTTAAGGATAATGTGAATTGGGATTCAAATTTGATGTTATCATCCCAGATGAGTAGCACTGCTGCTGGTGTAAAAGGTAAGTTTCCTTGTTGCTTTTTTTCCTGTGTGCTCTCACTAGTACTAATGACAAGAATATGTTAGAAATGATTATTTGTAAAATATGATTTGACAAATATGTTGGTAACTTCATATTTTGAAATATCTTATTCAACTCAATATTTACAACAAAAACAATTGCATAAAGAAAGAAAAAATAGGTACACTAATGTTGGTCAGTTAAGCTATTGAACTATTTTGTCAAGCACCTTCAAAAGTGGTTTTGGATTCTGTTGTGTCAAGTGTGTAGTGATATTGCTAGTGATGGAAGCAAACAATCTGTTGACATTTATTCACCTTTTGTTATAAATAACTTGGTAAATTTATGGAGACAGTTTTTCACCATAAGATGCACGTTGAGTTTCTAACTTTGAGGTTCGAATTAAAAGTTAAACCAACAAGATCAATAGAAATGTCATTTCACTTAATAAGTCTTGACAGTATTCCTAAATTATTCTCGGGAGCAATTTGACAACTATATATTACTGAAAGCAAAATAAATTACTTAAATGAAGATTACAGATTTACATATTATATAGACAAAGATACTTAGTTAAACTTATAATTTCAATATCTCACCATCTGAATAAATTCTCAGTTTGTAAGTGGACCATTACTTGTGCTTGTGTTTTTATTTTTATTTCATCCTTTTTCTTTTAGATATGGTTAAATATACCATTCTTATGTTTTAAACATATGTTTTAAGTCGCCATGTCTTCAATTCATATTTGACCACTTCTAAAGTGTAAAAATGTCAACTAAGTTTCCGAACTCTTTTTTATTTGCATAAAAAGAATAATATGCAATATGACTGGAAAAAGCTCTGATGAGTTCTTTTTTATTTTGAAAAATTGAAATAAGAGGTATAGATTAGATCTTCTTATGGTAATAATTGGTAACAACTTCCAGTAGTTGACAAAGCTCTTTTACCCAAGAAGGTCCTGCATGACTCAGCAAATAAGAAAATAAAAGAACAAAATAGAGCCCCTTCTCCGAATACCTGCCTTTTTTCTTGCTAATTCCTTGGAAGTATGGGTCTTCAATATGTTTCAACTTTGACTTTTTTCCCCCTATGCTGCAGCCTATTTTCTATCAGGAAAAGAGATTTTCTTTTCTTTCACAAGGATATTTGATGAATTTCAGATCAGATCAGTGAAATGCCTTTACAGTAAATTGAACTTTTCTTGTTCTTACAAGATCTTTTTGTTTGGAAATTATTGTTATTTGTGTTACTATGAAGTTTGGTATACTCTTAAAAATGAGGAGTGCTAGCAAGTTGCAAACACACTCTTTTGAACACTTTCTCTCCTATTAGTTGAAATTTATTGAAAATCACAAAAAATTGTAGGTCCCACATCTTATTTAATGAATCTCATGATTTTGTGATTTTGAATAAATTTCAACCAATAGAAGAGAAAGTGTTCAAAAGATTGTGTCTGAGAGTGTGTTGCTAGCATTATATATATATATATATTGAGTGTTTTTAGTGTCACCAACTTAGTACTCATTTGGCTACACTCTAAAATCTATTGCTCTCACCGTGTACATGTTCCAATGTAAAACATGTGACTGGGATTAATTTAAACATATATCCCAATTACTTTCATGGTCCAAAATTAATTCTATCAAAATTAATTTTACCTAACTTAAAACAGAGTCCTTAATCTACTAAATATTGATGTTTAGACAAGAAAAGAAAGATGAGAAACAAGTTAAAACAAGTTCTAATGCTTTTTGAATTTCAGGTTTGCAGGAACAACAACAGTTACCTTCTATCATCCAAGAAAACTTCAAAGGCTGTGAAAGTGTAAATGAAGCTGAGTGGAGAATGGTAGAATGTAATAGCAATGGTGTGGAGGACAATGGCAGAAGTGCAACAGTAATGATAAAAATGGCTTAATTACATTCTCTTTAGTTTTTGGAAACTTGTGATATGGATGCATTTATTGGGAAGCAATACAGCCCAGGAAAATTGTGAAAGATTAGGATAATTTCGTATTTTTTATTCCCTGTTCAGATTAGGATAATGTTAGCTTTTTATTTCCTGATAATTTGGTATTTCTTTTTGTTTTTATAAGATAAGATTTTACTTAACAGAATCCTTATCAGCCTTAGTTTTGAATTTAGTTTGGATTTAGCTAGAATATATTTTTAGATAAGATCCTATCAATTAGGATTCAGTTAGGATTTCGTATTGATATCTGTAGCCTTTAAAAGGGCAGTTTATGACTGAAATGAAATCATCAGAAATTATTTCTTCAGAAAACTTTCCTTGTGGGATTAGGAGGGGCTCTGTCAAGGACAAGTCTGCTCCTTGCCTTCACTATAGATCGCAAGGTGTCTACCGTGTCTAGACCTGTGACTCGATCCCAAGCAAGGGCACATAACAACTTGGTCTTAGATTAGTCCTAATATTCATGTGTGACAAAGATAATAATTAGTAAATCATTCCCTCCTCTTTTGATTTCTGTTTTTACTATATAATATAGAACCCTTGTCTCTAATTTGAAAATTTAAACAAACCTGTTGCAAATAAGGCTTATTAGGTTTTAGAGAGCTCAGTGAGAGGAAATTTTAGAGAGAATATCTGAGTTTTATTGAATGAGAGAAAAGTTACAATGATTTGGTCAGTATTTATGCTGTGAAAACCCTGATCAACTTGTAACAAGAAGTAACTAACTGAAACTAGCTAGCTAAAGAGTACACTAGAAGGAACTTAAGCTAACTGGTGACAGTTGTCATGCACATAAGTAATACACTCACCACCCCCCCCCCCCCCCCCACCAAAAAAAAAAAAAAAGCTCATGGTGGGTGAGCAGTGGAAGAGGGCTGAAATATTTAAAGCTTGGACTGGAGATGCAGGAATCAAGTGGGAGACAAAGGCTTGGTGAGCGAGTCAGCCCACTGATCTTGAGCAGGAATGTGGAGAATGCGAAGTCGCTTGGCAAGCACCTTTTCCCGAACAAAAAAGAGATTAATTTCCGTGTGTTTTGTGCTAGCATGCAGCACTGTATTGTGGGCCAAAGAGACAACACTTTGGTTATCACAGAAAACCATAGGAGAAGAGTGGGAAACACCTAACTCTTTGAGGAGAGTCTGAATCCACAAGAAGTCTGTAGTAACTTGGGCAAGGCTGTGATATTCAGCCTCAGTGCTGTACCAAGCAACAACTTGCTGCTTATGGGATCACCATGAGATAAGATTCGAACCAAAATAGATGGCTGCCCCTGAAGTAGATTTGCGATCATCAGGGTCAAATGCCCATTCAGCATCACAAAAGGCCTGTAAGGATAAAGGCTGACTGAGAGGCAGGAGCAAACTGCAAGCCACAGTGTAAGGATCCTTTTACATACCGAAGGATACGTTTGACAGCAACCCAATGAGACTCTAGAGGGCTGGCCATAAATTGGCAAAACTTTGTTACCAGTGAAGCCCAGTTCTGGTCTTGTGATTGTAACATATTGTAGGGCACCAACCACTGATCTATACAGAGAAGGATCAGGCCGTAGATCAGAACCAGATTTGGATAACTTGCAGCCAGAGGTCATGAGAGAGGAAATAGGCTTGGCCTCAAGCGTGTTAGTTTTACTGAGGAGGTCCCAGATATACTTACTTTGAGTAAGTAAGAATGTAAGATATTGATGTTAGGCCGGCTTTTGACTTCAATACCCAAGAAATAATCAAGATCCCCCAATTATTTGAGACTAAACATCCAGCTTCTGCACACTATAATGAACAAGTTGCATAGAGCTACCATTAATTATAATGTCATCAACATACACCAGGAGATAGACCACTGTACTGTTAAGTTATGAACAGGGAAAGATCACATTTGCTGTCCTTAAGCCCAATTATTTGAATCACGACTTTCAAAGCCCGGAGGCTGCTGCATATAAATCACTTCATCAAGGAAGCCATTTAGAAAGGCATTATTAACATCCAGTTGTTGTAAGGGCCATTTATAAGTGAGCACTAGTGTCAAAACGAGTCTGATTGCAACAGGCTTAATGACCGGAGAAAACGTCTCATTGAAATCAAAACCGGGTAGCTGGTGAAAACCTTTGGCCACTAACCTGGCCTTGTATTTGTTCACAGTTCCATCCGGGTTTTCTTTGACCCAAAAGACCCATTTGCAACCAATGGGCTTGAAAGGAAGAGGGACAAGGAACCAAGTGTTATTTTTCGGTAAAGATACATATTCATCTTGCATGGCAGTGAACCATTTTTGGGTCATTTATGGCTTGCTTAACAGAACATGGTTCAGTGTGAGCAAGGAACAGGCTTGGATGAATGCGAGGCATAACAATTACAGACTTGGAGCAGGTTTGCACAGGATGAACATTAATAGACCTGTTAGAGAAGACTGATTTGGGAAGACTAGAGCAGAAGTAGAGAGGACTGATTTGTGGCGACAGGATCAGACGCAGTGTTAGGAGAGGAAGACAAGGAAATAGGTACAGTGACCTGTAGAGAATGTTGAGGTTGGGAGGAAAACTGAGGTAATAAAGGTATAACAGCAGGTGGGAGATTTGTGCAGGGAGATGGAGGCTGAGGAGGGGGAGGGGAAAACAGTTCTTTACACGGAAACCAAGTTTCGTTGAAGATCACTGATCACATCCTTTGAGATAAATAGCTTACCAGTGGGAGATAAACACTTGTAGCCCTTGTGTGAGGTAGAGTAGCCCAGAAAAATGCATTCATGAGAGCAAAAATCTAATTTATGTGAATTATAAAGACACACCAAAGTAAACATGCACATCTAAAGGCCTTGAGGAAGTGGTGATCAGGTTGCTGTTTGAACAAAGTTGTGTAGGGGATAGCAAAATTTAAGGTGGCTGTGGGTAGGCAATTAATGAGATAGACTGCAGTGAGAAGGGCATAGTCCCAAAATTTTAGAGGTAGGGAGGCATGACTTAAACAGAGTGAGACCCAACTCAACTATGTGCCTATGTTTCCGTTCAATCACACCATTTTGATGATGTGTGAGGGCATATTAACCAATGAGCAATGCCCAATTCAGCCAGGTACTTTGTAAAAGACGTGTATTCCACTCCCCAATCAGTTTGAAGGGACTTAAGGAGAGTCCCAAACTGTAATTCTACCATTGCTTTAAATTGTTTAAAGACTGGAAACACATCAGATTTGTTTTTCAGCAGGCATATCCAGGTAAAGCATGGGTATGCATCCACAAAGGTCATTTAACTATGAAGCAAGAACACCTCTCATGTTTGAAGTGTCACGGTGTCGGACACGTTTCCGACACCAACACCTACTCAACACTTATCCAACACATGTCAGACACTTCTCATGACGTGTTCAATTAAAAAATGATATTTTGTCGGCTTAGACACCTGAGCCGACACTTTCATATTGATGAATACATTAATATTATTAAAAAATATTTATTTTTAAAATTTTTAAAAGTCAGCTTAAAATATAATATAAAATATTAAAAGTAATGTCTTTCACCTTTTTTTGTAAGGCTTGTTATCATAGAAAAAACTTAGAAAGTTGGTTTAAGAAGGTGAATATACCTTTCTTAAAAAGATATAACTTCATTTTCTTATTTTGGTATTTTTTGTATAAAAACCAAGTTCCCCCATTGTAAAATAATGTCTCTTAATATTCTTTTATGAGGCTCATCTCATATATATGTGTGTGTGTGTGTGTGTGTATATATATATATACATATATGCGGTGACCCCGTGTCCTATATTTTACACATTGACCATGTTTGTGTCTTGTCTTGTGTCCATGTTTGTTCTTCATAGTCATATAATAAAGATAATTTTGGGTAAAGGGCATAGAAGAGGGCTCCCATAGATCACTATAAACTAATTCCAAGGGAGAATGATAAGTAGTAGAGGAAGAAGGAGCTTGAATACGATGGGCTTTGTCCATACAACAAGCTGAACAAAATGTATTATTTTCTTTATTAGAAAAAGGTACTTTCTCCGGTTCTTTATATAAGAAACAAATAGGTGTATTTTTTTGGTCCTAATTATAAGAAACATGAACCTACTTTTAAATGTATTAATTACTAATTCTCTTTTATACGCTTAATTTATTGTGAAATCTATTAATGAAGCACATATTCATTCTTCTTGCAAGTGAATGCATTCATTGGTCTATTAACAATACAAGTTACAGTAATTGGTGGAAAAAAAATATCCCTTGAATTATTTATACTGTCATTAAATATAACCACTACTTAAATCATTTAATTTTATCAGTATTCTCAAAATAAAATTTAAATTTACGATATTATTAATTAAAATTAACTAACTTTACTACTTTTATTGGTCTTGATGAATTAGTTATTTGTGTCTTATATAAAGGACCAGAGGGAGTCTATTACAATGTTCTAGTACAATTTTCATAGCATGACTATTCGGGTGGCCTAGTCTTAGGTGCCACAAATATTGAGAACTAGGGGAAACAAAAACGTTGTCACTAGTATTAATACAAGATGGAGAAAGAAAACATGATGACTTGCTAGAGTGAATAGGCTTCAACTAAAGACTTGGAAAACAATAGAGACTGTCGGGACCAACACGACCTTAAAGAAGTTCATGATTGGCCTGAGATTTGACAAAACATTTGTCAGCGTGAAATTCAAAAAAGAACGAATTGTCTTTGGCAAACTTGCTCACTATTATTAGATTTTTCGTTATAGAGTGAACATGAAGAAGATGATTAAGAACAAGAGTGAATTTAGGGTTCATAGGGGATTGGAAGTGAGAAGAACAAGAGGTGATATGCAAACCTTGACTATTGTCAATGTAAATTTGGTTTAGACCTTCGAAGGGAGTGAACTGTTGAATATTTTGAGTGTCAGGAGTTACATGGATTGAGGCACCAGAGTTTGGAAACCATGAACCATTAGAGGCCAATGCTACATTAGTGACCATGGCACTTGGTGTAGTGCTTTGAGGCACTTGAGGTCGAAAGTAGACAGATGCTGGTGGAAAGCCTGAGCCTAGGGTGGGACCGTTGTAGAGCCAAAGTTGTTGAAAAATTGAGTGAGATCCTGAAGTGGCTCCAGGAGGTCGTGGATTTCCATAGCTATAATTGGAGTTTGGAAAGTTCGGGAGATATTGAGGTTGTAGCTTTGATTGAATCATTGAAAACACATAGAGGCTACATGTCCAAACTTAAAGCACACTTGACGTTGAATATTGGATTGACCTCAGCAATTACGACTGCGGCCACTTTGGCCATTGCACATCAATGTGCTGCTCCCGAGTTAGGTTTACTTGTGCTTGAGAGGAATTTGTGACCTTTTGTTGCACAGAAGCATGAGTTAGGTTTATGGAATTGGATTCATTGAGCAACTTTTTCTAAAATTTTTGCAATCGCATCTCATGCGCTAAGGGTAGTGCCTCAACCTCTTCAATTGGAAGAGGTTCAAATTTACTTTCAATAATGGAAATCACAGACTATAATCTTGAGGAAGTCCTTCAAGAATCACATCGACATGTTCCTGGTGAGAAACTGGATCACCAACTGAGGTTGTAGAATCAACAAGCGCTTTGATTTGAAACAGGAACTCCGAAATGGAGTGATCATCGAGAATGGTGGCAAAGCGTCGTTCCCAATTGTTGCGCTTGTGCACGGGTTTGTTTCTAGAAGTAATCATGCAATTTATCCTAAAGTTCGTAAGAATAGATGCAACTGAGAACTCAAGAAAGTATCGAAGAGGATAAGGAGGATTGCAACCATGAAAGCAACATTTGATCTTGCCGTTCCAAAGCAATATATGCCGGATTCAAGATTCTCGCATCACCATTTAGATTGAGTGAGAAATCGCAGAGGAATATCGAGTGAAATTATGAATTGATGAAGCCAGTGAGCTTTAATGACAAGTTTGACTTGTTGGTGCTAGAGAAGAAAGTTCTTCTCATCGAGCTTTTCGAAAATCGAATGTGAGGTCATTGGAGCAGAGGAAGATGTCACCGAGAATGGTGGTGGCAAAGGAGGTGGGGGTGAAGAGGAATAGGCCATCAAGTATTGATTGCTCTTGATACCATATAAGGTTTTAGAGAGCTCAATGAGAGGAAATTTCAAAGAGAATTTCTGAGTTTTATTGAATGAGAGTTAAGTTACAATGATCTATTACAGAGTTAGTATTTATACAATGAAGAACTCTAACTAGTAATAAGTAACTAACTGAAACTGACTAGCTAGCTAAAGAGTACACGAGAAGGAACTAAAGCTAACTGGTGACAGCTGTCACTTGGACAGCTGGCACATAAGAGAGTAATACACTCACAAGGCTTGAGATTTGTTTAGTTTTGCTAGGCATAGTTCACAGAATAAAGAGGGTTTGTGTAATTGGCATAAAATTTGGAGGTATAAGAGTAAAAATCTAAATAATTATGGCACTGTTCCATGTCAAACAGAACCAATAGTATTTTATAAATTATTAAGCTTTGTATTGTTGATATACTTAATCCAAAACTGTAGTTTTATTGAGAATTTGTTTGGAGTGCTCCCCTATTTTAGATGCCAATTGTATGTAAAATTGATTAATGTTAAAAACTATAGGTCATCCAAATTCAATTCAAATATTGAGCTGGAGGCACATAGGCCTTTTCCCCTCTTTATTATATTTTAAAAGATTCCAAAATATTTTAATTCTAAATCCTGTATTACATTAGTAATTTGTAGTTACTGTATTTTAACATTTAGACAATTCACAATATTTTTCTTTTCCTGTGGCTGTATGTGAGTTGAAATATGCAGTTTCATGTTTTTAAATATGAATATGTACAATACATGTAAGAATTTTCAGAATATTTACAATGCCAATGTAGAAAGTGACATCACATAAATTACAACTGCAATGCATAACAAACTTGGAAGTTTGCAGTAACTGGTTTTTGAATCTGAATCCTTGAATTACATTTTAGCTTGCATATTGTGTAAAATGTATCTTTTGTTGTCTCATTTTCTATCCTTTAAATGATGTTCATATACAATTATTGTAATCCTAATAAGTTACATGTTCAAAAACGTGTACTCTCATATTCACTGGTTCTTTTGAAATGAATATTTGGGTTCATTGGAGTGAAATTCATTACTGTGAAATAACATTATATTATTGAAGAAAATTTATGATAGGGACTGGAATATATACTGAAATTAGGATAAAACTTGAGGGAATCTTCTTTATAAGGAAGAAATACTGCTCAGCAACACTGAAACTAAGCAAAGAAATGTGAAAAATGCAGCTAAAAGAAGGACAATGAGGGCTGATTGCCAGTCACTGCCCACCTGAATTATGTTATTCACCCCATCCCTTCTATTTCCCTCTCCCTTCTTATTCCTGATTCCTTTTTCACTCCAATTAATGCACCATTATCCTCTCCAATATCTTGATGCCATGCTTATGTTCTGTTACACTCCCTTCATGGTTGCCTTGTAACTCCTAGCCTCCTAGCCATAGTTATCAATATCACTCCATCACGCTCTAATGCTGATGAGTGTCATCAAGTTTTCCCTTCATGGCCATTGTGGTTGTCATTGCTCTGAATGCATGAAATTGTGGAAGTTGCAGACATGACTGATAGCAGGGGCAAAAAGCCCCCTTTTTACCCCTTTTGTTGTGTTGTCCTGGCCTTGGGTGTATCCCACACCCCCTTTTCATTCGATCAAAGGTTTTAAAACCCTTATTTCATTCACTAAGCTGCAAACATGTGTGACTGGCTCTGTTTGAACAAAACCCATATGACCCGCAGCTCTCTGGCATAGTCTGGCCTCTGCAGACGTTTTCTAGTGCCATGCTTGTTTTTCTGGCCTACCTCTGCTCTTTTCTTCTGCTTCTGTTTTGTTCTCTGTTCTCACTGCGTAACTGATCTCTTTTCTCTTTCCTTTCATTTTGTTCTCTGTCATCTGCTCTTATGTTTATTATCAATAATGAGGGTAATTTTTATATTTGAGCTTGTATATATGTAGAGTATATAAATTATTTAACCAATATCTAAACTTTTAGTTTTATCGTATTGTTATATGACTAGCTATACACTCAATAGTAGTGAATGTTGGGCTTTAAAGGGACAAGATAAGAAAGTGTGGGTAGTAGACGAGTATGTTAAGATGAATGTGTGGCTACGTAAGAAAGGTCAAAATACAAAATGATTGTATATGAGATGTTGATGTAGCACCTATTGAGGAAAAGATAATAGAAAATTGGTTAAGGTGATTTGGACACCTACAAAGGTCACTAGAGGTTTGGTGAAGGGATTACATCACATGGTTTTTAGCCTTGTCAAAAAGGGGTAGAGAGAGACCAAGAAGGACATTAAATTTAGAGGAAATTATTAAAAGGTATCTCATGATGAATAATATTCCTAAGAGTTTGGTTTTTAACGGAGTTCAATAGTGTTGTGTGATTCATGTAACCAACCTCATCTAGTAGGATAAGTCTTTGTCATTATTGTTGTTGTTATTGTAGCTAAACTTTTATAATAGCAGCCATCTGCTCTCCTTCATCCTGCTATAGCAGTTTCAGGGTCATTTGCTCCGTGTTACTATCATGGACCAATAACTATGCTTCGAGCAATACTCCTATCCATCTTCTCATAAGCAATATGTGTAAATTCCCTTGGTCCAACACTTCAGCCCACTTTCCTCACCCCCCCGCCCCCTCTTCCCCTTTTATACATGTGTCAAAGGTTCATCTGCTTGTTAATTTTATAATTTTTTTAAAAATTATAAAAAAATGGTATATGTACTGGGTGGGTCTTGTGATATACAGCACTCGTACCTATTATGAATTGTATTTTATAGAAATTTATATCTTTTACATTAGGCATTAGCTAAAGTTCACACATACCTGTGTAAAACTAAAGAAATGGGGGAAAATATGGAAATGGATGGATTTGATGTAAATTACATATGTTGATAACATGTGGTAGCTTTATATAAGTATTTGACTTGATATTGAATATGGAGAAATATTGATAACATGTGTGAAGTATCATTGTTTTGTTATGTAACGTTATATTTATTGGAATAGGAGAATCATTGTTTCCTCATGTAACTTTATATTTATTGGAATAGGAGAATCAGGTGAGAAGTGGGAAATGCGAACCTGCCTCAAATGACTTGGCAATGGATTGGGATCCAATGAAATTAGAATATCAACTTTCATATCCAGAAGGCCAATTTGTTCATGACAGCGCCATGAGTGACAAGGGCCGTCATGTGATGGGATCTGAATCTGATCAAGCTGGCAAGTAGCAATTGTGCTTGTTGCTTATGTCAGTTGGATCCCTCTAGTCTTCCTCCTCTTCTTTGGCTGCTTTATGTGTCCCCCCCCCAAAAAAAAGATGTACGACCTTCCAAGGTAGACTTGTTAAAATATTTTCAAGCTTTGATTTGATTGGTGATTTATCGTTTGTTGAAGACTGAAGTAAATAACTAGAAGCTGTGTAAATAAATGTGTTTGGGTTCACGTTGGCTTGGTTAGGAATGTGGTTTGATTTAGGAGTGTTCATAAACTCATCCAATCCAATAAAAACCGAAAAAACCAATCCGATAAACCGAAAACCAAACAAACCGAAAATTGCAAAAACTAAAATTTTTTATTGGATTGGATCGGATTTGATTTTGAAAATCGATCTAATCCAATCCAAACCGAAATTATACGTAAGTGCATATTCTTATTTATAAATTTATGATATCACTTATATTTATCATGCAACTTATACTTATTTGTGAAAAATATATTTAATTAAAGATGACTTTTTAATAAAAATACATAAATGTAACTATCAAGTTGTGTAAATTTATTTTTAGTAATCTATATTTGAAGAGTTATACTACTATTAACTATGTAATGACTTATAAATGAGACATTTGATATTTTTAATTATTTTTTATTATATTTATTATATATCTTACTATTTGTTTAATACTTTATCTAAAGAAAAATAAAAATGAAACTAAAACCGAAAACTGATCCAACCCAAATCGCTTTAGATTGGATTGGATTGAATTTAAATTTTAAACCAAACCGATTGGATGGTAAATTAAGAAAACCGAAGTGATTGGATTGAATGGTTTTTCTCTTCAAAATTGATCCAATCCAATCCGCAAACACCCTTAGTTTGACATGGTCAAACGTGGTTTGATGGACAACAGATATGTTTGGGCTGAAAAAATTGATTCATAGATGAAGCAACTTGAAGTTGTTTCTGCGTTGCTCTTGAATCAATTCAAGCTCTTTTGGTTGAATTCTTATCACATGTATCTCATTTGCCCTTCCCCCTTCAACAAGCTTTTCCCATATTATGGCTGGATCTTCTTCAGCCTGCGTCAGGTGAATTGCTCTAACTTGACCTGCTTTGCATTGCTTTTCCAAATTTTCTTGTCATTTTCATCCAAGCTTTTTTTCTTCGTTGAAAAAAATGATCTTTTCGGGGAGATTTGGTGGGAATTGACAATTGTTGTTTGGTTTTTCGGGTGTAAATTGCAGAGTTGACGAGAAGTATGCATGCATGTCTACCGCCAAAAGGACAAAATGGAAAGGGGAATTGAAAAAGAGTTGCGTTTTTAGAGATTGGCTCCTATTTGGAAATGCCAGCTACTCCAATTATTAGATTGCTGATGAAATCTTGTGTTTCTGAAGTTTGTGAAGGATACTATAATAGAGTTTGGCTTTGCATTTGATGCTGATCACACTCCTTAATTTTCCCACATTGCATCCACATTGTTGGTCATGAGGAGTATCTATTTAGCCCTATTTTGTCTTCGCCATTAGTCCTTGTTATTTGTTCATTTGAATTAGAGCCATTTACTGAATTGGAATTGGTTGGTCCATTTGTTTATATGATTTGAAACTGATATAAGTTGATAGAATTGCATCATGTGTTTGGTGTGGTCTATCTCTCTTATAGTGTGTTGTTTTTGTTTCAATGAAGACTTTACATGCATTCCACGGAAGCTATAAACTATTGCTTCTGCGTAAATGCATATATTGGACATGATTTCATTGCTGTACATGTGTATTGGACGAGTTTCCAAACATACACTTAGTCTATTATGTCTCTCTCTCTTAGGTTTATGAACATTTAGTTGCAGAGTTTGGTATCTAGGCTTGGAATTTCGTCTATGAAGTTTGACACTGGTCCAATGTTGGTCTTGGCAAAGTGAGAATTAGAATTTTGAATTGTACAATGTAGGATCTAATAATGGGAAAGGTACTGCTGGTGTTGGATCAAATTGCATGTATTCTCTTAAAGACACTTTTTTTAAAAATGATTTTAATGCCTTAGGAGCCAATCTTTTTCTTTCTGCCATAATTGTGGAAAGTATTCCTTTTAAGGGGATTGGAGATGGATACAGGGGTTAGGGTACTGCATTTTCTGTACTCTCTGCAAAGCCTACTTCTCATATAAATGTAGATCTAAGGTATTGCAAAGTTTGAGGACATGAATGAAGTGATTTATATTCTGTTTTGAACATTATACTTTCTTCCATTAAAGAGAATGAGCCGTCTTTGTTGGGATCAAAGAAAGTTAAGGATCAACCTTTGTCTAAATCAATAAAAGTAGAGGAATGTCCTTAAATCAAGGTCACATGAAGCAGAAGCTAAGCCTAAGGTTGATAACTCTGTTGGGGAATTACTGGGCTTAGCATATGTTTGTTCGGATGGTGATGAATGAATGATTAATAGTAGACAGAACACTTGTTTCGGTCCTTATGTTGGTAGTCCATTGATGCTGTGTTGCCTCATATGCAGGTTGTATAGGCCAAGGTCATATGAAATAAGCAAACCATAGTATATGGATTTATGGAGTTCTTTACACAAATAAGCCTATGCGAATTGTTGCGAGTGTGCTTTGGGCTATCAGCAAAAGCAACTGCAATGCCACCCTAACAATGGAACAAATGTGATTCCTGCTTTGTTGGAGCAATTGTACCTGGAATGGGAGCAAATGGTGACATGACTGCAATTTTAAGACAAGGGTATCTATGAGCCAATGGGTTAGAGTTATTGTTTCTATTTTTGTTAAAGGTTGATTTATTGTTTCTACTTTTGTTATTTTGGAGAAAGTGATTTGTTGTTGGACTTGGATCACATTTTTCTTGCTTTTGTATTCATGAATAGAAAAATGCTGTAGATCTTCATTTGTTGGCATTAATCATCACCAATACATTCAATTGATAGCTTATATTGCTAAATTTAATAAACTCCACCAGTTTTTCTTTTCTGCCTTTTGTGGTTGTCAGTGTACCATCCCATTCACTGTGCCGCTCTTCCATCATTGATTTTGACTAGTAAGAGTTTCTTCATTTACTTTTCTGCATTCTGTAAGGTAGAATCTTTCAACTGGTTCTGATCTGCAGGAAAAATGTATCACCAAATATAATATGTATCTTTGTTTTCGGTTTGAGATAAATATACCAGATAATGTCAAATACTCCAATTGGTTTTAACATCTGTCAGTGTGAAATGGATGAGTGACGGCGTATTCCAAAACTAACCAGCTTACTACGATGTTTGCTCATTTGTATCATCCCCCATTGTATAGGCTCACTGATAAAACAAAATTTCTAAACAAAGTTTACCCACTTGCCCAAAGGGTGGTCCATGACCGTTCTGTAGCACTCTTTGGTCTCAATTTTGTTATCACCCAAAGCAGATTTCAGAAAATTACAAATTATAAACTACATTAGGACCCTCTCTCTCTCTCTCTCTCTCTCTCTCTCTCTCTCTCTCTCTCTCTCTCTCTCTATATATATATATATATATATATATTTATAAAATTTAAGAATAAAGTGTTCTATAACTATTTTATTGGTGATTTAAAATATACATTTGATTTATAATGTAATTAATATAATTATTAAATATAAATAATTAAGATAATTGCCGTCATGTTTGCGTGTTTTCTTTTGGGTTTTTAATAAGATATTAAGTTTGATATATTATAAAAAATTGTTATTTTACATTGACTTATATATTAAATTAAATTTATTAATTTATTTTTTGTTTAATACATGCTTATTTGTATTTTTTGTGTTATTTTTAATTTAATAATTTTTTTTCTCAATATATGTTTAATAATTTAATATATTAAATTAAATTTATTAATTTATTTTTTGTTTAATACATGCTTATTTGTATTTTTTGTGTTATTTTTAATTTAATAATTTTTTTCTCAATATATGTTTAATAATTTTATAAATTATTTTTTGTGCATTGCATGGCGTCCTACTCTAGTACTATAAAGAACTTTGGTTGTTATATACGCATATATATAAGTGTTTGAAATATTATGATGTACATAAGTGTAAATATACATAAAAGTCAAAGAAAATATATTATTTATTTACAATTATTATTACTTTGTAACCATCAAATCTTCCTTAATTGGAAGACCAAATAATTATTGCATTTCATCAATAAGAGAGCAGACTAATGAAATAAATAATAAAGTTGAATAGTTATTTACATTGCAAGTATTCTTCTCAATTATTTGTACATCTCATCATCCATAAATTTTTGGGTTTGAAAAGCTACAAAATAATTTACATAATGTTATGTATAAATATAAAATATTTAACATCATCTAACTAATTATTAAAACCCGAAGAATACAAATTTTTGTTTTACATAATATTTGTTAATATAACAACTGTCACTTAATATTACATAGTTTTCTAATGTTGAGAAAAAAATAAGTTAGAATTATTTTAAAATGAGAAAATATTATAACTAATTTTATGGTAGCTTTGTGTTTTATTATAACTATTACATTTCTGAATCAATTAATATTACACAAATAAAATATTTTTTAAAGAAATCATATTATATAATTTATATATTTTTTGAGATAATTTTTTTTACAATTTTTAAAAGTTAAGCTTTATCTGCTATTGTCATGAAATTTCATCTAACAAAATATATTTTTAGATGATTAACCTATAATAAAGAAATTTAAAATTTAGTGAATTGACAATCTAATATGAAGATGTTACTATAAAATTTTATTTAACATTATTGTCAGTTGGACAGATTAGTGCTAGTGATTGCTCATCTTTTCATATATTCCATAGCTTTTCAAATTCAACCTCTTAGAAAATATAAGTCAATTTATTGACAAATTAAAACAAAATAAAGTAAGAAATAAATAAATATCATATCACTTACTTATTTTCCAAAGTACATGTCAAAATGCTTTTTTAAACTCTTCATATAATTGAAAAGTTTTCTTGTTAGTTTGCCTTAAATAAGAAAATATATAAAAGGCATGTGAAATTAATTTTTTTACTATTTGAGTGTGTACCAATATTAACAATTGACATGATAGAGGGATAAACACCAAAGAAAAAAATAGTGTACTTACTTTAATTAATTAACTCATCATTAAAAGCTAACAACTTATGTATTACATAAATCCTACATTAAGTGTTGACTATAAAAATCATTTGTTAAAATAAAGATTTTCATTTTAAACAATTAAGACAATAAGATATTACCTCATTTATTAAAGTGCAAGTTTTCATTTTAAAAAAAATTAAGAAAATAAGATATTGCCTCATTTTAAAATCATGATATGTGTGATAGTTGTCAACAAATAAATCTAATGCCTTTGCATCAACATTGTTCAATCATACGAATTAGGTAAAATTTTAGTGAGAGTTTACTTTGATTAAGTGACGTAAAAAGCATCTTTATACATTTTATTATTGGAACAATTTTGCTATTTATTGTTCCAAAAATAATCATTAAGAATCAACTAATAGAAATTTTAAATAAAAATCATGATATAAGTCTATTTATAACTTTGTTGTAATTATTTTAATATTAGCAATTGTGTAAATCAAAATATCCTAATTAATTATACAATAATTAATTTTATAAATAGATATGATACTCGTATTTTGATAGACATAACTACAAAAAATGCTAAACTTTTAATTGACATTTCAATTTCTAAAAATTCATCATCCTAGTTAGAGCTTGTTTACTAATTGTCATGAAAAAATTATTTTAAATTATTTAATTTTAAAATAATTTTAATATAATAAAATATATATATATATATATATATATATATATATATATATATATATTATAAGTTAAGATTGTGGTGTTTTAAATATTAAATTAAATATAAATAGATTAGTATTATTGTGAAGATAAATTTATTTTAAAAGAATGTTGCCCACTTTTATGCATAATCAAGTATGGAGAAAGTATATTTATTTATCAATTTGAAACATGTTACACATTGATAAATAAATATATCCATCTAATATTTAGAAGTTGTCACTTTCACATGTTATAATTTAAATTGTAGAATTATTTAAATCTCAAAACTTGAGTAAATACAATGTTGTAATCCAATAACGTCATAGGAGCCTTGTTAAATCTCTTTCCAAAACTCCATGAAAGTGTACGTAATGCAAATAAACATAACATTTTAGTTTATAAATATATTATTTGTCTTGTGAATTTGTTAGATAGGTGTTAACAAGGAAATTAAATTATTATAAGAATAACATGTGAAAATAACAACCTACAAGATAATTTACAGAATATTATTTGAAGTATTAAAATATAAATATTTCATCACTTGTACTGAGTGATATTTTCACTTGTTTTTATTTTTCTTTCCTGTCATTATAATTTGCTTGTCTTCTAGATAATTTTTGTTGTCTTTGCTCCATTCTCATTATCCTCCTCCTATTTCTATAATTTTGCTATTATCTTTCTCGTTGTTGTTCTTGTGATTGTCAACTATTTAAATCTTACATATTGTTATATTACCCGTTTAAGTAACAAAATTAATAAAATATAACTATTGGTTGTTTTAAATATTTCACAATATGATTAATTAATACAATATGATTAAAAATGTTTATTTAAATGAACTAATAAAAATCCAAAAAAGAGGAAAAAAGAAGAAGAATTTCCTTGTAATATTTCATAAAAAGACTCAATTACAGAATAATAAATCTACATCCCAATGGAAAAAAAAATTGATACACATACACATTAGAAAAAAAAAATCATTTATTATGCATATATGGTGTTATGTGGCAAAAAACTTAAAACTTAAAAAACAAAATAAGACAACCATTCTCAAGCTTCCTATAATATGATTTAAAATGTATACTTAAATGAACTACTAAAAACCAAAAAAAAAAGAAGAAGATTTTTCTTTTAATATTTCTACTATAAACCCAATTAGATCAAAAACCTATATTCTAGTAAAAAAAATGGTAAGGTTCATACAATATGATTAATAAACATATAAATATTAATTTTTTTTAATATTTCACAATATGATTAATTAAGACAATATAATTAAAAATGTATACTTAAATGAACTAATAAATACCAACATGTCGTTGGTCCGAGTGGTACTAAGCTCGGATCCTTTAAGCAAGGTCTTGGGTTCAAGTCTTGTGGATGGAAGAAAACATGGTTGGAAGGGAAGACCCCACAAAAAGTAGCCAACTAAGTTAGCTGATGGAGATTAGTCACTAGCAAAGCTAGTGGATACTTCACACTTATAATATAGTTATAAAAAAAATAAACTAATAAAAAAACCCAAAAAAAGAATAATTTTCTTTTAACATTTTATAGAAAAACACAATTATAGAACAATGAATCTACATAAAAACTTAAAAAAAGAAAAAAATTCCTTTTAATATTTTATAGATAAATCCAATTAAAGAACAATGAATCTATATCTTAGTAAAAAAAAATTGGTACTCGTGCATATTACAAAAAATATTATTAATTAATTATGCACACATGGTGCTATGTGCCAAAAAAAAAGACTTAAAGTTAAAAAAAAAAAAAAAAAAAAAGAGAATACATTTCTTTTAATATTTCTACAGTAAACTCAATTAGAAAAGCCTACTTTGGTAAAAATCAAATGATATCACACTGATACTCAAAAAGTTGTAAGTTGCTTAATCGTACACATAAGGAAAATTTATTCATTTGAAATTATAACCAAAAAACATGTTAACTTGGCTGATCCATCTAACACCCCGAATTATATAAATATATTAATAATAATATTATGTAACATTTCCCATGCTCGAAAATACTAAGTGATTTTTTTTTCATTACATTACAAATAGTAGATACATGAAAATTTAAAATACAAAATTACCAAATTTCCTAAAGCTAACCATATCTACTACGGAATACATTCTTCTTGTATGAAAATAAAGCAACAAAGAGTTGCCATTGAAAACGTGGGAAGATCTTGCCCAACTTCTGTTGCGTTATACTAATGTTGACTGCTGCCATTTAATAGGGTAGGGGAAACACACATAGAGGCAAAAAGAAAAGGAAAAACAATGTAGACAAACAAATAGGGAGGTAAGTATCTACCTAAAGCATCATGTGGTAACAAACATACAAAGTGCCTAAGCTAGTAGATAATCATAACAGAAATGCACAGATCAGGAAATTTAGATCATAACACAATTGACAACCAAATGCAATGAATGAATGCAAATATGTTGACTCATCTCCATGGAGAACTTTGTAACAATAGAGTAGCAAGATTAGGAGCTCATACTCCACCAACCCAAGCATGCCAATCAATATCAATATTCACCTAATCTAGAATGGGAATAGCATTAGGTGATTCACCAACCAAAGTTATAATGAGAATAGCCTTTGGTGGTAACAGATATGTGGTAGTACTCTCCACTAGTCATGGATAAATTGTAGTGATTCATCAAGAGCGTTAGTGCGCAAATCGCCTTAACCATGACTTAGAGTCACGACCCACTGGCCCTATATGGGATAACGTGCACTAGACGTCCTCAAGGTCTCCTTGGCCTCCACTACAAGATTCGCACTCCATCACAGGGTATAGCTACTCTAGGACCCTAGGTCTAACACATAATGATATAATTACAGTCGGTCTTATTAGAGTTGATATCATTCTAGAAATACATTATGGAAACTCCATTTTCCCTCAATAAAAAATTTCCAATTTTCCAATAATAGGCTATTTAACAAATCCTCTTAATTAGAGGTAACAATTCGATTGTTTTTACTCGATATCAACTCTGATATAAAAGACTAACCACTGTGCACATGACAATGAATTCATATTCATCTAGTGAAACCAATCACAACAATAATAGAGAAAACAATTAAATTAACTATCCTTTTCTTTTCACAGTTTTATTCTTTGTACTAAGTCTTATGATAACGCTTCATAATCACTAAATGGTTCTAATCTTATTCACTTTTAAGTTTATGAGAAATCTCACCTTCCACTCAATTTCACTTACCTTATTTTACTAAAACGATTAAAGTGATATCTATCCTTATTAATTGTTAGAATCATCATTATTAGTAGTAGTATTAACATTGTTATCATTTTGATCATTATTATAGTTATTCTTTCATTTAACTAAGTTCAAATATCATTAAAGATTGTTTATTATAAATTTCATCACTCTTGATACTCCTCATCTTAGTTCCTTTCTAAATCTTTATTTCCTTTACTCAAATATCTTTTTTTTTTTCCTTTTCTTTTCATACTAAATCTTAAATCATCTCTCTCAACAATTATTCTGTCTATTAATCTTATTAATATTATTAATACTATCATTGTTGTTGTTGTTGTTATTATTATTATTATTTTGCTGTTAAATTTCATTAAGTATTATCAAATTGGGTACACAACCCAACAGAGAAGTCCACTCTGTTAAATTTTTTTGGTTCCAGTTCGACATAACCGGGCCCAATACGTTTTAGAAGAAAAAGACGAAAATTTTAATCGCTACCCACACCCACTGGTACGTTATGCTTCAGACTCCAACGAGACCAGTCCAGTGTTGTCTTGCATGCTTCACAATGATTCATTCCACTATGTGATTTGTGCAGATTCCGGTGCAATTTCCACGAACACCAGCCATAACCATGTAGCCCCCTCATCTATAACCTTTATATCAATTAACCAAAGAAAATTCTTGGTTATTTCCTCTCCACTCAAGTTCCACGGATAACAATAATTGACAACAAAGTTTCATTATATTTTCCTTTCCCAATTGGTAATAATTCAAGTAGGTAACAACAACAGTAAATTTCATATTCAAACGGTAATCACCACGAGTCCATGACTCCAAGTACAAAATTTTCACTAAACAGATCACAAAATTTTATTCTTAATGCAATTATCTCAACAAATAAACAAATTAAAAACAGAGAAAGAACACCAATCAATTTGAGTGTGAAAGAGAGAGTTAATTTTCAAGCAAGAGAAACATTTAAAGCAAGCTAAGTCTCATTAAATTAAAAAAAAACTCACGCACCAAACACATTAATTATAGGTTACCACATGCAGCTCAAGACTTCCTCCCCACCTTAATTTCCACAAATTCGACTCCTGCTCCCTACGTTCAACACTCAACCCGTTGGAGACTGCTTCACCCTCAATGCTCCTTCACCATTGCAGCTTGTCGGATCTTGTTTCCCGTAGCCACCAACAGTTCCCCACAGCAAGCGCCCATGTGAAAGAAAATGAAGAAACATGCATGAAGACGGCTTGGAGAATCCTCGGATAGGTTGAGAGGAAAGGAAGATTGTCCGTGAAGGAAAATCATACAAGAAGAGATTATTTAATTTATTTTTTTACGTTGCTCTGCCGTTTTATACCCGTACCAACATAGTGGGGGTGGAGAAGAACCCCTCTATTAACCCGTCCTACGGCTGAAATTTCCCAAGCAATTTGAACCATATGATGTTACCTAACAACACTTACATGTGTTGAGCTAGTGGGTTTCCAGCTTGTCTCCACTGTGAGATTCCCAAGTATGTGTAACTATTGAAAGCATGTAGAAGAAAACGTGGAAGGAATTGGAGGTTCACGTGGCTACACGTAGATTGGTTTGCACGATGGAAAGAAAATGGAATTATAAGGTGGGTGTAGCTAATATACCACCCTCGGTTCCAGACATAAATTTTAATGGAAGAAAACAAGAATTTAGTAATGTATTAGGCCTTACAACACACTAGCCTAGTTGAGTATTAGTTCAAATTATTTTTTATTATTATATTTTCTTTTTATTTGTAGAATGCTACCTTTGCTAGAATCGGTTTCAAGCTGTACAATGTTTATACACTTTTTCATATATCCTAGTAGTGCAAACTAATTATTGTTATAGTATATTAATCACAATAGACATATCAACATCTTTATTTAAATTTCTTAGATGCAGACAATCTTTAACGTTAAATTTTAAATTTTTTTTGACATACTTCATTTTAACACTTATTTGAGCTTTAATAAATATACTTCAACTCAGCTAATTTAATTAATTTTTTCAAAAAAATTAATTTAATATTAACTGACTCACTTAATTGACTTAATCTAACATTTACCTTATTGTTTAATTTAACTCTCAACTAAATATTTTCATACGCATACAAGAATTCCTTTGTCTTTTATAATCAAACAATATTTTAAATATTTGAAACACACTTGTAACTCATCTAAATCCATGACATTTTCCCAAACTAATTAATAATTTTTTTAATTATTTTAGCTTAGTTAAAATAACTGCAGATATAATTATTAAAAATCACTGAAATAGTATTAGACAACATAAAATGCTAATTTATTTATTTTTATAGAAATAGAAAACAGGAAATGTTTGCACAAGTTTCAATTTATCTAAATTTAAATGAATAAATAACATCTTGTTTTTCCTAATGTATAATTAAGTATTTTAATAACTAAAAAGTGGAACTTAGACATGTGATCTAGGTGATTAAAAGAAATAAATGAATTGTTGGTATGTATTATGTGGTAAGTGGTGATAGTTGTGCATTGTATGTTTGAATTTCTGGTTTGATTTTATGAAACTTGAGAATATGTACTTAAGCCAATGTGGGTGCGTTGTGAGTATGATTTTGGGTTTTGAGAGAAAAATAGTTGAGTTAGACCAGTTTTGGGATAAAGGAAGTGGTTTGGTGATATTTGGGCCTTAGTTGGCCAAAAGTCCGTGTGAGAATACTAGGGAAGTCAAGTATAAAAGGAGAAGGGGAGGAAAGTTTTTTTCAATTTTCTTTCTCTCTCTACTTTCACTCTCTTCACATTCCTCTCTCAAAATCTCTCAAATTCTAAGGGTGTTAAGAGAATTTCCAAGCTCATTTCAGTATTGTGGTGAGGGGAAGATCAATTTGTGGAGGATTTTGACTCAAGACACAAGTTTCTCAAAGAACCAAAATTCAAATTCGGAGAATTCTAGAGGTAAGGGAAGCTTACTTTGGCTGAAATTTGATTGATTGGTTATTGCTAGATGTAATTTTTGTATTGATTTGGATTGAAAATGGATTTGGTTTGAGATTTGGTAGAGTTTGGTGTTAAAATGGGTTTTCCGTGTTTTTGGATGATTTGTGGAAGTTTGATGGTTTATGTGCCAAAAAATTCGATGATTTGTTAATTCTGGATAAGTTGTGAACTGGTTGAACTCTGTTTGAGCTAGATTATAGTAAGAATGAGAGAAAAGTTGAGATTTTGGGGTTTTGTTCGAAGGAAGTTGGGTTGGAGATCCGCTGAGCGACTTAGGGCCTCGCTAAGCGAGTATTCTTGGGATGGGATGAGTGAGTGAGGAAATGAGGAGACTCGCTGAGCGAGTAATCGTATGGATTCTGGAAATTTTCCAAAAAATGCTCTACTAAGATAGTAGAATTCTCGCTGATTGAAGGGTGAGAGCACGAAGTATTTGCTAAACGAGACCTGTCTTTGCTAAGTGAATGGGAGCCCTGGAAGTTTGTGGCTTTTTGTTGTAAGTGTCTCGCTGAGTGACACTTAGGTTCGTTAAGTGAGAATTTGGCCAGCAACTTAGCTGCTCCTTGGAGTTGGATTTGCCGAGCGACACTTATGTTTGTTGAGCGAGGGGCGAGAAGGAGAGTTGAATAAATCCTATGTTCCGCTCTATTGCTAGCTATGTTTTATCTGTATTTATATGGTAGAATTCCTATCATATAAGTGAAAGTGATTTTAGAACAAAACACCTCATTTCATTATTTTTCTTCCTTGTATGATTGATCGCTATTATCGAAGATGATGGTAACCCTTAACATCGTTGAGGATAAGTCAGAGGATACTTCTGTAGAAGAGTACCTATAGATCTAGTTTATAGTATTTTTCTCTTTCTATGAGAGATAGAGTAGACCGATAATACTCTATTTAGGACCTTTTTGATATATATATTAGGTTAGGTAGTATATACCTTTTGATGTACTTTTGGTCTTTCTTTTATTTTTTTATGACTGTTACGTATTACAAAATCATGATGTACACTTTTACGATGTATATATATACAGACTTTATCTTTTATCTCTATTACCATTTCTAAATTTTGTTTAAGTTTAGAATTTTATCAACTTAAACTTAATAACTAAATTATTACGAATCATATTTAATTTAAATAGGTGTCACAAATCCTAAATAAATAGCTTCAAATTGTTGCTCTAGATTTTTAGCTTATCATCATCTGCGATAAACACAATGCAAAACTCAAAACTTAAGTCAAATAATATTGTCAAAAAAATATAAAAAAACAAAGTACTATGAACAAATCTACCAGAAGAATTAGCATGCCAAAGGTTGTAACACAAACTTGATATAGAGATGATGAGCAAAAGGGAGAAGGAGAGAAATGTGAAGTGCAAAAGATTAAATTGCAAACTTAACACAGAAATGATAGAAAGAATGTAAAGTGCTTTAGATATCTAGTGAGACAGAAAAAGGCCAATAAATAGAAAATGAGAAAGTGTGTGACTACTGTTGAAGGAGTTGTACATTTTTTAATGTAAATATATTTATTTTCATATATATAATAATTTGTTAAATCAAATCCTTTTTTTATGAAATTTATTTTCACTTTTCATAAAAATCATATTTATGAAAAAGCTATAACAAACATACTGATTATGTATCAATCGTAATTACCATAATTAATATAATTATTTATTTTATTAATAAAAAGTAAAAATATTTCAACGACGTTTAGTAATTATATTTAATTAAAAAATAAATTATAATTATATATAATAAATATAGATAATTACCTTAATTATATATATTTAAAAAATACATTAATTATATTAATAAAAAAATACATTAATTATATTAATAAAAAAAATTTGACAACATTTAATAATTTTATTAATTACTTCAAATACAAAAGTAATTACCTTATATATATATATATATATATATATATATATATATATATATAATGATTATATTAATTACTTCAAATACATAGGAGAAATTTTAAGGATAAATGTAGACTAAGTTTCCTAAAATCGATAATGTTTAGTGTCACAATAAGAGAAGACTAAAGAAGAGGATTGTGAGCAGAAAATTCAATATGAAAAAGTTATCTTTTGTATGTATGTGTGCGCGCGCGCGCTCATACACACACACACACACACACACACACACACACACACATATATATATATATATATATATATATATATTATAGACTCCTAATAAACAAAAGCAAAAATAAAACAAATTAAAAGTATAAAAAGAAATAAAATAAAATAATTAATAAATATTTAGGCAATTGAAATAATATAAGGAATTAAATTCAATATGAAATAGCATAATATCATATGTTTTTACCACATATAATATTTATTCTAATTTTCTAATTTTTCATATCTTAATTGTTCATAAATTGCATGCTAAATGGGATGAGATTCTGTGTGAAATTGCTTCACACGTGGGGCCTTTATTTTTTATATTATTTAACAATTATCGGGACCAGTCTTTGTTCACTTATGATATTGAATAAATTTTAGTAAAATATAAACTTGGCCAAGCTAACAATTAAATTAATCATAAGCTATTATATTGATAATGACATATAAGGAAACACATGTAAATATGTATAAAAAATATTTATTCACTCAAAACATAAAAATTGTTTACTTATAATATTAAACAACTTTTTACAAAATATGAACTCAATTAATTCAAGTGTTAATTTATGTAATTATTTTGGTAATTATACACATCGAGTTTTATATGAACATTCATGGTATCTAATTTAATAGTCTAAACATCAACTGCTATTTCAAAAGGCACATTATTATATGATGATAAAATGAAATCATTAGTAGAATACGAATTAATTAACTTTCAAATTTATACCAAGTTTACAAACTTAATTTACTTTATAAAACATTTAAATTTAATAAATAGGTTAATAAAATTTAATACTCATAAAAAAAGATTTAATTGTTTAATTGCTTGAAATTTTTGTCTATTTTTTATTTTTATATATCTATTTTTATATTATAAATTTGACTAATTTTACGATGGATCACTAAATTATGTGATTTATAGTGGATAAGCTTTTAAATACTGTTGGCTATATCCTTATAATATTGAATGGTACGATCACCTTTTTGCCACCGGTAGTAGTTAATAAGATTTATTTTTTGGTGCTTGCTTCGGTGCCTTTCTAAATTAATGGGTTTTGGTGCCGTTTAAAATACTTTTCATTATTTTAAAAAACTTGAAAGGACATTATATATATATATATATATATATATATATATATATAATTAAACCTATATCTGCAAAAATTCTTAAATTTGATGAAACTTCTTCTTAAGAATGTAACAGACTTTATTACGTAACTGACTGCAAAAAATTTGAACGTGAAAACACTAACAAAGCATTGCAGCTTTCAACTCCCATCCATCGCATCGGAGACCAAGACCCAAGAGGCACCAATCTGAGTAATCTGAGTCCCTGAATTTTAGTTTCGCGTAAGGGGATTTTAAGTGCATCTGTGCAGAAGAAACACATGTCGGTCTCTAGAAATTAATTTGTCATAAACTAACGTCTCTACCAATAATCCAATACAGGGAAATAAAATCTCGTAGGTGTAAGCAAGAATTTGTTCACTCATATATATTATTTACATGAAAAATTAATCACACTAGTACAACGTGTTATTGCTAACATTCTTTTGATAGGGGCAGTAAAAAGAAAAAAGATGGAACTGTGTGGGTTTTGAACAAAATATTTAAATTTAAATAAAATATAAAAAATAAAAAAATATTGAGTTAAATATGTTTTTAGTCCTTCAAAATTGACTTGGTTTTAGTCCTCAAAAAAAAAAAATTCTTGAATAAAGTCCCTCAAATATTAAAAATACCTTAATTAGATCCATGTGCTAAATTCTACTAAACTTTTCTGTTAAATAATGGTTATTTTAGCTTTCAAATAAAGTATTTTAGTATCTGAAGTGCCCAGTGATAATCTTTAATAAAAAATTGTGTAATTACTTTTGCTTTAGGGTCAAAAAAATTTGTGATTTAGAGTTAAACATGTAATAATTTTATTCAAAAAATATGTTACTAATCTGTCCTGAATATAACAGTTGACATGGACGACCACATCAACAAATTAATGGTGCCTGTGATGCCAATGTGACAATCATTTAATAGAAAAATTAAACAGAATTTAGTACAGAAATTTAATTAGAGTATTTTTAATATTTAAAAAACTTTATTCAATTTGTTTTTTCTGAGAACTAATTTTAAAACAGGTCAATTTTTTAAAAATTAAAAACATATTTAGCCCAAAAATATTATACATATACATGGCAATATATTATTAGTTTATTAAATGAAGATACCGAAACCCTTCAAATTGTGACGGTGCCATAGAATTTGTTTTTTTTTTTTCTAACATTTAGAGGTCGTTTGCTCTCGCCCTAGGCCCCTTTTGCCGCCTTTCCATTCTCTCTCCCCTGCCCCCCCAACCTTTGCCATCACTAACTCCTCCTCAGCGACCGGATCCGCCTCGATTTTGTCCTTGTCCTTGATGCCCTCGAGCCTCACAACTACCGTGGGAAGCTCTGCTTCGCCGTCACAGCCCCGCCGCCACCACTTTGCCTACGCATCCGCGTTGTCATTTCCCCGACATTGCGGCTCCAAAGTTCTCACCGATTCACCGCAAGAGCTCCGCAAAGCGGAAAAGGGGTGACGGAGAGAAGATGTTGGGCGAGCTGCAGTATTACCCCTCAGGAAGCGTCGTCGATGGGCTGGGCGCCATGATTCTCGCACGGTGCCTGGTATTGAACGTTAGAGCGAGCTTGTGCATTTCGCGGTCGATGTTTGACACATCTGTGATGTCGTTGATAAAGGGTTTGGGGTTTACTTCAACAGGGTATGTTGCAGGTTTTGAGTTTGATTAGAGTGATGAGGTTTTTCATTTTGAGTTGTATATTTGATTTATGGTGTCATTTTGATGAGGACTAGTTCAGTATTTTAGGTTACTGTATGATGTTGTGGTTGATAATTTGATAAACTAACCACGACCACAAGGAGGTGAGAGGGGTCGAAATCGGGGAAAATGGTAGCATGGATGGGCGTGGTTAATGATAAGTACTACTGCCACACATGGAGAGAGAAAGTTCCAGAATCTGGAAGTGAATCCCGACGAGTTAATATATGGTTTGTTGGTCTTTGAAGTTAGTTAAAGATGGAGAAGGAAAGATCCAGAATCTGGAAGTGAATCTCGGCGAGTTAATCTATGGTTTGTTGGTCTCTGAGGTTAGTCAAAGATGGAAGGGACGGTTGGGAACTGGTGCATTTGATTAGCAACACCCGGAGAGGCATCGAGGGTTATTGTAGGAAGGGTCTTAAGGTCATTCTATTTTTTTTTTTTAAAAAAAAGGGGGTGACCTGGACAAAAAATTCAGACAAATCTACTATCATAAGTCACTAATCATGGTCTACCATAAACCATTTGCATTACTAGACCAGTGTAGCATTCATCTATAAATTTAGGGTTTACAGTTTTTGTATTAAATATCTCATTTTTTATTTTTTTTTGTTTTTCAAAACATTATTTCATGAATTTAGTTAATTTCATCTATTTTTATATTATAAATCTAATATTCAATTTTGAAATACAAACATTTTTATATTATAACCACATGACATTTCTTGTATTAAATTAGATTGTGGATTGATACGATACACAAGAAATTAACATTTGGCTCTTATTTTGATTGATCTGTAATATAAAATATTTGTAACATAAATATATCTTTCATTAATATGTAAATTTAAGGGTAGTCAGATATCAAGTTTATTTTGAATTATTTCTTTAAAAAAATTGATTTATGTTTGCATTATTATGTAGTTACTATTTTTTTTTTTACCATATATAACATTTATTCTGATTCTTTAATTTTTCGTGTCTTAATTTTTCATAAATTGTGTGTCATAATTATCTATAAATGGATTTGTATGCAAATGAATATGAGGTCGACACATAAACAAAAAAAAGAGGGAAACACTCGACTGTTGCCAAAGGGGATGAGGTTTTGTGTGGGATTGCTCTAGTGGTTGACATGTGGAACTTTTTTTTTTAGATTGTTTTCGTTTGTATATATTATAGATTATAGATGTGTAGGATCATGAATCATTATTAATTGGGATGGTACTAACCAGAGGTAACCAGCTTACTCCTCAATCACACACATGCTTTACTACCTAACTTATTAACCATAACGCGTGTCTATAGTCATTTTTGTTTCTATAATGGGTGTTTTGATTTTTCATTTCATTGTTGTCACATTGTGGATAAGGCAACTGCCACATTGTACAATTTACTAGGACACCAAGGGTCATGCTATTCCCACCCTTGTGTCTGATAGTTCACTCTATTTTTTTAAAAATAAGCAAAAATACCATTTTGTCCCACCATATTAAATTTCGTTCACCTCTTCAACCCCCCCCTCCCCCCCACCCACCAATTTTCACACACCCTTCTCACCCTCCATCTCCCTCCCTCCCTCCCTTACTCTTTCATTCTCTCTTCCTCCCTCTGTCCTTCACTCTCTCTCGTCGCTCATCGGAGTTGATGGAGTTCTAACCCCACCGAGTTCGTTCCATCCTACTTGTTCTCTCTACTTCAACTGGTGAGTTTTTTTTTTCCTTTAGTTTTAGATTCAACGGAATCGTGATTCAATTGTGTATCTTACTTGGATACACAAATATTTTTTTAATTTTTAATTATTTTAATTAAGTTTTTTATTTATTAAATATGTGTTAAATTATTATTTGTTATTATTAATTTATAATAAATGTTCAATTAATATAATTTGTTATTATTATTTTAATAGTTTTATTATTTATTATTTATTATTAATTTTTGCAATATTTGTTAAATTTTAATTATTAAATTTTTATTACCATTTCAGGTTCATCATGTCATGCATGAGGTTTCGTGAATAGTTTCATTGTTCTTGAGGAGGACTCCCTTAGCCGAATGATGCACTTAGCATATCTCGACACACAGAGGTACCTGAGGCCAATGTTACGAACTCGGACTAGATTGGTTGGTCTAACCGTCGAATCTATCTTACACAATGGATGGAACATTCTAACACACGCGTTGTCCAAGATGCAGGTAGAGAATTTGGGAGAGAAATTCCCAAATTTTAAATTTTGGCCCTGCATGGATTTGATCATTGTTCCTTTGGAAAGCTAAAAGATTAGTAACCACCACACCAAAGAAGATATTTGTTATAAACACAAAAAATCTAACTTATATATGATATTTTAGTTTAAAGTTTAAATATTTAATATATACCAAATCATGCAGTTCAACTAGTGACCGACTAGTTCAACCAGTAACCCATTAACCCAGTACCTTTACCGAGTTAATGATCGGTCCAGTTTTGATAATGTAACATCTCGAGCACTGACAAGGGTGGGGAGTGATCGTCTGTGCAAAAGAGATAAAACATGGACAAAGAGCGACTCCTGGTAGGCTTCCAACAGGAGGGGCACATGAATGAATCGAATACACACCGAAATGAGAGAGATCTAGAGGCTGTGTAGGTATGAGACTGTACAGTTGATGATAGCTTAAAAGAATTAATAAGAGCTACCTATACCAACAAGATGCGTTTACTTTTCGGTAGCCCATCACTTAAGAACTTCATAGTTAAGTGTGCTTGACTTAGAGCAATTTTGGGATGGGTGACCTCTTGAAAAGTTTCCCATGAAGCATGTGAGTTAGGACAAAGCACGCTGAAAAGTCTTGTGCTAGTTTGTAGGGACAGCCGTCGATCCTAAAAGCGACTAAGCGTTACAAAATGGTATCAGAACAAGCCTCTCTCCTAATACGGTGTGGTTCGAGGACGAACCAAGCAGAAGCTAGTGGGCATGTAACATCCCGGGCACTGATAAGGGTGGGGAGTGATCGCCGGTGCAAAAGAGATAAGGCACAGACAAAGAGCAGCTCCTGGCAAGCTTCCAGCAGGAGGGGCACATGAATGAATCAAATACACATCGAAATGAGAGGGATCTAGAGGCTGTGTAGGTATGAGACTGTACAGTTGAGGATAGCTTAAAGGAATTAATAAGTGTTACCTATACCAACAAGATGCATCTACTTTTCGATAGCCCATCACTTAAGAACTCCATAGTTAAGCGTGTTTGACTTGAAGCAATTCTAGGATGGGTGACCTCCTGGGAAGTTTCCCAAGAAGCGTGTGAGTGAGGACAAAGCATGTTGAAAAGTTTTGTGCTGGTTTGTGGGGATAGTTGTTGATCCTAAAAGCGGCCAGACGTTACAAAGTGGTATCAAAGCAGAGTCTCTCTCCTAGTACGATATGGTTCGAGGACGAACCAAGCAGAAGCTAGTAGGCATGTAACATCCTGGGCGCTGACAAAGGTAAGGAGTGATTGTCAGTGCAAAAGAGATAAGGCACAGACAAAGAGCGACTCCTGGCAGGCTTTCAACGGGAGGGGCACATGAATGAATCGAATACACACTGGAATGAGAAGGATCCAAAGGCTGTGCAGGTATGGGACTGTACAGTTGACGATAGCTTAAAGGAATTAATAAGTGCTTTTTATACCAACAAGATACGTCTACTTTTCGATAGCCCATCACTTAAGAACTCCATAGTTAAGCGTGCTTGACTTGGAGCAATTCTGAGATGGGTGATCTCCTGGGAAGTTTCCCAAGAAGCATGTGAGTGACGACAAAGCACGCTGAAAAGTCTTGTGCTAGTTTGTGGGGACAGCCATCAATACTGAAAGCAGCCAGGCATTACAGTTATCACACTACCTGAGACTAAGGACGAGGTACTTAAGGTCGAGGCAAAGATATCTTAGGTTGATGCAGCAACTTTAGTGGAGCATATTATTGAGCCCCATTCGGAGGAGATCCTACAGACTTGTCTCTATTAAGATCCTATATGGATTATGTTACTACATATATATGGATTGAAGAGCCCTGGAAGGAGCTTAAGCTAGTAACCAATAGAGGTAAGGTCTTAACCTTGCCTATAATGTAACACTCATTCATATTAAATACAATTTGTATTAATTTAGTTATTAAGTTTAAATAAATGAAAATGGGTACAAAATTTTTCTACTTTCATAATAGAAAATTTCCAAACTTAATAGAATTTAGAAATGATACTAAGAGATGAAAGATAAGACTATATATATATATATATATATATATATCGTTCAATTGTACATCATGTTTTGATAATATATGACAGTTATAAAATACAGAAAACCAAAAATATATCAAAAGATAGACCCTATCTAACCCAATATGTACATCAAAAAGATCCTATATAAAGTAGTGTCAATCTACCATATCCTTCATACAAAAAGAAAAATACTATAGGTCATCAAATCCTCGCTCGTTGAAATGTCCTCTGATTCGTACCCAGCATCACGGGGCATTAACGTCATTTTCAATAATTACGATCAATCATACATAGAAGAAAATAATGGAGTGAGGTGTTTTATTCTAAAATTACTTTTACATGTAAGGTTGGAAGTCTACCACAAAATGAAAATAAAACAAAGTTGACAATACAAGAGAACCTAGGGTTTATTTTGAGTTGTATCAAACTACCCTTGATTAAGTATGGATCCATACTCCCCATTAGTGGGTAATATTTCTCAATAGAACCTAAAAAGTGACTGAGAGTACATATACCTTATCAACATCATCACATGGTACAGTCATCATCATCATTGAGGAAAATAACAATCAGAATATCCATTTATAAAGGTATACTCTCAAACCAATCCTAGAATACTGAGCTGTTGCTGGGGTTATCGAGCATGATCAAGCAAATATCCTGGCTCGAAGGCGCTTCCTTGGCCATTAGGACCTTTGCCACATGATGCCTACCCCCAAGACCTCCGCAAGTGGGTCTTTACCTTTTATTCATCAGCTTACCAAACTGTAGCTTCCCTAGCAGGGTGCCATGTCACTTGCTTTACATTACTCACTAATCTATCAACTTCCCACTTCTCAAACAGAGGTTTCCTTAGTCTAATTTAATTTGAGCACTGGTACAATTAATATTTTTGTCTTGTATTATAGAAATTACATGATAATAATTTAACAATCATCAAAATTTTAACAGTATAACTACCTACAAAAATTTTAGCAAAATAATGATTTGGTAATCACAATTTAATTACCAAAATTTTAGTAGAATAACAATTTAATAACTAAAATTTTAGTAGAATAACAATCAAAATAACAATTTAATAATCATAATTTAATTTATGAATAAAAATTAAATTTAATTAGAGTAACTACTTAGTAAATGGATTTTAATTTTCTAAAATTGAGCAAAGTAATAGCTTAGCAAGTGTATTTTAGTAATTTAAATTTGAGCAAAGTAACAACTTAACAATTATAATTTAATAATTTAAAATTGAGTAGAGTAACAACTTAATAACAATTAAAGTTTAGTATCAAACATAATAATGTAACGGTAATAGTAATTAAAATTATGCCTAAACGGGTTTAGGAGAAAACCATTACTGCCAACATGTAAAGTGACAATAATTCAAAACCAACCCCACTCCCCCCATTACCTCTAAGGTGGTTGATGAAAAGGATGGAATTGTTGATGCAAAGCTCCTAGGAAGAAAACTTTAATACTTATTGGAAAACTAGTAAAATTTTAGCATAAAAACAAAATAAAAGAAAATTTTTTTCACAAAATTTTTCTAGTGAGAGAAGCTCTTTAATATTTTGGCTAGTTGAAAAGAGGAAGAGGTGAGTGAAAATATGAAAATCTTGGGGCATATTTATAGAAGGAGGGGGGTTAGGTGTCCACAAAGTTACATAATCTATTATGAATGCATTATGTCATAAATCTAATTTTTATTTATTTTTAATCCAATTTAGGGATAGATACACCATTTAGGGTGGTGAATCACCCCTCTTAGGCTTGGGGACATGCTATATGAGTTGTTCTCAAGCTTCTCAGTGTAAATTTTATGTATAGGTAAATTAATTGGTAGCGATAAAATCACCAAAACTTAAAAAATTAACTTTAAATATCAAAATAATGCATTTTAATGCAAAAGTAGACAAATACATTATTTTTCATCAAAAATAAATTTCTAATAATAAATTTTTAATTTTTTTAATTTATTTCAAATTATATGTATTTATTTTGTATTTTTAAGCTAGAAAATTCATAAAAATATATTTTAATTCAATAAATATGAAAATTTTTAGAAAAATTCTAAAATTAAATATTTTACCTATAAATAAACTAAAATTACCATTTTTACCCTTTCTAGATGTCAAACAAATACTTGCTAAGCTTAATAGACACCTACGGGTATTTTGGTCATTTTACACAACAACTCTAGAAAATTTCTAAAAAAAATTTAAATTATATTTTAATATATATGACGTGATTCCAAGCTCAAATTGACATTTTAATGTCAATTGAATCTTTTTTCATGTCAGCCTATAATTTTAAGAAATAGGAACAAAATCGTCCTTTTTTAATTTTTCCGGGGGCTTCGATTCGAAAAAATTATTTAAAATCACGATTAAATAAGTCTTGAAATTCTGAGCGTAATGGTGGGAATCAAAATTTTGAAATTTCTTCCTGATTTTTCAGAATTACATTGTCAAATATTAAAAAAATAGTTAAAAAATTGAAATAGGATTGTTATATTTTTTTCACTATTTTTCTTTAAAAATAAAATTTTTATAATGAAAGATACTTTTTCAAAATATTTTGAAGTCAAAAAGTCTCTAGTTGGTTCCCGCAGACTATCAGGGGTATGTTTGTCATTTTACAAAAATTATCTCAATAAATTTCTGAAAATTTCTAAAATTATTATTAATTATTTTAACTACATTGATGTCTTAAAAAAAAAATTTAAACACTTCTAACTGTTTTTGTTTATTAATTCTTGTGAAACACCGAGATAACACAAGAAGGGGGGTTGAATTGTGTTATAGCAAAATTTCGCAAAACCTTTGTTAAAGACGTATCTTTTGAAAGATATGATCAAGGAGTTTTTCAAAAACTTTTTATAAGACAGGCGAAAACTGAACTACTGACTGGAAAGCACATAAGATTTATACTGGTTTGTCTCACTCTAGAGACTACGCCAGTTCTTGGAAATAACCAAGCTCCACTAACTTTTTAAGTTACAAGTAATATTTCCACAAGTCTCTTTAGGCTCAACCCAAGTAGTCTTTTACTTGCCTTTTCAAGCAATAACCCAAGTATTCTTTAAATCAAAGCCTTTTCAGGCTTCTACCAATTTCTTTGAAAAAGATTTACTCGTGAGTTTCCTTACTGGGCTTAACGTCTTATCAGACGAATATACAAGTAGGTACACAAAAGGATTTTTACAATCAAAGTATACAAGAGAAGAGCTTTTTCGTTTCTTAAAGATGTTATGATTTAACAACAACAACAACACGAAAGAGGTCTCTTCTTCTATTTATAGACTTCTCCAAAAGTATTCGTTGAGTGTTTTGCAGGAGACGGCCTTTGTCTGATGAAGAGAGTCGTTGGAGCATTAAATGCAGCATTTAATGCCTTTCACCAACTTGTCATATGATAAGATAAAGTAGTCTACTTATCTTTTCTATTCTTGTACGAAATGTTGTAGCAATTGTCACGTTCGCTTTCCCGTTCTGACATCCGTACACACATTCCTTCTTTTTCGCTTTAAAAAAGCTGACTCTGCTCGAGAGGAGGTATGTAGGTTTTATACGTTTTGAGGTAGCTTACACTCTAATTGATGTGCAGATCATTTTAGAACGTTTGTCATCGTTTGAAAGATTTGTTAGTTACGAAATTTATCTAATCAAAAGATAACGACAATATTTATTTAAAAATATCAAACGATTACTTACGAATAAATGATCAGGCGATCTCGTAAAAGCATATATTTTTTAACTGTTTGTTATTATATTTAAGGGTTATAAATTCTTCCTTTGTCTTAATAATTCTGTTACCTAGCATTTTAGGGACAAAACAATCATTTTACAAATTTCTAAACTCTATTCCCCAAAAATTATTAAAAAAAATTTAAACTCAATATGTACATAATTGTAGGGATAAAATTTTTGAGATTCTCAACTAGTTTTTTAAAAATAAATACAGAATAATTTAATATACAAAAATAGGGGTGTTACATATGCAGCTAAAGATGATGAGGTATGTGGAGCAATTAGGCTCACCTTTCTTGTAGATGCACAGTATGTTAGTACAAAAAAGGGCATGGTGTGTGCCATTGTTGAGTAGTGGCATGAGGACACTAGCTCCTTCCACCTGCTAATAGGGGAGATGACCATCACCCTAGATGATGTGTCATCTTTTTTACACTTGCATATTACAAGTGCCCTGTGTTACCACGAGCATCTATCTCGTTATGATGCCAAAAGGGTTGTTGATGAGTGAGCTCGAAGCTACTTACCACAAGGCATTTTTTTCGACTACTAAAGGAGCTCGCGTGACTCTTCAATGGCTGAGGGAGGGATGTGAGTTAAATGTCACAGCTAGCCAATTCTTATTTGTAGTAAGGGCATATTTGCTATACCTAATAGGTTGCACGATCTTCGCCGATAAGAGCTCGACGCATGTGCTTGTCTACTACCTATAGCTTTACCATGAGATTGAAACCTGCAGGTAGTATGCATAGGGAGCCTTTGCATTGGCCTACATTTATGATCAGCTTAGCATTGTCAGCCTACATGCTAAGGCATAGTTTGGAGGCTATATGACTCCACTAATGTTAAGAAATTTATTTTTTGTATTTTTGGTAGATATTTGTTTGTGTATTTTTTTTATTAAAGTTATTTTAATAATGTTTTCTTAAGCGTGAATATATGAGCACTTTCCAACCATTACCCCTCATGAATTGCTCGTTTGTTATTCTAAGGAGTTACTCATGCCTATAAATGGAAAGCTATGAGGGGTTTAGGCTATGCATTAGTGATGAGGGTAGCATTAGATGCCTTCTAGTTGGACGATATCATATGGATGCTATATGCAGTGCACAAACAATAGTTGTCCTTAGAGAAGATTTTTTATTTCTACGGCTTCCTCAAATGTGGTCCTTGATTGTGTGCCTATCTACCTAAAAGGGTGTTAAGGCAATTTGGCCATTTGCAGGGGATCTCTTGCTTGTTGTCTATTCATTATCACATGCTGGAGTCATCTGATGACCACTAAGCTTATTGGGTAGTCCATATGGTGGACAAAGATGGCAAAGGAGTGCTTGTGTCACATGGTGCTCTATGGACCTGCATGGATGGTTACTTAGAGTGGTTCCACCATGTTCTTATCCATACTTGATTCTGCTGGCAAAGGGTGATCCTCTACAAGTACCTATGTCAGAACTTAGGAATGGCTAGCATGGAGGTAGTTAGATGGAGTCTTCATCCAATGGCTCTTGAAATAAACAAGTCAACACATAAGAAGGGTGGTTGAATTATGTATTGGTGTCTTTGAAAACTTTTTCTAAAACTTTTTTCCAAATACAAATATAAGTTCATATAGAAGCTTTTGAAAACAAGTTCAATAAAACGTCTAGACACTATAGAACAGATAAGGGTGTAAAAGCAAGAACACAACATGTTTATACTGGTTCACTCTATAACAAGAGCTACGCCAATCCCTTCAACACAATGAGTATATACTAACTTTACCAAGTTATAAACCAAGTATTCTCACTGCCTCTCCATTCTTACAAAGACTCAGTAATTTACACCATAGATTACTAACAACTTAAGTATATTCTTTTTCATTAAGCCTCTCCAGGCTCTCAACAGATCAAATGATCTTATGGTATACACAAAAGCTACTCATTTAGTGAGGATATAAAAGTTTAATATGGGGAAATGACTTCTATACAAAGCTTATGAAAGTTGTAAGGATCATCCAATGGAACAATAATACGTCTCTAGTATCATACACTTACTCTCTTACTTGATGGTCTTCTTTATATATAGACCTTGAAAAGATGACTGTTTGAAAGGAGGGGGCAACATTCTAAGGAGTAGCACCAAGAGTGTGCTTGTATAGTTCTTCTTTTAGCAGACAAAGTTTGTCTTTTAGTGCAGGAGAAGAAAGCTAGCAAATAGTACATTACTACACAACGGCTAAAGCATCTTTTTCTTTGCGTGAAATTCCTCTTATAATCCTTTTGTGAAGACGTGTCTATTTTGTTTTTAAACTATAAGGAAAGCAACACAACGGATATTTTGGGTGACACGTATATGTTATAAGTGAATAAGTAATACTAGGAACGTTCTCGTTTTGTCTTATCAAACTTAGTCAATTTTTGAAAATGTAATTTACTAAGGTTCTTTTTCAGCACATATGATAAGAAGAACAATTTATGTTGGGCGCTTTGATATAAAGATCCTTGGACACTTTTTAGAAAATGCATTGGACGCTTAAGATAAACATTGGATGCTTTGTTCAAAAGCTTAGTTTTCGTGAAAGCTATTTAGACTCTTCTTTAAATACAAGTTCATTTGTTTTAAACCGCATGATTATTTAATATAAAATTTGCTTTATGTTTAATCATAAACTTTAATAACCTTTGTTATCATCAAAACACTAGTGGTTGGACGCTTCATACATTTTTAGTTCCAAACACTCTCATACATGCGAGGTAATTATCCCTATTTTTCTCCTCTTTTTATTTAATGACAATAAAACCGTTATAATAATTGTTTGCATTCTTTTTTTGTAGGCCATGTTTGAAAGGATTGTTTGAAAGATAGTGTAGGGACCTAGCTAGTTGGGATTAGAGTTAACTAATATTCATTTGCTTATGTGGAAATAAAATCTCTTTTAATTAATTTTGGTAAAAACCCCAAGTAAATTTTTCACTTTTTAAGTAAACCTATAAGCACATTTTATAAAATATGAAACCTGTAACAGATAATCATCACACAATACCTTCGTATAAGAAAAAGAAAATGGCCACTTGAAGTGGCTGCATCTATATGTACCTGATAGATAATTCATATATGTAATTACAATTAAAATATAAATCAATCTGAATAGTTAGGCAAGTAACTTATTAAAGTTGAAGCATAAAATATAACATTTAAGGACATGCCCCTGTCCGTCAATACCTGATAGCAATTGTATATGGGGTATCGGGTTTAGAAAAAACATAAATCATAAGTATCAAAATGAAAGGTTTCATGCATATATCAAGGAAATAAATAAGTATAGACTTACAACCTAATTAAAAAGCGTCATAAGTAAGGTACAACCCTTCAAATGAAATTAATAAACATTTAATCCTAAACTACACATAAACACTCACAAGACCCATGGACACCGCAGGCTCTCCCCAAGACTAGCCTTATTGGCTAAAAGTGTAGCCACCTTGCCTAAAATGGTATGATTGACTAGGGTCACTAACATCTAGGGGGTCACTAGGGGAATCCTCACTATCCCCACTACCATCCCTATCCTCACCTACTTGGGCAGCAAACTCTACGGTGTCCTACAGGGCTCTTAAGGACCTAGTAGTCCAAGAGAAGGTCGCCATGCGTAGTGGAGTTGCCTTCCTAATAGTCATACGAGACCTGCCACTCGTTGACCTAATGATCGGAGGGCCCTGCTACCTATCTTGACCATGGCTTTTCCACTGTTTCTCAGTTGAGATCGGAGGACCACCACTACTCTTCTTCACTCGCGAGGCACTGTCTCCCTTGAGGCAGAAGTTGTCAAGGCAATGGAGGAGGAAGGAGTAGGAGCCCTGATGTCCGTTTGTCCATAAGCATGGACAAGTGCAGGTCTTGCACCAGTGGCATGGCCTGACTAGGGTCTGTGCTATGTAGATACCCGTACCAAAACTTAACTCACCCGAAGAATATGCTACAGTAGTTTTGCCCATTTGGCTACTCACCATACTCTGTCCACTCGCCATCCTTGAGTGTGATCCACATATAACTCCTTTTGTCCATCGCCACAGTTAATAAATAAAACAAACACAAGGGGGTGAGATAATAAATGGAAACAAACACATCATAAATGATACAAGCTCAGGGGAATGCCACCCATGGCAAGGACCCACACATATGCACATAGACATAATAACCCTAAAAGGATATGCCACTCACTAGCAATAACCCATTCACAGATACAAGGATCATATTGCTAGAAAGGGTATGCCACCTCATTGGCATTAACCTACTCAGAACATCCATCAATCAAGATAACCTGGGCAGTACTATCATCATGACATCCATCATAAGCTAAGCATAGATCACATGTTAGTACAACTCATTAACGCATAACTAATCCTCCATCATAAACAATAAGCATATAAGTCATAGTGTGTAACATGTGTAAACAACATGACACACACACACACACACACAAAATATATATATATAATGCTTATATAAAATATACAACATCACTAGCACAACACAATACAACAAGCCTCGTACATAATTCAATATGTATACAATGCATGTTCTCTAATCAGTTATTCACTACTTTTTCATTAGTGCTCATGATGCATGTGGGAACCCGTAACCATCATAATCTGGTGCACACTTTGTACGAAGCATTTTCACCCTATGGGTGTTTCATAACTTGTCTTAACTCATTATGAGACCACATCATCACAACTCGTCTCAACTCATTACGAAACCATATCATATAAGTATAACGATCTAGAAGTTATTCTACACCATATATTACGGTTCAAATATACATAATATAATATACAAATTTCCTACACCCAAAAAATTGTCCTACTCAGAGGACTTCAAAATACACAGTGATCATAACCTATGGGTCCATTACAAAACACGTGTCCTTCAAGTAAGTGTCCTAGTTTTGACACTTCATTAAAACCCAGCATCAGTCATCATTTTGATCAAGGTTGAAAGCCTCATATGGGTAGGTACGCCAAATAGTTTACACTTTTGTCTGTCATTATTGCACAAGAAATTGTAACACTGCATTCGATGATCATCTCCAATATTCATCTCATCTAACAAATCCTACACGTCTTCCTCCAAATACACATGTGTTGTGCTTCTCTTGAAGACATTAACTTACTCATGTATAATCTCATTATGTTTCTTAATTGCTAATACTTGTCACTTAGCAATAGCGACTTGTCTTTCTGCTACCTAAGATAACTTCTTGGTTAAAGCATTCCCACTTATAATCACCTCCGCCACTCTATCAAGACCTGTTGTGAGCTTGTCTATTTGAGCATCAATTACATCCACCATAGGTGCTTTTCGCTTAATGCCCCTAGATGTAGAAGCCCCAGTAGAGGGGTTTGAATGTGCATCATTCAAACTAAATGTGTTAGTATTTGGTGTGGAAACATTCCCATTTTCATTATTTCCAACATCTGGATCAGTCGCCATCGTATCATCATATGCATCATTGAGATCAATGGTCTCATTGTCTTTTTCTATAGATCGATGAATTTGTCTACGAGTTAATCAGAAGTTCCCTGTTGCACGGACCGAACCATATAGCTCTTTTAGCAAATCATAATGGCGAACTTGAGAAGTTCTCCATTTTGTAGCTAAAGGTTTACCCTACATATGACAACATTTGTAATTAATCTCAACATTTAGTTAAGCAAAAAGATTTAAAAGTAATATTTTGTAACTATCATTACCTTTATAAGATCTTTCCAAACCTCATTTTCAGCCTCAAACCTCCTTGCCATGGAACTCTAAGCGAATCCACTAAGGCCATTGAATAAGTCATGTACTTCACAACATTTGTCCTTCATTGTCTTTTGCCTATTTTTGACATGACGTTTTGTCATATCTGGCAGTCTTGAATCTCGTAAGGCATTGACAATATTTGTATAATCTTGCAAGGTCCAACTATTGTCAACCCTATTTCCTTTTCGAACTTCTTCAACATTGCATTCAATGGAAGTTTGTCCATATCATTGGTCCATCTAACCATTTCTCTTGGAGGTTGACTATTGTCATGTACTTGTCATTTTCCCTTATTCATTTTTTTGATAGTTGTCCTATAAATAAATTGTAAATATTCCATCCAACAATAGTGACAACGATAAACACCAAAATAATATAAAATTAACCACTTCATGACAATAATAACAACAACATCACTATTGAAATTAAACGAAGTTCATACATTAAAAAAAACATAAATTGTAATAAAGTAAAATAGGATTCCAAGTTCAAATAATTGACACAAGCTAATATTAAAAAAAGAAGAGTAATTAATGGTGATAATAATTCCACATTGCATTTGCAATGCTATCCCTTAAATCTACCCTAGCTCTATAATCGTTATCATGTTGTTATGTTTGCAATCTATCGACTTAGTGATCAAGCAATTTATGATCAACTTTAGCTAGTAATGATTTGTCATTATCCACTTCAATTAGAAAATTATGGAGTATACAACATGCAACTACAATATTTCTCATTGTTTTAAATTTATAATGAGGCTCAGTGCCACTAGCAATGATGAGAAATCTTTTCTTTAAAACACCAAATGTCCTCTCAATTACATTTCGAAGGGATGGATGTCTATGGTTGAATAACTTTCTCAGATTTTGTGGACCGTGAACTGAATAATCCTTTAAGTGGTAACGAAGAGTACGATATGGTGTAAGAATTTGACGTTTAAGTATAAAACCCACATGTCCAAGATAAAATTTTTCTACATACACCAACATTTTTATTACTAACCTTACAATATATTTAGAAATCATTTGAACTTAAGAAAGAAATGTATACTAACCTTCAGGTATTACTAGAGGTCTTCCTTAGTTAATGCATCTTTTAAATTCTAGAGTCAGATGCCGTTCCTTCCCAACCAGCTAAGACATATGTGAATTTCATGTCAAAATCACAAGCAGCAAATATATTATGTGTTGGATAATCCTCTCTACCACGATACCAAGGGGCTTCTGCCCTTGACACCTTCACTTGAACATGGGTACCATCTATAGCTCCAAGGCAATCCTTTGTAGAAAATAAAATAAAAAATTATCGGATTACTGTTTGACTAAAATAACCATTGTAACAAAAACCAAAAACTTATGGTAGCACAGTACCTTGAAATACGGATGAAATCGATTATTGTTAACAATGTGTGGTGAGACATCAAAACCTGATGGTTGAACTAAAAGTTCTCCTTCTAATGCAATTATAGAATGCAAAACAGTTTCACCAGAATGATGGAAGAAGAAAGAAACTGTTCTATTCTGCCATTATGACCTATTACATGTAAAAATTTTGCCATTTGTTCCTTAATCGTGGAGCATATGTTATCCTTAACTATACTGGTTCCTCTTACTTTCTGACACAAAAGAATAAATGCTTCTGGCCCTATTTGTATAATATCCTAATACCTCCGTGTATGAACTAGATAATTCATTAACTCTCGATGTCTTTCCTCCCTTTGAGGAACATCATTACTAACTGACCTATCGATTATGTTGGACAACAAATACATCAAATGCAATACATATCCTACAGAGCACAATAAAATCATTATAGCAGCTTGCATCCTTATTTGCAGCTGCTGCTGAGCATGGCTTATTATGGACATATCAACTCCCATTCCATTATTAAACATTTTCTTCTCGTCCAATTCATCATTGTCAATATTTGCCAACCGCTCAAGACATATGTCTTTTTCAAAATTTTGAACAATATTATCTCTCTCCATCTAACCATTTCAAATAGTACATAAGTTCAAATATTAAAATAGGTTCGAGCATATATACTACTTTTAAAAAAATATATATAATCATCAAAAGAATTATAAACACATATTTTCAATCATACTCAATAGTTCATTTTTAAAAAAAATATTATTTGGATAATATATCTCACCACGTTACCAATTTAAAAAAATGTGATTGATCACAATTTTCAAATATTTATATATTAAAATTGATTTTCATTCAAAGAAAATCAATAATTGTCAATTAAAAATCTCTATTCAAATCGATCCTATTTTTGACAAAATCGATTTTGGCATTCCACCTTACACCCAAAATCAATTTTGTAGCTAGCAAGTCAATTTTATCATATATGAAAATTGATTTTGTGTGTATAAAATCGATTTTGTGCTAATCAAATTCACCCAATGAAATCGATTTTATATACAGTCAAAATCGATTTTCGCCCTCATACAATGCCCCACATGAAATATGAAATCAATTTTAGCGTGTGTCCAAATCAATTTTGACGCTTAATATATGTAGTACTGGATTGTGAAAATTGATTTGCACCCTTCACAAAATCGATTTTCACACATACCCATTAACAAGTGCTTTAGCAAAATCGATTTTAGCCTGTAGAAAATCAATTTTCGGCAACAAGAAAACAAGTAGATCTGCTATGGAAACCATATATTAACTACATATTCATCTCAACACATGCAGATTACATGCCAATGAAGTTAAAAAAACAAGCATATTTGACCCCATATTAAGCACACATGAACAAAATCAAACATAAAGCAGTCCAAATACCAACTTGAAATAGGTGAGAAAAGAAGAACGTTGTTAGAAGAAGAAGACGCACAACAAATCATAGCTTAACCCAGCTTTTCAATGTCCACAACACCAACTGACTTGAGCAAGAATGCAAAGAGTAAAGGCTATTTTCAATAAACAGAAGCGAGTGTAAGCAAGAATGTACAATTTCTTCGCAAATTGTCTCAGTTTAGCGTAGATAAAAACTCTCGTGGGTCCCACCTTTTTTAAAAAAAATTGCCGCATTTCAATGATACCAAACGAGGAGAAATTTTATAATTCTCCTTCTCTTTCCTCCTCTTCCACGTCCCTCCCTCCTAGTTTGTCACTTCCAAACAAAGTATAAGGGTGTGTTTGGTAGGAAGGAAAGATATAGGTGAAAAATAGAGTGGATGGAAAAAGAGAAGAGAGAAATAGGCGAATAGAAATATGTGAGAAATAGGTGAGAAATAGAATAGAAATAGATGTGTTTGGTTTAAGAGAAATAGATGAAAAATAGGAAAAAGATAAATAGAAAAATGAATAAAAAAATCAATTTTAATCAAGTCACAGGACAATAGTCGATTGTTGTGTGTTTATGGTTTTGAATAGTCGACTATTGTACTTTGTGGCAAACTGCCACAAAATGTTAAAAATTGCCAAAAAAAAAAAGACACTTTCTAGCAGTTAAAAACCGCAAAAAAAGTCTGTCACAAATTGTTCAACTTTGCCTCTCCCTTCGCATTTCCGCCCATCTTAGAGCGGAAATAAAAACCTATGGGGCCCACCTCGATCCTCCTCGCACTTCTTTTCTCTCCCTCCTACCAAACAACCACACACACTTATTGCTCACCTATTTCTTACCTTTCTCTCCCATTTCTCACTTATTTCACTCTTATCAAACAAGGAGAGAGGATAGAAAACAAATGCCCTAGGAAAGAATATTTAAAAACGTGTGTTCTCTACATCTCTAGTATCTATCAAGATTTGAATCTTGAATTAACGTATAACCAATTAATTCTTTTAAATTCGTTAGTTTATAACGTTGCACTTTTAAGCTTGTTTAGAAAAGTCCCTAATGATGAAAAAAAAAAGGTGCTATAAAAACCAGCTTTAAACTGCATACATTTGTATCTTAATTTCATTTATTTTATAAAAAGTAGATTTATATTTTTCAGCTTTATGCTTATTTCTTAACGTCTCTACCAAGTAAAATAAAAGAAAATATTAATAAAATGAGAGATTAATTTAATCAACTCAGAACTGCTCTTTTTTTTCTTCTTTAAAAATAATACCTTCTTAAACATGTTGTGTTTATAATTATCCTATCTATTTATTTAGTTGGTCAGAATTAACATATTTTATTGCATTTTTTGGTTTCACAATCTCTAATCTATCCCATTAACGCATGTCTTATTTATTTTCAACTTTTAAATTTAAATTTCAGTTTTTTTTGTCAAAATACATTTTATTAATAATTTCTTTATAAAATAAATGAGTAAATACCAATTTTATTATAACTAGGGCAAAGAGAGGCACTTTGTGCCTCTTTTTATTTTTATTTTAAATAAAAATAAAATAAAAGAGAAAAAAAAGTGTATTGAATAGTTTAGAAAGTACTTAAAGCACAAAGTAGTAAATAATTTAAAAAGTAATTAAAGAATATAATAGTTTAATAAAAAACAGAGACTGTAAGAGATATCATCTTTTATTATAGTTATAAATTATAAATAATAAATTTTAATTATTTTAAAATTTCTTTTAGATATAAATCTAGTTATTATTACAATTATATAATTAAAAGTGTTAAAAATATGAATTTAATTAAAATGTATTGCCATTGTCATCCAATTCCAAATTGTTATGTATAGTAAATTTATGAATTTTTATAATAATTGCCTTAAAATTTATTTTTAAAATAATTTTTAATTAATTAATAATATAAAAAATTTTATTATAAAAATGCATGAAAACTGAATTCTAAAAATATTAGCTATTTTCAAAACAAACTCAAATAATAATATATATAGGGTCCCATTAAAATCAAAATTAAATGCTAAAGAAAACGAGCGCTTTCAAACTTACAAAATTCAAAGTCAACTCCGACCCACCGTAGCTGGTTAGCGAATCCTAGAAATTGAAATGGTTGAAACTTGGAAACCCTGAGTAAAAACAAATCACGAAATTACTTATTAGTACCATTTCGTGCATACAAAACTATATATAAGTATATAATACCAATTGTCTATGGCTTTTGTCAATGTTCTTATTTTTTAATTTCTAAATTTAATATTTATCCAATATAGTTTAAACACGTTAGTTGGTCTGGCTTGCATTCGTGTAAAACACTTTCATAAATCACATCATTGCTAGAAAATAAAAAAAAGAAGTTAAAATACACTTTTCATCCCTCTTAAATTTAAAATTTTTTAATTTGCTTTTTAAAATGTTTCCATCACGTCCTATGAATGTGTCATGTCAATCAAAATTAATACTATTAGTCTAAAAAACTAACCAAAAAACTAAAATAAATCATTTTAAAATTAAGGAATCAAACTGAAAAAAATAAAACAAAATGTATTATCTAACTAAATTAAATATTGGTATTTTAGTATGAACAATGCATAATATAAATATTTATTTTATATAATTAAAATTAATAATAAATAAATATTTTTAATATTTAAAGTATATTATAATTAAATTTTGTAATAAATAAATATATTTTAACATGTAAATTATATTTTAAATTTATGATAAATAATTTATATTGTGATATTAATTATTTATCATAGTTTTATGATAAATCCCGTGCTGTTTCGTTTGCCAAACGCACTGCGACGACGAGCAGCAGGTCCCACTCCTTCTTCAAATGCGGCCACGGCTTCTACCGAGACTGCCTTTCCAGAATGTTCTCCGCCTCAACCGACACAATGCTGATATGTCCGCGCTGCCACCACGTGTCCCCAGTCTGAAACTCTGTCCACGCCCTCCCTAAAAACTTCCATGTCCTCGTGCTCCTCCGCTCGCCGTCTTTTAACGCCATCAGGTCCGTTCTCGACTTCGATTTCGACTACACCAACGACGACGACGAAGAGGAGGATTAAGACGACGATGTATCGCGGCGGCGGAGTGGTGGGGGGTTGAGGCTGGTGCGGTGGATTGGGGGGAGGGCGTGGAGGGCGGCGGCGGGCAGAAGGTGGCAGTGAAGAAGGTGGAGGCGGTGGAGGAGGTGGAGTGGGTGATGGAGGAGGTGGAGTGGGTGATGGAGAAGCTCGAGTGGTTGCGAAGGGGTTGGATGTGGTGTAGGAATGTGTGTGCATTTCACCGGGCAGTGAATGTGGTTGATGGTTTGTGGCTTGTCATGGATAGGCGTCACGGGTCGGTTCAGTTGATGCAACGCAACGAGGGCAGATTCCTCCAGAACAAGTTGATATGTTTCGTTGAAAGAAAAGAAATAGCACGAAAATAAAATATGAACAACAAAATATTTTTTTTTATTTAGTTGAAGAGAAAGTGGAAAGAAAAAAAAGAAAAAATTAATTTTTAAAATTAAAAATTAAGCTTTTTCTTCCTTTTATATTCTCTTCAATTTACATTTTAAACTTTTCCTTTTTTTTTCATTTTTTTTTTCACCTAGCCAAACAAGCGATTAAGGTTTTCTTTTGTTGCTTTTTTTTGTAATTAAAATTAAAATGGATTCAAGTTATAAGGTCTATTTGTTGCTTTTCTTTATAATTAATTTATTTTAATTTTTAAAACACTTTATAATTAAAATTGAATTGATTGAAATATTGTAAAATTTTTTACATCATTATCCAATTATGAATTGTAAAATTTATACTATTATTCAATAACAAATTGTATATATAATAACAAGTTTATTAACTTTTAGAATAATTATTTTAAAAACAATATTTATCATGATTTTTTATTGGTTGAAGATTTTTAAACTCTAATTGAAAATTGTTTAGTTTCAGTGTAAAAATGTCAACTAATTAAAAATTAACTTTGGTATGACTTTTAGGATGATTATTATCAAAGTCAACAAATTTAACACACATAATAGTTTGTGATTGGATGTTTACACTATCAATGCATGGTCGTTTGTGAAGTCCCCTTGTAAGGCCAGGAAAAACCATCAACTTCAAGGAAGATTTATAATGAAATTTATATATTTCCTACCAATAAAAAAAATTTGAGAATCGAACATAAGTCACAATTCCTAATTTAGCTGTCAAAATTAACATATTTAATTGCATTTTTCCTTTCACAATCTCTAATCTATCCCTTTAACGCATGTCTTATTTATTTTCAACTTTTAAATTTAAATTTAAATTTAAATTTCAGTTTTTTTTGGTCAAAGTACATTTCATTAGTAATTTCTTTATAAAATAAATGAGTAAATACCCATTTTATTATAATAATAGATTTTAATTATTTTAAAATTTCTTTCTGATATAAATCTAGTTATTACTACAATTTTATAATTAAAGGTGTTAAAAATATGTATTTAATTAGAATGTATTGACATTGTCATCCTATTCCAAATTGTTATATATAATAAATTTATTAATTTTTATAATAACTATCTTAAAATTTATTTTAAAATAATTTTTAATTAACTAATAATATATAATTTTTATTATAAAAATGCATGAAAACTGAATTCTAAAAATATTAGCTATGGTCAAAAACAATCTCAAATAATAATCAAAATCAAAATTAAATGCTAAAGAAAACGAGCGCTTTCAAACTTAGAAAATTCAAAGTCAACTCCTATCCACCTTAGCTGCTTAGCCAATCCTGGAAATTGAAATGGTTGAAACTTGGAAACCCTGAGGAAAACAAATCACGAAATTACTTATTAGTACCATTTTGTGCATACAAAACTATATGAGAAAAAAGGTCCTGTACCGGTAAATTAAATTTATACTGTTATCTAATTATAAACCACTAATTATTATAACTTTGTTAACTTTTATAATAGATATTTTAAAAGTTATATTAATAATAATTTTTAATTAATTGACAATGTAAAACTTTTTATATTATTGCACTCAAACTATATATAAGTATATAATACCAATTGTCTTTGGCTTTTGTCAAAGTTCTTATTTTCTAATTTCTAAATTTAATATTTATCCAATATCGTTTAAACACGTAGTTGGTCTTGCTTGCATTCGTGTAAAGCACTTAGATAAATCACAGCATTGCTAAAGAAAAGTTAAAATACACTTTTGTCCCTCATTTTATATTTTATTTTAATTTGGTTTTTTAAATTAAAAAAATTTAGTCTCTTAAAATATTTTTGTCATATTATATGAGTATTTGCCACGTTAGTCAAACTAACACTGCTTGTATAAAAAATTGATGGAAAGACTAAAGTAAATCTTTTTAAAATTGAATGAAAAGTAAAATGAAGACAAAATACTAATATTTTAGTTCATGAACTGTATAGTATAAATGTATATTTTATATGACTAAAAATTATAAATAAATACTTTTGAATATATAAATTATATTGTAATTAAAATTCATAATAAATAAATATTTTAAATATATAAATTATATGTTAAATTTATAATAAATAATTTACACTGTGATACAAAAATACTTTTAACTATTGATAATTTTTTTTTAAATATTAAAATTTAATTTAAAAATAAAAACGAAAAAAATAAATTGAAAGAGATAATAAATTAAGAAAAACTTCTAAAAGCACTTCTATTAAAAAAAATATATACTAAAAATGCTCTCATTGAATAATACTAACTCAGATTCTTTATATAAGAAACAAATTAGTATATTTTTTGGTCCTAAATCCTAATTATAAGAAACATGAACTTATTTTTAAATGTATTAATTGCTAATTTCTTTTTATACCTTTAATTTATTGTGAAATTTATTAATAAGACACCTACTCATTTTTTACGCAAGTAGATGCATTTATTGATCTATTGACAATTTAAGTCACACCCATTAATGAAATTTTTTTTGCTTAAATTATGAATAGTAAATATAACCATCACTTAATTTATAAGTATTTCTACAATAAAATTTAAATTTAAGATATTATTAATTAAAATTAACTAACTTAATTATTTTTATTGATTTTGATGAATTATTTATTTGTTTTTTATATATAAGACCACAAGTAATAGTTCCTAAAAATATTTTCATTTAAGATAATTATTCTAATTCATATAAAGAAAGTATATTTTAAAAAGAATTCAATGAGTCTGTACATAAAATTTTTCACATTGTTAATTAATTAAAAATTACCTATAACATGACTTCTAAAATAGTTACTATCAAATTTAATAAATAGTTTAATGATTACGCACTGTCACTGTAAAAAGTTTTATATTGTCATCCAATTAGAAATCACCATTAATATAACTTATAAAGTATTTATTATAAAAGTCAACAAACTTATAATAAATGATGATTTGTGATTGAATGACGATGTAAAACAATACCATTAATCTCTTTAACAAATGGGTTGTAATTAACAATACCATTAATCTCTTTAACAAATGGGTTGTAATTGCATCACAATTTAAAATACTTTACGCATGTGGTATTTTCGGGTCTGTCTACGGTGAAGTACCTAAGTAGGTACCTCATCAGTGAACCACTAAAATTTACTGTAAGATATAAAAATAAAATATTTAATGGTTAAGATTAAAGAAGGAAAACTTAGTTAACCGGTCTCTCTCTCTCTCCTTTTTTTTTTGTCTAACTCATCCTCACTGCACTCTTGGCTACTGTCAATGCCTCCACCTTTGCGAGTTCTTTCGACAGTTCGACTTAGACACATCTTCCACTCATACAAACAAAGATAGATTCAATTCAACACCTAATAAAATAATTTTAGGGATGCTCTCAATTTAACCAGGCTTAAGTATTCAATGTATTGCTGGAAAAATAACGATGCAATTGAATACTGATCTGCAGCACAACCACTCATAATAGATAGCAAAAGTAACATTAATGAATTTACAGGGAAGGGGTGTGTGCATGTTCCACAACTTTGCCTTTCAATATAGGTAAATCTCGATTTGATGGAGTTGTACATGTCTGTTAATAAGCATCAAAGAATTATTAACACTAAAAAAGATGATGCGCACCTTAATTTGATGATGCAAATGACTTGAAAAGAAATATAGGAAAAAAAACACAAAAAAGGAAAAACATCAGACTCGCTGGAAACCTCCATCAAGCACCGCTGCGCCGATGGCAAACCTTCTTTTCTTCCCTATCCTTCCTCTCTTTCTCTCTCTACCTCTTTTCTCTCTCTTGCTTGCACTGCCAGCCCGTGCAACCGCCGTGACCAGATCTTTGATTGCCCTGACCAAATCTGCCACTACCGGACCAGATTTGCCATCATCGCAACTAGATCTGCCACCGCCAGACCAGATCTGCCACTTATTCGACCATGACGGAGAGCATCTTCTCGTTCGAGAACGGTGACAGAGAGCATCTTCTGACTTGGGAACAATGACGGCGAGTCTCTTGATTTGAAAATGTCAATGAAAATGGAAACAGTGACTAGAACGAAAACGGTGATGAAGACAAGAATAGTGACGAAAAACGGGAACAGGTGACGAAAATAAAAACATAAATGATTTTTATATTATTTTTATTTTTTATATTCTTCCGGTTTTTAACCACCTATTACCGGTGATTTTAGTGCCTCACGGGTGAGGCAGGCAATTTGGTACTTCACCTTAGATAGCTCCGGTATTTTCTCTTAAATAAACCAAAAATACAGCATCTCCTCTTCCAAGTAAACAGCAAGACACAAACCAACTGGTTTCTTTTTCTCCTTCTGTTACTCTTTCTCCTCCTAGATTCCTTTATTTCCACCACCGCCGTTTTTTCCTTCGCCATTCAAGAAACCGTTCCCACGGGCTACGGTTCAACCCAGGGTACGTTCCGTTCAGGCAGAATGAAAACCAAAATCCCGCGCTGTTCCGTTTGCCAAACGCGCTACGACGAGGAGCAGCGGGTCCCACTCCTTCTCCAATGCGGCCACGGCTTCTGCCGAGACTGCCTTTCCAGAATGTTCTCCGCCTCAGCCGACACCACGCTGACGTGTCCGCGCTGCCGCCACTTGTCCCCCGTCGGAAACTCCGTCCACGCCCTCCCCAAAAACTTCCCCGTCCTCGCGCTCCTCCACTCGCCCTCTTCTGGCGCCGTCAGGTCCGTTCTCGACTTCGATTTCGACTGCACCGACGACGACGACGACGAAGAGGAGGATCAAGACGACGACGTATCACGGCGGCGGAGGAGCGGTGGGGGGTTGAGGCTGGTGCGGCGGATTGGGGGGAGGGCGTGGACGGCGGTGGCGGGCGGCAGAGGGCGGAAGGTGGCGGTGAAGAAGGTGGAGGAGGTGGAGTGGGTGATGGAGATGCTCGAGTGGTTGCGAAGGGGTTCGATGTGGTGTAGGAATGTGTGCGCGTTTCACGGGGCAGTGAGAGTGGGTGATGATGGTTTGTGGCTTGTCATGGATAGGTGTTACGGCTCGGTTCAGTCTGAGATGCAACGCAACGAGGGCAGACTCACTCTGGAGCAAGTCCTAAGGTTTTCTTTTGTTGCTTTTTTTTTTTGGTTTAAATATATTTTTAGTTTTTCTAAAATATTATTTTCTTTTTTTAGTTCGTGTAAAATTATTTTTTTAAAATGGTTCTTGTAATTTTTTATTTATTTTGGTTCTTTTATTTATTTTAATCCTTTTAATATATTTATTTTTTTGTTTTAGTCCTTATAATATTTTGTTCATTTTGAAATAGTCTTTTGAAAAAAATTTGATGAAGACTAAAAGCAGATTATTTTCATATTACAAGAGCAAAAATGAAAAAATAAATATATTACAAGGACTAAAACAAATTAATAAGAACCAAAATAAAAAAAAATCTTATAAGGACTATGTTTAAAAAAAATTATAAGGACTAAAATTAAAAAAAATAATATGTTATAGGAATAAAAAATATATTACAGCTTTTTTTTTTTATAATTAAAATGGATTCAAGTTAGAAGGTCTCTTTGTTGCTTTTCTTTATATTATCCAATAACAAATTATATATATAATAATAAGTTTATTAACTTTTACAATAATTATTTTAAAAGCAATATCTATCATATTTTTTATTGGTTGAAGATTTTTAAACTCTAATTGAAAATTGTTTAGTTTTATAATAGAGTTTAATAGATATGTACTTTCGGTGCAAAAATGTCAACCAATTAAAAATTAATTTTGATATGACTTTTAGTATGTTTATTATCAAAGTCAACAAATTTAGCACACATGATAGTTTGTGATTAGATGTTTACACTATCAATGCATAGTAGTTTGTGATTAGATGTTTACCTTATCAATGCATATCCTTTTTTTTTCCTTTATAATAATGAATTTAACTAGAATGTACTGTCAATGTAAAAGTGTTTTCACATTGTCATCCAATCATAGATTGCCATATATGATAATATTAACTTTTGTTATAATTAGTTAAAAGGTCATATTTAGGGTGACTGTTAATTAGTTGATAGTATAAAATTTTTTATACTGATTAAAAGTTATGTTTAGAGTGATTTCTAATTAATTGAGAGTGTGATCTACATCAAAACTAAACTTATTAAAATTTGAGGGATAAGAGAATCATGCTTCCTTCTATGGTAGGAAAATCCAACACTTAACCTGCAATTGACTTACATTTATCTTATTTTAAGGAGACAAGCTGTTGAAGTTTGCTGCAAGTGATTTTTGTCTTTCAATTGTTGTTTTATTACTTTACATCTATGAATATGATTATTAGTTATAAACAATAAACAAATAGATATAAAATATAATTTGTAGATATGTTGTGTGGTATAAATTTATATTAAACTTTGTATGACAAACCTTGAATATGATTCAAAATTGTAAATAAATATTTTTTATAAAATTGAGTTTATAAAAATGTAAGTAAATAGATATTATAAACTTTAGCTTATAAGTGTCTTGTCAGGTATAAGATTCACGTTAGACCCTTTTATGTGTCAACATATTGCAGACTATGGATATGATTCAAAATTGAGTTTAATTTCAATTCATTGTCAGTGTAAAAAAATTTACATTGTCAACTAATTAGAAATTATCGTAAGTATGACTTTTAAGTGATTATTGTCAAAGTCAACAAACTTACTATATATGATAATTTGTGATTGAATGATAGTATAAAAATCTTTACGATGTCATCAAGGCATATACTATTTACTCTTAGGGGGTATTTGGTAGGAGAATTCTTTTAAGTTTCCCAATAATCTTATGTTGGAAATGTTAAATTCCTAAGTTTGGTATAAAGATTTTAAAAATCATTCTTAGGAATCTAACATTTCCAGGAATTGTTTTTTAATTAAGTTTTCCATTAAAACTTTCTCATGCGAGGGGGTGGGAATCTAAGATTCACATGAAAGGAAAAAGTTTGTTTATAATTATGTCTCTCATTCTTGGAAATATTTTAGACATATCAAACATATTTATGACATTCCTAGGAAACATGATTCCCAAAAAATATAATTTCTATGAAACATGATTCCTAGGGATTAAAAAATATTCCGTATAGCAAATGCCCCCTTAAACATTATGCTTAAATAGATATTATGAAATTCAGGCGATAGATATGTTATCATGTACTATGGTATCGTGTTTTTATTCTCTAATCAAATTTCTGATTGTAGCAATTTTTCCTTTTATATGTGGTTTCTGTGGTAAGGTTGTAGTAAGAAATTTATTGCAGTAACCTGATACATAGTAATAAAAGAGAAGCATAGTGATTTTCATGCTTGGTTAGTTTAATTTATCTAGATTGGTTTGATGAGTACTATTGCCAATGTCACAGGTTATAAATAGGATGAACCATGTTCTGGTGAGAATTTAAAGAGAATGCAATGTTCATGTGCATCTGCCTGTCAATGCTAAATGCTAATGTCTGTCTGGAGGAAAACTGTACCTCAATGATCATCCAGACTGGAGTTAATAAGATTGTTTTATTTAATATCTAAAGTTTATTAGTTAACTGATGTTTCTGCCTCTGCTTTTTCCGTTTTTATGCAAATAAACCATAAACGAAAAAAAGGTTGAATTATTGGATAAAATTCCGTTGAAATTTTGAAAACATTTCATCAGAACTGTTTTATCTATGACTTGATGATTTGCTTTTCTTAATTCTTATTTATGCAACGTGGGCAGCTTAAAAGTCATTTCCATGAAATTTGAGTTCTTGTTGTATACCAATTTCCTGTAATAGCTATAAATAGTGTCATCAAATTTTGCCAAATGTAGATACGGGGCAGACATTACTAGAGGGATTGCCGAGCTTCATGCTGCAGGTATTGTTTGCATGAATATAAAGCCATCCAATCTTCTTCTTGATTCAAATGGTCATGCAGTGGTTTCTGATTATGGGCTTCCTGCTATTCTGAAGAAGCATTCCTGTTGGAAGGCCCAACCTGAGTGTGACTCCTCAAAGACCCACTCATGTATGGAATGTACAGTGGTCAGCCCACATTATACTGCTCCCGAGGCTTGGGGGGAACGTGTGAAGAAGTCATTAAATTTGTTCTGGGATGATGCAATAGGTATATCAGCAGAGTCTGATGCCTGGAGTTTTGGCTGTGCACTGGTGGAGATGTGCACGGGTTCTGTTCCGTATGTGGATCAACTCCATCATTCAATTTTTCTTCCTTATATTCTTCACATTTCTTTTACTAGAATTTTATATCCTAAATTCTATGCTTGTGTAGTTGGGCTGGTCTAAGTTCAGAAGAAATTTATCAAGCAGTTGTCAAGGCAAAGAAACTGCCTCCGCAGTATGCTAGTGTGGTTGGTGGTGGAATACCGAGTGATTTGTGGAGGATGATTGGAGAGTGCTTGCAGTTCAAGCCATCTAAAAGGCCTAGTTTTAATGCAATGTTAGCAATATTTCTTCGTCATTTGCAGGGAATACCACGCAGCCTTCCTGCAAGCCCTGATAAGTAAGTACTATAAGTTATTTTATCCATGACTTGTATCTTCTATGCTGGATTTATGGCATCTGATTGAGCAGTTAAAGTGTAGGGTATTTAATATTTTTGATATGTGGTGTGTAAATGAGCCAAATCTGCAGTTGTCATGGATGCCTAACAATTGTCTAATTCGATGTTATATATTTCTGTGAATACAGTGATTTTGTTAAAAGCTTTTCGTCAAATGTGATGGAGTTGTCCCCTTTGCCTGAATTAGAAGTTTCTCAGCACAATCCATTCCATCTTCATCAACGTGTGTCTGAGGGGGATGTCAGAAGTGTTAGGTTGGCTGGTGCCACAATGTCCCAAACAGTCTTCCTTGAGCTAGCTTTCCATTTGAATTTTGCAATTCATTCTTTTTCTTTGTACTTTTGTATAGAGATCTTCTTGTCAAGGCTGCATCAGATTATGGCAGCAACTACCTATCTTCTCTGTTGGAAGCTCAAAATGCTGATGGACAAACTGCTCTCCACTTGGCCTGTAGACGTGGCAGTGCAGAACTTGTTGAGGTAATTTTGGAGTATGAAGAGGCAAATGTTGATGTCTTGGACAAAGATGGAGATCCTCCTCTTGTTTATGCATTGGCTGCTGGATCCCCAGAATGTGTTCATAGTCTTATCAAAAGAGGTGCTAATGTGAGGTCACAATTAAGGGATGGCTTTGGCCCATCTGTTGCTCATGTTTGTGCCTATCATGGCCAACCAGATTGCATGCAAGTATGTTTTACTTAAATCATATTCAGATGCGTCTTTGTATTTACTAGAGCTATATTCATATAAATTTATGGTTAAATAACAGGAATTACTATTAGCTGGAGCTGATCCTAATGCGGTGGATGATGAAGGTGAATCTGTACTGCATAGAGCAATTGCCAAGAATTCCACTGATTGCGCCCTTGTGATACTGGAAAATGGGGGCAGTAGATCAATGGCCATCTTGAATTCAAAGAATATGACGTAAGTATAGACACCCATTCAATTTTCTTTTTAAGCTTAAAATGTGTTTGCCAAGCATTTCAATCAGTCTAGGACTCTGAGGTACAGAAACTGAGCCTCAATTTTGCATATCCTGTTATCAGTGTGTAACATGCACCTTAGCTGTCTCAGTCCACTGCATGATTTTTTCTCTAGCATGGAGCAGCATACTCAATAGTTGAAACATGCACCCTAGCTGGATAAGTATTGCTATGAACTACTTATGTAATTTCTAAGCTACTTGTACAATTGAACACAATTTAAGATTGGAAAGGAATGACAATATATTCTCTAAGCTCCTTTTATGTATCATGAATTATTGCGGTTAACACTCAGTATCCTACATAACTGACATTTATTCTTATTATCTCTTCATTATGGTGCTTTCCTTCTGAATTTTGCCTCCATGAAAAACTGTCTACTTTGCTGGCTGATCTTGTCTTATTGATGCCAAATTTAGTTTGTTGTCTTCTCTTAGTTCTCTTATCTTCAAACTTAGGGGGCATGGATCTTACCTTGTAAACAGATAGTTCTTTATTGAGGTATGTTGTCTGAATGCTGAACAAACAGGTGGTTGGTTTCCCCCTAAAGCAGGCACACTCCTCTTTCCTGATTTTTTGCATCTTGTGTGCATTATCTAGGTGTAAACAATAGTCCTTTGTCATTAGTTCTGGTTGCCTATTCTATTGAGACTGTTTACTGTTAGCTTTTCTGAGCAAAAAGGAAAGAAAATTGTAATGCTCTTATTTGATTACAATAATTTTAGTAACTAAGTTTCAGCATAACCATATTTGCAAAATGCAAATACAGATTCCTTTATAAATTTCATAATATATGAATACTTAGAATAGTATGATCACTGTTTCATTTGACAACCTTGTTGTATAGTGAGAATAGATCTGCATGGTTCTTATTTCTTATCACTAGTATTATTTTTGTTTTGGATAAAGTAATTATTAAGTTGTTGGTGTTATATTCTATTTGCTTATCCTCTCATGCTAGACTATATTGGTGGATTATAGATATTCTTGAGAGGATACTTTTAAAAATACCTCTTTGTGAAGCTTGGGTTTTAATACATGCATCAGTTGTTTTGTTTTGCTGATGAGTAAGTTGAGCCTGGTACATATGTTGGCCCAAGGCATGGTTTCTTAGATGTGAAAGAAGGTAATTTATTCTTTTACTTTTGATTGCCTACAGTATAAGATTTCTGTACTGTGATATTGCTGATAGGAAACTGAAAAAACCCAGTTATTCCTGTCTGAATCAATGATGGTCACCTCTTTGTCCTTATTTGGGTAGTAAAGATAATGTGTTCATATTTTTAGTAATGAATTCATTCCTTATATGGCTACTAGGAAACTGAAAGCAAACACCGTAAGTCAATCATATTATACCAAGTTGAATACCACTGGAGCTGGTATTATTGCTATTTTTAGAGGACATTGCTTCTTTTTTATCATAATTCTTGGGCTTAGTTTTTTAGTTCTTGGGTGTTTTATTTCTTGTCATATTTGTTGGAATATTGCCTTAGAAATTCTATATGGGATTGCAACATTTTAAATGCTTTCTGGTTATTGTGTGGGTGTTGAATTTAGATATCATTTTGCCTCACATGTATGATCATGTAGTTTTACTCTTTTAATGTTGCAGACCGCTGCACTTGTGTGTGTCAACATGGAATGTTGCCGTGGTAAAAAGATGGGTGGAAGTTGCAACTTCTGATGAGATTGCTGAATCAATTGACATACCGAGCCCTATGGGCACAGCTTTGTGCATGGCTGCTGCCTCTAAGAAAGGTCATGAAAGTGGTATGTAGATCTGGGATAATTGTTTGATGATGATTTTAACATTTGTCTTGTCTGTTGATTCAGCTATTATAGTTTTCTATTCAAATTTGATGTTATTGTTGTTTTTTATTTTTTATTTATTCCAAAGTTTGGTGTAATTCTTCTTCTAGTAGATTTTCTTAATTTATGCTAATAAATCTTCTAATAAAAAAAAAAAGGATTTTGAGATTAACTGCCTGTCTTTCAGATTCTAGTCTATCCTTTTCCAGCAAACTCCATGATTTTCCCAAAATCAGATCATCCATCCCTATATTGTAAATTTGAGTCCTTGTTCTTGAACGAGAGTGATTTTAGCGGCTATTTGTATTTTTATTAATTCGCACGGCTTTATATCCTCACTAAGCCATGTGGCTTCTCCTATGTTGAACATTTAATTTATTTTTTTAATATTTTTTTCCTTTCAAATACTATTGTTAAATTTATTTTCAGTTTTAATTTGATTTAAATTTTAAGTCTTGATATACTGTATCAATTTGAATATGTCTTCCTTTTTTAGATAAACTGAATCTTAAGATTATTATTTCCATATTTTTTCCTTAATTTCATATGTCTTGATTTTAATAATTTATTTTTATATTTTTTCCTTAATTTTATTTAATATAATTGATTATTTCTTATTAATAATTAATAATCTCTTTAATTTAATCCTATTTAATATAATAGATTATTCATTATTAAAAATGAAAAAATTTATTATTCTCTTTAATTTTTATTTATGAATTTAATTTAAATTTTAAAATACCCGTGCAATTGATGGGAAACTCGCTAATTTTTGTTGAAACCGAAAGCATTAGGGAGAGTGTATATGCTTACACACGATACAGGTTAATATTATTTATCGTATGAATACATTAACTGTAGCACTAATCAAGGACTTAAATAGATAATTAACAACTATTGACTAATTTATTTTTAATAAATATTTAACTATAGCTGACTAGAATTCTATCCTGTGCTAAATATGCTAATGAACCTAGTTTGTTGTTCAAAAATTCCTTAACTCACTTATCTTCATTTCTTGACCCTAGAGCTTTACCATGTTAGATAGTTTAACTGTTACTACATTTTGATCATAACCCTTGAGTTAAATGAAGCTGCTGTTCTGTTAAACCTGCATTACACATTCATCTGTTCAAAGAACACTTAATGCATGGATATTTTAAAAATCATTTGTGTTATTTCTTCTGTTTTCTTCAATTGTTAAATTATCTGATTTTGTTTGCCCGTGCCAAATATAGAGGGGAGAGAATTGGTGCAAATATTGCTCACTGCTGGACCAGATCCATATGCTCAAGATTCACAGCGCGGGTGGACTGCTTTGCATCCAGCTGTTATGACTGACGATGTTGAATTGGTTAAGGTGAGTAAACCAGCTTCTTGATTAAAATGATTAAATATCCATCTATATTCAATATCATGTTGGTATCTGAAGTATGTGCTTTTTGTATCAAATGTAGTAACTTTATTTTCTGGTGTTGAGTAGGTTATTCTTGCTGCTGGTATTGATGTGAACATTCGCAATGCGCACAACAGCATACCTCTTCATATAGCCTTAGCTAGGGGAGCTAAGTCATGTGTTGAACTACTTCTATCTATTGGGGCAAATTGTAATTTGCAGGTTTACATTCAAGTTCCGAATTTACTCTGTTTCAGTAGTGTTACATGAAGTGTAATAATACATAAAGACAAAGTTTCATATCTCATATTATTGTATTGTTTTCCAAATGAAGATATGGTATTTTGATCTGATTTCCTTTTTCTCTTTATGATCCCTCTCATACTTTATAAAATGCTTTTTCTATTTGTCTATAGTGGATCAGGAATTGAACTTTATCATATGACTGATTGATTGCTGAGTTCAGTCTCCAGTCCACTGTAGCCACCCTCTTTGTCACACAGAAAATTAAGCTTAATGATAATTTATATGGTTATAAATGGTTGGAGGACTGACAAATCTGAGGGACATGATTCTTGTTAGAATTCAAAAGGTTGCTGTTGAAGATGTAGAATGGAATATTGAAACTACTCCTCTAAGTTTATACAATTGTCATCTGTTTGGGAATATTTGAGATCTATTGATGTAGTTGAAAGTTTAATGTTTGCTTCCATTGCAGGCATTTTATATGTCAGATAAATTGCAGTTTAACAATTTTAGGTTTATTCTCTTTAGTACATAACATCTCAAAAACGAAGAGTTGCTTCATAACATTTTAAGGTGCACCCTAAAATTGACAACTAGGCAGTTACAGTATCGTAGCACTTATGAGTGGCACTTGAACGAAAATCTTCTGAATTTACAGTTTTTAGATTGCACCAAACTTGAGGATCAAGTTTTACAAATGAAACCTCACCATTCATTTTAACTCCTCAATAGTGAGCCAAAGTTCAGGGGTGTTGAGGTGTTACTAGTGAAACTTTTGGTACTAACATTGAAAAGTGCATAAACTTTAAATCTACCTTTTACCCTAAACAGTAAGTATGCATTTGTTTTGATTTATTGTTGTCTTTATCTTATCTATCTTTTACGTTCTAGGCTGGCTTGTGTACGTGAACAAAGATAAAGAGGGTGGAAGTTATTTTAACTAAAATTTGTTAGTTGCTAGAAATATTTGAAAGTTGACATCCCACCTATCTTTTGAAAGTAAGTTTTGCTATTATGTTTGTGACTTAAGGTTCTAAGCTGCTTATTTTGTCTCAGGATGATGATGGTAACACTGCTTTCCATATGGCAGCAGATACAGCAAAAATGATACGTGAAAATCTTGATTGGCTCATTGTTATGCTTGGGAATCCTAATGCTGATGTATTCGTCAGAAACCACAGGCAAGTTGCAGCTTCATGCACTCATTCTCATAAGATTTTGATTACATTGTTTCCCCCCCTTTTTAAACATCTGAAAAATTTGTGTCCATCTAGCATCATTTTAGAAAACTTTCAAAGAAAGTCCCTACTATGACTGATAGAGTTATGTTTTATTACAGTGGCAAGACTCTATGTGACATCTTGGAGGTCCTTCCTGGAGAATGGATATCTGAAGATCTGATGGAGGCACTCATGAAGAAAGGAGTTTGTCTCTCTCCTACAATGTGAGGAGACAACATTTTCTACTTTTTTTTTTTTTTGTTTAGTGTTCTTGAAATATCTTCATTGTATATCTTAGAATATTTTAGAATATCGTAGAAAATCTTTAGAATTTTTTGTGATATCAATTACTTCTTGAATTTAGGAAGAAATTTTAGGAGTTGTTTCCTAATTTCATTACGTTTTCTAATTATTTTCCTCATTTAATTAAGGTTAGGAGTTTATTGTCTTAGTGTGCTTGGGTTTGCACTAGTAGCATAGAACTACACTTGTACTTGACCTAATGCATAGTATAAGTAAGTGCCGGTGTTTGTATTTTTGAAAACATCATATCAATCTAATGGAATACTTTCAAGAACCTTCACTGAAAAAAGAACACAATTTAGAGCCTGCTTTTTCTTTTCCCTTCCTTTCCTACATTAAGCCCCATAAATTCAATAAATGTGATATGATATTTATTTCCTAACCACATCCTACTAATATGTATTATCATTTTTTATTTTGTTTTGATTGTTTTAGATTTGAAGTGGGAGACTGGGTGAAGTTTAGAAAAACTTCCTTAACTCCAACAAATGGTTGGGAAGGTAATTGGCAGAAGCGGGTGGGCTTTGTGCAAAGAGTTTCAGACAAAGATAATCTCATTGTTTCATTTTGTTCTGGAGAGTATAGCATCTCGGCAAATGAAGTTGTAAAAGTTATTCCATTAGACAGGGGACAACATGTGCAGCTTAAACAGGATGTAAAAGAGCCCAGGTTTGTTTTCACATAAATTCTACATCAAATATAAGTGAGGAAAAGTATGTCTGACTTATCAGTACGTGCATATGTTTATATTATGTACAGTAGTAATTACAAGAGGAATTATCTTCTAAATCAGAACTAATTAGCGCCAATCATCCATGAGTCAGTAACAGCTAATACTAAGCATTATATATGGGCTTAATCCTAACGTTATATAATACAATGGCTTCTTTATGTGTATGCCTATATGGGAGGGGTTTCTATGATCCTTATAAAATATCTAAATAGATTAGAGAGGTAATGTTAGGATCCAATTGGAAGGTATGGGACTTGAGTCCCACATTAGAATTATGGGATTATATTGTGGGGTTTAAGGACTTGAGCTCTCTCAAAGTTCTTATCAATTGGTATTAGAGTCTTCCACCATGTCTCTCAGTTGTAAACGAGCAGCATCAATGGTGACGCTGACATTGCAGTGTTCACCCGACCCTAGTCAAAGGACTAGTACATAGCCAGCTTCCATGGGTACTGGGGCTGCAAAGTGTGGTGAGATGTTAAGATCCAATTGCAAGGTATGGGAGTTAAATTGCCATATTGGAAGTATGGGATTTTAGTGTGGGGTTTATAAAGCCTTGGGCTCTCCAACTACAATAGCTAGCTCTTTGTGGTGTGGTTCTCTCAAGGTTCTTATCAAGTCATGTGTCTAGTTAGAGATTTATGAGTTTCTGTATGGCCATTGCATCATTTCCTCTTAGATAACATTAATTTTTGAGTAAATTACATTCCTCTTCCTCGAGAGATGCTTCAATTACACCCCCCCCTCCCTCTTATTTTAAAATATATACTTATCTCTCTTAAAAGATCAATATGTGTTACATTTGATTTGAGTCCATTTTAATGTAAATGAGCATTTTTGGAGATTTTTTTTCATGTGTGGTGATTCTCTACCTCTGGCTGAGTGGTGATGTTAAGCTGCTAGGAACTGCAACCAATTATCATACAAGAAAATCACCCTTCCAAAATGTCATTTTCTTCTTTTTTCTCTGAAAACATTGTTGAAATGAGAGAAACATGAGTTACCATTACTCAAAAAAACATATATTAAATAGCTTATATCGAAGTTTCCAAGCTAATTAGAGCCTAAGGCAGTGCTTGGCTTTCCCTTTTTAGAGATTAAAGTCACTTCAATGTGAAATTAAAAATAAGATCTTTGAATTTAAATCTATTTGATAATTATTTATTTTTTAACCTTAAAAGTTGATTTTAGGTTAAAATTTCTTAGGTAGTGTATTCTTGGAATTTGGGTTTTTAAATAAAAAAGGAAAAGGAAAAGTAGAAACCAAAAGCTCAGGGCTGGAGCATTGCAATACAGGTGGCCCAACAATAGATCTAGGATAGATTCTAATACCATCTTAGAATTTTCTTCAAAGAGGCTGCAACTTAGGCAGGCTAGGTATTTTCTTCTCATTTTCTTTTTTTAAACACAGGGATAAGGATTGTTGTGCAGAAGGGAAAGAGAATAGAGAAGAACCTATGCTTGACTATAGATTTTATTATCTAGTGCCTTGTGCATGACATATGCTTGCATTTCTTGCATTCATTTTCAGTGATATTAATGAGTAATTATCTTTATTAGGTTTGGTTGGCCTGGACAGTCTCGTGACAGCATTGGGACGGTATTATGTGTTGATGATGATGGGATCATCCGTGTTGGGTTTCCTGGACAATCCAGAGGATGGAAAGCTGACCCAGGAGAGATGGAACAGGTTGAGGAATTCAAGGTTGGAGATTGGGTTCATATTCGTCCTTTTCTTACATCTACAAAATATGGACTAGGATCTGTGACACTGGGAAGCATCGGCATTGTATATTGTATCAGACCAGACAGTAGTCTGTTAACAGAACTGAGTTACCTGCCAACTCCATGGCATTGTGAACCAGAGGAGGTTGAGCATGTTGTCCCTTTTAGGGTATAGTCTAATTTCCTTTTCATGACAGTTTATTTTTCTCCGTAAAGCATGAGTTGCATCAACAATTTTTTTATCTTCCAGATTGGTGATCGGATATGTGTGAAGCGATCTGTTGCAGAACCTAGATATGCTTGGGGAGGTGAGACACATCATAGTGTCGGAAAAATAAGAGAGATTGAGAGTGATGGTCTCTTAACAATAGATATACCAAACCGACCTGTTCCCTGGCAAGCAGATCCATCGGATATGGAGAAGGTGGAAGATTTTAAGGTGGTTATTCTTCTTGTTGATCTATATCTACCAAATTAAGTTTTCTTCTTTTCATATATATTCTGAGATGTTATATTATCAACTTTTTTTAATTTGTTATTTTGTCCAACTGCAGGTTGGAGATTGGGTCAGAGTTAAAGCTTCAGTGTCTACTCCAAGATATGGGTGGGAGGATATTACAAGAAACAGTATTGGAGTAATTCATAGCTTGGAGGAGGATGGCGATATGGATATTGCCTTTTGCTTCAGGAATAAGCCTTTTCCTTGCTCAGTCACTGATGTTGAGAAAGTTCCCCATTTTGAGGTGGGTCAACAAATTCGTGTGATGCCATCTGTTAACCAGCCACGGCTTGGATGGTCAAACGAATCACCCTCTACTGTTGGAAAAATAGTGAGAATTGATCTGGATGGTGCTCTCAATGTAAGATTATGTATTTAATTTTTTCTTTTTTCAAAATATTGCATGAGATATAATCATACTTAATACAGTTTTCAGTGTTGCTATTTTAGTTTGGTATAGAAAGCTTATAAACCATACAGACCTTACCTAGGATTTAGCCTTCATCAGAGTATTCTTGCGTGGATTCAATTCACACCCAGTTTGTGTGGACTGAGCCAATTCATTTCTGCCACCTTATAAGGCTAAAATTCAAGTTTCAACGAAATAAGTTTCACATAGAAACCCTGTTGTAATCTTGAAATAGAAATTATGTGTCCATTGAAATATAACGATGCCAAACTCAACATTGTACCATGACTTGCTAATTATTCATTGATTATTTATTCAGGTTTGTCCTAGTGATGTAGCTTTGCTGGTTAATAGCTGGGGATATTAAAGGAAGTTCTTTGTAGGGGGAGAGGGTTATCCCTCCCACAGAAACTAGTTTTTTTTTTTTCTTGGTGGGGTGGGGGGAGGGGCGTTAGTTATTCACCAAAAAGTGGTGAAACGATGTTATATAGGATCAGGAATCAGACAATTTTAGAAAACCGCTTTCCATTTATAGCTTTGCTGACATTCCTTTTCTAGTCTAAATCATTATGCAAAAATTATACTGACATGAAAGTTTGGCCACTGGTGCTGTTTGAAAAGCTAAATTTCATATAAAACATTTTGTAACAAGGTTATTTGTGATTGCATCATTAAACTATTGACACAAAGTGACTTTGCCGGTTTCATTGTAGGTGAAGGTGCCTGGTAGGCAGAGCTTGTGGAAAGTTTCTCCTGGAGATGTGGAACAAGTTCCAGGATTTGAAGTTGGTGACTGGGTGTGCTCAAAACCGAGCCTGGGAAGCAGATCAAACAATGACTTGAGTGGTGTTAGAAGTATAGCTGTTGTGCATAGTGTACAAGATTCTGGTTACTTGGAGTTGGCTTGCTGTTTCCGTAAATTGAAGTCAATGACTCATTATACAGAAGTTGAAAAGGTTCCTTGCTTTAAAGTTGGGCAGTATGTTAGGTTCAGAGCTGGTTTGGTGGAACCGAGGTGGGGTTGGAGAGGAGCTCAGCCTGAATCTCGAGGTGTTTTAACCAGCATTCATGCTGATGGAGAAGTGAAGGTGGCATTCTTTGGTTTGCCAGGACTGTGGAGAGGAGACCCTGCAGACCTTGAAATTGAACAGATGTTTGAAGTGGGAGAGTGGGTGAGGTTGAAAGATGATGCCAATGACTGGAACTCAATTGGGCCAGGCAGTGTTGGTGTTGTACAAGGCACAGGGTATGAAGGAGAAGAATGGAACAAAAGTACTTATGTTGCCTTTTGTGGAGAGCAAGAAAGGTGGGTAGGACCAAGTTCCCATCTTGAAAGAGTTCACAAACTCTTTGTTGAACAGAAGGTTAGAGTTAAACTTAACATAAAGCAACCAAGATTTGGATGGTCTGGGCACACCCATGCAAGCATTGGAACGATACAAGCCATTGATGCTGATGGAAAGCTTCGAATATACACGCCAGCAGGATCAAAAGCATGGACGTTGGACCCATCAGAAGTTGAGGTAGTAGAACAGAAGGGGCTGTGTGTTGGAGACTGGGTCAAGGTTAAAGCATCAGTTTCAACCCCAACCCACCACTGGGGAGAGGTGACTCATTCAGGCATAGGAGTGGTGTATCGGATGGAAGATGAGGATCTGTGGGTGGCTTTCTGTTTTATGGAGAGGCTGTGGCTTTGTAAGGCATGGGAAATGGAACAGGTTAGGCCATTTAAAGTGGGGGACAATGTTAGGATCAAAGATGGATTGGTGACCCCACGGTGGGGATGGGGAATGGAGACACGTGCCAGTAAGGGACGGGTAGTAGGGGTAGATGCAAATGGCAAGGTAAGAATAAAGTTCCAGTGGAGGGAAGGGAAGCCTTGGGTAGGAGACCCTGCTGATGTTGTCCTTGATGAAAATTGATGTGCTACATAGGAAGATCATGAAAGCTTGTGTCATAATATGATTCTCATAAAGCTCTTGATCATGTGCTTTTCTGGGACTTGGTTTGTGCCAAAAAATGAATAGCTTTACGGTCCTTGCAACTAGATGTGATCTGGACTATAACTTAATTTTGAAATATAGAATACTGTTGTTGACGAGATTTCTTCATGTTTATAAACAGGAGTATAGTTAGAAGAGAAACTCGGCTTGCTGGCTTGGACATAGAGTTAATTATTTATTCTTAATTAGGCCATTTATTCATAACTTACGTAAATAATAGTCCAGATTTTCAGGTATATAAATTTGTTGCTTATAATATTGTAAAAGTTGTACTCCAGTCAATTTTTTTTACACATTATACAACTTTATTGTACAGTTTGATAATTCTTGAATGGGAGTTGTTCCATTATGCAGTGTCTGCAATTACTCAGCCTTGACTTTCAATTTGACAAATATGAATAGTTTGAACATTTTTCACCTCACATTAGCCACTGTTAGAAATTAAACAAGTAAAAGTGTAATAATTGTACATGTGTTACTGCTACATTTAAGTTTTGTTATTGTTTACTGCAGTATTGAGTAGGTTGAGTATCTTAAAATCTATAGTTTTGCATATCGGACTGGCTGGTTCGATGAATCTGACCATGAATCAATCAAGTGATTGATCCATTAACACTAAAAAACTAAACCATTTCAAAATTGGCCAAATGGGTACAAAAAACCGATTTGAATAGGTGATTTTCAATTTTCAATGTTTTTATTTTTTAAATTTAATTTAAAATATTTTTAAGATAAATAAAAACACATTTAATAAAAATTATAAATAAATATGAAATGATGTTTTATTTTAATTTAGTGTCATAAAATTAGGATATTATATTATGTTTATTTACTATTATTTAATTATTATTACTTTATTAATAACTGTTTGACAATCACAATTAAACTATTGAACCTTAAACCAGTGTCTTCAGCAGTTCAATGACTAGTTCAGTTTTAAAAACATTGTTAGAATTTCAAATCCTCATTTCTTATAGATTACCAAAATATGCTCATTTCTTATCCTTACTCCAAATTCATGCATGGAATGGAGCAGTAACAATAAAGCAATGTTGCCGAGAAAATTTAGCAACATACTTTTTTTTTTTTTTATAACATTAGCAACATACTTTTTTGACATTCTTTTTAAAATGATTCTAATTATTGAATAAATTTTACATGTCTCAACTAATATAATTTTGTGGATCTTACATAAATTTCCTCCAAAAATTAGTGCTTAAAGAAAAGTTGCATGAACCTAGTCATCATATTCCTTAGTAATGTTTCACGTGAAAGATGAAGGCACAATGCACGAACAGACAGACTAATCAAATCAACGCGAACAAGTATGACAAGTCTCAACTATAATCCAATGTTATGAATTACTCTGAATTAAAAGAATCAGAGATCAATCCAGACTCGAAAAAATAACTATGCAATTCTGATTTAAAGTTATCTGTCCTAAAGTAATGGTACCCACAAGAGAAATGTTTTTCTCACAAAGATACAATGTCCTAAAAGGAATTAGTCAGCAAATCCGTCTAGATCAAGTAAATCCTTTCGTTCAACTCACCAACTTATCCTCGTGCCATTTACAGAAGTGTTCCAGAGCATCCCTCATCCATGCATGCCGGAGGCTTTCAAGTGCCTCTGATACAGCTAGCCACCTCCTATTTCTGGTACTTTGCTCAGGCCATAACTCAAGTTCCTCCTTCACAAACAAGGCAAACATTGCTGCTTTACATAAACCTTCTGGACTGAACTCATCTTGATGGGTCTTACTCCTAAATTCATAGTACCCAAGAAAATCCTGACATCCAGTAGCCATAGGTATCAACCATCGGTTGGCAAGTATCCATCCAAATGACAAGATCACAAAGGCAATGTACAAATAATCATCAGCCTTGATTACAGTTAAAATAAAATAAATCAAGAGTATGGCTTTCAAGAGACAGCAATAGAAGAGTTAAAGGATCAACAGCATGCCAAAACAAACAGATGAAACCAAAATCGTGTAATACCTCTGACTTTTGCTAAATTCTAAAAATAAAAAATTTTAACCCATAAAAAAATTTAAGTGCTAATATTCCAACCTATTTTAGGGCAATATTCACCAAATTTTAAATGATAATGTGGCTTCTATTGTTTTCACTTTTCATACACGGATGCAAAAAGGTCACGTTAAGTATCTGGAGCAAACTTCATTGCAATTATCATCAGTCACCAACTCACAGTAACATAGAATATAATCACAAAATGATATGATTTCCACATAAGCTTCCTAGATTCCCACTATACAATAACAACAAAAGCCTTATCCTATTAAGTGATTTTAGGTTCCCACTATCAAACCATTAAAGCATATGGATAAAACAATCTGTTAGGATATCACAGAAGCCCAATAACTGTATTACAGAAGCTCAAAAGTCAAATAAATTCGTATGATTGAATAAGATTTTCACCATTAGGTCTCCTCGAACTCCTGCTTCTTCTATAGCTTCCCTTACAGCTGCCTCCTCAACAGTTTCATCATTCTCCCAACCTCCCTTTAATGGAATATCAACATCACAATAATCAGAAATTACATCTCGATTAGGGGCCCTTTCAGAAAAAATTGCACAACTGATCTGAACCGGACTAAGTTACAAAACAAAGTAAAACTAAAGTTGCACCAATCATTTTAAACGGACCCTTCAGTTGCAGTCAATTATCATGAGGCAGCAAAAATAAATATTTAGCAGCATATAGTGCAATTAAATATAAGTGTCTCATCAATAAGTTCAATATAGGTATTTAACACAAATTTACAATATGGTCTTACTAAAGGGACAAAAAATTAGTCTTATAGTGCAATAAATGGTACCTAACTTTCATAGTGCTTAAATTCAGATAAGTATGGCAAATTGATTTGTCATCCCCAATGGTGGTATTAAGAACAGAATGTCAGAGATTTTACCATTGTGTCCAAAACAAAGAAAATTTTATTTAAATTAATTTAATAAAGAATGAACAGTGTGCATAAAAATTGGAACACAGAAACCAACCGAGTTCTAAAAGTTCCCAATATTCAAATGTATTAGCATATAGCTTTTTTTGAATGTTGAACTGTAAGTGGACTATATCATCTGCGTAAATCATTCAGATAAAAATATTGAACTCAAGTCAATAATTCAAATTATGGTTTTAATACATGTTATAAAATACTTCCTAAAAACAAAGGCGTTCAAACCAAAGATCCCAGAGCAATATATAGGCCATAATGCACTTTTTCAACGCTTAGTAAACAAAATTGTAAAATCTAGAGTCCCAGAATCCTTTATCACCTACATCAATCAATTCCAGCAAAGAACTCAAGTATCAGACACAGCCTAATTAACTTGATCAGAACAACATACCTTTGGAAACAAAAGACCTGGTCCGCTTGGTGAATTAATCATAAGAACTTCAACAATATTCTCCTCAGAACTAGAGCCTCCACAATCATTAGAACATTTATACCTAAATGGAACACACCTGCAACACAATTAGATTCTCCAGATCAGATCTTGGAGTATATATATGCAAAACAAGTACACTAAATAAAAAAGAAGCAATTCCTAGCTGAAAATCATTGGTTGTTGTGATACAAGGGATGATATGATATGACAAAACTTAGCATGATATGATATGACCAAAATCACACATTTCTCCAATTCACAGAGATAAAAGGGATGATATGATGTGACAAAACTCAGCAGTTAACACTACATACAACGTGACAATTACTTCTGTACGGTAGGAGGAAAGTAAGTGATGTCATCCATTTTCTTATATTATTAACCATCAACCTAATGAATCTCCATCCAGATATTCTGCAGGATGACAACCAAGAAGCAATCTTAAAACCACCAAAGACTCATTCAAAATCGATAGCCAACAGGATTAAAATTTACAATCAAGCCAACAAAATGATTTGGAAGACTAAATGCTAATAAAAATAATAAATACTAATTGCTAACCAAAAGGCAGATGGTGCTGCAGCCCACATGCTATTGAAATTTCCAGGATTCCATGATAGTTCATTATCTCTATATTCAACTAAACATTCAAAGTATTGACCTGAAGATGCACAAGCTAACACAATTACCCAACATTTTTTGGCATACTATGCCAGGCACCGAAAGTCAATGCACCCAAATAAACTTTTCCATCTTTTCGATTAATTTAGCATCCCCTGTTGCAAAACCAGACACTCTCTACAAACAATGATTTATTAGAACATCTATAAAAAAACGATCATAATATAAATCAATAACTTCTCTCTTTAAGTCCACGAGCTTCATAAAATGACCTATTCCCTCATAATCAATCTATTTTCCTACAGTACACACGCTAATAATAAAAGCCCCAAACAGAAGAAAAAAAAATAAAATACATGTCCCCATGTATTAAAAGATCCTCCAAAATCCCATTATTTTAACACTATTACAGAAAACTTCGTTATAATATAATGTTTATATTAAAACCTAATCTTTTCTACTCTATCTTACATGAATGATCAATCAAAATCGAGGTTTTAAACCGCAATTGTGGCCACATTTGTCTATAATTTCTCACAATATTTTGTCTACAATTTCTCGCAATATCAAGAAACTGCGACGAAATTGCAACCACAATTTCAAACCTTGGTTAAGATTAAAACCTTGATCATGATTAACTCATCACACGATGTTCCAAATAATATAAATATATAAATAAAACTTCGTTTATCCCATAAAATGCCGTAATAGCCACATGCATCAACATCAACAACAAAATGAAAAAGATTAGGAAAAAAAAAAAACCAATCTCAACCAAAAATTAAATAATAATATCAACAAAACTAACATCGAGTAAACCATCAATTTCGTTCTAGAAGTATCAATCTCTCTCTTACTTAATTCCTAAAGTATTAAAAAATAATACAATAGTTTCTAACGTTTTGTAAATCTGTCCCGTTAATCTTTTCCATTAATCAAACGGTTGTTGAGATCCTAACGGAAAAGACTAACAGAACAGATTGAACCAAACGTTAGGAATTACTTATTATTTTTCAATACTTGAGGAACTAAGTAGGAGAGAGATTAATACTTCAAGGACAAAATTGATGATTTACTCAAATAACATCAAAGCATCGCCATCAACCAGTCACCATCGCAATTTCTAAAGCCAACCCAAAAAACAGAACATAATTGTACGCATTCCGTACGAAAACGACGTTTTTTTTTCTTTCTTATTTTTCATCAGTAACAATTATCGGAAAAAAAAAATACGAAAGATGCAAAGAAGGGCAAGAATGCGAAACGATGTCGTTTTACCCAGCAACAAGACGATAACCGTTCTCGTACCGCTGCTGAAGCCGACCCGTTCGGGCCACCAATTCAGACATAATAGCGATTCCCCCAATCAATCCTCAAACAATTCCTTCGCCATTGTAATCCGACCGCACCAATCCTACACTGATCGCGCCCGCACCAGATCGCGATCTACCAACGCATCGTTCCTTCTTCTTCTCAGGGTTTGGTTTGCAGAGAAAATGAAAATGAATTGATCCAATGAGGGTTGGGTTGGAGAGAAGCGAAGCGAAACGAAGAGAAGGCGAAGCGCTTCGAACGGATCAGAGGGTCAAAGTCACGTGGATTGTGGTCAACATGTGGGGCCTTTTTTTATAGCCGATGTCAGCGTCTCTCCTGCTGCGCGGACCACACTCTCAACCAGTCATTTCTCGACACGTGGATAAGTGCGGTTTGGTGAATGAAGCGGGAGGAAGGTGATTGGGTGGGCCGCGCGGTGACGTGTGATCCGCGAGGCAGGGGATTTGAACGTGGTTGAAGAAGTCAGCGGATGGAGAAGGATGTTTGTTTTTGGCGATAGCGCCTGAGGATTTTGTAGGGTCCTCTCTTCTTGCCCTTTCATTTTTTTTATTTTTTTTTAAATCCAGATCTTCTTGTTTCCATGGAATAATATTTATATATGTACCACATCGGATTGGGATTTTATTGAACAAAATGTCCGGATTAAAAATAAAACGAAGTTGGTGCTTGTACATTTTGTCGGCGTGTATAAAATATAAAGTATTTAATTTTAATTATTAATAAAGAAATAGTGAGAGTCAAATAGGGGTGTTTAAGATCCTACCATCTCCACCGACTTCATTCGAGCCCAAGTGCTTTTAGGTCAAGTTTCATCTTGTTTCTCAAATGGAGTAGTTCTATTACCTTCTTAAATTTAAAGAAGGGTGTTTTGAACACATTTTTTAACATTTTATTTATAACATATCTTTTTGTTGGTTAAAATTTATTAAAAATTATAAAATTATGAAAAAGGTTCCTTAAATAAGACGTGAAATTTACAAATTTTTATAATTTTTAATAAATTTTAATCAATAAGAGAAAGTGTGTTAAAAAGAATGTGTCAAAAAATGTGTTCCTAACATTTCTCAAAATCCTAATATGATGTCTGTTAGGATAGGTTAGATTCAATACTTAAGTCATTCGATCCAAATTATATGTAATATATATTTCTAATTCTTTAAAGTAAGGAGATGTATAAATTTATTTATCTTTATTTTGAATTAAAGTATTTTGTAAACATAGTGTATTTTAAATTAATAATAAATATATCTTTACTTTCTTACTTTATATATCTTTTCACTTTTAAACATAATCTATTAAGATGTGTATGCTTGTTTAGTTAGTCACAAAGTTAAGATAGATCACCAACGACCTTTATGTATATTGCAGCCTTTAGATGTTCTAAAGTAGAAGTGGGATAGTATTTTTATGGACTTTGTGGTGGATTTGCCTGGAACCCAGGGGTAGACTCCATTTGCATGATAGTAGACAAATCGACTAAATTTGTTCACTTTATCCCAATTAACATTAAGTACTATTAAAGAAGTTGACTACCCAATACATTAGTGGGATTGTGAAGTTGCATGGTGTGCTTTCAAGCATAATTTCTAATAGAGACCAAGCCTTAGGGACTAATCTTTAGACTGAGTTTAGCCTACCATCCGCAGACAGACAGTCAGACTGAGTGAACCATCCAATCCTTAAAGGATCTTTTGAGAGCTTGTGTTAAAGTAAAGTGGTAGTTGATAGAGTTCACTTATAACAATAGCCTCCATTCCAGCATTAGGATGGCACCCTATGAAGTTATATATGGAAGGAGGTGTAGAACACCCTTGTGTTGGTTTGAGTCTGGTGAGAACCTTGTGTTAGGACCTGAGGTAGAGCAATAGACTACCGAGAAGGTTCAGATGATACAAGAGAAGATGAGAACAACCTAAAGTAGGCAGAAGAGTTACCATGATAATAGAAGGAAAACTCTTGAATTTCAGGAGGGCGATCATGTGTTCTTGAAAGTCACTGCAAAGATTGCGATTGGTTAAGCGTTGAAATGTTGTAAGCTTAGTTTGCATTTCATTGGTCCTTTGCAAGTCATAAAAAGAGTCAACGAAATTGCTACCAAATTGCTTTGCCCCTACCACTTTCAAATCTTTATAATGTCTTCCATGTTTCTCAGCTCAGAAAGTACATTCATGATCCCTCACATGTAATTGAGTTGGACAATATTCAAGGAAAGGAGAACTTAATTTATGAAGCATTACCTTTGTGAGTTAAGGACCGAAGGGTGAAACAGCTAAGAAGAAGGAAATTCCTTTGGTCAAGGTTGTTTGGGGAAAAGCTATTGAAGACGGTGCGACTTGGGAGCTGGAGAGCCAAATGAGGGAATCCTATCTAGAGTTTTTTGCTTTAGGTAAATTTCAAGGACAAAATTTATTTTAAGGAAAAAGGAGATTAAAAAAGGGTTTTATAATTGAAATGCTTTAAAAATAAGCAAAGTTTTTTTATGAAGTTTGGTCTTTTTTAGTTAGGCCTTAGCCCGTTGTCTTTCGCAACCTAAAGTATCTTTAAGATGCTTATAAGGCCTCTTAGACCTAACCCCCTATTTTTTTTTATCTCACTCTCACTTTTCTCTTGGAACCCGTGGCATCACAGTAGAATCACCACAAGAACCCTTACAGGTGTCGCCACAACAATGATTGAGAAATCATAGGATACGTCGCTGAGATGTGTTCATCCTCGTTGTTGAGGTTTCTCTTCTCTCAAGATAAAGGGGAGTGAGACTATCTCACTCATAGGTGTAACAATAGTCGTGGGTGGATAGGTTGGCCCTAAATCCCAATTGTTTGGGTATTTGTTGTACTTGATTATAATTGTGAAGGGGGAATACAAATTCCCCAGCCTGTGACTCTTTAGGACTAAATTCTCGAAGGTTGATTATATTGCCTTCCGTATGATTAAGTTATGGTATTAAATGAGAATGACCTAGATTGAATAGGAATCCCCTATTTTAGGATAGAATGATAAACTATAGAGTGGCAAATGTCTTAGGGTGATAGTTTAGGGATTTCCTGTCACAATTTGTTCTGTGGTGAATTTCTGATAGATGAGCATGACCATGCATAGGGTGTGCATGATCGTGCATAGGTGTTCAGTGAAGGTTCGATGTGTTCAGTGATCACAAAAATTTGAAATATTTGTTTGATCAAAAGGAGCTGAACGTGAGGCACAGACGGTGGATGAAGTTTCTGAAAGACTATGATTTTCAGTTGATGTACCCTTCTGACAAGGCGAATGTTGTGGCTGATGTTTTGTGTCAGAAGACAGTGCATATGTCAGCTTTGATGGTGAAGGAGTTGTAGGTAGTGGGGAAGTTCAGAGATCTAAACTTATATGTGGAGATGTCTCCTAATCATATTCGTTGTGGTATGATCACGGTGGCCAGTGGTTTTCTTGAGATGGTTAGAGAAAAACAATTGTTGAATCCTAGTCTTTGTGAGACTAATGAGTTGTTGGGTATGGAGAAGGCAGCAGATTTTAGTTTGGGTACAGACGGTATTCTAAGGTTCAAGGGCAGAGTGCGCATACCACAAGACCCCAAGTTGAGGAAGCTCGTCTTAGATGAAGGTCACAAGAGCAAGTTGAGTTTACATTTGGGTACCACCAAGATGTATCAACACCTGAAGAAAATGTTTTAGTGGTCTGGTATGAAGAAGGACGTGGCAAAGTATGTTGCATCATGTTTGACCTGTCAGAAGGCCAAGGTAGAGCACCAAAGACCCGGTGGTTTGCTGCAGATGATGGAGATACTTGAGTGGAAGTGGGATAGCATCACTATGGACTTTGTGGTGAGTTTTCCTAGAACGGCAAGAGACTTTGATGCTATTTGGGTCACAATTGATAGGTTGACGAAGTGTGCTCAGTTCTTGCCTATTAACATCAAGCATTCCTTGGAAAAGTTGACGCAATTGTACATCAGAGAGATAGTAAGGTTGCACGGAGTGCATTCCGGTATTATCTCTGATAGGGATTTGAGGTTTACGTCGAGGTTTTGATAGAGCTTGCATCAGGCATTAGGTACCAAGTTGAGACACAGTTTCTTCTTATCATCCATAAATGGATAGCCAGTCCAAGAGGACGATTCAATCCTTGGAGGACCTTTTGCGAGCATGTGTGTTGGATCACCTTGGAAGTTGCGATGAGATTCTACCTTTGGTGGAATTCACGTACAACAACAGTTTCCATGCGAGCATTGGTATGGCATTGTTTGAAGCCTTGTATGGTAAAAGGTGTAACACACCCTTGTGTTGGTATCAAGATGGAGAGAGCAAATTTGTGGGGTCAGAACTAGTACAATAGACAATAGAGAAAGTGAAGAAGATTCAAGAGAATATAAGGGTTGCTTAAAGTCGTCATAAGTTATATGCTGATAAGCGTAGAAGGTTACTTGAGTTTGAAGAAGGCAATCATGTCTGCTTGAGAGTCACGCCTGTGATGGGAGTTGGCAGGGCAATCAAATTTAGGAAACTTACTCCTAAGTTTATTGGTCCTTACTAGATTCTTCGTCAATTCGGACTTGTTGCTTACTAGATAGCTTTACCACCTTTCTTGTCCAACATCCACAATGTTTTCCATGTATCTCAGTTGAGAAAGTATGTTTATGACCCTACACACGTCATCAAGCCTAATTCTGTACAGATACGAAAAAACTTGACGTGTGCGACACTACCTATGAGGATTACAAATTGGAGGGTGAAGCAACTTAGAGGCAAGGATGTCCAGTTAGTCAGAATAGTATGGAATGATGTGACTGGAGAATCCACATGGGAGCTTGAAGAGAAGATGAAGGAATAGTATCTGGATCTTTTCCTAGGTAAAAGGATTTTCGGGGACGAAAATTTTCTTATTAGGGAGGATTGTAACACCGTGTTTTCTTAATATATGATTTAGTTCTTTAGTAACAAAAAGTAAAAATATAATATGTGATCTTGGTGTTTAAAATGAATAAATAAATTGTGGTTGTATAGGTGTTGTTTTGTGTTAGTTGCCTTGGAATTTCAATCTAAATTTAGGGAACTTGAGAAAAATGTTCTTGAGCCACAATAAAAGTGTAGTTGTGTTTATATGGGTTGTTAAGGGAGACAGTCATGTTGAGCCAGTTGTGAGTCGTGGGGAGTGATTAGACGAACCATGAGCTTTAGTGGGCCTAAAGCCTTGTAAGGCCCAGGGAGATTTTAAAGACACTAAAGCATTCCCTTCTCATTTTTCTCACTTTTGCCAAACTAAACTCTCTCATTCTCTCAATTTCTCTCAAATCCACCAAAAGTGTAGCAAGATTTCAAGCCGCAATCTCGTGTTCTTGTGTTGAGGAGGGTGGATTTCCTTGAAGGGTTGGCTTAAGAGCTTATTTTTCTCACATTCTACTCTTCTCCAAATTTTGGATTCGGAAGCTCCAAGAGGTAAGGGAAGCTTACATTAGTTGAATAATTGTTGTATGAGTGTGGTAGTACGTGTAAGTTGTTGTGGATTAAACTATAGAATGTCATTTGGCTGAGTTTTGTGGCAATGTGTTAGAAATAGGTTTTCCTCGATTTCGTGGCTGATTCATGTTGAAATGTTGTATGAATTGTTGAATGTGTTGAGTATGTTGTTGTGGGCTATTGTGTGGTTGGATTTGACCTCGGTGAAGTCGATTTAGGGTATAATTAAGTAAAACGTTTGGATCTTTAGGTTTTTTGATGAGAGTTGCTGGTTCTGTTATCTGATAGTCGTTGAACGATTATGGGTCTCGCTGAGTGAGAATGCTTCTAAGACTAAGGTGAGGTTGTTGGGTTGAAGGTTCGTTGGGCGATCCATTGCGCCACTGAGCGAGTGTTCTTGGATCATGATAATGGTTGAAGAGTGGGAGGAATTCGCTAAGCAAAATCCAGTTCGTTGGGCGAGTGTTCATGGAAAACTGGAAATTTTCCAAAAGAGTGTTTGCTGAGCGAGTACATGGCTCGCTAAGCAAGTGTAGGCATTCCAGAATGCCTAGGAGCAATTCGTTGAGTGAGTACAAGGCTCGCCGAGTGAATTGGGAGCCCTGGAGAGTGGTGCTCTTTGTTGCAAGAGGTTCGTTGGGTGAATAACAAGTTCGCTGAGCGAAGAGTGTGTGTAGTTGTTGGCTGCTCTCTAGATTGGCTCGTTGTTGAGCAAGTAGGTAACTCGCTGAGCGAGATGTAGTCGATGGAAACTTGGAGAAAGTCCCTAGAACAAACTCACTAAGCGAAACACTCTAGAGACAGTATATTCACTGAGCGAGACTTGTGGTCACTAAGCGAGAACTTTCACAAGGGAAAGTTGTCCCTCTGTAAGGAAGGTCTTCACTGAATGAGCATGTGGGTCGCTAAGCGAATGTAGTGTTCTGTTGTTGATTAATCTTAAGAGTATAGTTGTGTGAAATAAGATTGAGAAGGACTTCTAGTGTGAGTCTTATGTTGAGAATGTGGGAAGAGTGGCATGTTGCTTGGATAGGACCTCCACTTATCATAAATGCAGTTGCGTGGGTTTTAGCCATGGGGTGTGGTCTAACATCTTGGGCATTGACGAGGGCAAAGAGTGATCACCAGTACAAAAGAGATGAGTCATGGACAAGGAGCGACTCCTGGTAGGCTTCTAGCGGGAGGGACACATGAATAAATCAAATATACACTGAAATTAGAGGGATCCAGAGGCTGGGCAGGTATAGGACTGTACAGTTAAGGGTAGCTTAAAAGAAATTAATAAGTGTTGCCTATACTAACAAGATGCATCTACTTTTCGGTAGCCTATCACTTAAAAACTCCACAGTTAAGCGTGCTTGACTTGGAGCAATTCTAGGATAAGTGACCTCTTGGGAAGTTTCCCAAGAAGCGTGTGAATGAAGACAAAGCACGCTGAAAAGTCTTGTGTTGGTTTGTGGGGACAGTCTTTGATCTTGAAAGCGGCTAGGCGTTACATGTGGGCTACTTCGATAGGTCCCTGGAGTAGCAGGTTGCTTGGATAGGACCTCCATTGGTTGTGAATGAAATCATTGTGTGAGGTTTCTCACGAGCAATGGGCTACTTGGATAGGCCTTTACCTATTAACCATGCTTGAGGCTAGATTGGGCCTGCATGGTGTTGGTAGTGGTTGTGGACCACATGTGGTGCTGGTCGGGCCCACGTGGCATTGTATCCCTATTGTTGTGTTACTACACACACATATACACACACACACACACACACACACACACACATATATATATATATGCTGATTTGTTGTTGTCAAGTGGATATGGTGTTGTGATACCTGCATTTCATGCATATGTTGTTGGCTAAGGTTGTGTGATGGGCCTCAAGTCGTAGTACGAGCAGGCACGTAAGTTGGATGGTTGACAAGAGTTGTAGCTCAGACGGGCCTCCAACCTAGTGCTTGGATGAGACGTGGGGTCTTAAAGTTGGGCTTTTAGGGATGAGTGGATGGGCAATTCTGTAGGGGACCAAGGCGGTGTAGGCCTTGAGTCATGGTGAGCCACCACCTACATACACTTATCCTAACGAACAACTAAGCTAATCTAGATATCAGAGCTTAGCAATCCCTGCATGGTGCTTGGATAGGCCATGGTTGGGGTGAGACCTGACTGATTGTCCGAGATGTTGTAAATCTCTTGAGAGTCATGTCATCATGCATTGAGATAGTTGTGATGGATTTGGTTGTGATATAGGGTTCTGGATTGAGAACTCCTTGCCATATGAATGTATGATATATATATATATATATATATATATATATATATATATATATATATATATATATATGAATGAGTACGAATGTTGAGAATTATTGATGGTTTTAGGAATCATATGTTATACTGTTGTTTTAGTAAGCTTACCATTGCCTTGTTTTATTGTTATTGGTTGTCTTGTTACTGTTGTTATGTTAGTGTGACTATGATGATCACATCCTATGGCATGGGAGTAGATGGCAACGCTTCAGTATATTCGACTTCTTAGAGCTGAAGGTGGAGGTGTGAGTTGGAGATAGTGTGACTTGAGGAGTCGCACTTTCGTTTTGTTTCTTTTGTTGTATATCTCGCTTTATTCTTTTGATGGGGTTGTATAGTGTGACCAGCCATAAGGAGTGTGTTTTGTACCCCTCTCCCCCGTTGATGTATATTTATTTTATTATATGGCTTTGGCATTATTTCCCTGTTCTTTTGTTAGATCAAAGTTGTAAAGATAAACGCGTATGGCACCAAGAAAGATGGATAGATCTCTCATATTGTATGTATTTTCTTTTATATACATGCCTTGTATTCTTTTATGCTTGAGTGGGAATGAAGAGGACGTTTTATGTGTTTGTTGAGTAATGACGATTAGGTCGTTACACATTCTATTGTTACTCTTTGAGCATGATGTGATATGTATCTCACTCCCTGTCTTTTGATGTATTTCTATTATGTGCTTTTAGCGTACAAATGACATCTAACAGGATCCGAACGAGTGATCTCAAAGCTAAGGCATTAGCCTATCTTGTTATAGTTTTCCTTTTTAGGTTTGTTTTGCTCTAATAGTGTGACATTGGGGCTAGGTTATACTCTTTGTTTATAGTTTGGTTTTGGTATTCTTTAAACTACATTTTTAGTTTGATTTCCCCTTTGAAAGATTTGTATGGCCTTGTGAGCCAAGGTGGTTTATTTTAATTCATGAGATTTTATATGGTGTAATGAATTATGATTATGATGTCCTTTACTGCACAGAAAAGTTTTAAAACATCACTTTTATTCTGCCAATTTAATATGAACCTATATTTTTGCAATAATAAATACTAATATATACAAATAAGTATTTTCAGAGTAGAGGGTATCAAATGTTCTCTTCTTCTCTCCCATTATCCCCCATTATGCCTCTTATTTTCTCCCACCCTCATTATGCCTCTTCTTCTTTCTCACCCTCATTGCGCCTCTTCTCTTTACCCCACTCTCTTCCCACTAGAGCTCTAGTGAGTCTTCTTTGCTCTTTTGTTTCAATGTTTTTTTTTTCCTCACCAATTAGATAGAAACTAGTTTTCATTATGTACGAATACACAACGAAAACTAGTTTCCATATTGTATTAAAAAAAAATAACAAAACAAAAACTATTTTGGGTTTTTTTTTGTATGGTCTCTTTCCTGCATGATTTCTCATGTAAGTTTTGAAGTTTGTAGGGTTTTGCATTACAAACCTAACTTGGTATACACATTTTTTTGATGAAGTGAACATGTCAACTAGTTGCGGGAATTTGATAGAAGCAAGCAAAAAGTATTTAAAAGAGAGCATAGGTGTGAATCCTCCACCTATGTGGATTGATTACAATGAAGTATTCACTACCATAGAGGTAAATTAATTCAATGTTAAGTATTGAAATTTTTGTTGTTAGTTATGATTATGTCAATATTGTTAGTTGAAAAATGATTATTAATTTCAAGTTTTTGCTACTCGAGATGATTTGCTGAATTGGGTTCGAAACATCAAGAGAAAGCATGGATTTGTTATTGTTATAGAAAGGTCAAACACATGGGGAAGGAAGACACTTGTGACATATGGATGTAAAAGAAGTGGAAAGTATAAACTATATAAGACTTTGTTAACTTGCCAAATGACTAGATGGAGGATGGGCACTCATAGTATAACCGAAACATTAGATGATCATGCATATGCGAGCTGAGTAGTGAATAAAAGTCTTTGTTAGGTGAAATGACAACAAACATGGTGAAACCTAGTAACATTTTACTAACACTCATAAGTCAAAACGAGGATAACATCAGCATTATCAGACATATATATAATGCATGCCAAAGATATCAGTGAAAGCAAACAAGTCCTAAAATTGGAATGCAACATCTAATAAAATTGATGGAACATGATCAATATGTCTATTAGTATAGAAGGTCAAACACGAAAAATGTTGCGAGAGATATACTATGAACACATTAAGATGCCATCAAGCTTTTAAATACATATGCCATTGTGTTGATTGTTCATATTAGTTATAAGACGAAAAAATATTGACTTCCATTTCTTGAGATTGTTGGTGTTACTTCAACAAAGATGACCAATGATATGGCGTTTGCTTATTTATAGTTTGAGCGAGTTGATAACTTTACATGGACATTAACCAAGTTGAGAGGAATGATTCTAAAAGATGATGCCTTGCCTTAAGTCATTTTGACTGACAGGGACCTTGCATTGATGAATACAATGTAATAATCTCTTTTTTCAAGTTCAACCAACTTGTTATGTTAATTTTATACAACTAAAAATATCAAAGTGCAAGATATTAGTAAGTATCGTTGGGGAATGGGACAAAGTCTTGGATGCTTGGAATAGGTTGATATATTCTCTTAATGATGTTGTGTACGAGAAGCACATCACAAGATTTAAAAATGTTTGTTCACATTTTCCTTTCTTTATTGACTATGTGAAGAATGTGCGGTTAATGCCTCACATGAAGAAGTTTGTCACTACATGGACAAATCAGGTGATGCTCCTTGGAAATACAATAACAAATAGGTCTGTTATTATTGTTATATTAATTTGACTTATATTAAAAAATTTCAAGTTTTTGAGTGTGCATATGTTTGTTAACAAGGTTAAGGGCACACATGTAAGATTGAAGAAGGTACTTCGAGATAGCATGGGAGACTTGTGTAGTTTGTAACATCCTCAAAATATCACATCAATAATTATATAATAATTATTCATTGTTTAATTGTCTTGTGATAGTAATTAAAAATTTAGATAAAGGTTTATAAATCTTGAAAGATTTAAATTATCTTAAAAGAATAAATAATATCTAGATTAATGATAATAATAATTGAAATTTCATAAATAGGCTTAAATAATTAGTAGACATTTTTTAAATTTAAGAAAATTATGTTTTAGACTTAGAATAATACTAGAAAGGTACTTGAAATAAAAATAATTTTAAGTAATTTTTGGATGAAATTCAACTTTATTTTAGTAAATAAATTAAATTGGAAAGAATAAAATTATGAAATAAGTATTAGATAGTTTTAATATCAAGAAAATAATATTTTGAGCTTAGAAATATGCTTAGAATATTATTTTAGACTTTTAAGAATTTTTCAAAAAAATTATGAAAAAATTACAAAAAGTACCTTAATGTGTCTAGACTTTACCTGAAAAACAAAATCACAAATAGAAAAGTCTATGACTATTTTCTAAAAATAAATCAGTAAATAGCTCATTTAATTACAATAAGCAATAAAATTCACATTTTCTCTCTCCTAATTCTTGTTGGCTGCCAACTATAGAAATAACTAGGTTTTCTAATTTAGTTACTTGGAGATAGGATGGTTAATCATAGATAATCATTACATTTGGATTAAAATTAAATTAGGTGTCTTAAAATTCTAATGACTACTTGTTTTTGGACAAAGAAAAAATGTCTTTTCACTCTTTTCTTAAAACTCACATTAGTTTCTCCTTCTCTTGCAAGTAGTCATGAGACTCCCCTTCTTAACAAGCTCTTCATTCTTTTTCTTCTCACTCTCTAATTTCTCTCCAATCTCTTCATCTATATCAAAGTGCCTTTGAAGCTCGTCACTTCTCCATTTTCATTACAGCTCAAGGGAGCCCGAGAGAAGTAAAATTCTTCTCCCTCCTTTGTTGCCCCTTCATGTTAAATACACACATCCCACTTTCATATGTTTTCTTAGTTCCTCTTCCAATTCTAATGGTTAGCTTAAGGATTCAAGAGGCTTTGGAGGTTTGAGTGATTATTCTTTCCTTTAGAGCTTGGCTAGGGTTTGGGTGAGCCAAAATCCCTTTCTTTTCTCCTCCATGGCAACTATAGTTTTGATAAGTAAGGGAAAAAGCTAGATTTAGTTTGGATTTTAAGGATGAAAACAAACTAGGAGATGGGTTTGATGTTTTATGTGTTGTGATTCTCATTTGTATGATGCTTAAGGAATGATATTGTGGTGTTTGTATGATTGGCCATATAGAGCTTAGTTAGGCCTTATATGATGTTCTTAATGATTGAATTGCTTAATATGTATGCTAAGTGTTTGAGAAAATGTCTAAAAGATTACATTTGAACTTGCTAAATTTTACTACACTATATTTGTCACGGTTTTTTATGTATATATCGCTCTGTGATGCGTATTTTCTACTAATTTTTGGTGTGGTGATGTCTCTATATGTCTATAATGTTTTTGTAAAATTTCATAATTTTATTCCAAGTGATGAATATTTGACGAATTTTTGAATAGAGGTTGTCCTGTCCAATTTCTAACAATAATTAGCTTGCGAAATTAACTTAATTGGGCCCCAAAATGATTTTGTAAAAATTGAAAAAATTATATTTAAAAAATAGACATATTAAGTGTTAAGACTGAAAAATATGGTTGAAAGAAAAATTTATTTGGTATAGAAAATTGACTTACAAAAACAGGACAATGTAGGATGGAGGAAAACAAAAGCTTCTCTAATGTCTTTTAGTGATTATAATTGTGTTTAATTCTTGGTTCATGGTGGTAAATGGTGTTGTATTGATTATGTGTTGTATAGTGTTGAGATTTGATGAAAATTTCTCTTGGTATATTATGTGCTTCATGGCTAAGACATAGGAAAAATTAAAGGGAAAATTTATTTGGATTGGTTATCTTGTAATTAAAGGTAGAATCATGAAATTAGTGATGAATATAGTTGAAGCAAGGTGGTATATTTTTGAATTGATAAAACAATTTAGTTCCCTACCTATTTATTAGCTCTTAGCCAAGAGAGTGAAATTGGGGAAAATAAAGTTGTTTGTGGGATTGCTATATGAGTATGAATATATAAGAGAATAGATATCATGAGTAATGGATAGAATAAAAAGGAACAAGTAATTACTTAACTTTGGTAAATTGAGACAAAGTTTAATAAATAGTCAAGCAAGTAGAATTGAATGGATTAACAAGCTAATCGGCAAGTTAGATGTCAATAGTAATGAGATAATTGGTCGTGGCACTTGAATGGGAAGATTAATAAATGAGAAGAGAGGAAAGATTGAATTAACTTGTGATATAAGCAAGAATACTATGTGTACTCTAGAAAATCTTTATTATTGAATAAGATAAGTGTAAAATTAGATAATTAGTTAAATAAGATTAGATAATTAGTCTTAAGCTTTAAAATGCAAGGTATGAAAAGTTAATGATGTTAAACTTGAGTAAACACTTATATAATCTTATTTTGATCATATCTAGTTTAATATGTGACATACTAAAGAGTAGGAAAAAAAAATTAAAGACAAGAATACTATCAAAGGATTAAATGACAGGTTAGAAAGTTTAGTAGTAACTAATTTTTTTAATGCTAATAAGTCAAAGAATTATAAAAGTTCACGTTTCTTGTATAAATTGAGTTGTGATATATATTAGTGAAAGTTAAGACATTGAGTTATGTATCTCAATGTTATTGATAGTATGATGGAATGAGAATAATTATTGATTTGATTCCAATGATGAGTTGATATGTGCAATGATTGAATTTTGATTGTGATGAATTTCATTGGAATTGAAAAGAAAGTGAATTAATGAAAGGTGAGCTATGAATGCTACCTATGACTGACCAAGTGAATCAAAGTAAATGAGAAAGCAATTGTGATGATATAAATTGAATCTATGAATTGATGTGTTATCAAGTTAACCTCTATGATTTTGTTATTTATACCTATTGAGAGGTATGATGGATGTACCAAAACATAGGAGGCTCTGCCAAATTTTCCAAAAAAATTATGAATTGTTGAGAACGAATGTATTGTTTTAGCTTTGTCCATACATCATGTGCATAAAATGATAATGTTGGAATGACGGCTTGGTACACCAAGGGATTGTTAGCAGGACTTTTGAGTCTAGAGGAGTAAAGGTAATCGAGTTGTGAAATCCTAATAAATGGAACTTGCAATCCGAGCTAGGAGACTCACACTAACTAACTTGATAATCCCGACAACTACTAAGTATCACCAAACTGGTAAAGAGATTCCTTTCAAAGCAACTGAGATTGCGTAAGGTTCTTGTATATAAATGTGAAAAAAAGTACAGTAGAAAGGAATATGTACTCCCAGAGTTTTCCCAGAATTCAAATGATAAAATATGAATACGTGAAGCCGCGTTAAGGGCTGAGGCCCACATGCATTGTAGTAGTAGCAATGATTGATTGATAAGAAAGAAGAACGATAGGACATGCATCATATTTCTATTTGTGTATACCGTGGAATGGGATGCGTTACATGTGTGTGAATGATGTGTTATTGACATATTCTTATAATCATGCATTAAGTGCTACAAATGAATTTCTCATTAATGGACATGATAGTCATTTAGTAATCATATAAGGTTATAATATAATTTTTTTATAATATAATTTTATTAACAAATTATATATTAAATTGTGTATTGTGAAATGTGGGTTGGGGTGGTTCCCTAGGTCTATTTGATTTCTTGAATTTTAAATTTTTTGGTTCTAATCCTTATTTAATTCGCCACTTTCGTCATCTATAGATGTTGAAAAGGACATATGGAGTGGAGTATGGTTCTTGCAATTGAAGTGAAGAAATTCATCACCTAGAGATGCATGATATTTGGACGACATTAAAGTGGTGCAACTGAAGTAAGCGTGAAGGTGTAGAAGACTCATTCTTTTAGAATGAGAATGTTAAGATTTAGTTATACCTCATGTTTTTAGAATAAATGTGTGTGGTGTTTATGTTTGTATCTCTCGACATTAGATTAGTCATATCCTAGTTTAGAGAGATATTTGAGTATTAGATAGCCATGTTGTAGTGTCATTATAATATAATGTAAATTTTAGTTAGTCAAGAGTATGTGGTTATATTATTATACTAAAACAAGGATTTATCGTATACTTAACTTTAGTTCTATTCTTCATTATTGTATTATATTCTTTAAGTGATTTGATAACAAAAGTTCTTGTTCCTTTTACCAAGTTTCAAGATTTATATTGTATTACGTTTTCATTTTTATGTTAAAAAAATACCAAAATTTATACTACTGAGCTCGAGATTTTAGTTTTAAAAAGATTGATAGATTAGAGTGTTACATAGTTGCTGGGATGTAATGAATAATATGATCATATTGCAACACATTGAAATAAATGCAACATTTTAAAAAAACATAAATGTATTGGAACACATGTTTAATAACTCCTTCTATAAGAAGCTACGAGATTTATATCAAGAGAAGCACAAAGTCTGATATTTGATGAATATAAATGTGTTGACATTATTGGTATTGACAGTTTTACTTGTGGCTACAAACTAAGAACTACTTATGAACTACCTTATGCGTGGAAACTTGCTAGATACAACATCTTCGATTATATTCTACTGTAGTCCATTCATGCATATTAGAAGAGGCTAACATTTTCTTATCAAGGAATGGATGGCTCTTCAGGAGAGTTATTATTTTCTCATGAAGTTGATGCATTGTTAAAGTGATTTTTAAACTTGATGTGGCTGAAAAATTTCATTGAAGACTAAAGTCTTATACTAGCATACTAAGATACAATTTCAATGTGTCATTTTATAGAGAACGACAAAATGAAAGAAGTACTAAAGTCAAAGAAATCAACTAAACACCATCCTTCAATTTTTTGCACGTTGATGCTATTTAGACAATTGAAAATAGCATGTCACCTTCTAGTTTGCCTCGTAAAGCAATCCATGAGCCGAAATGTAATAAACTTGGGTTATTGTTCGAGCAATTTCCTGTTCAGTTGCATCAATATATTAATCGCATTGGTGATGTCATAGCAAATGGACATTGTGTTTATCGTATTATTGCAGTATTGTTAGATAAGGGCGAGGAATCTTAGGGTCAAGTCTGTGTTGATTTGATTAGAGAACTTTAGCAATAATATATTGAATATGTTAATCTCTTTAGCACTGAGTAGCGAGTGTGTGAACTGAAGACATCTTTGTACGTTGAGAAGGACATAGGTAAATTCTGATGAGTGGATGACCATTCTGAACATAGTTTATGTAATTTCTTCAAGATATAACATAGTGTTAGTTCATTTATTCAAACACGGATGCATGACGTTTTTTCCTCTCAGGGTCGACCATCATTATCTCCTTCATATCACTGTATTATTATCATTGGGCTTGTTCACGATTGTCACTTTGTGTAAGTATAATATGTTGAATTCTTCTATTATTTAGCAACTTATAGGTTTTTATAATATGTGGTTCACTAACTTTATTGATTTTTTACTTATCCTTATAGGTTTTTTTTAAAGGATGATTCACTAACTTGATGCCTCAACTGGAGGCATAATGAACTCAAAGACCGCTGATAAGACCATAGAAATTATAGAATCTATGGCTTCTAATGAATACAGTGCCCAATATGATAAAGGACTAGTTTCAAGAAGAGGAATCCTGGAGCTTGATACAAAGAGTGTTATATTAGCACAACAAAAGCTCATAGCAAACTAGTTAAAGGTCATCACCAAACAATGAAGACAATACGGGTGGGGTGCCAACAACCTCAAGCCAGTCAGCCATTCAGGAGCTTAGATGTGTTCGTTGTGGATGACCTCATGCTAATGGGGATTATTCTGCTAAAAGGGGTACTTAAAAGGATATAAATTATGTCCAAAATTCTGGAAGGGAGAAAAAAAACCTACTTCAATAATTACAATGCAAGTTGGAGGTAACATTGCTACTTCTTATAGAGGCAAGATAGTGGTCAATCTAGCAAAGGATCCCAACAACAACAACAAATCGAAAAGGATCCTTCATTGGAGGATATGTTTAAGCAATTCATGCAAGCAACGAATACCTCCATTAAAAATCAAGAAGCATTCATTAAAAGTCTTGAAGCTTATGGATGAAATCAAGAAGCCTCCATAAAGAATTTGGAGGACCAAATAGGGCAACTCTTAAAGCAAATAGTTGCTTAATCTAATAGTGGCTTTTCTAGTAACACCACTAATAATTCTACGAAGTATTGTAATGCTATCCCTCTAAGGAGTGGTAAAATTATCAATTCTACAAGTACAAGCTCTAAAATTAGAGATATTGATGTCTCTAAAGAAAAGGTCTCAGAAGAAGAGGAAGAGACTAAGAAGAAAGTAGATGATTCTGAAAAGAAAGGGAATAAATTGGTGGATGAGAACTCTATGCTTAGAAAAAATAAGAAGCAACTATTAAAGGATCGAGACAAGCCACAAGAGATACCTTTTTATTTCAAAGTTCCATATCCTTCCAAAAACAAGAAGGACAAAGACAAAGCATTTATCGGGTTCCTAGATATTTTTAATAGGCTTCAAATTAATATTTGTTTTGCAGAAGCTCTTGAGCAAATGCCCACCTATGCCCACTTCATAAAGGACATCCTTACAATGGAAAAATGGAGAAATGGTAGCTTTAACAAAATCATGCAATGCTATATTGTAAAAGAAGCTACCTCATAAGCTTAAAGATCCTTGGAGCTTCACTATTCCTTACATTATAAGAAATATGGCTATTGATAAGGCCTTTGTGATTTAAGGGCTAACATCAATCTCATGCCATTATCTATAATGAAGAAACTTGGTGGAGGTGACATTAAGCCTGCAAATATGGTAATACAACTAGCTGACAGATCTATCAAGCATTTTTATAGCATTGTGGAAGATGTACTTGTCAAGGTTGGAAAATTTATATTTCTAGCTGACTATGTTATGCTTGATATGTAGGAATATTTTGAGGTACATTTAATGCTTAGAAGGCCATTCTTAGCTACTAAGAAAGCCCTCATTGATGTACAAAGAAGGGAGCTAATACTCTGAGTTAATGATGAGAGCATCATTTTTAATGTCTTTGAGGCTATGAAGCACCTTAATGACACAGGGGGGATGCTTTATGATAAAGGTAGTGGATGATATGACCCATGATTCCTTTAGGCATGGCACATCACATGTACTCATTAAGAGAATGAATGTGAATTCTATTGAGCACTTTGATTATGAGCTTGAAAGTAATATAAAGGAGTGCCTGTTGAATTTAGAGACATTACCACATGCACATGTTGAAAAGAGAAAAAGTGGAGAGAAAAAGGGAGAAGCCTATAGAGATATCTAATGAGCATGAGACCGCCATACAAGAAAAAGTCTTCTACCCATGCCAACAGGTATATTGTTCCAAATCTAAATTCCATTTTCTGTAGGAAAATGAAAGTCCAAATGGTCGAGGCCCCTTATAGTCAAGGAATTACAACTAAATGAAGGGTAGAGATAAAAGATCCAATCTTAAGAAAGTGTCTCAAAGTTAAAAGAGACAAATTGAAGTTTTACCGTGAAAAGGAAATAGAGGAGATAAATGTTCTTTCATTCTGAAGGAGCCTTAAGGAGTATTAGACCATCAAGCTCAGACGTTAAACAAGCTCTACTTAAGAGGTAACCCAAGCACTCTTATCTTTTTTGCTTTATAGTTTTAATTGTTTTTAATTTTAGATTATATTTTTACTTCTTTACTTTCTTCTTAGGAATTGAGAGATTAAGGAGTATAGTGATACTTTACACAACAACATTCTCAGTTCCTTTCAAGATGCTTGGTTCCTACTTGCCTAGAGAAGTTCTTTTTACACTCTTTCTTTCTCTGCTTTATGTTTTGTATGTTATGATATTAAATTGAGACTTTTATATGTTGATGTAATATTATGTGATATATCCTTCTTTGCTCCTTCTATCTCTTAAATGTCACACTAGGATGTTGCTTGTGAAAATTGTTTGGTGAAAATATTTAGTTATCACCTCTTTTTGTATGTCACTCACACTCTAATGAATGTGAACCTTTTGTGCATTGTCTATTAATACCTGCTATTAATGATTGATGCACTTTGTGTTCTCTTTACTCTCAACCCTCTGTGAGATTTTGAGCCTAAATAGATTTTTATTCAATGTGTTGCTTCATTGCATGTTGTTTGTTTCAAAACTTGACTTGATTCTCATTGTTGTTGCTTGACATATTCATACATAAATGATAGAGACATATTTTTCTTCTTTAAGCCAAGGCCAAATATTAGCCACCCTACACAATTATCCTTTGTTAGCCCCTTTAAGTCTTAACCCTTTTGTTCTTTGTATTAGTCATTACAAGCCAAAAAGTGAAAAATCATAATCCATCTTGATTGGAATTAAGGGATTGCTTTTCTTACAGGACACTTGTGGCTTGATCTTAAGTTTGGGGTTGTGTTCGCTTGAGGACAATCAAAGATTTTAAGTTTGAGGGTGGGGATACAACAAAAATAAAATTTTTTCTATTACAAATATTAAAAAAATGAAAAAAAAAAAAAAAAAGTAAAAGAGCTTTAAAAAGATGTACTACTTTTCGTTTCATTATGTTTCAAATATTGCTATGAATAAGCGAGTGTGAAAAAGTTGGTAGGAAAAAGTATTAATGTTAAGGGATGATAATGGTGACTTAATTCAATAATGTTATTGACCTGATTGAATTGCTTCTTGGATATAATTGCTTGTATTGATCAATTATTGGGTATTGTAATTAATTATCTTGACATGGTATACTATGATTTTACTGTCATAAAACTATCATACAACTATCATATTGATTAGTTTGATCATTCATTTTATTCCATATCATCATTAGAGAGACATATACAATTAATTGAGTCACCATTCATTAGGATTGCATTAGATCATTGTATTAGATGTTTGAGTATCTTATTATAACCTTAGAGGCATTTTTTTTATTAATGATCTATTGGGACGAGAGATGAAGTATATTAAAAACGGTTTTTGAAAATTTTCAAGGGAAATCAAATTTGTTTTGAAAAAGTTTTTGAACCACTCAATTGACTCCCACTCTTGAGTACATATTCTACCCATTTTTATTCATAGTTGCTACCAAGAAATGGACTTGTAATCAAATGGATATGAATAATGACTTTCTTGACAGTGATTTAGACAAACAAGTTTACAAGAACCCTTCTTCATGATACCAATTCTAGTAAACAATTTTTTTATCATTTCTATAAAGCTTTTTTATGGCATCAAGCAAGTACCCCAAGCATGGTTTGCTAAGTTTCATAATATTATTAGTCGACTTGGCTTCTCTTTCAATGCTCATGACTTTGCACTATTCTTATACCAAACTAATTGAGTTGTTGTTATATTACTTCTTTATGTGGATGACATGACTATTATAGGTGATGATATTATAGGTATCTCTGACCTTAAATAGTTTTTGCATCCAAGTTTTAAGATAAAAAATCTCAAGCCTCTTTGTTGTTTTTTGGGCCTTGAGGTGTTCTCCTTGGGTGATGGATTGTTTATCTCAAGCCCAATATGCTTTCAATAAGCAAACTTCTCTAGAAACTAATCCTTGTGTTTACCCCATGAAATGACACCTTTCTTGATGATCCAACCTTTTATCAATAGTTGTTGAGAATCTAATATATCTCATAGTGACTACACTTAACATCTTTTTCTTCTTAATTAATACTAATACACATTATTATCTAATAATTTATCTCGCCTTTCTAATCTTTCATCTCGTATTCTTCTTCTTCATTTTTTTTAGTGAAAACAAGTACTTTTTTTGCTCTTTATATAACTTGTAATTGTTGTGGACAAAACAAATGCTCCTTATACAACATGCTATCAAGAAAAACATTTCTTACAAAAGGAACATAAATGTTCCAAGAATGCCAAGGCATCATATTTAAATTCTATCAATCTAGTACTGAAGAAAATTTGGATACCAAAAAGATAAAATGTATTTTGATTGAAGAAAAATGTTAAGGAATAATTGACTAACTTTGTATTGTTAAGGATGAAATTGATTAATGATGGACTAAATTAACTAATGGTGGTCATAATCATAGACTAATTTTAATTGTCTGTAATATCAACTAAATTAACTTGTGCTTGTAATTGCAAAGACTAATTTGATGCATTACTATAAAACTTTTATATTCGTGTTCTTCTAAATTTTTAAAATAAATAACAATCAAAACCATATTAATTTTTAATAAATTAAAAATATTTTTTCTGAGAAAAAAAAAAGATTGTTTCTTTACATATATTAAATTAAAGTAAAAATATACATTATATATTAAGTAGTGTTTTTTATTTATTTAGAAAGTCATATTCTTTGAAGTTCTATTAAAAGATTATTTTAATAATATTTATTTAGTTTGTTTATGTATACATTGTTCTTTGATTATATTGTAATAATTTAATAATTTAAATAACTAATTTGATATAAGATTAATTAAGAACCTAAAATAAAACTTAATGGATTGAGTATACTTTTTGGTCAAAATAATTTTGTCCAAAATTTAAAATAAAATTATAAAAATACAGTTAAGATTGAATTAAAAATTATATTAAAAAAGATAAGAAAACAACGATTATAAAACTTTTTATTTCCAAAAACAATTCACTTATCTAAATATTATTACAAACAAATAGCTCAAAATTAAGTTGTATAAGTATTAAACTTTAAATATAAATCCTTTTTGTCTTAATTTATGCGATTATAAGTACGTTCATATTGATTTATTATAAATTATCTTAAAAAATTATGTTTTAGATATTTTAATTACATCGATCAAAATTATTAATATTATGTAGCATAGATTTAAATATTTATTTACGATATAAAATATTTTATTTTAAATATTATATTGAAAATTAAAACTCGTAAATTATACGAGTTCTAATGTTACAAACTATTATTATATAGATAATTTATTTATTTATTTATTTTAGAAATCTCATGTTCCGTGTCACATTTAATCTTATATATATTATGTGTTATTCTTAGTGAAACTTTTTAAATAATTATCTTATGAGACAAATGAGACCTTCTGTATTTTTCGTTAATATATTTTATGTGCGTGATTTTGGTTTTTTTTTTTATCTTAACTATTCGTATTTATTCATTATAATTTTTCAATTGTTGAAATTAAGTTTTCTATCTCAAATTTTGTTCAATAATTATTAAGAATCAAATGAAAGTATGATGTTATATTAATTACGTTCCCTATATATATATATATAGAAATTTATACTAGGTGTAAGAGTTAGTCAAATTATACCTTCAATAACTTTTTGTATAATACAAATTTAACCAATCCAACCGTTTAATTTGATGATATTATCTTTATGATTATATATATCAAATTTCATACCATTTGGACTTTTCTAAATATGTTATCTAATATTGAATATTTACATATATTTTAATATCATATTGTACGTTAAAATAAAGTGATTTAATGAACTATTAAATAATTTTAGAATTGTATGAAATTTTGTATACTTAATCTAATTAATAAGAACATCAAATTCAACAGTTGGATTGGTTAAATTTGCATTCTACAAAAAGTTATTGAAGGTGTAATTTGACTAACTCTTACATCTAGTGTCAACGGATCCTGTCCCTATATATATATATATATATATATATATATATATATATATATATATATAAATTTGCATTCTACAAAAAGCTATTAAAGGTGTAATTTGACTAACTGTGACACCTGGTGTCAACAGATCGTGGCCCATATATAATATATATATGGGCCACGATCCGTTGACACCAGGTGTCACAGTTAGTCAAATTACACCTTTAATAACTTTTTGTAGAATGCAAATTTAAAAAATCCAACCGTTGAATTGTGTGATATTATCTTCATGATCATGTATATCAAATTTCATACCATTTGGACTTTTTTAGATATGTTATCTAACATTGAATATTTACATATATTTTAATATCATATTATATGTTAAAATAAAGTGATTTGATAAACTATTAAATAATTTTGGAATTGTATAAAATTTTGTATGCTTGATCTAATTAATACGAACATCAAATTCAACGATTGGATTGGTTAAATTTGCATTCTACAAAAAGCTATTAAAGGTGTAATTTGACTAATTTTAACACTTGGTGTCAACGGATCCTGACCCTATATATATATATATACTTTTTGTAAAATACAAATTTAACCAATCCAACCGTTGAATTTGATGTTCTTATTAATTAGATTAAGTATACAAAATTTCATACAATTCTAAAATTATTTAATAGTTCATCACATCACTTTATTTTAACGTATAATATGATATTAAAATATATGTAAATATTCAATGTTAGATAACATATCTAGAAAAGTCCAAATGATGTGAAATTTGATATATATGATCATGAAGATAATATCACACAATTCAATAATTGGATTGGTTAAATTTACACTTTACAAAAAGTTATTGAAGGTATAATTTGACTAACTTTGACACTTGGTGTCAACGGATTCTGACATATGTATATATATATATATATATGAAATAAAAAATAACTTTCATTACTTTTCTTAGTGAGTAACTACTATTCCATTTTATATATCCTATATTTTATTTTTATTTGTATATTTTAAACAAATTTCTTTATGAACTCGAATACATTAATATTACGTCACACTTTCGTTATATTTAATTCATTAATCATTGAGATTTGGAGTGAAGTATTTAATTTAAATAATTAAAAAATACGTGCAAGTTTGATAACAATTTTTTGGAGAAATAATTTTCTTTTTTATTTTTTAAATTGATAAAAATAAGTGATTATTTCTCTAAAGTAAATTAAACCAAACACATATTATAAAAATTAAATTTGAGCAATTAGAATTAAAGAAAATAAAAATCACACATAAACTATGTTCTAAAGAGGCGCGTAAATAAAAATACAATTAAACGTATCATCTGTATTCTGAAGAGATGCGGTAGGTCTGCATACAAAGTTGGATTACAAGGAAAGCACGACAAAATGATTGCCACAAAGAAAGTTGCTCAACAATAAAATGACATCCAATAGTAAATCAATTTGAGAACTTTTTATGCCCAAGCTTTGGCATTCTAGAAACCAAATAAAAATAGATCAATAAATAAGAACCAATAATAAAAATACCTGGTTCATTAAAGTGAAAAAATTAGTTGAATTACAATTATATAATGGAAAAAATATAATTTGAGGTTTAGTGGACGATAAATATGTCAATCAGTGAAATAAAATTTAAATAATAAATTTTAACGATTTCATATACTGACTTTAGGTTAAATTAGTTAGTATAAGAGATTTATGTGGGCATTAGATAAGTGTGAACGACAGAGACTACTCTGTTGACAAAAAAATCCCAATCGTCTAACTTGTTTTGTTTGAATTTTATATATGATTGCGTCTAAACTTACTGTTTGACAACATATTCTTGCATCAATTTATGTAAAGACAAATTGATTTTTGGTTTAAATATGTTTTCTATTATGTGATTCACCGATTTTTGGTTTTGATTCCTACAATTTTTTTTTCATCTTTATCTTTTCCAAACGTTTCTGTTTTAATCCCTCTTGTCAGTCTCCATTACCAAAAGACTGACGTGGCTAACAGTGATGACATCATGATGACATCAAAATAATGTTATCGAGTGACATATCAATGAATGACGACATCATCATTTGATGACATGGCACTCAATGACGTCATCAGGGACTAAAAGCAAAAAATATATATTTATAGGAACTAAAAACAAAAAATATATATAAATACTAAAAGCAAAAAGTGACATATTTATAGGGACTGAAAGTAAAAAATGATATATTTATAGAGAGGAAAAAATATTTAAGTATCAAACTAAATATTAAAATAAAACAAAGGTTTAAATATTAAAATACTCTCCATTTCCATCTTCGTACCCTTTTTTTCTTTACCTCCCTCTACTATCCTTCTCCAAGCTTCATCCCTTCTATTTGGTTTGTGAGAAATGTTAGCAACAGATTCTCTAACACACCTTTTTGAATAAACCTTCTCTTATTGGTTAAATTTTTTTGAAAGTTACAAAAATTTGTGGGTATCACATCCCATTTAATGACTCTTATGATTTTGTAATTTCTAACAAATTTCAACTAATAATAGGATGTGTGTTAGAGAGTATGTTTCTAGCATTCCTCTTGGTTCAAAGTGTGACAGGCAATGATCTGGATTTTAGTTGTCTAGCGACCCAAACTATGGAATGGATGTTCTTGAAGTAAGATTGATTTGACCCAAACTTCACAACTCTAAACTTTATGGGCGATGGGGATATCTGCAAAAGCACTCTAATGCTTAAGTTAGTAAAAAACCTCACTCAAAGTATATTGTAATAAATGCACATACATTTAACAATGATGCCTGGGGGTATATATAGTTGATGAGAATGGGTTGAATTTTCATATGCAGGATCCATGGCCGAGGTCCAGCCCCCTTTAACATATAGACAACGGACAAAAACACCAAGAATTAAAGTCATCTCATGATATTCCAAGAATAACAACCTAATTATTCTTCTGATGTGTAATTGAGGTTGCTAAATGTGTAAAACGTTGTGTCTATTTTTATTTTTTTTACTAGACACAGAAGGTGTCAAAAAGAGGTGGGGGTGGGGGTAAACTCGAATTAAAAGACGTGGGATGAAAGACTTATACAAAGCTCCTAAACTTCACCGTTGTTTTTGTTAGTAATCCATTTTAATGTCACTAACTAGAACATTTATTATTTTATTTTATTTTTTGTAATTTTTTGGTGTACTATTATTTTATAAGTTTAATAATCGTGTACTGTCAGTGTAAAAAGTTTTGCACGGTCAAACAATCAAAAATCACTATTGATATGACTTTTAAAGTATTTATTATAAAAATCAACAAACTTACAATAAATGATGGTTTGTGATTGAATGATAGTATTTACAATGTCGGTACATGACCTATATTCCTTTACTTTTTTTGTGTGTACTAATATTATTATTTGGTGTACATTTTAAGAGAGAATTAATTTTCCTTTATTAGTGAAGTTGTTATTCATTACGAATGCTTTCTGATTGGTGGAAGCCACTTGACATTATTGAGGAAGATTAGGTAAAACCAAATTGGGCCCCAGCTTTCTTGGTTCATGTTTTGATGCAAACATTCTCTGGATCAGGACAAGTTCACGGCCACCTGCAGAAATGAAGAACATGCAAAAATAGACTCGTGGTTATTGCAACTTTGTTCCTTCTATTACGTTTCGAATGCAATTACCTTTTTCTTTTCAATTAGAGTAATTTCCTATCTGTTTCTGTTTAGCCAAAAATTAATTATACAGTTAATTACTACCTCTATGTACAAATTAGATGAAAATAAACAGAATCACGTGATAGCAAGAATTCATGCCTAATATGCACATGAGCTCCTCCCAACAATTTTATTAAAATGTACACGATGACCACTTAATGTAGGCAGTACTTAACATAAACTGTATGCGCATGTGCTCCACGCAGAAAACAAAATTTGTAAGCACCTTCTAAAAGCAGTTCGATGCGGTGTCGCTAAAATTAGTCCGGTCAAAAAGAATTTAAGTACTATGTTAATTGAGACACTGTATGTGTTCTAAGGATAGGATCAATTCAAACGATAAATTTGGTAATCAGAATATGATAAGATAAAAAATGATAATAATTTTATCTTGTTGTAATGTGTTATTTAGTAAAAGAATAAGATATAATTTTATCTAAATGTTGGTAAAGTATATTATTATCATGAAAGGGGAGCTGAGTCATGAAATTATAGGATAGTACAGTATATATATCATATGTATCTCTATCTTAAGAAGCATATCAAATGAGAACACTTTTTTTTGGGCGAAAAAAAAACTACAAATATAAACTATTAGATCACATATATCATATTATTATAAATAGGATAAAATATGTTTTTGGTCCCTCAAAATATTTCAAATGTTGTTTTAGTCCATTTGTCCCTACAATTTTGCAAAAACACGTGGTTTTAGGCCCTGATAGGGACTAATTAACATCACATTACTTTTGGATATGTAGAGACTAAAATGTATTAAATTTTTATAAGGACTAAAATCAGCCTTTCAAAATATTTTGAGAGACCAAAACATTTTTATCCTATAAATAATATATATTATTTATTATATAATATATATTATATTTATATATAATATATAATTATATCTTATATATAATAGTATGATATAAATACAAAATAACATTATATATATATATATATATATTATACAAGAGTTGTATTCAATATATTATCTATATATATTTATAATAACTTTGACATGTAAATTTAAAATATAATATTAATCAAAATTATAAAAAAAAATATTATTCAAATATTTTTTAAAAACTTGTAAAAATAATATTAAATATAATAAATTTATAAATACTATATTGTGACAAAAAATTATTTTAAATAATTAAGACATATTATTATAATATTACATTTTATTATAAAATATTTAATGTTAATTGTGTTATTTATTTTTCAGTTAATTTTTATATAATTTTTACTATTTAAAAAATGAAATAATGTATAAAATTTAAGAAGAAATATTAAAAACAATGTTTTATATAATTTTCATAATTCTAAAAAGAAATATATATTAGGAATTGATTTAAAAAAAAGGTATTATGCAATTATTATAAAATGGTAATATTATCACACACGTACACCGAATGGTGGATCAACTGACGTAGAATTATTCTAGCTTAATCAATAGTCTTGAGTTTGAGTTCTTGGTATGCAATTGCGTTAAATACTTGAAAGGAGAGTTTTGCTATTCATAGTGTCCTACCTGACTCAAGTAGGATTATCCCTTGTTGAAAATACTTGTGGCCTCTACCAAAAAATACACACATATGTATTATCATATCCTAATATTATTTGATCTATTTCAAACATAAAATAGAATAACTTATATCCTATCTAAGAGATTATTTAGTGTAAATCAAACATTGAATTGTATAAGAGTTTATCATACTCTTATCCTATCCAAGTCTTATCCAACTATTATATCATATTCTGATCATCAAGCCCTTAGTATTTAGCAGATAACTATGTCTTAAACATGTTGATAAGAATTCGATTTATGACTTTATATGTATGAAAAATGTTTCGTTAAGAAAAATAAAAACCATTTTGATAATATTTGTGTCTCTATACAAAAGATTATTCTTCATTTGTTGACTAAAGAATATTCTTAGCATACATTCCAAAAAAATAAAAGGATAGGATCAATTAATATTAGAGTAAATTACATTGACATCCCTGTGGTTTTGTTAAATTTCGTCCAATATTTTTTTTTTACTACTACACTAACCTTTTTAATTGTTTGATAAACATTATACTAGTACCCCTTATACATTACACTATCTCCCCTTGATTGTTTAAAAAATATTACACCATATACTCCTATAAGGGAGATTATTGTAAATATAAAAAAAAATAGGGAGTTATGTGCAATCTCAAAAAATCTCAAGAAGTGTCAATGTAATTTATCCTTAATATTATGTATCAAACTTTCAAATTTATATTTTAAATAAATTTTTATGAATGCTAATTTTAATTTTAGTAATTCAATTATTAAATTATGTGATATTATCTTAATAATTATGTATATTAAATTTTAGATGATTTAGTTGAAAAATGCAATCTAGTAATAAACTCTACTTATATTTTAAATAATATATTATACATTAAAATGAAATAACTAAGATGATGAAGCGTCAATTATTTTTAAATTATATAAAATTTTGTTTACTTAATCAATTTTACAAGAACTTTTAATAAAATTAATTGAAAAAATTTAACTTGTATATAGAATTTCAGACACCCCCCCCCCCCCAACACATATATATATACTAAGGTATTTAACACACACACACACACATATATATATATATACATATATACTAAGGTATTTAGTATTATAAAATTTTTTTAAGTTTATTGTAAACTTTTGATGGTAAACTTGTGAGTTTTATTTATATTTTAAAATTAGTAAAGTGTGTAATGTGTGTGTATATACACATGATATTACATTGTAACTGAGAAAATATTTTTATAAGACAACAAAAGATATAAATACCAATAATTAAATTATATCATGAATAGTTAAAATTAAAACATAAATCATGTTATTTTTATAAGAAATTGTGTGACCTTTTTAAATTATTATGTGACATCAAATAACCTTTTAATCTTAACCCCATGTGTGTGCGTGTGTAGTGATCGCATATATCAACTAAACACTTTGTTATTGTGAAAAATGAAAACAATAAATATTATGTCAGGCAAGTAGTAAAAGAGGTATATAAGAGATCCTAAGTTACTGTCCCTCAAAGACTATTAAAAAAGTATTATAAGATTGTCAAATCATTAACTATTCAGACTAAATTTATAAGATTAGATTTGAAATAAGATTAAAGAAGAAGAGAAAGGGAAAGAAGAAAGTTCAAAACAAATATAAAAGAATTTAGGTAATCTAACAAGTAACAACTAAACCAGGAAAACCTAGGGCGTTTGCTTTTTCTATATGATTAATAATGTTATTCAATTCCTTTATAGTTCTCCTTTTTTTTCCCTAAATTTTCAACCACCCATTCCAATTTTACTAGTACCTAATGATCATGCAATACTAATATCTTTTTTTTTTCCTATATTATTACCTTTGATGGTCATGCAAGGTAACAACTAAGAAAATCATGAAGAACTAATAAGTATGTTAAATTAATAATTGACTAAAAATCAAAGAATTATTATTGATCCACCTAAACACCTACTCAGTTTGTTCTATAGTTTCATTATTGTAGTGCAATTATTGATTAGTTAATTAACTATGATTATTTTGAGAGTGGTTAATTCCTAACACATCATTCAAAGTAATAGAACACGATATGAAAGGCAAAACATGGATTATATTGATAATTAGAAAACAAAAAGTTAAACAATCAAGATTTATCATAATCCCTAACTATGGATTTATTTACTCATAATCATGAACAAATGTCAAAACATTTGCATAGATCCAAAACAAATCCTAATGAATAAAAAAGAAAGAAAGAAGAAAACACCTTAGAATAGATTTGGTACTCAAAGTAGAAAAGGTTTCCAACTCCTTACTTTCAATTTCCTTAAAGTCCTAAGAAAGATCCCCAACAACAAATGGCACTCTCAAGAGGTTGTGGTGGCTCTAGAGGAAAGAAAAGGAGTTTTCTCATACATTGATCATCAAAAAGTATCCACATAAATGATTTTTAGTATTTATAAGCAATATTGATACTCATACCTAATATGGCCTCTAAAGGAGTGCATGGTATGACATGACCAATGTGTCATAATGGAGCATTAGATCTACAAGAGTGTGTTTGTAAGCAAGCACGAGCAAATGTTGTCATTTGCATGACTGTGCTAATAGAGAGCACAAACAATTTTAGATTGAAATTGTGCCTAAACATGCCTTGGTATTGGCATGGTGGATGTTTTGCACGAGGGTATGAACTTGGCAGACTCATGTTCAATTGAAACTTGCAAAATTTGCATTAATACCTTTACTTTTCAATATTGCTCATTTACCTTAAAATAGATATTTCTTATGCCAATTTTCAAATCAAGCTCTTTTTTGCTTAGAAGTTCACTCTTGAGTCTATTTCACCATTGTGACAACAAAATAAGAGAACATGAGAAAAATTGAGACTAAATTCTAATAGATGAGCAAAAATTTCACTTGATTTTCTAGTAGATAAACTAATAGAATAACAACTTATCAATGAACATCGACTTAGTCAAAATTAAAGATATATACATAACCTTTTAGGTAGTCATGTGACTACTATCCAAATTTTAATTTGGATTATTCATGTCAGATTATATAATAAGTTCTATTATTCTCATATTCTTAAAATGAGAGTTATTTTTATTATAATATAGATCAAATACATTATTATAAGTTCATCAATTATTGAATCACTAGGGTCGACTTAATGGTAGAGGGCTTGGCTAGTATGCATGAGGTCTTAAGTTCTAACCTTAGTGCCACAATTATACACACATAAAAAAGTTATATCAATTATTACATCATTAATAACTTTATGTAGAATGCGATTTTTATTGATACAATTCTTGAAAAAAGATTTTTAACATCGATTATTTTTGATATTTTAGATCAGTTCCATAAGCAGATATAGAATCAACCAATATAAAAATCAATTCTTTTCATATCAGTTTTAGAACAGATGTAGAAAGTGAGTTCATTTTTTACATCTGTTACAACTAGAATCGATATAAAAAATCACTTTTTACATCAGTTTTAGCCACAATTGATCTAGAAAGTCACTTTCTACTTAGATTCTCATTACAATTGATGTAGAAAGTCTATCTTTTAAATAGCACTACAATTACATTGCATCCCTAATATACAATACATATTCCAATTCCAAAAGTACGTACAAATACAAAACTAGAAACAGATACAAAAAGAACATAGAATAATTTTATTTCATTATTATATATATGATGCATCTTGTATATCAAAATACAAGTGCAATTTCCTTATTACAATTACTAAACTGAAAACATGTCTACAATTTCCATTTCTAGTTATATAGGCCAAATGCGAGAAATTTGATTATTCCTTCTTTTTGTTTATGTTAAATCCAATAAGAATGTCAATTCCTTCATCCAAGTTAGCTCTTATTCTCTCATTTTTTCTACATTTTTTTTATTATAAATCTCTCATTTGAGTTATATTCATCCATCCTAGTTAAAATTTCCATCACTATTGAATGAAAGATTTAACAAAGATGAACGAATATAACCTAATTAAAGAATTGTAGGAAAAAAAAAAGAATAAGAGTTAACTTAGAGGAAGGAATTGATGTTCAACAACCAAATTTCCCGCACGTAACCCATGTAACCAGAAAAGAAAAGGTTCTTGGTTGCTTTGATGTTGTCTATGGAAACAATGACTCCTTAGGCAAGTCAACAATAGTGTTTGGAGTCTTCAAACGCACTATTTTTACCTTCAAACGTTTTGTTTGGAACCTTCAAACAAAACACACATGCACCATCTATATGAGAGATACTAAGGATAAGGTCTGAAACAAAGAAAGAGGCTAAGATTTGAAATGAAGTCCTAATCAAAGAAAGAAAGAGAGAGATCATTATCTCATGAAGGAGCAAAGGAGATGCATGTAATAAGGTTAGGCTTTGAAAGACCAACACATTGATATAGACAAACATACACATTCATAAAAACAAAAATGAAGAGATGTATATAGAAAAAACATAGATTGAAGTAATACTTATATAAGAGGAAGATTGATGTTGTCAAGGGGTACATTGGTTTGAAAATACTTTCCTTGAGGCATCTTGAAAATAGAGAATGAGGGCTTGAAAATTGGAGTGAAAACAAAAATACGAGTATGTTATTAAAATATAAAACTTATAATAGATTTTCTAGATCAGTTGTACTAAGAATCAATGTAAAAAATACTTTTTACATCAGTTCTTATAATACAAGTAATCTATAAAATCTTATCAAGAATTTCAAAAGTTCAAAAAAAAAGTGTCAACATTTTGGATCGATTGTACAAAGAACTAATCTAGAAAGTATTTTCTAGATCGGTTCTTTGTACAATCGATCTAAAAAGTCATGTCAAGAATTTCAAAAGTTGCAAAGGATATTCACATTCTAGATCGATTAATAAATAGCCAATCTAAAAAATACTTTGTACATCGATTCTTAATACAATCGATCTGAAAAGTATTTTAAAATTAGTTCTAAAGTAATCAATGTAGAATGTTCATCCCAATATTACAAAAATATCATTGTCGCACATATTACATCAATTTATCAAGAATTGGCATAAATTTTTTATGTTAAAAATGTTTTTTGTACTAGAGATACTACCTTGATAGTTTGTGTTAAATTTTAGGCTTAAATATGTTTTTCATCCCCGTACTTTCACCCTTTTTTGGTTTTGGTTCCTAACCTTTTTTTTTGTTTGGTTCTCATCCTTATCATTTCCAAACATTTCTCTTTTAGTCCCTGCCATCAGTCTCCGTTAAAAAAAACTGACATGGCTGACGGTGATGATGTCACGATGATGTCATCAAGTGTCATGTCAGCCTGGTGACATCATCATTTGCTAACATGGCACTTAATGACATCATTAGGGACTAAAAACAAAAAGTACATATTTGTAGGGACTAAAAGCAAAAAACAACATATTTGTAGGGACTAAAAGAAAAAAAAATAATAGAGGGGCTAAAAGTAAAAAATGACATATTTGTAGGGACAAAAAAATATTTAAGTATCAAATTAAAAATTAAAAGAAAATAAAGGTCTAAATATTAAAATACTCTCTATCTCCATCTTCATACCCATATTTTCTTCACCTCCCTCTACCCTCCTTCTTCAAGCTTTATCCCCTGTATTTGGTTTGAAGTGTGGCAGACGATGATCCAAATTCTAGTATGGAATGGACATTTTTGGAGATTGACTTCACCTAAATTCCACAACTCTAAACTTCATAGGCGACAAGGGGGTATCTACAAAGACACTCTAATGCTTAAGATAGTCAAGAACCCCACTCAAAATTCTTTAAGGAACTGTGCTCGTACCGATTCATCATGTAATCTTCCGTATTCCTCTAGAAAGGGATTTCATGAAGGTTAATACAGATGGTGTGGTTATAGACACATGGGGGAGGGCTTCATGCGGTGGCGTTATTCGTGATCATATGAGGTCATTTTTTGTTAGATTTGCTGCCTACACTAGTTCGTGTTCTGTGGTGAATGCTAAGCTGTGGAGTATTAAGAAATGTCTTGCTCTTGCTATTAGGCGGGGATTCCGGCATATTCTTGTTGAAACGGATTCCAAGTTGGCCTTGAATTTAATTCTCAATGGATGTGGTTGTGAAGTTTGGGTTAATTCAATCTCACTTCAAAAACGTCCATTCCACAGTTTGGGCCACTAGACAGCTAGAATTTAGATCATTGTCTGCCACACTTAGAACCAAATAAAAGGGATGAAGCTTGGAGAAGGAGGGTAGAGGGACGTGAAGAAAAGATAGGTGTGAAGATGGAGATAGAAAGTATTTTAATATTTAGATCTTTATTTTCTTTTAATTTTTAATTTGATACTTAAATATTTTTTTGTCCCTACAAATATGTCATTTTTTACTTTTAGTCCCTACAAATATGTATTTTTTTTTTTAGTCCCTAATGACGTCTTCAAGTGCCATGTCAGCAAATGATGACGTCACCAGCATTGACATGGCACTTGTTGACATCATTGTGACGTGATCACCGTCAGCCATGTCATTTTTTTTTAACGGAGACTAACAATAGGGACTAAAAGAGAAATGTTTGGAAATGATAGGGACAAGAACCAAACAAAAAAAAGGTTAGGGACCAAAACCAAAAAAGGGTGAAAGTACAGGGACGAAAAACATATTTAAGCCTAAATTTTATCAAAATTGATTAACTACAAGTATAAAATAAAATAGTTCTTATTTTATATATATTAAAAAGTAATATTATGTCAATTTTTATATGTATCAATGGAGTATTAAATAGTTTTAAATTTATACAAGATTTTGTAGATATAATTTATATGAAAAGAACTTTCAAACCAATAGTACACTTGAGATAAAATTATCCAATAAAAAATTGTTTAACTATGTAATAATTAATGTAACTTATAACGATGTAATTTAATTTCTCCTCTTTTTTTCTCTCTCTTTCTATATATGAATGCATGTGCCTGTGTTTAGCATAAGAAACAAATTAAATTCATGATAGTGAAATAAGGAATTTGCAATGTTAATATAGTTGGTAGAATTTGGAATGTGAGAAGAAAGTGCAAATTAGGAGTCACTTGGTTTGAAAAAAAAATTGTTTTTTATTTTCAATTTTTTGTTTACTTAATTTGTTTACTGTTTTATGAAGTTTATATAAGAAAAAAATGAAAATAAAATACAATAAAAAGTTGTTTAATTTTTTTTTGTACAATTTTTTTTTTAAAAATAAAACAAAAACAGAAAACATTTTTTAAAACCAAATAACCATTGACTTTGTCTCCCTTGTTCACTTCCTTTAATTTCCCCCCTTTCCCCACCTATAAGATCCCATATGCATTTTCAAGGAGTTTACCTCCTAGAGGTTGGCTAAATGGATATGGACTTCCATGATAATTATAACATGATTTTTTTAGTTTACATCCGGGTGTCTCTTACTCTTTACAAGTGATCGACAATTCATAACATATCATTACAAATCATTAAAGTTTTTTTTTTTTTGTCAAAACTATATAAGGAAAGAGCATCCCATCACACAAAACATTTTTCCACCGAAAGAAAAGACAAAAAATTTACCTTTCTGAAATATATGTAATAATATAATAGATAGAAAAGATGGCGTGCAAAAGTACCTCTTCTCATTCTCATTCTCCTTGTTCTTGTCTACCGCGGAAGTCCTTTAAGGCAATAGGTAAGAAAATTCAACCAATCAATCATAAAATTCAAACTTTATACAACGGCAACGTTAGACCTTGTTTGCAAACCAACATATATTCATTGAACTTCATTTTGAATTCTATATTTCTACATCATAGTAAATCGTGATGGCTTTAGGCGTGACAAAACACAATATTCACAAAGATCATGTTCTGAAACAGAGACGAAAAGAGATCCTTGATATTTATAACATTAAAAAAAAAAAAATGAAGAGCGATTCACGGTCTGAAAAAACTGTTTTTTAAAATAATTCTACATTATTCAGTGATAATTTTTCATCCAAATATATTAAGTTTCGACTATTGTTTTCAAAACAAGTTTTTTAAAAACCACAAAATAAAAACAGTGTATTGCATTAAGTGCTAAGGGATAAACCTTTAGAAAATAGAAATGTGCTAAGAAGACAAACACTTTTAAATTAATGAACTCAGGAACAAACAAATTTTAAAAATAGAAACTATTTTTTGAAAACAGCAAACAAACAATGTCTCAATTCTTCTTCTTTAATTTTTTCTTGTTGTTAAAAAAATAAAGCAGCATCTTGAAGAAATAGTTGGGAAAACTCCAGATTTGTTTTCCTTTTAATTTTAGGCCCTTTCAGGTCCATTTAGTTTGGATTTTAGTATAATTAGTCATAAAAGAGTTAGTGTTGAAATAATTGTTTTTAAAAATTTACGTTAAATTTCTTTTTCTATTTCGTTTGAAAATGATATCAAATCTCTGTCATCTAAATTAAGTAAAAAGTGCGTACCCAGATGTTTATAACTGTGGGTGTTCATCTTGTTGCTTTTATAATATACAAGTGGGTGATATGTGCAAAGGGTTGCAACAAATGACTTAAGTGATTTGATCTTGTGTTTCTAGAGGAACAAGAAATTCGTGTACACTCCTAAAATTGATAGATCATGTGAGTAGAACGTGTTTCTCTGTCAAACTTGAGAATGAAGTAAGGTAAAAGGATTGTATTTTACCAGTGACAACAACAAAAGGTGCTAGCTATATTCGACTAGAGGCCTGTTTAAATACATATTAAAAGATCTTTTGAAAGCTTATCTTTTAAAATAAGCATTTTGTTATGTAAAAAGTGGTATTTGAATGTACATTTTTTTCTAGCTTTTGGGAAAGTAAAAACTCTCAGTAGAGCTTATGGTGAAACTAAAACTTTCAGCTTATCAAATACTTATCATTTTGAATAAGCACTTAAGAATGTAGTATCCAAACATAATATTAGCTTATTTAAAAAGATCTTTTCATAAAAGAGCTTCTAAATAAGTTCTTTTTCTATAAGTTCTTTTAGAAAAGCTTATCCAAACAGGCCCTAGGTAATTAAGGATAGTTACATAGATCACATAACAGTATTTGTTTTAGTTAAAGATCAAATCTTCATAAATGTTATTTATTATCAAATTTTCTTAATAACTTCCTCCAATAACTTTTTTAGTCTTTCCCCTTTTACAAGACTAAAAAATCATGCAATTTGTCCACTTATTTCTAGTAACCTTTTTGTACGTATCCAAATCACCTTAACTCATTTTCTGACATATTTTTCCCAATTAGTGTTATATTAATATTTGCTCATATACAATCATTTTGTATCTTATCTTTTTTTTATGTGACTACATATCTATCTTAACATTCTCATATTTATTACTCACACATTCTTTTTGGTTGTTCAATTAAAGCTTAATTTTCACTAACATTGAATATAATCAGGTGAACAACCTATAATTACCAGATCCAAGTCCAAACTCGAATAAAAAAGGAGGGTAATGTTAAATCTCCGGCAGCCAAAGTAAAATTCTTTGATATACCTAATAAAGAACCATAGTGCACGCTTAAAAATTTGAGAATAAAATTTTATGTTTTTTAAATTTAAGAAGCAACCTGTAAATGAGATCATAAAAAGAGCCTTTTCCCAATCAAACTTCAAAACACCATCTCCTAATTTACAAAGAATAGCTAGCCACAACTGCCGAATCCCATACGTTCTCAAGGGAAATAGGGTAGAAGGACATAAAAAGCAGACATTCAATCCGAAGTTTAATCACTAACTATTATAAAATCAATCTAATTAACCACATTGTTTTACTTTGTGCTAACTTGTTTATTATTACAAAAACTTTGAGTAAAATACATTTTTCTCCTTATGATTAAATTACATTACTCTCCTTTCTTATTTTAAAACTGCACTCGTCACACTTGAGAAATTAAATACATACTACACTTTAATCTATTTTAATGTATATAGGTTTATAAGTGGTAGTGAACAATTATTAATGAACTTCCTAAGAGTAGTGTTCTTTTCTTTTCAAATTCTAAGGTCACTTACAACTAATTTTAAACATTATATTGTGATTTTCGGATTATAAATAAACGAAATGGTGTTTTAAATACTCATATCATCATTGAAAGTTGAAATTTCACTCAATCTTTATTTCATCTCCTGAAATCTTAAAGTTCATAATAGAGTTTTCAAACTAGTTGCCAACAATTAATGATGGACATCATAAAATTAAACAGAAAAAAAAATGTTAGATGTATGGCAATTTAGCCCATATTTTTAATGATAACAAAAGGCATAAGACTAATTATTTTGTAATAAAGTTTTATAGTTTCTTTGTATATTATAGATTGTCCTAGCAATTTATCTTATAAAAAAGTAACTTGGAATTATACAACTTCATTTCGTCTGTCAAAAAACTCCAAGTTACATCTATAGGTATTCATTCATCTGATAAGAAAATCAACAAGGACTTAAGAAATTTTCAAATATATAAGCCAAATGACTTATATCAGAAAAGCTTGATCCTTTGTCCTAGTCAGAAGAAATAAAATGGGAGAGGTTACCAACTCTCGTACCTAAAAAGATGTAATTAACACACAAATATAAAGTGACAAGACAATACTTCAAAGAAAGTCAACATCCAAAAGCACAAACATAGTAATTTCTACCTACTGTGCCAAAAAAAAAAGTATAAAAAGAGAAGATAAGAGAAATACTTTATTATTTGAATATTCATGTCAAAATAGGAATAACATTTAATACAACAATTAATGCATTCAAACATTTGCATTCAAGATAAAAGAAGCTCTCAACGTAACAACTATATGCAAGTTTTTCTATATTAATCCTAGAACTTACAATTGCATTTACTAAGCTCCATCTATTTGTGATAATTTAGAAGGAACATTCTCTATAACCTTGTAAATACTTTTTGAACATTAAACAATCATTTGTTGCTAGTAATCTTATAGGATAATTGTCTAAGATTATGTTTTTTATAGACCGGAGAAAGGGTTGAGCCTAAAGAGGTTTACTTATAGAATACTTGGATATATGCCTAGATAGCGAAGTATAAATAATGCTTGGAAGTGAGCCTAAAGAGGCCTGTTGAAACAATAGTTGGTGATTGAGCCTAAAGAAACTTGCAGAAAGAATACATGGTTTGTTTAAGCCTAAAGAGACTTGGAAAAGACTACTTTAACAGTGTGCAACTTGGTTCTCGCAAATATGTGTTATAGCAAAAATTTTGTGGTTTCAAGGAGTGGATTTAATCTCGAGTGTGAGACAAATCAATATAAATATATGTATCCATTTCTCTTTTCCCTCACGATTTATTATTATTAACATTAAGGGAGTTGAATTAGTGAGGAAATTTTTTGTCTTTCAAGTAAAGAATTTCATACATGGACTTTTTTCTAGCATAAGAAGATACCCTCATTTTGTTCTATGAAAGTTTAAGTTGTTCAAGATATTAGTTTTTATTTATTTGATTTATTTTATTTTTTTTTGCATTGTCTTTCTCAAAATATTTTCTTTTTTTAAGTGAAAACTTGAAAAGAATTATGGACTTTATTTTCATTATAAAATATTTTGTTTCTATGCATACTATTTCTATTACTAAGATTTAAATAAATTCAAATTTTCAATTCCCTATGACGTTCAGCGGATAATATATTTTTGGGAACAAGTAAATCATAATTATTTTTTTTCTTTTTTTTTGTTATCTTTTGATATCTTGTTCTTGAGTTTTCTAAAAGATTTACAGAAAAGTTATTAAAAACACAAATCCCTCTTTTTGTGTTTCCCTACACATTTACAAAAATGATCCTAAAAGAACCATTTACATTAAAATATTTAGAGCCTATTTAGGGTGATTTTTAGTTGTAAGTTTTAAAATTTTCAAAAATTAGAACTAGTTTATAGCTTTTAAAAATTAGTTCTAGTTTTTTAATTATATTTTTTAGTTTTAGGTAAAGGTTAGCATGGGAATACTAGCGATATCCCCCACCGTGGGAGACCTTGTCCCAACCGTTAGAATTAAGAGAGCATAAATGGAAGGCTATGATTGTAAATACGTGACCGGGGATGGGAGGTATTCTGGCCTCTTTTTTTTTTTTAATAAAATTCCACCTAGATGGAAATAAATTTCCACATGGATGAAAAATTTGGTATTTCCGCACAACTTCGCCAGAATCTAGTCGAAAAATTGGTTATATGAAATGTCGAGCCTCAACAACTTCAAGTTACCACCTAACTTGCTCGGTAATGGCCCAGTGAGCGAGTTGTTAATCAATTTCAACTTGTACAAGTTCTTCGATATTACTATACTCTCCAACAAATTTCCCCCGAGTTTATTGGCATACAAGTTGAGCAACCTAAGTTTCTTTAACCCACACAACTCTTCCAGAATCGTCCCAGTCAACTCGTTCATTGAGGCATCAAATGGTTCTAAATTAATAAGGTTAACAAATGAGATGTGTGGCAACGCGCCAGAGAGAGTTCTAGTAGAGTTTAATTTGTACAATGCTGTGCAAACCCAACACAAGTTGTTTCAGTATGTGTTCGATGAGGTTGTTCAGTGACAAGTCGAGGTTTCAAAGCTTAGTTAATTTCCCCAACAGAGGTGGAATGGAACCCACAAGGTTGCACCTTGCAAGCCATAGTTCCTCAAGATTTGTGAGGCTTCCCAACTCTCTTGGAATAAAACCTTGTTTAAAGAAAATATAGTAAGAGGTGAAGCGTTTTAAGGGTGGAAATGTTTTCGAGAGAAATGGTTATGGTTCCATTAAGGTTGTTGATGAGGGAGAGAGACTCGAGTTGTAGAAATTGGTCAAAGCTCGCCAAAAAAGTTGTTGGAGGAGATGTCAAGGGTTTTAAGGGCGGGGAGGTGGGTGAGTTCGGTGAGGATGGCACCAAAGATGAGGTTCTAGGAGAGGTTGAGGTGGTAGATGGCGGTTGTTAAGACAAATGACAAATTTATAACCCTCAAATGTTTTAATAATAACAAACAATTAAAAGAGTTTTTCAAGCAATCGTCTGGTCACTTGTAATCTGTATATTCATTATCGTCTGATCACTTGAGCCTATACTATCCTTATCTTTCTTTTACAAGATTCAGTAACTAACAGCTTTTAGACGATGTTCCAATAATCTACACACTGGTTAGTTGTAAAAGCATAAACAACCTTGAAATAAATGAAGCCTACGTACCTACTCTCGAGGAAAGTTCACTTTATGCTTAAAAGAAGGAATGTGCGTGCATATGTTAGAACTGAAAAAGCAGATACGTCCACTTGCTACAAGATTGAGTACGAGAATGGTAAAGATAAGCAGACTGCTTTATCTTATCAAAGTGACAAGTTGGTGAAAGACACTAAATGCTTGTATTTAATGCTTTAACGACTCTTTTCAACAAACAAAGGTTGTCTCTTGCAAGCACTTACAGTGGATACTTTTCTGGAGAAGCCTATAAATAGAAGAAGAGACCTCAATCTCAAATGTTAGTTAGCTAGCTGATTAAAATCTCTAACTATTGAAAAAGCTCTCATCTTGTGATGTTCATATACACTGCTTGTAAAAAGTTATTTTATTGTATATTTGTATGTTAGGATGTTAAACTAAGTGAGAGAACTCACATTCAACCTTTTTCTTTAAGAAATCAATAGAAGCCTAAAGAGACTTTGATTCAAAGAATACTTGGGTTTTTGCTTAGAGAGACAAGTTAAAGACTACTTGGGTTGAGCCTGAAGAGGCTTGGATGAAAGAATTATTGTAACTTGTTTTAAGTTAGTGGGACTTGGTTGTTGCCAAGAATTGGATGTAGTCTCTGGGGTGAGACGAACTAGTATAATTTTTGTGTGCTTTTTTGTTTTTCTTACAAGTATTTGTCTTTCTCTTAATAACGTTTTAAAAATCTTTTGATTAATCCTTCAAACAATATGTCTTTGAAAAGGTTTTGCGAAAAATTGCTATAACACAGTTCAATCCCCCTTCTTATGTTATTTTTATGTTTTGCAGTTTGGAATCAGAGTTCAGCCTCTAAAGGTTGAACACTTTAACAAGTGTTAGAGGAAAAGATCCGCATGACAAACCTTGAAGGACAATTCATTCCTAAAGGAGCCTCATTGTCAAAGCCTCCAGCCTTCAATTGAGAAGAAGATTACGCATACTAGAGAGACAAAATAGAGATGTACATCAAGTCCATTCATTATAGCATCTGGAGAATCATAACGCATGGAGATCTTGTTGTAACAAAGCCAGAAAATGAATACAATCAAGATGACTTCAATATGCTATAGCAAAATGCAAAGGCAAGGTATATTGTAACATGTGCCTACTTTACGCGTAAAAGAAGGAATGTGCGTGCGGATATTAGAATGGAAAAGCATATATATCCACTACTACAAGATTGAGTACGAGAATGGTAAAGATAAGCAGACTGCTTTATCTTATCAAAGTGACGAGTTGGTGAAAGGCATTAAATGCTGCATTTAATGCTTTAACGACTCTATTCAACAGACAAAGGTTGTCTCCTGCAAGCACTCACAACGGATACTTTTCTAGAGAAGCCTATAAATAAAAAAAGATACCTTAGTCTCAAAAGTCAGTTGGCTAACTGATTAAAATCTCTATCTATTGAAAAAACTCTCATCTTGTGATATTCATATATGCTGCTTGTAAAAAGTTTTATTTGTATTTTATTGTATATTTGTCTGTTAGGATGTTAAACTAAGTGAGATAACTCACATTCAACCTTTTTCTTTAAGAAATTAGTAGAAGCCTAAAGAGACTTTGATTCAAAGAATATTTTGGTTTTTGCTTGAGAGAGCAAGTTAAAGACTACTTGGGTTGAGCCTGAAAAGGCTTGGTTGAAAGAATACTTGTAACTTGTTTTAAGTTAGTGCGACTTGGTTTTTGCCAAGAACTGGACGTAGTCTCTAAGGGTGAGACGAACTAGTATAATTCTTGTGTGCTTTTTTTTTCTTACAAGCATTCGTCTTTCTCTTAATAAAGTTTTAAAAATATTTTGATTAATCCTTCAAACGATATGTCTTTGAAAAGGTTTTGCGAAAATTTGCTATAACACAATTCAACCCCCCTTCTTGTGTTATCTTTGTGTTTTACAGTGGTGCAAGCAGCAAATACTATGGCGGAAAGGGTGGCGTTGAGGTTGTTGTTGGCAAAGGAAAGAAAGGAGAGGGAGGGGAGGCGACAGGGACGGGGACGAGGCTAGAGAGCTTGAAGTTGGAGAAGTCGAGGGCGGTGACGGTGGCGATGTCACAAGTGACGGTGGTCTAGTTGCATGGGTTGGCGTCATGGCGATTCTAGGAGGAGAGTACGTTTGTGGGTTCAAAGAGTTGGAGCTTTGCCTCAAGGGGAAAGAGACCATCTTGGTTTAAAGAGAGTGTGGGGGTTAAAGAGAGCAACAGAAAGAGAAACATAAATGGTGACATCTAAATGTGCATCCATGTGGCATTTTATTTAAAAAAAAAAAGGGCAACAAACCTTCCAATCTTGCTATCCCTATTAAAATTAGAGCCATTCAAATTCCTACACTTAATCTTACAATCCACAAAAGCTCTCCCACAATGGGAGATATCATTAACTCTTCCACTGTAGCCTCCACCTTAGTTTCAAAACAAACTCACTTTGAAAGTTTCTTATCCTGTTAAAATTAGTTTAAGGGTGCAATGGTGGCGGCAACAACAACAACAATATATAGTGGTGGTGATGGTGGTGGCGGTGTGACAACAGTGGTGGTGGTAGTGGCAACGCGACAATAGTGGTAGTGGTGGCAACAACTATGTCAATGATGGTGGTGGCAATGGTGGCACAATGACAATGGTAGTGGTGGGACTGACCACTATCAAATGTAGTGAGACTGTGTTTTTTAAAACTAAACCAAATTCACTAAGGGCCCGTTTGGGATGGTTGTGAGTTTTTAGTTTTTGGTTTTCAAATTCAATTTTCAAAACAAAACACATTTGGCTAAAATGGAGTTAAAATGGTTTTTAACTCAATTTTAAAACACTTTTATATTCATTTTCAAAACCAAGAGAAAAGGTTTTATAAATCTAGTTTTTAGTTTTTAAAAAAGTACACATCATTACATTTGACAATGGTTCTTCTCACCACCACTACTAACATCGTTGCTGCCGCCGCTGTTGCCACCACCACCATCAGCGCCGCCGCCACTGTTACTATCGTTGTCACCACCACTATTACCGCCACCTTTGTCGCCACCACAAAAACATACCCTTAAACTAATTATAGCAAAATAAAAAAAATTCAAAATGAATTTATTTTGAAACCAAAAATTTGTGAAAAAATTAAAACTAATTTTTAAAAACTAAAAACTAGTTGCAGTTTTTGAAATTTTTGAAACTCACAACTAAAAACCACCCCAAACGGGCTCTAATCTTTTTGTCTTGGTTTTGAAAATAAATATAAAAGCATTTTGAAATTGAATTAAATACAATTTCAGCCTCATTTTAGTCAAACACATTTTGTTTTGGAAATTGTATTTGAAAACCAATAACCAAGAACTTGCCATCACCCCCAACGAACCCAAATTATAACACATATTAATCTCTCATGAAAAAGTGTAATTTTCAAAATAAAAAGAAAGATAAAATAATTTAAGCGTCATTTAAAACTAATTTAATTTTACTCTATGTTATTGTTTCCGTTGAATTTATGTATTTATTGAGTCAATATAAAATATTCAAGTTAACAATGTTGTGTAAACATTTTTAAAAGAATAAATTGATCTGCCTTCTTAAAGTCAATTAGCTGTCTTTTGTTGTATATATCCCTCGTCGTTTTATTGTAATGACGTTTTGTTCAATTTAATAATAGTAATTATAAAACACAAGTACTCCTTAGTTTATATATGTGGCATTGACAAATGATATAGAGTAAATTATACTGGCATTCCTTGAGATTTTTTTAAATTGCACATAATTTTTCTAATTTTTTTAACTTTTACAACCTCCTTTTTAGGGATATATGATGTAATATTTTTCAAACAATTAAGAAAGATTAGTGTAATGTATAAGAAATGTTAGTGTAATGTTTTTCAAACAATTAAGATGATTAGTGTAGGTATAGAAAAAGAGAGATATTGTGTGCAATCTAAAAAAAATCTTAGGAAATATCAATGTACTTTACTTAATGATATAGGAAGAGCGCTAGCAATACACTCTTTTGTATGCACTTCTTGGTATTAGCTGGAATTAATTGGAAACTACAAAATCATGGGTGGAATTCATTAAATAAGACGTGGGACCCACAAAATTTTGTAATTTTTAATAAATTTCAACCAATAACAAACAATGTGTTTAAAAGAGTATGATAAAAAAATGTGTTGTTTGCATTTCTCATGATATATATGTAGCGGGTTATAACAAACTCTCTCCGCTAGTTAACAAACTTAGCTTATATGGATCTCTGGTTTATATACCTATATTATATAGGGAAAATTATTTTATATCTTAAGAATTTAATTTTTTTATTTAATATATATTCTTTTAGCAATATCCTTTAAGATACTTAACTATAATAAAACTCTTTCATTCATTCATTTAATTCGAAATTTTGAAAAGAAAAAAAAATGAGGTATCTTTATCTATTAATTAAATTCCAGATAAAAAGAATAGAAAAAATTCCTTGCCCTACAACTATGTGATATGATAGTTATTATTAGTATAAACTACGTAAGTTTAAGATTTTCATAAAGGTTAAGTTCAGCGCAGGAGGTTTAAACATTTTTTAAGAATATATTTAAGTTTAAACATTGAGTTTAATGGCTACGCACTAACAATGTAAAATAATTTTACATTGTCATCTAATCACAAATCACCATTAATATGACTTTTAAAGTATTTATTATAAAAGTCAACAAACTTACAATAAATGGTAATTTGTGATTGAATGAAAGTGTAAAACTACTTTACACTGTCAATGCATGACCATTAAACTCTTAAACATTTAGTTTAATTTAGTTCATGGTAATTCTTTTACATTTGTTAACTAATTAGAAATCACAATAAATATGACTTTTAAAGTAATTATTATAAATTAATCTGTAGGTCTCTGTAGTTTTATAGAGTTTTTAATTAAGTCTTTACAGTTAAATTTTTTTTAAAAAAGTCTTTATAATTTAAAAAGTTTGTAATTAAATCTCTACATATTAACAATGTTATAACTCCACTAATTTATAATTAACTTAATTGCACTTTTAGTCCCCCAACTTTTTTCTTATTTACAATCAAATCCAAGTGTAGATAGTATGTAAAAATAGGAAAGAAATTAATAAAGGTGTTGAAGGTGAGAAATGAACCTCCAACCTTGAAGTTCACCAATAAAATTAAAACGACTAAACTAATGACTTTATTTATATATAAATAAAAATTATATTATATATAAGTTAAACAAGAGACTAAAATTGCACATATATTTACTACCACTAATTAAATAATATTAACATTATATAAACTTATAATATTAAAATTAATATTAATAAATATATACTAAATATATAGTAATAATATTAAAATTAATATTAATAACTATAAATTAATAGTATATACTAAGGACCAAAATTACACATATATTTACTACTAATAAATAAAAAATATAATATTATAAAAAAAACAGACAATAACTTATACTTTTTAATGCTACATATTTTAATTATAACTTAATCACTCTATTTTAAATAATTTTTTTTATAAAATTGTGTTGTTGGAATTTTTTATTTTTTCTTTGCATATTTTAGTGATTGAAATAAGATATTATTATTGATGAAATAATTTTTTATATATATTTCACTAAAATTCTTCTGATATATTTATATCATATCATCTAATATAAGTAAATTTTTCTAGAAATTTATTAATTTATACTAATTAAGATATATTAATGTACTCTAAGGGTGGGGATTCAAACTCTACTCACGCTGATAAATGTATATTATTAATTTATATTTATTAATTTATTTTTAATATTATTAATATCTAATAAATATATACTAATTTATATTTATTAATATTAATTTTAATATGATTAGTTTATATGATGTTAATATCATTTAATTTAATAGTGATAAATATACGTGTAATTCTGGTCTTTCGTTTAAGTTACATATAATATAAATTTCATTTATATACCGAATAAAGTCATTAGTCTTGTAGTTTTAGTGTTATTGGTGGACTTTGAAGGTGGGGATTTGATTCCCACCTTTAACACTTTTATTAATTTCTTTTTTATTTTTGCATACTACACATACTCATACTTGATTGTAAATAAGACGAAAGTTAGAAGATTGAAAGTGTAATTAAGTTAAATGTAAATTAACGGAGTTATAATACCGGTAGAATATAGGGATTTACTTACAAACTTTTTAAACTATAAAGATTATTTTAAAGTATTTTTAACTGTAAGAACTTAATTAAAAACTCTATAAAATCATAGGGACCTACAAATTAATTTAACTTATATTTAAGTTTAAACATTTAGTTTAATTTAGTTAATGTAAATTCTTTTACGTTTGTTAACTAATTAGAAATTGCAATAAATATGAATTTTAAAATAATAATTATTAAAATAAATAAATTTACTATATATAACAAATTATGATCAGATAATAGTATAAAAATCTTTTACGTACTATTACATAAACTATTTTCTCTTATTCTTAAGACCTAGGATAAGTAACATATATAGAATGGACTGAGAAGTAATAATCACAACAGAGAAACAATGCAAGTTTAAATTTTACAAAATTATTTCTCGTATGAAAGTTACAAAACCCTTCTGTTCTTATAGTCAAATAAGGAGTGCTCATTAAATTGAACCTGCGGTAATAGTTTGTAATTTTATATAACCTGTACGTTGTGTATGGATGAACAGAGTTATTTTTTCATATTGTAAGTCAAAATGCTTTTATACGGGCAGTACAATAAAATTACGTACTGATTAAGAAAATATCTTCTAAACAATGAGAAATTATTAGATGGTTCTATAGCACTATAGTTTTTATTAATCTTCACATGACGTGTAATTAACTGTTATTAATTTTTTTTATAAATTGTAAAATTTGAATATACTTTATATAAACATTGGTTGGAACTATTGATGGTCCTAAATTACTTAATAATTTTTCTGAAACAATTGACTAAATTTATATTTTGTCCTCATAGATCGTTACTCACTAATTAATGCCTGTAAATAGTAAAACACTTATTTAAAGAGCTAGCGCGTTAAAAACTGTATACCATTCACATTTTGTTGTCAGGTCCAATGGAATTATTAAGAAAATACCAAATAGAAATGTCTATAGGTTATCAACTTAAATAAGATTAACTTTTAAAAAAAAAATTAAGGTATGAATATGATTTTTTTCAAAAGTCTATTTTAACCAAATTTTTTAATTAATTTTTTACCGAAAATTTTATTTTGTAATTGTTTTTTTAAAATAAGCCAATAAACTTATGTCTAAATATGCTAATAGATTTAAGTTTTAATAAATTCAATGAACTTAACCTTTTAAATAATTAACAGATAATTGATATTAATTATAATAAATTTAATACAATAATAATAAAATAAGAATGTTATTATATTTTTCTATTGAAATGATTTTTCTAATTTGTGTATTTAGACATAGTTAAGAAAATAAAAAATAAAAAATAATTTGATAAAAGTATTTGTTATATTAAAAAATAACAAAACTCATTTACTATATCCTTTTTAAGTAATTGAAAATATTTAATAGATTGAAATTAATGCCTCTATGGCTCTATCTTTTGGACGCACAAAAATATTATTTAAATAAACTATAGTCAGGTTTAAAAGACTTTTTAGTAACAAAAGGATATGGGATGAGTACATGCTACCCAATTCCAAGGTATTAAAAACCTTTAAATTCAAAGAACATTTCACAAAAACACTTATATTTACCCCAGCAGGGGAATCAAATTTAAGATTTATTATATATGAACCCTATCTTGTTTTCGAAAAACTTTTAGAATTTAAAAAAATAAATGAATTAAAATTAAATTTTCTTAAATAAGTAAACTTTAAAGAAATTTTTGATTTATTTTATCCAATAAATAAGTCTAACCTAATTTAGGTCTAATCCTCTCAAAACATATCATTAACGTAATATATAAGATAAAAGGAGTGTTAACAACACACTCTCCAATACACTCTTTCTAGCACACTTTTCACTACCAGTTAAAATTTATAGAGAACGGCAAAATCGTAAGTGGAACTCATTAAATGTGAAGTGGGATGAACAAAATTATGTGATTTCTAATAAATTTTGGCCACTAAAAAAGAGTGTGAGTTAAAGGGTGTATTGCTAGCATTTCTCATAAGATAATATTAGTTGGTTTATCATTTTCATATAAAACTTATCATGAAATCCAATAATTACTTAATCATATTCAGTAAGAGACAAAATTCTTTTATCCTTTCTCTATGTTCTTATCAGAATGCTATCAACATATTATTTAACACTTCTTTAAATAGAATTTTTATTATTGATTAAAATTTATTAAAAATTATAAATTCATAAGTGAAACTCATTAAATAAAAAATAAGATCCACTAAATTTTATTTTTTTAAAAAAATTTAACTAATAATAAAGAACAGGTCTTGTTATAGAGTTATTTGTATTATGCTCTATATATATAAATTAGAATGATATCATGAATGGGAGTAATTTTAGCTGCTATTATTCAACGAGAATGTTATTAATTGTTATTCTTCAATGAGAATATTTTTAAGAATTTTTTAATTTCTTATCTTTTTCAATCTATTATTTTCAACATCTATAGTTGTAAATTAAATTTCAATATTTTTAAAAGAAATTATCAATAATTAAAAATTAACATTATGTTATAATAATTGTTTATTATAATTTTAAATATAATTCATATATTCAAAAATATTTATTATTTATAAATTTAATTTATATAAAATAAATATTTATTCTGTGCAATGAACAAATTAAAATACTAGTTTAATGAAAAAATTAGCTGACGATGAATTTTCCTACCAACCTATCAGGTTAAGCGAATGGTACCAAACAAACATAACTCGAACCGTCGTGGGTCCCACACATTGCACTGCATGGCACGCTATAAATTCTCACCACTCCTATCTAAGCGTCCAAACCCGTTCTCATTTTTCTGACTCATCGGTCTTCGCTCTTCTCGCCTTCTTCGCCGGAATCTGACGCAACGGTCGCCGGAGGCGGGGGAACGTACGGCATGGTGCGGCTCTTCAGCGCGGTGTCGATTCTGATCCTGGCGGCAGTGGCGGCGTCGATGGTGGTGCTGCCGCTGCTGTTGCCGCCGCTGCCTCCGCCGCCGCTGGTGCTTCTGTTCTTCCCGTCGGCATAATGGCGGCGCTTATGTTGCTGGCGTTCGCGCCGTCAGAGGTGCCTCAGCTGGCTGCAAACGTCGTCGTTTAAACGCAAAATTGGATTTGCGAGCACGTGATCGCTTCCTGCAACATTTTGCTTTACAGGAGACGGATCCTCCTTTTTGTTGGATATATATAGAGAGAGTAACATGTTATAGGTCTCATTTACAATGTCAAATAACTGTGTATAAAAGTTTTGATGATTATTTAATAGAATTTATTTTTTTGTGTGTGTAAATTCTTCATTGAGTATTGTATATTTGTCCCGATTTTAATTTCTCATAATAAATCAAGCTTTTGCTTTTAAAACGATTATTTTGAAGATGTTATGAAAAGTAAATAATGGATTATTATAAAAGTATGTCTGTTATGTTAAAATTACAGAAATTATATTTTATATATATAATAGAAAATAGATAAAATAATAATTTATTTTGTATAAAAAATTTAAAATAATTTCTATCTCGTTTATTTGGATTTATTTATTAAAATAAGTTTTTATAAAGCACTCTGACTCAGTTTAAATAAATTTATTTTAAAAGTTCATTGAACCTACCTAAGGTATATATTTTGATTTATGTTTGGAGGGGTGGAGGTGAGGTGGGGTGGGTGGGGGTGTTTTCTATGTTTCCCGTGTCCTTTATTTTTTCTCCCCTAATGTGCTAAAGAAAAAAAATAATAGAAACTATGCAGATAATTATTTTTGTAATTATATATATCTATAATTATAGGTTTAATTACCTTTTGGTCCCTATAGTTGTGCAAATTTTACCATTTAGTCTCTATAGTTAAAAATAATATATTTTAGTCTCATATATGCACTTTGATATCGGTTTGATCCCTGCAGTCAAGTGTGTCTTAACTCGTGAAATAAAACCATCACAAAATGAAAATTGGCAGCGTAAAACTGCCACAAATTGACATTTTTTTAAAAATTTTATTCAATTTGTGGCGGTTTAAAAAGACAGGGACCAAACCGATATCAAAAGTGCATGTATAGGTACTAAAATGAATTATTTTTAACTATAGAGACTAAAAGGTAAAGTTTATGCAACTATATGAACCAAAAAGGTAATTAAACCATAATTATAATAAAGAAGATACTTTCTTTTTGTCTTCATTTTTTATTGAACTGCTATACTCTTTAATTATTTGATAAATTATCTATTATTTTATCTTTTAACTACTCTTTAAACTAATCACTACACCATCTCTCTTTTTTATTTTATTTTTATTTTTTTAAAAATGAAGAGAGGCACTATCTCTCTTTCTCCTAGTATATAAAATAGATATAATAGCTATTAAATAATATTTTTATATAAACATTTCTTAAATTATCAAACCCACTAAGGGTGGTCTAGTGGTGGGGGAGTTTGGATAATATGTACAAGGTTGTAGGTTCTAACATTGTTGCTGTCATTATGTACACACACACAAAAAATACCTAATTGAATGTTATTCAACTATATAATTTTCAATAGCACATAATTAAACTTATTTAATATATGGTTTAATTACCTTTTTGGTCCCTATAATTGTGTAATTTTTTTTTGTCCCTATAGTTAGAAATAATTCATTTTAGTCCTTATACATGCATTTTTGATACAGGTTTGGTCCTTGGCGTCAAATATATCTTAACTCCATGAAATAAAACAGTCACAAAATAAAAATTGGCAGTATAAAACTGCCACAAATTGACATTTTCTGACATTTTTTATTCAATTTGTGCTGATTTAAAAAGGATAAAAACTAAATCGATATCAAAATGCATGTATAGGGACTAAAACGAACTATTTCTAACTACAAGGACTAAAAAGAAAAATCTGTGCAACTATAGAGACCAAAAAGGTAATTAAACCTTAATATATTCTATTTTTATAAGAGTTTAATAGCTTATGTAGTGTCAGTGTAACTATCAACTAATAAAAAATCACCATGGTATAATTTTTTAAGTAGTTATTGTAAAAGTTAACAAACTTATTATACATAGTGGTTTGTGATAGGAATGAAAGTGTAAAATTATTTTACACTGTTGGTGCATAATTATTTTCTCTTTTTATAAATATACAATTCATTTAAGGGATTATTTTTCTTATATTTTCATTGTAAAGATTTTATGTTGCTAATTAATCAGATGTCATCTTAAGTATAATTTTTCAAATAATTAAAACTCTACCAACTTATCATAGATAGCAATAATAATTAGTAATTGAATAACAATATAAAAAATTATACTTTCAATGTATATATTTTAATTAAAATCTTCAACTAATTACCGAAAAGTGACTAAAATAACATAAAAGCCTTTTCCTTTTTTTTTTTTTAGTATTTAATGCAATTGTATATCCTACTTATTCAGGACTTGAACTCGAGACTTCTGATTAAGATGAAACAATCTCAGTGTCAGTTGAACCACGTGCTTGGTTGTTAAAAACTTTTTTCCTTTATGCAACTAGATTAGGGCAACACTTTTTCCCCAAGTTTATACTTTAAAAGAAAAATTGCAAAATGTACCAAAAAAATTAGTTTAAATTCTGTGACTCAGGTTTTTTTCTTTTAAGTGTCCATAAATAAAACAAAGTAAATATGACAAACTCTTTAAGTATAAACACTTTTTCCTTATCATGAAAAACACATTTAACATATATTTCTATTTCAAAGATCACGTGCCATTCAACATCAAAACTGTAGTCTCTGGACTCTAGCTATATGTTGCTTGTTTCCCTACTTCAACATTAGCGAACCAATAAATGTTAATGGAGTCGAGGTACAGAAAAGCTCCTCACCTTTAATTAAATATCCTCATATTATTTTGTTGCGCCAAATTCTTTTGTTACCATTGAGCAATAATCCAACTATTTTTCGTATTAAAATTTCTTTAACATTATTGGTGGTTGGATTATTGTTTAAAATGAATTAATCAAACATGTTTAATTAAAATTGCATAAACTCAAAGAAGTTTGATTGAAAGATACTTTTATAATACAAAAAACACTTAAATGTTCACATTTCTTCTTGGAAAATTGCTTTTGACATAGCTTATTAGAAGTGTTATTCATGCATCTCTACCTTTATTCCTTCCTATTAGATTTATCTCTTTGAGAGTGAGTTATCTCTTTCTTTATTCTAAGGAAAAAAGGTATAAACGGGTAGCTACCCACGAATAACATTTATGTTGTCCAATAGCTAACTCACAACGAGAATAATTGAAACAGGTATACAGTTAGCCAAAGAAAATATGTACATATTTGAAAACAAAATGGCAATAATTTATATGCTATTAAATGCAATTGCTTATACATAACATAATACAAACACTTAATCATATTAGATTTTTTTTTTATAACAAGACTCAAACCCAAAATCTTGTTTAAGGGATCCAAACCCAGTGTTACTTAGACCAATGACATGTTGGTATTAGAGTTTATTTTAAATATATTACCAGTGTGAAAATTTTACACCATTAACAAATTAAAAATTACTTTAAATATAAGTTTTAAAATAATTATTGCAAAAATTAACTAACAATCATATCATAAATTAATTCCAATTCATAATTAGATGAGAGTATAAAAAACTTTTATATCGTATATTAATTCTAATTAAATTCATTATATTAACAAGCAATTACCAAGATAATGAATATAATAAATTTGTCAGGATAGACATTAATTCACCCATCCATATTCTAGTGCCATTTAAGGAATTAATTTAACAAGAGCTATTGTGCCTTTTCCGCCTTCGCTATTGAAAGCTACCTAATGCGTCATCCGAACACAATTATGAGGTTAATCTCATATACTACAGCATAGGACATCACTTCCCGATCGAGGCTTTTTTGTAAGTGATGAAACCACTTGAGATCGTTTTTTGCCGACTTACAACCATAGCCAATGTACCAGCTGCTGTTTTAATTCCATTGAACTTAGTTGCTTTCTGGTATCCGCATAAGGTTAGTTAAAAATGCAATGCATTGAATCATCTTCTTTGAACGGTAGAGGCTGCTTGACCCATCCGTACCCACGTAAACAACTTCATGCATGCACACAGTCAACATCGAAAATAATTTAATGAATTCAACACTCGAAAGAAATAACAAGTAAGTTTCCTTCTGGGTTAATTACCCACTAGCCTCCATGTTTTCAATTCTCACTTCAATTGTCCTAGTATGTTAGAAATCATACTTGTCACAAGATTAATGGTCCCCACAGATCGGGTTGGTGGGGTGGCAATATATTAAAGTTGACAAAACTTATCTACGAATCCTATTGGAGCTCTTAGCTTTGTCAAAGTAAGGATTTGACTTTTAATGAGTGCATTTCAAAAATACTGAATTTATATTAACTGTTGATTAAAATGTTTTCAACGAGTCCTCGCCAATATTTATTATAAGAAAAAAATGAAAAAATCTTTAAAAATAGTCTTTGCACTTTACAATATCCGTAAAAAATAGGAAAAATAAAATATTTCTGAGAATTTTAAATATTACTTTTTGTATATGGAAATTAACGATAAGAAGAAATTTGATCTTTTTTAAATAAGAAACAAGAAAATTCTATTTTGGATTTGATTGTTTTTTAACTTAAAGAAAAGAGAATTTTAAATTTCAAGTGAAAGGTTTAAAATTTGAAGAAACCACGCATTTATTAATATTTTTATAAAAGAAAAAAACTTAAATTTTGAAAAATATTACTATTTTATTTTGTGAAAAAGGGAAACATTTAAAATTTGAAAACATATCCTTTTTATGAAAAAGGTAAAAATTTTTAATTTGAAAAGATATTTCTATTTTATGAAAAAAAGGAAAGAATTCGAATTTTTTTGCTTTTATTTTTATGAAAAAGGAAAGAACTAAAATTTGAAAATATTTTTATTTCTTTTTATAAAAATCGAAGGACTAAAAAGCTATTTTTATGAAAATATTGCTCTTAAAATTTGAAAAGATATTTTTAATTTTAATTTTTTATTTTTTATATTATGAAATTGAAGCATTTTAAATTTAAAAAAGATATATTTTGAATTTTTATATAAAAAAATGATTTAAAATCTGAAAATATATTTTTTAATTTTATGAAAAAGGAAGGATTTAAAATTTGAATGATATTTTTTTTACTCTAATGAAATTAATTTGAAAAATATTTTTGTTTTCGTGAGATGGATTATTTTTAAGATTCGCAAAATATATTTTATTTTCATGAAAGAAAAAGATTTAAGATCTAAGGATATTTGTCATGGAAAAGATAAATGTTTTAGAAAAATTAAAAAGTATTTTTGGTATTTTTTATTAAAAAATTCATACTTTTTCAAGGTTCAAACAAGCAAATGATTAATTGTTAACATTTTAATATTCAAATAACATTAAAGATAGTATCCATTATTCAATTAACATTATTGGTCATTGCATTTTTAAATGATTTTTACTTTTATTTTTTAAATAAAGTGTTTTATTGAGAAAAAAAACTTTCATTTTAATCTACTATTGCACAGAATTTATATTAGCAAATGGTTAATCTGCGTGTAAAGTCTTTCGATCCAAATGACCTTAAAAGTATTATCATCTACTCAATTAATATCGATCACGAATTGCATTGATAAAAATTACTTTTTTTTTAATTTCCTAATTTATAAAGGAAAGTAAATAACTTACAAATCTGAACTTAAAATAAAAAAGACAAAAAGATAAAGATAGATATACTTATTTTGAAAGGGACATTTCTTAATGTCCTCGGTTAATTTTTTTTTCTCCCCGTTCAACACTTAATAAAGTGCTCCTTATATAGGGAAAGAAAGAGTGCTTGTTTTTTATATGTGGAAATTTAGATATAAATGTGAAACACAAATCTTATTTTTTTTTCTTTTCTTTTTTTGATGTGAGACTTTGAAAATAGAGGTAAAGCGGATTGAACTTGCAGAGTCAACTTATTTAACCTGCCAAAAATGGCATGATGGATTAAGTGGTTCAACCTACCAACCCGTCCCACCTAACCCGCCAACCCAACTGGTTGAAGGTAGGATGGGGCGAGTTGACCTATTGGGTATGCCTACCGGGTTGACCCATTTAACCCACCTCCTAATCTACTAATATTTAAGGTGTATATAAATAAATTTATATGTTTATATAATTAAAAAATAGATAATGTGTATATATATACATAATAAAATAGTGATGTGTTAAGAAGAAATGAATTAAGATTTTTAAATATTTTTTCTTTGGTGTGTCAATCCCCTAACCCGCCATTTCATAACCCATTAACCTGCCCTATCTTTTGGCAGGGTCAACCCACCAACCCACATCTAAATGAGTTAGGTTATATTTTCCAATGCACCTTCCATCGACAGCCAACCCGCCCCGCCTCACTTTAATGTGGGTTGATGGCAGGTTGGAGCTAGTTAACCCACTTTGCCATCCTTATTTGAAGATAGAGGTGAAACACAAATCTTCTTTATATTTCTCTTCCTTTTCAATGAAAGACTTTTAAGATATATAACATTTCAAGACTTCTTTTTCATTTTTTTTTATCCACTGAATAACTTGGACAAAATTCAGTGTTCACATTATAACTTCACCGTTTATCATATATGTCCATATAGTTTATCATAATTTCAACTTTTGTTTTTTCAATAAATATAAATAGTTATAATTTTGTACTTTATCTTTTATAATGTCTTATAATTATATAAATAAAATAAGGTTCATGTTGAATATAAATGCATGTCTAATTCAAGATCCAGAAGTTGCCGGTGGAAGTGGTGGTTTTCATTCGCTTGTTTTGTAGGTGTATTTTTTATTTTTCTGATTGTTTCTTTGTTATTACTTGGTGTTGACATAAAGCGCTTTTTATTTTCCTCATTAGAGTAATTTTATTTGTACTTTTTTTAATCAAAGTGTCTTAACTTTCAATAGAATTTCCACAAAGTTAATTATATTTTTAGTCTCTCGTTTTATATCAATTTTTTGTTTTTAATCCCTCATAAAGTCTTTGACCGGTATTAATCTCTCATAAATTTTTTTCATTTGGTTTTTTGTCCTTGTGGTTAAGTTAAACTGTAAGTGATAACATGGTGTTTGTAGGATTTTATTCTCAAGTTTTTGGTAGTTTTTGACCTCTAGAATGTTAAGAGATTCAAAAAAAAAAAAAAAAAACAGAGGGTGGGATGCATAACTGTGATTTCTAAATGCAATTAAAATTGATTCAAGTTTTTTGGCGGTGTAAAACTGCCAAAAAAATGTTATTCCAAACCCCGTGTGCTTAAATAAAAAACAAATCCAAGTTTCATTTTTTTTACTTTGGAATAAATAGAACAATAAGAATTCATCCCAGATCACAATCAAAACCCTAGACCCACACACAACACAAGACCAAAATACAAATCACAATCCCAAATTCAAATCAAAACCCGAGACCCACCCGACCCCATACCCTTTGAGTTGTCACTACCTTCTAATACACACACAAACTCCACATAGCAATCATAAAAAACCTCACAAACTCTAAAAGTAAAATGAAACCCCCACAAGCTGTTCTTAGATCAATGCCATTGCCAACCTGAAAAAACGGCAAAACAAACAACCCATCACAAAAGCGCAAAAAAAATGTTGAAAAAATACAAGTTACCGTAATAAAGAAAGAGAGACCGAGAGAGAACAAAAGAAGAAGAAGAAGAAGAAGGGAACTAGTGTCCTGCACGCATTATGAATCGAAACCGTGAACTGTCGTTTCTTCGCATCAACAATCGCGAAGCCCTTTCCTTGCCCCGACAACCGTGAAACACCGTGCACCACCGCCGGAGGCGATTTACAGTGGCGACACTACCTTTCTGTCCATTCTTTTTTGTTCTTTCTTTCGTGCACACGCCACGACCGCCCATGATCATAGTGGGCTTCGCCCCTCTTTCCCACTCACACTCACGCTCACACTTCTCTCTCTCTCCCCTTTTCCCTCTCTCGCTCTCTCTTTCACTTTCTCGCACTTTCACACTCTTGGTCGAGATGGCCTTCGCGCTCCCGCTCTGCAAAGTGGCAATGCCACTTCCACTTTTTGTTCACTCTCTCACTGGGAAAATAGGGCTTTGAATTGCTCTTTCTAGTTTCTACGTTTAAAATTGATACTTTTAACATATTATTAAATTATATCAAAATTTAAATAATAACGTACTTTATTTATTAAAAATTATAAATTGCGTTAACATAATAATTAATTAATTATTAAGTGTAAAATATTTTAAATAATAGATTTTTTATCTTCTCCTTTTTTAAATTTTTTTTTGAATCGCTTAAGATTTATGGTGATTTTGGATCGCCAGAAAATTAGTAGCGATTAAAAAACTGTCAGACTTGAGAATAAAAACCCTACTCCATCACATAACAGTTCAACTTAATAGCGAGGACTAAAAATGAAATGGAAGAATTTATAAGGGACTAAGATCAATCAAAGATTTTGAGGGATTAAAAACAAAAAATCGATATAAAATGAGGGACTAAAAACATAATTAACCTAATTTCCAAAATACCGTTAAATCATAATGGACAAATATAACATAGTTTATTATATTATTTAAGTGGTATTTTTTTGATAAATAAATTAAAAAGTTTACTAAAGAAATTATTAGAAGTACTCTAATCAGTTGTTGTTTGTCACTGATGCATTAATTTCTTATAGTGTCACACGATTAATTATATTGACCAATACGAGCAACCAAGCTCGAACATCAATAAAACACACACATAACTAGCAATCCCTACAAATGCCATAAATAAAGACGAAGACTATATGTTGACTAGATCCAAAATACTAAGTCAGCCAAAACACCCTATGAAGGAGAATGTTGTTACGGACTAGTCATATTGATCACATTACTTGAATGATCAGCAGGCCATATTACTTGAATGCAAGGGGTGGAGTATGCTCTATTTGTAACCTAGATGGGTTTTTCTTAGAATTGGAGAAGTTCTATCCTAATCCTATAGGTTTATCGGTCCTTTAACTTGTAAAAACTTCCTTCAGTAGCTCTAATAACCTCATTGTTTTGTTCTCTAGATTTAAAGTATCCTTCAAAATATCGACCACAAATGATAAGTGACTTACTAAATATTTTCAAAGAAGTATACTTTAGATGAAGTTTTCTTGATAGACAAATGAAAAGTAGATCTAAAATGACTATCACTAAGAGTATGTTTGATTGTACTTTTGTTTTTTTTTTTAAATTATAAAACAGTATTTAAAACAAAATTTTATGAGTAATAGATAATTGAAAGTAAAAAAAACTAAAACAACTTAGAGATGTTATGGTCTTTTGATTTTAAAAACTAAAAGAAATGTTAGTTTTGAAAACAATTTTAAAAAATTATTCCTATCAGAAGTTTTTTTTTTTTTGGTTTTTCCAAACAATTGTTTTTTCAAAATATGAAACAAATAGGCCATAAATCTCTCTATTCTTCTATATTTTCACTTAAACCTAGGGCTCCCCTTTAAATTGTGTGAGAAAGTATAAGTGTGATGTGAGATAGGAACAAAACTGAAAAGGGTTAAATATGTTTTTGGTCCTCCAAAAATTGACACGTTTTGGTTTTAATCCTTAGAGATTTTTTTTCTCAAATAAAGCCTCTCAAATATTAAAAATACATTAATTAGATTCCTGTACTAAATTCTGTTTAACTTTTTTGTTAAATGATGGTCATATCAACATCACATTCACCATTAATTTGCTAATGTGATCGTTCGTGTTAACTATTATGTCTAAGTCAGATATGTAACATACTTTTTGAATAAAATTATTACATGTTTAACCTTAAACCACATATTTTTTTAACCCTAAAGCGAAAATAATTACAATATTTTTTATTAAAAATTATCACTGGACACTTCAGATAATAAAATACTTTACTTGGAAGTTGATATGGCTATCATTTAAGAAAAAATTAAGTTAAGTAAAGTTTAGCACATGGATCTAATTAGGGTATTTTTAATATTTGAAGGACTTTATTCAGGAATTTTTTTTTAGGACTAAAACCAAAACAGGTCAATTTTTGGATGACTAAAAACTTATTTAACCCAACTTAAAATTACCCACCTTGCAAAACAAATAATACACGGACAAAATTTACATGGTTGCCTCTCCAAGGGTTCAATAAGAGCACAATATATTCATAATAAATGACCTAAGCATATAATAACAAACAAACAAGTAAAAGGAGATGATCAAAAGAATTTATCGCATTTTGTTGAAATAGTTTTGACTCTCTCAATAGAATTCCATTGGAGTCGTCAGTGGTCGATCGGTGCAAGATGACAAACCAAAAATTCAAAAAAATTAAAGAAAACTAGAGTCTCGATCAAAATTTATTTTAGGAAAAACGTTAATAAGATCTTTTTTAAAAGAAAAAAGATATCTTTGAAAGCTAATTTTTAGTTTAGGAGTTTATTACGTGTAGGAATTTAACTAAATATGAAAAATAATGATGATTTTATTTTAATCCTTTGCTTGTAAAACAAAAGAAAATTAATTCAAACAATTTATTTATTTATATACACGTATGTGTGTGTAAAGGAAATGTGTATTTTATTGTTGAATTTTGTATAGTGTTATTATTAAAAAAAAGATTTACTTTAAAGAAGGGTTGAATTTAGAAAATTATTTTTTATCTTAACAAGATGTGATCCCTACTCCTACGTATTTCAAATGCAATGAAAAATTCATAATTACGTACTTCATGTTATTTTTTTTTTAAAGGTTATCCTCAAATACAATGGAAAATTTAAAATTACGTACTTCTTATTTTTTAAAAAGGTTATGGTTTGGATTTTATTTTTATTTTGATTATTTTGAAAATGCAAAACATTTCTTAATCTTGAATTTGGTGATTTTTAGGTCATCATAGCTAACTTTTTTTCTTCTTCTAAAATATGGATCCACGAAGCGTTGTACTCAAATCAACCCATTTCATATAAAACAATTTAATTCTTAGATTTGAAATTTTTGGGATTTATCAAATTGTCATTGCCAATATTTTCCAAACATATATAGCATTAATAGAGCACCATGTTCAAATTAGTCTAAGTTTACGAAAAAAAATATTTTAATATTTGAAATGAAAGGCTTGGTATTAACCGGCTCATCGTGGCCAACATTTTCCAAAACATAAAATTGATGAAGCGTCATGCATAAATTAATTTATTTTTTGTTTAAAAGATAATTTTTTTTTATGCTTAATATCTGCACCAAAAAATTGCATATTTAACTTTGAGTTATTTGGTTATTATTTGAAATACTTGATTAATTTATTTTTCAAATTTATTTAATTTTAAACTAACCTAATGCATCTCCAATCACATTAAAAAATATAAGATGGAGTACATCTGACACCTAATTTATAATCAAAACAATAATATTGGCTTCAATCTAATTATACAAAGAAAAACAAATTGCATTAGAATAATGGGTTAGGTCGAAGATAGCAAAATAAAGCACAAAACCAAACAAATAAACAAAAAAATAACAAAAAAAAAGGGTTGGGCTAACCGAAAGTAAAAAAGGACTCAAAATAGGCCAAGCCCAAACAAATTTCGAAAAAGGAAAAATGACAAAAAATGGGCCAAGTCCAAATGAATTAAAAAAAGACAACAATGATAACAATAAGTGGGCGAAGCCCAAATGAATTCACAACAAAAAAGAAAAAGGATAGAAAAAAATATATATAAAAGAGGAATAATGCTTATTAGAACCATAATTTACAAAACTGCTCGAAGCAGCAGAGAGACAAAAGGGAGGTGTTGGCGAGAAAGGGAGGGACGAGGCCGTAGCCATGCGAGAGAAAAAAGAAAAAAAATGATTTATATTCTTTATCTGTCCGATTGATTATGGATTCTGGCTAATACCAACATAATGCAGCATGATTGACAGATAACTTTGTTCCTTAAATATGTAGTCATAGGTTCGATCTCCAGGTTCGTGTGTATAAAAAAAAATCTATTGGAAAAATTTAACCTCTTAAATGATTTTAGTATCTTAATGGATTAGTCTTTAACTTCCAACCAAATAATACCTTAGGTCACCAAATAAAAAAAAAGGGTTTGGGTAATTATTTTTGTCTCTATTCTATTTAGTATACATTAGCACACAACAATATGTCCTAAGGTATGAGGAACTAGGTTTGATCCTCATTGTCATCATATACATCGAAAAAGAAAAAGCACACAACAATAAGTATTTAGTAGTAAACAAAAAGAAAGGATGAGGGATATTCACCTGATCCTTTATCACAATTGATCACTGCCGGATTTCCTCTCCTCCAGTCTTCCTCTCGTTCTCAACTTATATCTCGATTCAGCATCAAATTATGTTTTGTTTAATTTTTCTATTGTGTCCCTCTTTTTTTTTTTTTTTTTCCCTCTTCAAGAACCTCTTCTCTCTTCCACTCACATCATTCCTATTTATAGAGTGCAAAATTTGTTCATCATAGCCTTCCAGCAAAGGAAGGAAAATTTATTACTATTATTATTATTTTTTAATTTATTTTGTATGTGGATGAGTTGAGCCATGACAATGTTTCACAATGTTAATTCTGTTTTGATAATATTCCCCTTTCTGTTTATTGTCCCAAATATGCCCAACTTAATTATATTTTTTAAACTTAATTGTATATTTTGCCATCCATTATTTATGATTTCGCCAATTTTATCACCTAATTATTTTAATTACATATTTTGCCACCCAATTTTTAAAATTTCTCACATTTTGTCATCCAATTAATTTAATTGCATATTTTGTCACCAAACTTTCAAAATTTTGTGCATTTTGCCACTCTCATTAGTTGACTGTTAATGTGACAATTTTGACTGCTGACGTGGCAGATTGATTGCTTAAGTGGCAAGTTGAGTGCTGATTGCCACATTAGTGGTCAACTAAGGGGTGACAAAATGTGCAAAATTTTGAAAGTTGGGGTGCAAAATATGCAACTAAAATAATTGGGATGGCAAAATGTGAGAAATTTGAAAGTTAGGTGGCAAAATACGCAACTAAAAGAGTTGGGTGGCAAAATTTGCAAATCATGAAAAATGAGTGGCAAAATGTGCAATTAAGTATATTTTTTATTTCATAAAAATAGGAAAATAAAGTAAAAGATGATAATAAATAAATAAATAATAAGGAGAGACAAAATTTGGTGTTTGCAACCATTACTACTGAAAAATGTTGCAGCTACTTTTTTTTTTTTTATCTGTTTACAATTGTTATTGATTATCAATTGGTCATAAGCATGGAGCTTTTTACAATGTGCAAAAAAATAAATTCTAAATATTCTTTTAGGTATTTTAGTACTGATTTATCTACTCATGTTAAACAGTTTTATTCTGTAACTTTTTTCTTAACAACAACAAATATTCAGAAGAGTGAATCGAAACTAACATCATGAGTTTGATACAACATATACTGAATGAAAGAATTCAGAAACTACTATTGACTTACGTTAGAGAATAAATAAAAAATAATTACAATCCAATTAATTAATTGAGCGGATATAACGTTTCCCAGCAATCAACACATGTACAGTGATTGGACGGATTTATAGATAGTGTAGTTTAGATTTAGATGTTGGATTATGAAAGATCATTTGAATTACAATTACTTTATTTAACCAATTCATAAAGTTAAATCCTTCTTGATTTGTTATGTACATCTCCCGCAAGGGAAAACAATACTAAAGGCAATTTTTCTTAATGAAAGGAAGACAATGCTACAAAGCCTACGAAGTCTAAAATGCATTAGGAGATTTTTTTATAACATGCTACTTTCTTCATTAGCATGGCCAATTACAAAGTCATAAAGCTCCCTGTCCCCTCCAACAAAAGTTTTCCTTTTCAAAAATATCAAATTGATTAACTTTGAGTGACGTTATTTATGCAAAAAAAAATAAAAATTATAACAAACTATACTCACGAGAGATAGGAACAGAAAAGAGAAAAATGTGTAAAAAGATAAATAATGAATGAGGAGAGATAAAATAAAATAAATGTGTAGAAATTATAGTAAAATATTTTGAGTTTAATTTTTATACATTATTTTTACACTGTCAGTCAATTAAAAATCATGATAGACATTACTTTAAAAATAGTTATTGTAAAAATTTATAAACTTATTATACATAATAATTTGTGATTAGATAACATTGCAAGAGAAATGATAGCAACACACTCTTTGACAAACTATTTTGATACACTCTCTTTTATTGATTGAAATTTATTAAAAATCACAAATTTTATGGTCTCTTATTTAATGAATCTCTTTTATAGTTTTGTTATTTTTAATAAATTTCAACCGATAAGAAAAATGTATTTAAAAGAGTGTATTAGAAAGTGTATTGTTAGCATTTCTCAACATTGTAAAAATGCTTTACATTATTTGTGCATAAACTTACTGAGTAGATAGTTTATGCAAATTGATCATGTAAAAAAGTTTTACAATGTCAACTAATCAGAAATTACATTGTATGATAAATTTATTAACTTTTACAATAATTATATTAAAAGTCATACTTAATATAATTTCTAATTAGTTGACAATGTAAAAACTTTTACACTAACATTACATAGAAATTATATCAGTAACATTATTCGTTAACTTTATGTGCACTTACAACAATAACATTTTATTAATTAGCTTCCACAACCTACCCTTAACTTCTTCCAATTCTAAGCGACGAATCAACACCTTTGTTGACACTAGCAAAGATCCTAGCAATCTCTAATTGTGTATTGGCAATTATTTCAGTTCTCTTAAGGTCCATTTCCCCTCTCTTGGCCTCAGCTTCAACTCTCATCCTCTCTATTTCCTTCATTGTGTCCATTCTTGCTTGTTCTGACCTTACCATAGCTTCTGCTAGCCATCTCAAGCTTTCTGCTATCTCCACATTCCTTCTTCGCCCCGTGTTGTCAATTAATTTCTTCTTCCTCTTGTTACATCTCAACTCGTCCTTCTTGCTATAAAGTGCAGGCGTGCTGCTATCCGTGTCCAATGGATTCTTGCTAGATACATGGTCAGATGACTTTGTTGCTAACCCATCTTCCTGTTAATCATAATGAATATATATCATTAGGGCACGTTTGGTAGTCAAGAAATGATAGAATAGGATAGGATGTGAAAGCAGGATAAGAACAATATAGGACAAGAGTTAAGTCATAATCTTATTTAATGTTTAGTGCACATAGATAACAGACTAGATAATGATAATATAAAATATAAATTATGTTCAAATGACAAAATTACTATTTCTTTAAAATTACATATAATTTTTTAAAAGTATTTTTTAATTTAATTTTTAAAAAAATATAATTTTAACTAAACTATACAATATTATTTTTTATTTATGTAGTTAATTTTCTCAAAATTATAAAAAAAAATTATATAGGATTTTTAAAATTATAATTATTATTCAAATAATTTTCCTTAAAAAATCTGAATAGCAATTATTTAATTTTTAACATTTTAATTAATAATATACATTAAATTTACATGTCAACATTATTATTATTATTATTATATAATATTTAACATATTACATAATATATATACATAGAGAGAGAGAGGGAGTAAGAAAGAGAAAACTTATCCTATCCTGTTACTAGAGCAATATGATAGGATAATAATATCATATCCTATTGATGCAACAAATAACACATTACAACAAAATAGGATAATTATCTTATCCTATCATATCTTGGCCACCAAATAGGTTCTTAGTATATATATGTTTAGAATACACATATGTGTGTGTCACGTTTTTATGGTTATTGTTTTAATGTCAACTTCACTTGCATAGCAAACATAATGTTAAAATAAGTTAATAGCTAGCTTGAATCAGTCTACACATTTAAGGCGTGCAAATGTCAGTTAGGTGCATGAGCGTGCGAGACTGTAATGGACAACTTGAGTCAGCAAATAATTACTAAAGATAATCGGAACATGACATTTTGATTCATCTTGCATTTCATGAGTGTACATTTTATTTTTAACCATTAACTTTGAAGACAATAAATAACAAAATCGTACTCACTATGATCAACCTAGTAATAGAAGGTTTCGGTAGTGTTTAAGTTTTATGTTCCAACTTTAACAAAGAGAAAAAAAAAATATAACAAAATCATCATTACAAATATATATATATCACTTTTTAACAGCATTATTATTTCTTCACGTGTTGCGTGATATATATACATATTTGATTTTTGAGATATTTATGATCATGATTATGACTTTTCGATGATAGTCTAGCACCTACTTCTAGATAATAGTGTAAGAAAACAATACCACAATGAAACTTATGCAGCAATGGATATTAAATGCAGTGAGTCCTAATCTGACATATACAATTTTTTTTTCAGAGTCATGCCTCAAATGAGTGAATTAATTAAAGTCGAAAGATGAGAGAGATAGAAAGGAAAAAGAAAAATAGAGAAAAAAATATGATAAATAATGAAATAGAAAAAAGATAGAGATAAAAAAGTAAATTTAGTGAAAATCATGTGAAAGAAAAAGTAAATGAATGCTATAATTTTTTTTTTCCACCAACCACATATATACCACATGGAAAATGATATTTATACATTAAAAACATATATACCAACTCATCTTTACCATGTTTATCATCATGCGATCCACGTAAACTTATTAAGTTTTAGTTCATATATTTTTTAAAAAACAAGAAATATAAACATAATAGTTGGACAATTCAGGTGGGTTGAAATATAAACATAATAGTTGGACTCGCAATTTTGGACATGTGCGCATTGGACTTTGGGGCTGAAAACTCACATAGGTTCTTCAACCTATGAACTTGGAAGAGGAATTTTTGAGAACGAAGTTAGAAATTTTGGTTGGGCAAGTGTTAAGAAAGGAGTAACATTGTAACACATATATATAACGAAAAAAGTATAGAAGAACCATAAAAGATAGTTTCCGATGACAATAGTAGATCCATATATATTGTGGACTCTGAAATCACCTTCGTATTCATAGAGAATCCGGTGAATGTTGAAATAAAATAGAGATATGATACAAGTCAAAAGTAATCACTAAAAAAAAATGACACATAAAATCCAAATTTACAAGAAATTAAATAAAAATTAATATAAGACATGTCACAAAGATTAAATAAAAATACTTGACATATTATCACTTAATAAAATGAGAAAATAAGCCATGTACTGACGATGTAAAATAGTTTTGACACTGTCATCCAATCATAAATCATCATTTATTATAAATTTATTAACTTTTATAATAAATATTTTAAAAGTCATATCAATAATGATTTCTAATTAATTAACGGTGTAAAATTTTTGTATATTGACAGTGCATGACCATTAAACTCTGGTAAAATTATGACAATGATAAATACTAAAAGTACTTAAAAAAAAACTTTAACCGAATTCGAAGTTTTGATTTCCGTATATATTTGATATCATGTTTGATGCAATTACCATGTATTTCTTCAATAATATTTATTTTACACCTTTTTTTTTCCCACTATTCTCACATCTTATATTTTTACCATAAAAAGGATGAGAGAGAAATTTAATTGACTTTTTCTCTCTTTTTTACTATAAAAGACAAAATATCTTATTTACATAATAAAATTATAAATAATTTATACGACACATTTTTTTTTATCAATCACAAATAAAATTTATACAATAATCACTTATGTTTCTCTTTCTCTCTCTCTATCTCTCTTTTTTCCCAATCTCCCTCTTATTTGTATAAATTATGAAAAAATAATTTATGCACTGATAATATAAAATATTTTTACACTATTATTCAATCACTAATTATATCATAAATTATATGTATGATAAGTTTATTGACTTTTACAATAATTTCTTTAAAAATCATAACTACTCTAGTTTCTAATTGATGGTTGTATAAATTACACTGACAATATATACAACTCAAACTCATAAATTATTATATTATACCAGTTTTAGCATAAATATATAAATATAATTTCTCCTAAACGACGGAAGGACAATGTAAAAAACTAAAAATAATAAAGGTGTCAAAATAACATTGGTATTCTTCTTCTGTCCCAAAAAAAAAACACTAGTCATATTCATGCCACAACATCACTCCAACATAAATCACTCACAATTCTACCAGAAACTTCTCAAGAATATTAAACCTCACAAAATTAAAAAAAAGAAAGTCTTTTCAGAAATTAAGGGAAAAATCTCAACAGTGAAACAACTTGAAATTAAATAAATAAATAAAATAAAATGGCCCAAAACGAAAAATTGTGCATTGAATTTACCTTGGCCAGTTTATCATCAACCCCATCGGATCCATGCGAGTTTTGCGCATTAGCAAGCGGCCCTGAAGGATCGCCCGGAGGCGGCGACTGCTGCGGCGGTTGCGACTGCTCCACCGGCGACTGCGGCGGCGCCGGTGCCAGCGGCGTCGACGACAAGACCGGCCCAGTTCCCCTGAGAAGAAGATCGAGCCTCGAATATAGAGGCCAAGACGATGCATGATCTGCGGCTGCTGATTCTGATCTGTACCTCTTCTTCATGGACTCCACCTTGTTCTTACACTGCGTTGAAGTCTTGGGTGACTTGGTGCAGTTGGCACGTGACGACACGTGCCGCGCCACGTCCTCCCAGTCGTGGCCCTTGAGTTTGGCTCTGTTTCTGAGCACCCATTTGGCCTCGTAGGCCTCGAGGAGGGTCGACACTGCCCCTTCACTCCACTCATCTCTCTTCACTCTGTCACCCCCGCCAAAGGGTTTCCTCACAGCACACTCTTCCTTGATTGGGGGCAGAGAAGAAGGGTGGCTGTTGTTAGGGTCTTGGTTGGTTTCTTCTTTCTCCTCCTCCTCCTCCATCTCTTGTTCAACTCCCATGTACTAAAACTTTTTTTTTTTTTTTTCTATCCCTTTGTGTGTAACATGATGACTCTAATTGCAAAGGGTAACTAACTACAAGAGGGAGAGAACCACTAGCATTAGAAGAAGGGTGAAAATAGTGTTACCAAATGGCAAAACAAAAGAAAGTGTATAGGAAGGTTATAAACTACGGTTGCGGTCATGGTTTTATTGCAATTATAGGTTTGTCCTGATTATTGATATTGCGGAAAATTGCAAACATATGCGGTTGATCTATCTGACTGCAATTACAGTCATGATGTGGTCACGAAAACTCAAAAAATCTTGACGTGGTCGAAATCATAATCGCAGATATTTTTTAAAACTTTGTTGGTAATCTTTGATGTTGAGGAAATTGTGAATAAATGTGATCGATGCAACCATTATTACAGTTGCTTTGGTTACAAAAGCCCTAAAAACTTTGACATTGTGGCTGAAATTGAGCTAAGAAATAGATTTTTAAAAACTTGTGTATAGCTATGGGTTAGTGGGCGTAACAAGCAAAAAGAAAAAAGGGTTCACTTTTGTCAAATGAGTTAATGATGTTAACTTATTAACCTTTTTTTTTTCTTTGCCTTTTTTTTTTTCTTATTACTTTGTGGGAGAAGTAGTGGTGTTAATGTTGAGTGATTGTGGGTAATGGAAATGTTGGGTTTTATTGTTTCGGTTGAGTTGTTTGGCTGTTAGCGTTGACATGAAGCCAACCAAGACATCCACTTATGCTAGCAAGAGTGGTGGGGGTGGGTCAATCACATGGGTCTGTCACCTTCTCTTCCATTAGATCCTCGTCACCGAATTTGAATGTATTTATATATAAGCCAAATAATGGTAGTGATATATTTTTTAGATTTAATTTTATTGAGTAAATGTGTAAGGTAAAAAAAATATTTTTTATTATTAATTAAAATTTATGAAATAATATAAATCTTGTTTTTTTGTTTAGCGTAAGTTTTACTCATAATTTGGCAACTTTTAATAAACTTTAGGGTTAATTACACTTTATGTCACTCAATTTTTATCATTTTGCAGATTTTACTACCGTGTTTTTTTCTCTCGCATTTTACCACCTTATTTTTGAAATATTGCAAATTTTGTCCAATCTTGCTAATTTTTATTTAATAAATAATTGATGATTGGATAAAATTTGCAAGATTTTAAAAATAAAGTAACAAAATGTGAAAAAAATATACGGTGACAAAATCTGTAAAATGATAAAATTTACATGACATAAAGCGCAACTAAGCCTAAACTTTATATTTAAAAGAATATATTAGAAAGTCTCCTTCCCATCACCACCGGCCAACGTGCAACCTTCGCTCAAAAATTAATAGCTATATATCTTGTTTGGTCCTTTTTTTTTCCCCTTCAATGTCCTTTCTTCTCTTTGTCTCTCTCACGTATACATATGCTTTTATGCGCTCCTTTAATGTGTCTTTTGAAAGGCCTTTTGGTGATGCACAGCCACTAGACCTAAAGTTACGCCTAATGGCTTTCTAATAACGACTCTGGTTGGCCATCGTGGTAAGGAATCATAGTAGGCCACATCAAGAAAAACAGGTAATCCAATTCTGATTGGCCCACCAAGCTAAGCCATTAGATTGGTTCTTACAATATATTATTTTCCCCTATCTTTCTTGGGTTAAAGATAGGTCTTTTGCACCAACAAATGTGTGGATCAATGACAAGGGGCTGTTTTAGCTTAACCAAAGTTCTCGGTTTGAGGTTTGGGAATGTAGCTGCATTTGTTGGGAGAGCTTTGTCGCCCTATATAGTCCCTCTCCAATTCGGAGTGATTGCACATTTTGCCACCATATTTTTTTTACCAAACAAAAGATAGGTCTTTGCAACATCAAAAGAAATCAGATATTATCTCTCTCTCTCTCTTTTTTTTTTATACGTCTGTCCTGAATACATTGACTTAGGATGTTAGGTATCTATTCATATTCTATGCTTTTGAACCATTGAAAAAGAAAAAAAAAAAAAATTTCAAAATTCTCTCTCTAATTTCATAACATAATTTTGGAAAAAAAGAGGTAGTAAAAATCTCTAAGCTCAAAGAATATTTATAAAGCAGTTATACTTGCACCATTTTCTAATTAATCCCAACGAGACAAGTGAGAACTTAAACATGCAACCTGTCAGATATAAGACTCAATTTTACTCTATTTGACCAATTTCAATTCTTAGGATTTTTTTTCTAAGATTCTCTTTACAATTCAAAGATTATGAATTTATCATTATGATACTGCTATTTATTCTAAAAGAATAGCAACACATTTTCTTATACTCTCTTTTCAGCACATTTTCTTCTATTAGTTGAAATCTATATGCGTTTCACTAGTTTGAGATTGAGACTCACATATTTAGTTAGATCCACATGAATTTTATCCAATAACAATTAAAGAGTGTGCTTAAGAGTGTTAGAAAGTGTAGTACCAACATTTCTCTTTATTTTATGAGCAAGTAATTGTTGCCCCTAGCTATGTTTTTTACACGAATAAAATTTATAAACATAAATACAATTATCCAATTTTATTTGCCTTTTTATCTTCCCCCCCCTCTCATTTCAGGTTTCTATTGGGAGGTTCTTTATACTATATTTCTGTGCAAGGAATATTTCCGTTATTGCAGCAGTTATATGCTCACCCAATAGTGACCCTTATATACCATCTCAACTCTAAGGGCTTTGATTGGCACAGCTTCACGTGATGTTTTGCGTGTATGTTTCTTTTATTTTTAGGTATGAGATTCTAGTGGGAAATTGAATAATAATAATAGTAATAATAAAAGAGATTAAATACATTTTTAGTCCCTATAAATAGAACAATGTTTGTTTTTAATTCTTAAAAAATAAATCGTCTCTTTTTTAATTATTCTTTATTTTTGCAAAGAAAGATCATACATATGATACATTTTCATATATGAGAGAATAAAAAAAAGATTATTTATTTTTTAGGCACTAAAAATAAATATTATTCAATTTATATTGATACTAAAAACATATTTAATCCTAATGAAAGGAATCGACACTTAGTGGAGGACATAAATGTGTCTTTTTGTAGCAGATGTAATTAAGGCTATGTTTGAATTGATGGTAGAGAATAAAATGAAATGGATCAAAATATAATGCAATGAGATATAGGAATGGAATAGAATAAAAATGTCATTCCATTGTTTGGATTTTTTATAATGGAACCGAATAAAGATTTCATTCCATTATTTGAAAAAAAGGATGAAATAGAATTAGTTATAACTTTTTAATTTCCATATTATCCTTATTTTAAATATATTATCTTTATAATTAGGATAAAATTTGCAATGATAAAAAAGTTATTTTATAATTTAAAAGCTATGTTCCATCAAATGCACTCCAAATTTGGAGAAAGAAAATTGAAGTTTAGGGATGAAATGGAATAGATCATGATCCATCTTCTTCCATTATGTTCTATTCCTATTTTTACAAACCAAACAATAGAATAACTTTTCATTCTTTTCCGTTCTACCCTCTATCACCAATCCAAACATAGCCTAAGACATTATCCTTCATGTTTTCCTGAGAGTGTATTTACTTATCCACAGTGTGACATAAAAACCTGCTAGCATAAGCTTCTATCAACAATATAAGTAGATGGTTGTTAAACAAATTGTCTAGGCTAGCTGGATGGACACCCTATACATGAATACAAAGTTCTTCTACAATTAATCAAATCTCACTTTTGATACCACCAAATGGAAATATTTATTTCTTCACAAAAGTTTCAATCTTGTACATCATAGTTAACGAGTAAACTTACCATTTAGATTTCTTAAATAAATGATGCCGATTAAGATATTTTTTTAAGAAAAATCAAGAATATTGCACCTAATTGACATTAATTAACATAGAAAAATTAACAATTTTACTTTAGTCTAAAGTAGAAAAAAAATTAAGTAACATAAAAAATAACTAACATTGAAATTAAAAGAAAATAACTATAATTTAAACTTTCAAAAATGTCTTTTGATTAGTTGAAGCGACACTTACTGAAGTTTTAAAGTTAATCTAGAATTGGATCTTTACACATGCATGTATTATGCACTTGTATGCCAACACTGGAAAGGTGCAATGGTCGAACGAAGAGAAAATGCTAGCTTAATATTACACATTATTAATGGCAGATCTCAACTAAAATTTTTAAGAAAGACACTAGGCATTAGGAAAAAGTAGTTTACGCAAAATTTATAGCTAGCAATCCAATAGCAAACACACGTTAATAGCAATTCCTGCAATGTTTGTCGTTATTTGGATTTGGATCCTCTAAAATGAACTATTCACTTTAAAGAATAAAATAAGTAATTTCAATTGTTGACGAGAAAATGAATGGTTGATATTATATATATATATATATGCATAACAAATTGTGCATGTATTAAAATATCAATTGGTGATTTTTTTATTTGTGATTGAAAATACTTACTTTACCTTTACTTACTTTAGAGGTACTAAATCGATATGTTCTGGTCCTCACTGTGAACTTTTCATTAGCAACAAGTTCTACGTTCATGCAAATATAATGGTTTTAAGGTATAACGATTTTTATTTTTAACCCCTGCAAAAATACTATTTTTTGTCCTACATTTACATCCTGCAAAATATAGTGGTTTATTTTTTTATTCTTTGCCACCGCAGTAGGGACCAAAACAAGTGATTACAAATATTTTAGAGATCAAAAACTAAAAAAAAATATAGGAACTAAAATAAAAAAAATACTAAATTTGCATAAATGTAAAAGATATTTAAGCCTAAAATGATTTTATCATAAAACATCAATATAAACTTTTCAATTCAATAAAATATTTTTATTTTTATCAAATATATTTTAAAAGTTTAATGGTCATGTACTGTCAGTGTCAAAAGTTTTACATTGTTATCTAATCAGAAATAATCATTAATATGACTTTTAAAGTATTTATAATAAAAGTCAACAAACTTACAATAAATGTGATTGGATGACAGTGTAAAACTATTTTACATATCAGTACATGACCATTAAATTCATATTTTAAAACAATTAACTACCATTATTTTGAAGTCTAAACAGATTATGCCACTACATGTGTATTTGACGAGACAAATTTTGATAAAATAGCAAAATATATATAAAGCGCTAGAAGGAGGGCTTGAACCTCCGACCTTGTGGTTAACAGCCACACGCTCTAACCAACTGAGCTATTCCAGCTTGTTGATGTGTAGCAAATTTAATAAATTTAAATATTTTAACAGATTTATATATAGCTCAATGCTTATATTGTTTTGTTACAGGTATCCCTACGTGTTACACATTCAGCCATTACTTGTACTTAAAATGCAAGTAACAAATATATTCTATTCTTTTCTACTAGATTCTAACAGTAAGAGAAAAATAAAGGCACGCTTATCCTCTCATTTAGATTTTAGAAAAGAAGAAAAAAAAAAAGAAATAAGAAAGATAAAAGTTAGAAAGAAATTTAATAAATATATATATTATTAAGATAGATAAAAAAAATGAAAAGAAATAGAAAAGTCTTTTTGTGTATGTTTAGGTGAGTGGAAAAGTTGTTTGAAATAAATAAATAGTATAAAACGTATTACTAAACTATTTTTTAACATCAATTAATTTATTATTTTTTCTGTTATAAAAATTATTTATTTTTAAAAAAGTGAAATAAAAAATAAATAAACGCAACACACATTCCTTCCTTATTTCACCAATTACTTCTGGGTGGAAATATTTTTATACATGAGACTTGCTAAAAAAGATTCTTTATTATTTTTATTTTTGAACAAATTGTGGAAATTCGATATATATTTCCATCGCATCTACCTCCTTCCTTTTACTTTCTTTTTTAGAGTAGTGTTAGCAACACACTTTTTTGAACACTCTATCTCATATTACTTTAAATTTATTGAAAATTACCAAATTATGAGAAAGTGACGAAAATTTTTAAAAACATGTCAGTAAATAAATAGTGTTTAATGAATACATTTTAAAAAAAGTTATAGTTGACAGATTTATTTTTTAAATATAAAAAATTGAATGTAACTTTGACAATAACATAAAAATTGCAAAAAAAAATATTAAAAAGAATTTTAATTAAATATATTTAAATTAAAAATAATAGATAAAAAGTAGGTAAGGAGAAAGAAAGAAAATAATGTATTCTCTTTATTTTTACTTTGCATAAATATAATAGAAATTGAAGCATTTGTTAATGATCATCTTAAAAATTTATTTAATTTCAAAAGTAACTAGTAATAGCATAACATTTCAACAATTCAGCTTCTATGTTTACCCACTCAAAGATGTGAAACTTTAAAGGAAGGACTGTAGAACCACCTGGAAAAGGGAAGCAAAGATACACAAGCTAAATAGCCAAAAGTGAAGGACACATTGACTCATTGTCTTCTTGGAAAAGCATTCTTCCAGTTATATGCTCCCAGCATTATGGATGGCCCACCAAAAAGTTGCAAATAAAATTGGTTCTAATGGGTCATAATGGCTACGCGACACAGGCAGAATCACCATTGGTCATTGTTACCAATGGCAGGCAGGTACAATAAGGAAAAATCTAAACCTATACCTTATTTTGAGTGGAGGAAAGAAAGAAACAGAAAAAAAATATTACAAAAATTGATAAATATAATAAGTAATGTAATAGACAAAAAAAGAAATAAAAAAATAAGGTAAAAATGAGAAAGAAGAATAAATGAGTGTAATAATATAATAATTTCTCATTTTGAAAAGTGCTAAGAATGCACCTTTTAATACATTTTTTTAACACACTTTTTATTGATTAAGATTTATTAAATATTACAAAATTATGAGTGAAGTTCATTAAATAATGAATGAGATTCGTATAATTTTGTGATTTACAACAATAAAGAGTAGATAAATGTTAATAACACACCTTTTGACACATTGATTTGAACATAGATTTTCTTATTGATTGGAATTTTTTTAAAATTACAAAAATTTGTGAGTCTCACATTTTATTTAATGACTTTTTTTCATGATTTTATAATTTTTAATAAATTTTAACTAATAATAAAGTGTGTAATAAGAAAATATATTAAAAAATGTGTTGCTAGCACTTTAAGAATATATTAAAAAGTGTGTACTTTTCACTCTTACAATGATGTCCATTTTCATGAGGCAAGACTGACCCAGTACCGCCACTACATTTAATAAAGCATAACGAATCCTGTGCCAAGGGCAAACTGCATCACAGGCTCACTAGAGAAAACACTATGAAAGTTGATAGTCAGCAATAAAAATGGATCAATTTCAGATCAGAAATTTGACATTCATGTCTTCAAATTCTCAAATCATACAGTTTTTTTTAATCGAGTAAATTACACTTTACACCTTATGATTTTTCTCTAGAACACTTTACCGAAACCTACTTTCTTGTGCTATGCACACAGTTTTAACACAAAACTATCTTAATATATTTTCCGTCACTTTTTAACGGAACAAAGTTAAAATTAGAAGGGGGGAACCTCAGTTTTTTATAACTTTCTCCACTTACCGCAAAATATTAAGAAAGAGTATCACACAAATATTATACAAAAATTTACTATGTATTTACAATTTAGTTTTTGTTAGCATTCAATTGGTTGGTGCATGTCAGCTAATATTAGCTTTACGAGATGAAGATGAGTTAGAAAACAGAAGTCGGTAATGCCTCTCCTATCAGCTAAAGTGGTTGGAAAACAAGCATTAGTTTTGTGACGAATGTTGAGGTGGACCACCTCTACAGGTGATCTACCGTAGACTACTTCTATTTACCGTTAGATTCATTTAGGTTTCACGGTATATCCTAGATTCATTACAGGGGATTATTTCCCACCCTCCACCCTCAACAGAAAAAAATCCACTCCACCCTCTACAGATCTCGCGTCGTTCCTCGGACACCTGCACCCAGCACATCGACGCCACACACTTCTTCAATTTTGACCACAACTAGATCATCCAAAACATCAGCAGCGGTAGCGCAGGGCAAGCCACCATGGAAGACAACACCTTTCTCCAAATGAACCGGAGCAGCAAGGAAACACAAGGTTGAGGGAGAACCTGAGTTCACGGTGCTTTTTGCGGTGACCGTTACAAAGAAGAAGGCGGCATTATTGGTGGTGGTGTTTTTGCTTGGAGAGGGAGGGGAGGGGTTCGCTGCAGCATGGTGCTGTATTTTTGGAGCGTCGATGGAATCATTGATCGAGCAAGGGGAAGGGCGATGGCGGTGGTGGTGGAGAAATGGTGGAAAGAAAAAAAAAATGAAATACTACTGCGGAAATCATCTCTGATGGCAGTGAACGATGGTTGGAAGGGTTTCTGGAAGGAAGTTGGAGGAATCTGGTGTGAAAGGGCCTATGATAATAAGATCAATCTAACTGTTAAAAATTATGGTTCACCGTGAACCACTTATCAAGGTGGTCCACCTTAACCTCCGTCTAGTTTTATAGTGAAAATTAAATTTTGTTTAGTATAGCTCCTTTTACGCTACTGAAAAAGCTGTGAAGGACCTTACAATGTGTGATTATTCTTAGGCAGTAAATGCTTTTCCTCCTGGCTTCTCACTTTCATGCATGGAGATGAAACGGTGAATTGAGACGATGACAAATAACTAATAAAAGGTTTTTTTTCCATCTAGTTTTAACTTGCACCTTCAAGTGTGTTTGGATGATCATTTATAAAATTGATTTTAGTTAAAATTAATTGTTAAATAAAGTGATTTATGTTTGGATGTTTTTATCCTAAAACTAAGTTTGCTATAAATTTTAGTATAAACCCTAAACTCAATATAAAAACACTTTTTTAATCACTTCTAATCAAATTGAAGTTTTAAGTCAAAATCAATTTTATTTAGCAATAACCAAACATCTATATTTTTATAAAATCAAGTTCGAGTACAATAAAAATTAATTCTCATTATTCTTACCATAAAACCAAACACACTCTAAATAGTGAACCAAAAATATACTAAGATAGTTTTTGTAAACAATATAAAGTACACATAGGTAAAGTCTTATATTTTTAAGGGTAAGTTATACTAACAACTCCTAAGATTTTTTCAGATTGTACACAATACACCTCCTTTTTTATCCCTATACTAATCCCCTTAATTGTTTAAAAAATATTACATTGTGTATTCCTATAAAGGAGGTTGTTATAAATTTTAAAAAAGCAAAAGGATTGTGTGTAATATGAAAAAACCTTAAGCCTTTATTTGGTAGAGAGGAGAGAAATAGATAGGAAAGAAATAGGTAAGAAATAAGTTAAGAGGTGAGAAATATATAAGAAATAATTTAAAATTTTACGTTGTTTGATAAGAGAGAAATAGATGAGAAAGAGGAGAGAGATAGAGAGGTGAATGAAAGTAGGTGAGAAATAGAGTGGAAATAAGTAGTGAGACTCACCAAAAAATTTAAAAATTTCTCACTTATTTCCACTCAACCAAATCACCTAAATTTTTTAAAATTCAAAAATTTCTTCTTCTCTTCTCTCCTCTGCACTCAACCAAACCAAGCATAAGAGATGTCAATGTAATTTACTCTATTTTTAATAGCTCAAGAAAAATAAATTGTCTTGGAAGCAAATCAGTGGAGGGAATTTTTTTGGTGTACGAAGGTATATTAAATAGCCTCTACTATAACAATGAATTGCAGAATTTCTAGACAAAAATTTGTGTTGATCATTATTGATTTGAGAATTTAATGACAAAGATAAAGAAATTTAATATAAAATTTGTCAAAAAAAAGGCCTATATAAGATGAATAGCAATAGAAAGTGTCAATCAGGTCATCAATGTGTAAGCATAGACTACCATTTTAGTGGTCATTATATGCCACATAGCAATGGAATGTGTTTGAGGCTTTTAAACAATATAGGAACTACAAAGAATAGATGAGAAATGGTAACAGTTAAATTGTAAAGACTAAAGAAGCAGGATCCTCAGAATTGGGCTTCTTACTTAATTAGTGTTGGGAAACAATTCAAATTTTTAATTTAAAATTTTTAAGATATTTTTTAGATTTAAAAATATTATTTTTATTTTAGAAATTTATTTCCTCTTTTAAGATTAGGATACTAATTATATAAATAGTGATTCTTGAGATGAGAAGAACCACTTGGTTTAAAAAGGGTGTCACCACCCTAAGTAAGATAGGGGTTATATGAAGGGAGGGTTTTGTTGAGTTTGTCCAGAAAATTTGCAATGGGATATAATCATTTGAGTGAATGAATGAATATTGAGGTAGGCAAGAGGTGCCAAACCACGTTAAATAAATTGGTGTCCTTTCACTATTTTTATTTGGTGGTGTTGTTTGTGTGTTTTCTCAATAGTGGTATTAGAGTTGATGGTTGTGCAGCTTGGTGATTTGTTAGAGAAGGAGTATTGAAGCTCGATAAAGCTAGTAGTGGATTTGTGTGGTATCCTTGTGTTGAAAGTTTTCTTGGCAATGGGAAGTCAAGTAACGTGTACTGGTAGCTAATGGTAGTACAAGTACAAGAAGTGTCACTATCTAATACTCGCGAAGCGGAGGCGGGAAATACATCTAAAGTTTGCTAAGCGAAAGCAAGATTTGAGATGATTGCGACGAGCATCCATGACAATGAGAGTTAAAGAAGAAATTTGAAAATTTTAATTGAGGGAGGAATTGTTGGAAAACAATTCAAATTTTCAATTTAAAATCTCTAGGATATTGTTTAGATTTAAAAATATTATTTTTTATTTTAACGATTTATTTTCTTTTTTAAGATTAGGATGCTAGTTATATAAAGAGTGGTTCTTGAAATGTGAAGAACCACCTGGCTAAGAGAGGGGGTCAACACCCAAAGTGAGAGAGAGGTTATGTGAAAGGATGGCTTTGTCAAGTTTGTCCAAAAAACTTGCAATGGAATGTAATCATTTAAGTGAATGAATGAATATTGAGGTAGGCAAAAGATGTCAAACCATATTAAATAAATTGGTGTCCTTCCACTATTTTTATTTGGTGTTGTTGTTTGTGTGTTTCCCCAACAATTAGGTCCTAAAAAATTCCTCTCTTGATTTCTCCTTTATAACTACTTCATGGATTACATGCATATTCTTGTTAAAGCAACTACATTTAACAAAATTATAACCCCTACAATTGACATTTAGTTATGATTATCGAATTGGGATTCAAATTGAGAATCCAAAAAGCTATTTAAAGTTTAAACAAATAGTTTTCTTCCCTTTCTTGCTTGGAGCTCCTTCAAGAGTAAAGGATGTATGTATAACCATCCATGATGCATCAATTAGTAAGCACGGATCTTCCTTTTTAGTAATTCACTCATCATCTGATTCAATATCATATAAGCATATAGGATAATAAGTATCTTCTTTCTCTCTAGCCTTTTGTCTCATCTCAAGTTGAAGATTATACTTAACAAAGACAAGAGAACTTAATTTTTGTTGTTTTAATCGATTTCTTCTCTTAGTATGGACTTGATGCTCCAATTTCTTTCGCTCACAGTAGCACTACAAGTAAGATTCGTAACTCTCATTGCTAGCTTTTGTAACTCTTTGTTATCTTCACCATAATTTTCTCACTGAAGAGCTGCAAGAATTAAAAGCTAACATAAAAATCAAAATTATATATTGGTTGTCATGATTTTTCTAAAATCATGAAAATTAATCTAAGGCCTAACGAGGTTGCTTCTTGTCCTTAGTATTTATTATCATGCTCCATCCAAAAAGTCTTTTGACAGTCTTAAATCTATCAAGTTGTTGATCAATTGTAAAGTTGGTCCTCCTATCCAGGATCATTCTCTTAATGTTCCCATATAAACCAAATAAAACTTCATTATCCAGATTAAAGTTTTTGTCAGAGTAGAACCTAGTAAAATAAGGAATTAGTAAATTTTCAATTACCAAAGTAATATGATTTATTTGATTTCTAAAGCCTAAAATAAATAATTGTAGTCCATAAAATTTAGAGAATGAAACTTCTTACTTAAGATTAAGCTAGTAAGCAACAAGATGGAGAGACTTATGTAATTGCAAATTCCAATGAGTATCAATGATCTTCCATATCTTTTTATATTGTGACTCTTGATTCTTGAAATTTGTAGCTATTTGTTCTTTAGCTCTATCCATTGCTTCACAAATATATGGCATGGCAAGTTTTAAGTTTTCATCTACTAGGCCTTAAAATCTTCACAAGTGAGTAACACACTTCAAGCAATATTAGATGGATTTTCAAAAGACTTAAATATCTTTTTGATTTCTCAAATTTGGGCCAAGTTTACTTCTGGTTCCCCAGACTAAAAAGTGATTTTTTTAGTCCCCCGTAATTTGGAAATAGCCTACTTTTGGTCGTTAAAATTATTTTTTTGTGATCATTTTAACCCCCTTGATAAAGACCAAAAGTGAGCTATTTCTAAAATACGTAGACTAAAATAATCACTTTTTAATTTTGGGGACCAATAGCAAATTAGGCCCAAATTTGAAAGATTAAAAAGATATTTAAGCCTTTTCAAAATCTAGCATCACATAAAATAATGTTCATCACTTGTTTACCTTCATTTTCAATAGCATGGTTATTAGTAGCTAATTCCTCTAAAAAGCAAACATAGATTGCAAAGCATTCTTTTGTTGTATTATACATTATAAGGTAAGATAATCAAGTTATTGCAAACCTTGTGATTGCTGGTCTAGTTAACTCCTTCCTTTATTCTAAATAAATTTAGGACCTATGTGTGCCTATAAATGAAAGCTATGCTTTTCTTTTGCATTTGCAATGGTATTATAAAATATCAAAAGCTGCCCATTGTCTACAAGAATTAAATTAAGGTAATGAGCTGCACAAGGGGACCAAAATAATGTTATTCTCTTCTCCTCTAACATCATTCTAACTGCCACAAGATTAGAAGTACCATTTGTCATTACCTACACTATATTATCCTCCCTAATTTCTTCTACCATGGAATCCAATAATTCAAACATTTACTTGACATCCTAGATCACATCAATGGTATCAACATATTTTAAGAAAACAGACCCACTTGGACTATTAACCAAAGAATTGGTAAGTGGGCAACCTTTTCCAGTTGTCCAACCGTAACACATCAAATTGCAACCCAATTTTTCACATTCAACCTTTTATTTCTCCAAACTAGCTTGGATATTGTCAACTACCATTTTCAAGTAAGATACTCTTACCTCATGATAAGTAGGATGTTTTAAACCCTTTTCCATAGAACTTTTTACCAAATTAAATGGCAAAGCATTGACATAGATGCATTTGAAAATGTCTTGAATCACCAACTCTTTATCTTTGAGTACCCCATCATTGTTTTTTGCTTCATAGTTCCTTGCTTCCTTTTTCTTGACAAATGATTCCAATGTTCCTTCTTTAGTATTATCTTGGGTACTCATGTTTTCAAAACAATCTTGACAGTTTGCATGTTTGGCTTTTTATTTATCTTCCAATAACTTCACAAACATCTCTTTAACCTCGTCTGGGACGTCAAAGGTACAAGCACCAACATTCTCCTTTAACAAGTATACAAAATTTGGCATTATCAATTTCTTTTCTAATAACATTTCATACTTTATGAGCAACAATTTGGAAAATCTCTTTTTGAAGAGATTTGTGTATGGAATTTTGGGGAGCATTTTCAAGCACAACAACAACAACTTTGTTATTATAAGTAGTTAAAGTTTTAATAGTTCAATAAAATAACCCCTATTTTTTGAGTCAAAACTTTCATCATTTCTTCTAAAAGCACTTGCTTGGAAAGCTAGACAAAGAATGCTATCAATTGTATTCTTTTGATGCTCGTTTTTCAAATAATCTTTGAATAGGTTGAGATTTATTCTTGATATCTTCACAAGACTTTATAATCATTATATGTGATGAATTGGGATCCCCCCCCCCCCCCCATTTCTTAGTAAAGAACAATTTACTCCATAATTGACTTTCTTCCATTTGTTAAATCCATCAATTATAAATGCATTTGCACATATCATTCTTGCAAAAACTATAGCCTAGTAAATCGTAGATAGCATCATTCATATTTGAGTGCTCTAACTAGGGATGGCTATAGGGTGGGGCAAGCATGGGTAGTATCCCCCGTTACCCACCCCATCAGATAAAAATCTGCCTTGTGCCTACCCTTATACCGTGTAGGTATCTGTTAAGCGAATAATTGCAAATTTTATCAATATCCACATGTATCCATGGATATTTACTAAAAAATAAAAATTGTTTAAAAAAACATTTTAACCATAATTTTTAATTATTCTTACATTTTTTTAAAAAAAGTTTAAAGGCCAAAAAACTAAAAAAAAAAGTGAAAAACTTCTGTTAATTAATAACAAGTAAAAATATCTTAACAATAAAGATAGATTATATATTCAAGTAAGGGTATTTAAGTAATTTTATAATAACGAGTACCCACAAGCATAAGTACCTTGACACCAACAAGCATGGGTAGCTTGACACTCACCTTTGCGCCATTAATAATGGGTAGTAAAAATATTTGTTTAAATTATCTATAGACACTCATTTAATTATCCATTTTCTATTTGTTACAAATTTTACTTGTGGATATCTGCGGGTGTGGATAATTTTGCCATCTTTAACTCCAACCAACATGAAGTGCATCAAACCAAGAAGTATGAAATAATCAATATTTATTCATTTCTCTTGAGAAAAGGATATTTTATATTCTTTAGTTAATATCATAGTTTTAAAAACCATACCAAATCGACCAATTCAATTGAAAAATCAGTGAACCAGTCTTTAGTTCAATCAAATTAAACCATAAAACTAGCTTGTTCAAGAATTAGTAATTTTTTTTGATAAAATCGATAAAAATCAGTCAATTTCCAGTTCAAATTAGGTTACTAAAGGGAAACAAAAAATGACATCATTTTTTTATTTTTATATTTTATTACTAAAGAAAGAGAAATTACTCTTCAACTCTATATACATAAAGTGTTGCACTATTGCCATTGTCTTAACCTGTTAGTCTTTATCCATTGCTTTGTTGCTAGACATCAGAAAGCTTACTGTTGGACATTGCTTTGCTACCTCTGTCCAATCTGTTTGGAGAAGTCACAGTTGCCTTCATCCTAGCTCACTCAAGTAAGCACTTTTCCACTTCCATTTATATGTTCTATTTTGTTGCCATCGTGAACATATTGTCCTACTCATATACATCTGTGTGTTCTATTGTAAAGAGGATTTTACAATGGGCTCTATGCCAATCTAAATTGTTGAACTAATAAAATAGTTCCTAACAATTTGGGTGAAAACAAGAGTCAGAAAGTGAACTAGCAAATTTGCTTGCTTTAGTAATAGTCGTCGACGACCCTAACATGGAGTATGGCTACGAGTTGAATTAGTGTGCCTTATGGTCTCCTTCCCCACTTGTGTGCTTAAGAAATTTGTCCTATGGAACCTTCTACCTTTGAGTTTAATTTCAATTTCAAAGAAAGCCTATCAAAATCCATGCCATTTGTCATAATTTTCCTTCTATTATGTATTTTCTTATGTTTGGCAACTTTATATTAGTATGACTTTTACTAAACCAAATTAGTGTATGGCTTGTATTTCTATATTTTCAATTTCTTTATTTTTTTTATTATAGTTATTTAAGTTAGTATGGCTTATATTAAGTGTCTACATTGGCAATTATATCCTTGGCTACAATTCCCTAGGCAGCATATTTTATAATCATATTATGACCTTAATATATTTATACTATTTCCTTCATTAATCTAATCAAGTATTATTCAATCATCCACGTAGATGTGACAAAAATATAATGCACGATGGGGATTAGTTATTAGGTAGGGTGAAGTATGGGAGCAATAATACTTTATCATATTTTTTATTTACCACCATGAGCATTGTCTAACTCCCATACATATTAATTTGATTTGACTATAGTATGCTAATGACAACTTCTCATATTTTTGTTAATTTTCTAATTGCTAATATTTTGGTTGTATGAATTAGGAAACAAGGATGTTTCTAAAGATAATGTAGTTGGTGTGACAATTCTTAGTGTTTCAAAAAGATAATCTACAAAAGACTCTACTGCATTCTATGGAGAAACTGATTTTTCATGGAAGTATTTTGCATTTGAAATAGAAAGAAGAACTAATGTGTATATTTACTTTCATTGTGCACAAAAAATGTATGTTAGATAGCAAGCCAAGCCAGTGAATGGGAGGGGGTATAAATAGAATAAAGCGACATCTTATAGGTAAATCAATTCAAATATCTTCTTATAAAAAGGTTAATTATGATGTTCGTCAGTAAATGCTAGAATCATTGAAAAAATCCAATAAAAGAAGGAAAGTGAAAACCTTGATGAAGTATATCATAATCAAGCTTATGAAAGGGAAATTAAGCAAAGGCAGCCTTGTTCAATTGATCAAAAGAAAGGTAAAAGAAAAGCTAATGTTGAAATCGGTAGTTATTTCACTCCAAGGACAACTCCAAGCTCTCAAGCAACACTAAAATATATTTTATCTAGCAAAGAAGTAATACGCAAAGCTAATATGACAATTGCTTGATGGTTTTTTATGCTTGCATTCCATTTAATGCATCATGATCACCATTCTTTCAAATTGTTGTAGATGCAATTGACGTTGTTGGCCTTGGTTTTAAAGTTTCATCTTATCATGAATTAAGAGTTCACTTATTAGGAGATTACAAGAAAGAGTAACAATTACTTGTTAATGGTTATCGAGCACATTGGAGTTAGACTGGATGCATAGTCATTGCTGATGGATGGACAAGCCAAAGGTAAAGAATTTTGATAAACTTTCTAGTTGGTATAACATTTGACTCGTGAAATCTAATTATTTTGTTTAACTAATGCAACATGAATGCGATTTATTGTGCTATTGATATAACATTTGTAAAATATGTTGATGCCTCATAAGTTGTGAAAGATGAAACGATGATATGTAATTTGTTTTTTGAAGTAATTGAATAGGTTGGACATGCCAATGTTGTTCATATAATAACTGATAATGTAGCTAATTATGTAGCTGCTAGCAAATTGATTCAAGAAAAATATGAAACTATTTTTTGATCTCCTTGTGTTGCTCATTGTTTAAATCTCATTTTGAAGGATATTGGTAGCATGCTTCATGTGATTGAACTTGCAACAAAGGCTTCAAAGGTAATTGTCTTTGTCTACAACCATATATATATATATATATATATATATATATATCAAGTGTAAGAGTTAGTTAGTCAAATTACACCTTCAATAACTTTTTGTATAATGCAAATTTAACCAATCCAACTGTTAAATTTGATGTTCTTATTAATTAGATTAAGTATGCAAAATTTCATACATTTCTAAAATTATTTAAGAGTTCATTAAATCACTTTATTTTAACGTACAATATGATATTAACATATATGTAAATATTCAATATTAGATAACATATTTAGAAAAGTCCAAATGATGTGAAATTTGATATACATAATCATAAAGATAATATCATCAAATTCAACAGTTGGATTTGTTAAATTTGCATTATACAAAAAGTTATTGAAGGTGTAATTTGACTAACTCTTACACCTGGTGTCAACGGATCCTATCCCATATATATATATATATATATATATATATATATCTTGGATTAGGAGAAAAGAAGTTTGGAAAGAAATGTTTGTCCATGGGTTACTTAATTTGCAAGTGCTTTTATTACATTGAAGAACATTTACAATCATAAGCACGTTTTGCAAACTTTAATCATAGACAAGTATTTTACTAGCCTTAGATTAGCAAGGATTGCAGCAAGAAAAGTTGTAGTTGTATTGTTTTGGATAATAAATTTTAGAATGATTGTTTTGTCATAGCAAAACTTGTAGCTCCCATTATCCAATTACTAAGAATTATGGGAATGAAAGAGCTTCTTTAGGTTATATTTATGAAGACATCCAAAGGGCAAAAAAATGCAATAAATGAAATGTTTAGGAATAAAAGGCAATTGTATAAGCCTTACACTAATCTTATTAACGCTAGATGGGACAAACACTTGAAGTGTGACCTTTATGCAACAACTTATTTTTTTAATCCAAAGCTTCTTTTATGATGAAAATTTTCGTGAGAAAAGTATGATTGTGCAAGAACTTATTGATCTATTTAATGTAAAAGCTTTTTGTCTAGTGTCTAACTTGCCCAAAGTGTAACATCCTGTTTTTCTAATGTATGATTTAGTGCTTTAATGATTAAAAAGTGGAAATTAATAAGTGATCTTGGTGCTTAAAACGAATAAATGAGCTGTTGTTGATTGTTGTTAATAATTGTTGTGGTGTGGTTTTAGTTTTATGCTATTGGAATTCCTGTCTAAGTTTAGGGAATTGAGAAAGTGTGCCTGAGCCAAATTGAGAGTGTTGTTGGTGTTTGTTTGAGTTATTGAGGGAAAAATAGTTGAGTGGGGCCAATTGTGAGTTTTGGAGAGTGAATAGATGGACTAAGAGCTTTAGTGGGCCCAAAAACTTGTAAGGCCCAAGGAGAGTTTTAAGACACCTAAAACCCCTTTCTTCTCATTTTCTCTCATTCTCCCGTCTCTCTTTCTCTCACTCTCATCTCCTATTCTCTCAATTTCTCCCTTACACCTTGTTAAAATCCTTGAAGTGTGAGACCTAAATACAGTAAAGAATTCCGTTTCTAGGCGTAGGAGAGCTATCATTAACTTACCTTCAAAGAGTTTGGTTCAAGGGTTGGCTTTTCTCACGTTTTCTCTTCCCCAAGCTCGTATTCGAAACTCTTAGAGGTAAGGGAAGCTTACTTTCGTTATGTTACATGAACGTGGTAGTGTATGTATGTAGCTGTGGTTTGTGTTAGAAAGCATGATTTGGTTGAGTTTTGTGGAAATGTTGTTAGAAATGGGTTTCCTTGATTTTGAAATTGATTCACATTGGAATGTTGTATGGATTGTTGTTTGTGTTGAGTATGTGGTTGTGGGCTGTTGTGTGGTTGTATTCGACTTTTGTGGGATCGATTTGGGGTATAAGTGAGTAAAAAGTTTGGATTTTGGGGTTTTTCAATGAGAGTTTCTGCTATTGTCATTTGATAGTTGCTGAGCGACTATGGCTTTTGCTAAGCAAGAATGCCCCTGAGACTGAAGTGAGACTGTCGGGTTGAGGATTTGCTGAGCGACCCCTTGCATCACTGAGTGAGTGTTCTTAAGTGGTAGGATTGGCTGTGATGTAAGAGGAATTTGTTGAGCGAGTGTTCATAGAAATCAGGAAATTTTTCAGAAGAGTGACCGCTAAGCAAGTGCGTGGCTTGCTGAGCGAATGTGGGCATTCCAAAATATCTAGAAGCAATTCGCTAAGCGGGTATCGAACTCGTCGAGCGAATTGAGACCCTGAAGAGTTGTTGTTCTCTGTTGCAAGTGATTCGCTGAGCGAAGAGTGTGGACAGATTTTGGCTGCTCTTTGGAGTGGTTATTTGCTGGGAGAGTGGATGACTCATTGAGTGAAATGTAGTTGATAGGAATTTGGAAAAAGTCCCTAGAGCAAACTCGTTGAGTGACCCTAGCTCTCGTTGAGCGAGAGACTCTGGAAACAGTATATTCACTAAACAAGATTCATGGTCGCTAAGCGAGAACCTTTGCAAGAGAAAGTTGGTCCTTTGTCAGAAAGGTCTTCATTGAGCGAGCATGTAGGTCGCTGAGCAAACATGGTGTTTTGTAGTTGATCAATTTGGAAAGTGTAGTTATGTGAAACATAGTTGGGATGGACTCCTAGTGTGAGTCTATGGTTAAGAATGTGGAAGAGTGGTAGGTTGCTTGGATACGACCTCCACTGGTTATGAATGGAATTGTTGTGTGAGGTTTCTCACAAGGTATGGGATGCTTGGATAAGGCCTTACCTGTTGACCATGCTTGAGGCTAGTTTGGGCCTACTTGGTGTTGGTAATTGTTGTCGGACCTCGTGTGATGCTGGTCGGGCCCACGTGGTGTTGTGTTGCTACACATGTATGTATGTTGACTTGTTGTTGTTGAGTGAGTATGGTGTTGTGATACATGCATTTCATACATAAGTTGGCGGCTGAGGTAGCTGATGATGGACCTTATGTCGTGGTGTTGGCAGGCACGTATGGTTGACCGGGGCTGTAGCTCAGATGGGCCTCTAACCTAGTGCTGGATGAGATGTGGGGCAATTGACGATGGGCCTTTGGGAATGAGTGGATGGGCAATTTCGAAAGAGGCCAAGGCAATGTAGGCCTTGAGTCGCGATAATCCACCACCTACATACACTTATCCTGATAAACCACTAAGCTTATCTGCATATCAAAGTTTGGCAATCCCTGAATGGTGCTTAGATAGGCCATGGTGGGGGATGAAACTGGGCTGATCGCACGAGGTGTTGTAAATTTCTCGAGAGTTGTGTCATCATGAATTGACATAGTTATGGTGGATTGGTTGTGATATGAGGTTCTGGACTGAGAACTCTTTGTCATATGAATGTATGTTATATATGTACATGTATGAGTGCGCATGCTGAGAATTGTTGATGGTTTCAAAGTTCATATGCTATGCCGTTGTTTTAGTAAGCTTACCCTTGCCTTGTGTTTCTTTTGTGGTTTCTCTGTTGCTGTTGTATGTTGGTGTAACTGTGATGATCACGTCTTTTGGCGTGGGAGCAGATGGTGGTGCTTCAATGTACCCAGCTTCTTAGAGCTGAGGATGGAGCGACAAGCTAGAAAGGCATGGCTTGAGGAGTCAGGCTTTTTGTTATTTTGTGGTGTATTTAGTTTTTTTCTTTGATGGGGTTTTAGTGTAACCAGCCAAGGGTATGTAATTAGCAAAATTGGCTTTTGTGTCAACAGAAATAGGAACCCCCAAGGTACGCAAACCATGTATAGTGCTTGTAATAGCCATAAGGGAAAGCACACTACGTGTTTTATTGACATGAAGGGCTTAATTTATTATGATGGCGATTTAGAATCATCTAAATAACTGACATGTTTAATGATTTTATATTGATCATATATGTATTTTTATTGTGTAGTAGTATATTGTGCTGAAAGTTTATTTTTCCTTCTTCTTGTTATTTAATTAGGTAATAAAGAGATTAAAATTTTAAGCAACCAATTTAGATTCACATGATCATCAACTTGGGAATGGTGGTGATGTTGGTGGAAATGGAAGAAGTGCAAATGCTAACATTATGACATTGAGGATTCAATTCGATTCTAAATAGAAAACTGTTGATATAACGTTACTGTATTTCTCATTTCTTATGATTTGTAGATATTTGCTTATGTGTTGTTAACGAACATTGTTGTGCCATGTGTATACTTTGAATATTCAAAACTATATAATAGTGTTTTATTTTAGTTTTAGTAAATAAAATTATGAGTATATTTCTTTAACTTTATTTTATATATTATTTAATTTTTATTATTATTTTGTTAATACTAGTTTTACGATGTTTTGACCATTGAATATTGAACTAGTACCTTGACTAGTTCAATGACTAATCCGGTTTTCAAAACATTGGTTAGTATGAACCAACCTTGAGATAAACATGTCATATTTTCCTTTTTTGATTAAAAGAAAATTCTCATATTATTGGATGCAATCCAAGATAATGTTATATATTAATGACATCCATTTATTTTGGATGAATTCTTTTGTATTTTAAATGTCATCGTCCATAAAGTTTTCAAGCTTGTGGTGATACATTTGATACTTGTGGCATAGGAATAGGTTCAGATAGATCAAAATCATTGCCTTATTTTGTTTTAAAAATGAAAAAGTTTAATGTAAAAAAAAAAAGAATGAAAAAGTTTTTGTCAAACTTGAATTACATTATAAGAATTAAATTATGAATAAGTCAATAGTGAAAAATTAATTCATCTACCGAATTCCAAATACTTTTAGGCAATAATACAATTATTATAGCTAAAATTAATTTATCTTCTAAACTCCAAATATTGTATATCATTAGTTAAGATATATAAAACTAATACTTTCTTGCTATAACTATTTTTTTGACAATAACTATTTTTATAAATAAAACTATCTATAAAAGCAATTCAAAACAAAATTGAAATCTAAAATGAGAAAAGTGTTGCCTAACATATATATTTTTTTATCGATAACTATTGTTATAAGTAAAATTATCTATAAAATCAATAAAAGTAAAATAGAATCCTAAAATGAGACAAAGCATTGCCTAATATATATTCTAATTTTTTCCATTAATAACTATTGTTATAAATAAAATCTATAAAATGAAATAAAAGTAAAATTGGATCTTAACATAAGAAAAAGTTATGTAATAAAATTTCATTACCTCTAGGTAGTATTTCAAGCATTAAAAACAAATGCATTATAAAATATTAAAAATGGGAATATGACCTGATAGTGGTTTATATCTTTTGAAAATTTTAAATGTTAAAATATTTATTTGATAACAACCAAATAAAAAAAAATAGATGTAACCATTTAGGAGCACTATATTAAGCATAAATGGAAGATTCAAAAATTGCAAAATACTTACATTACATTCCAACTTTAGAAGAGACAACAATGAAAATTGAAGAGTGCTTGATGATATTATGGTTGTGTCAACTATCTTTAATGATGAAAAAATGATGCAATATTTAAAAGAAGAAGAAAACGACTCGCAAAATTAAAGTAAAGGAAAATAAAAATAATAAAGATTGACAACACTCAAAACACTAGTATTCAATGGCTTACTTTCAAATGTCATTATGCATTTTTAATTGATAAAACTTATATGTATTTTGACTAGACATTATAAAATATATAGAAAAACAAGTGTACTATCATAGTTTTTTGTATATCGATCTAAAATGGGGGGGGGGGGGGGGGTTGGAATTTAAAGGGGGCAAATATATAATATTAAAGTGTAGATGCTAAGAAATTTTTTATTTTTTAGGATGATGACTATCTCAGTTGAGTTTAACTTGGTTCCATCCTTAACCCTATTGGCTTTTTCATACAATCCAAGAGTTGTGATTTGGGGAGATCAACCACAAGTTGTTAGGAGAGGCACAAGGCGAGGACAAAGTAGGCAACAATGACTAATTAATTGTTGTAGGTAAAGAGTGCAAAACCTCTATGAGGGCCCATGCAACATAGGCTTTAGGTAGTGATGTACCAACACATTCAAGAATAATAATATATAGACAATATTGAGTTAGAAGGATTGATTAGTAAGGAAATGACAACTTTGCTAAATATGAGAAAAACCATGTGGTACTAATAAAATGATCTTAAGTAAGAATGGTAATTTGTCTTGGATTATTAAAACACAAACATTCCATTATAAGTGGTAGCCTCAAGTATCTTGTAAAATGCAAAGATATTGTGCCATATTCTGTGAGACTTCCTAATAGAGAATTGATTATTGCAGTGAAAGGTGTAATGATGTTTGGGACATATTTTAAGCTAAATAATATAACCTTTGTTCCTAGTTTGAATTTCAACTTAATCTCTATTCAAAATTACTTCATAACACCTAATAATCTATTATACATGATCACATCTCAAGGATGCTAATTAGAACGGGTGAACAGTAAGAAAGGCTTTATTTCCTTAAAGTGTAGGGCAAGTTTGAGCTCATAAGGTCAATGGAGTTGATTTCAAGATTTGGCACCAAAGAATGAGATATCTGCCATTCAAAGTAGTTAAATTGTTTTCTCTTATTAGTAATTCTAGTATGGTTGATAGAAAAGAAAATAAATATTATGACATTCATGGTTCACATGTACATCTTCAACATATTTAACAAGTTCTTGCTTATTTAAAAATCATTAGGAAAAAATCAGTAATTTTAAATGCCAATATGGAACATTATCTTAAGTCAAGCAACAAACACCTATTGTGCCACCTGCTACATTTGTCACATTTATGCACTCTCTCACATGCTCTATCATGTATGTGTATACATACTTTTGTTGAGTCCAAAGCCCTTAGGTTTTGATATGACAAACATTCTGAATACATATCATAAGCCTTTTGAGTTAAAGTCTATTTATGAGTTTGCTTAAGTGTATTTAGAAAAACAGGTTCAGTAAAGAATAAGAATTGAAGTGAATTTAGAATACTGATATGAGTTACTTAGAAAGTTGATAGGCTTGAAGCATGAAAGGAACTCACTAAATGAAGACGATTCAGAATGACCAAGGCTATATATTGAGAAGAACTCAATAGATCATTAAATGAAGAGAAAGTTCCAACCATGTGAAGGGGTCCTTGCTCAAAGACAAGAAAAACATTGTTCTTAATTGAACAATTATGAGCAATCATGAAGAAGCAACATGTGTAGTAAAATATAGAACTGCAGCATCAAAATGGAATTTCATTAGCAACATGAAAGTATTTCCAAGGTCATATCTTGAGCTATAGAAATGCGTTTGAAGTGATCTTGGTGGCTATGGAAAGCTTAAAGAGATCTCTATATTTCTCATGGAGAAGTCATGAGCTAATATAGCCTGGATCATGGACGAATTTGAGCTTGAAGATGAAGATGTTGTTTTATCCTGACATCATGACACAGTTACAGTAATTTGAGCATAACTTGAGTTCTAAAAATGCATTTAAGGTGATATTGGTGGTTGTGGAAAGCTTAAAGAAAGATATAAATTTTTCATGGTCTTAAACTGATATGGCTTTGATCATGGATAGAATTAGACATAAATTTGGAGACGTTGTTCTATCCTAACAACTTGATATAACTATAATATTTGAAGGATGTCTTAAGTTGTAGGGGTCTAAATGACATGGACCAGTGCCGAAATTTCAAGGACAAGTTTTTTTACAAGTTTCATGAAGACAACAAAAGTTAATTTGGCCATTTAAAGGGTTAAATAAATCAAATATAGTAGCAGGCCAAGCAAGCTACATATTAGGATTATGGAATACATGTCTGTTAAGTTATATCATCAAGTATTCCTACAAGAACTCTTGATTGCTTTCCATCTACATCAGATAGCCCTCTTTGACCAGATCAATATATGCATATGACTACATCGAAAGGCTTCATAAAAAAGGAGTTGAAATGAGTTCATTAGAATGCCTATTCAAAATGCTACTCAGAAAGGTGCTATTGTGATAGTTGTAAAGTAAAACGTGTGTTGACAACTTATCTATGAAGCATAAAAAAGTGCTGCAAACTTGTCATAAAGATGTGTAAGCCCTCTAACGTTCTTATAACGACTATATTGACTTAGGAGTACTATATATTGACAAAAGGCAATTATAAACACTACCTCATATGTTTGAGCATTGTATTCATCCCAAACCAAATAGGTTGGGTTAGGTTTAGTTGAGAGAGAAGTTTTATGTAAAGCCTATGGAGGCTTGAAAGCTTGGAATACATGTCAAGATATAGCTTGCAGAGACTAAGGTAAAAGAATACTCGTGTAACATGTAGAGGCTGATAATACTAGTTAGGCTAAAATATAATTTTGGTCCCTTATCTACATTTTAGGTTTCAGTTTGGTGCCTTAGGTTTTAAAAGTTTCACTCTAGTCCCATGTTAGACCAAATTGGTCTTTTCGTCAGTTTTTGGCACTAGCGGTATTAGCTTTGGCTGATGTGACATCTCTCACAGTTTGCCATGTGTCACTAGGTTGACCAAATTTGTGTGATAAACTAACGAAAAGACAAATTTGATCTAACAAAGAAACTTTAAGGGACCAAAGTGAAACTTTTAAAACTTAAGGGACCAAACTGAAACCTAAAATGTAAATAAGGGACCAAAATTCTATTTTAGCCTACTAGTTATCTTTCTCCCAAGAACATGCGATGTTCTATGGTTGAGAGTAACCTGTAGAGGTTTAGAATACTGGTTGTTTTCCTCTCAAGAACCAATGTGGTTCTATGGTTAAGGATAACCTGTAGAGATTCATAATACTTGTTGTTTTTCCTTCAAAGAACAATTGGTGTTTTGTGGTTGAGTGTAACCTAAAGAGGTTTGGAATACCTCTTGTTTTCCCCCCAAGAACAAATGGTGTTTTGTGGTTGAAAAGAACCTATAGAGATTTAGAATACTGGTTGCTGTAAGGATTAAAAAGACCATGAAAGAATACTTGTGTGCTTGTTGCTATAGTGAAGAAATCTCACCTAATGTGGGGACTAAATGTAGCCCAAGGATTGTTTGGGTGAACCAAGATAAATGTGCTATGCTATATCCTCTTTCCTTCTCTATTTAAATTTTGCTATTAACTGTCATGCATATCATTACTGCATATGAGCATTCTGAACATCAGAATGTTGAACATCAAAATGCAAATTTGTAAAGATCTTAAACAAGCTTAACTTGATTTCAAACTTTCATATTTGAATTATTTAAACTCTACAATTATCAAATTTGTTTTAAATTAGTTCAAATGTTTTATACAGGAAGTATGGAAGCTTTAGAAAACATAAGATTAAAGTTGAATATCAAAGTTATTAAAAAGCATTCTGAATAACAGTTTTCTAAGTGCAATATTACACAACACCTTTCTGAGTGCAAAATCTTCTTAACATAAACAATTTTTTTTTCTACATAACAATATGATGATCATTATTTTTGTTTAAGAATTGTATCTTCTAAACATGAGCATACTAAGCATTGGCATCAGATTCTTAGAATCACTTTAAAGAATCCTACAATAATTCTAATGACTAACCATTTAGAAAGTTGAACTTTCTAAATGCTTAAACCTTTAATGTCACCTTTTGAGCACCAAGGTAGTCTTGAGTAAAAACTCAAAAAGGTCAAAATTTCAAGAAAAGTTTGCAAAGTCACAATTCAACCTCCCTTTTTATGACATTCTGATCTACTTCAACAAGATTTGAACTCATTTCCTCCACCCTCCATAAGCCAATTTTATTGCTATTCTACATTCATGATTTGGTATATATATTACAAGTTTAATATATATACATTTCCATATCTATTTAATTCACTATAATTTATATTGAATTATGTGGTTCAACTAAAAAATCATTAGTTGACAAGTGACCTATTAACTCAATACCCTTATCAAGTCAATCGTCAACTCAAGTTTTATAACATTGACAATAATACAAGCAAGAGAACTAGATAAGTAGCTATTTTTCTCTCATCCTCCATTTTTGCATGAAGCTTGCCCATTTTGTATCTCAAAGAATCAATAATCATATTTAAATAATGTGAACAAGAATAATGAACAACTAAATAGTCATTAATTTTTGTTGCTTCATCAACCTATAAAAAGTTTTTGCAATTTCTTGTTTTGCACAAAAAAAATAAAAATTGATATCACTTTGTACCACAAACAAAGAAATTTAATACAAAATGTACCTATATTTCGATTTGGGCACTGTCAAAATTTTTAGCTAAGGATTCTATCGCTACTAGAAGTCAACAAAACTGGATACTCTCTACACCAATGTTTTTAAAATTGGACCGATCATTGAACTAGTCAAGGCACTGATTTAAGGTTCAATGGTTCAACCACGGTCGAATCGGTATTAATAATAATAATAATAATAATTATTATTATTATTATTATTATTATTATTATTATTAAATAATATATAAATAAATTTTAAATAAATATAATATCATAACTTTATAACACTAAAAACTAAAATAAAACATCATTTTATATCTATTTATAATCCATATTAAATATGTATTTTTATTTATCTTAAAAATATTTTAGGTTAAATTTAAAAAATTTAAAAAATGAATTTTTTTTTTAAACCACTGGTTCAAACCGGTTTTTACCAATTTTAGACTAGTTTAACCGGTTCTGAAATCATCTTGTTTTTTTAAGTTAACGGACCGATCACCAAACTGGTTACCGATTAGACTAATCGAACTGGCCGGTCTAATCCGGTTTTCAAAACCATGCTCCACGCCTACATCGCCTCTTATAACAACAAGTAAAGGTAGGGGTGGACATGGATCGGTTTAGTTCGAATTTGGGCAATATTCAAATCAAAATTGATCAACTATAGTTAGTTTGGATTGGTTCGATTTGTCTTTTTTTTTTTTTTTGCACCAATCCTAATTGAACCAACCTGACCATGTTCAAGTTGGTTTGAATTAGGTCATTAGATTTATTATTCAATAATAAAATTTGAAAATTTTGAAAAATAGAAAAAATAAAATAATGAACAAAAGTTGTTAATTTTTAGAGTAAATTACACTGACACTCCCTGAATTTTTTTAGATTACACACAATACCCCTCCTTTTTTTTATCCCTACACTAATATCCTTAATTGTTTGAAAAATATTACATCGAGTACCCTTATAAGGGAGATTGTTGTAAACGTTAAAAAAGTAAGGAAATTATGTGCAATATGAAAAAATCTCAGGAAGTATCAGTGTAATTTACTCTAATTTTTACTATCAAACTACTCATAGGAAAATTATTATCATCCAACTATAACAAATTATAAACAAAAATATAGGACCAAAATTCACGCAAAACAAGTACATAGGACCAAAGCAATGCCTGTGTGGTGGTGGTCAATAAAAAAACGTTAGTGAGTGTTGACAGGTTGATTCAGTAACTATTTGCCATTGCCAATAGAAAACTAAGAGGAATTTAGTAACTTTTTTCATAGACATGTTTGAAATTGTATATATTCCCAAACAACAGTAACCAAGTTGAAACAATTCGAAGGCAAAAGATAGGTGATTTGAAGGTGTCGTCGAGACTCGAGAGAATGAGAGAAGGGTTGTCTTATGGTGAAACTATGAAAGCGTAGGAGAGAATCTGAATGATAAAATGATAATAAAAAAAATTATGTGTTTAAGTGATAATCGATTTGGTTCAGGGTTGTTCGGATTTTGTACACTCAATTTCGCAATCTGAAACCATGTCATCGGATTTGTTGTTTTTAAATCCAATTTGAGTCGATAATCCAAATCAACCCTTATTCTCTTTTTTGGTTTGATTTAGATGATTGGATTATTGGATCGATCTAGATCCATGTCCACCCCTGAGTAGAGGTGGAACTATAGGACCTTCTGCTTCCCTATGCTTCCATCTATTGGTCTCTCTACCTTGATCAAAATTCACATTCTATTTTAACTTCAATCACCATAGACTTAGTAAAGTGACGTGGCAATAGTCCATGCCAGCCTCCTAATAGGATGACATGTGATCTCAATTCTCAGACGTGGCATTGCTTATGTGTGACTTCATTAGCCACACCAACGAAAAACTAATAACAATTGACAATAAGAATTGACTCCAAGCAGCTTGAATTTATGATGGACTTAAACAAAAATAATAAATTTTCAGGGATCGAAACTTTAAGGAGACATATTTACAAAGACTGAACACGTATTTAAACTTTTGCCAAATTTTAGCTATACTTCCGGTTTCTTTATCATAATTAATAATTTCTATTTTTGGTTTATTAGTAATTTTTTATTTGAATTTAGTTTCCAATTAATTGTTATAATAAAAATTCTTCTATCACTTTTCCTGTAGATAAAATCCTTAAATCTTTATTTTCTAGCTATTCAAGTAATTTAAATTTAGGGTAAGTTTCAGATTAAGAAAAAAAGACTTAAAAGGTTGAGAAAGTTAATTTTTTATGAAATTCGAAAAAAAAAATGGCATGGAGTTAAGATTTTAAAGAGAGGAAATTTTATGATTTTATAATTTATGACAAAATATGATATTTTTGTTGGTTGATTTTGAGTGAAAATAAAAATGTTTAACATGGTTTAAGGAGTTCCATTCACGGAGATTTTGAAAAAAGTAAAAGGAATTAATTATAACCAAATAAATAAATAAATAATAGCCACTAGGATTAGCATGGTAGTGGGGAGTTTGAATAGTTTGTATAAGATCTTAGGTTTAAACTTTATTGTATGTAAAAAAATTAAGGGTAATACACACATTAATTATAATAGAGGGATAAAAGCATAATTAAATATTTGATGAAATACTTGAATTTATATTAAAAGTATATAATTTGACTCTTCTAAAATAAAAAAATATACATTTTAAATTATAATTCAATTATAATCGTTGATTAAAAATTAATTATTAAAATTTTAATAATTTTGTAATTTATTCTACACATATAAATTTTATTACCATCTTAATTATTAGTTTTTTAATAAATAACTATAATCGTAGCTTATTTTATAAAATATACCCTAACTTTAATTGAAACCAACTTCATATTTTCATTATCTTTACTTCAAACATTTTCTTGTTATTTTAAAGTAACCCTAACCATGGATAATTACGGACCCAATATTAAACGCAATCGATAAGGAACGGAACGGCACCGCGATCGATAAATTACTTGTCTTTTCAGTCTAGCCACTTTCAGTGACCCCCCGGTTGAACAGAATGTCAATGAGCCCTGAAACACGAGGGCCTGATATTTTGGTAGTAATAATAATTTTAGTTGAATAAATATTTATTTGGTTTAGTGTTTCAAAATATAAATATTTATTTTTATCAATTTTTTGAAAAATAAAAAAACTATTATTTATTTAAAAGTATTTTATATTAAACGTATGCTATAATTATAACGTATATAATATAATTATATAATAATATACATAATGATATATAAATAAATTGCATTTAAAATAGAGTAAATAATGTATTCACTAATAGTGTAAAAGGTTTTTACATTATTATTCAATCATAAAGTATCATGTTAAGTTTATTGACTTTAATAATAATTACTTTAAAAGTCATACTTACTATGATTTTTAATTGATTGACAATCTAAAAAAATTTGATGTAGAAATTAAATTCTTTAAAATTATATATAGAATATTTTAATAATTCATAGTTTATTATTAAATAAATTTATGTAAGTCTCGTTAATAAAAATGACTCATATAATTTAATAAAACACTTAAATTTTATTTAATAACAAACATATATTAAAAATAATATATTGTTAACAATTCTAAACAAGTTTAACATCTGAATTTTTTTGGTGCACCTACCCCCAAAAGAAAATCTGATTTTGATCGTCGAGAATGTAATTTAAAATTTTTCTTTGAACACGCTAACTAATTAATGTACATTGACATACATGCAATCGCAGGAGAAAATGATTTAAAACTAGAGGACAAGTGGACAACACAAATATCTCTTATTTATGAACATGATAATTTTTTATTAAATTATAATTTCGTTCCTATGCTTAATGTCAATTTTTATTTTAGTTTTTTTATAAATAAAGTTATGTTTTACTTTCTATATAAAACTTATTTATGAGTTGTATTTACTATTTTTCGATATCATAGTGATATTGAATTTAATTTATATATTTGAGAATATTTTAATTTTTATATTAAAAAAATCTATGCTTTATTTTGGTATATACATAAAAAAATATTTAATATTTTAATCCTTTATTTTTTATAAAGAACACAATATGTATTCTCTACGAGAGATAATTCTATTCAAGACGTGTAGAACCACTATAATCAACAAAGATTTCCCTTTCAGTATTTAACACAACTATATACTCAGAACTTGAACTTGAGATAACTGGTTAAGCTGAAACAATCTCATGTCAGTTGATTCACGCACTCCATAATTTTAATTATAGACTGAAACACAAGGGCATGATATTTTGATAGTTCCATTAATTAAGCTAAAACAAACCTGTGCTAGTTGATCTTGTTATTTAAATATTTAATACATTTTTTTCCATTGTCAACCAATATAAATCCAAATCATGTTACATCTCTCTTATATTCCCGTTAATTATTAAACACAATTTGAGGTGATAAACTTATTTTTTTATAACAATTGAGAAACTGTATACAAACAATTAATATAAAGGGAGACCAAAATCACATATGGCCTAAAAATGTAATTAAACTAGAATTCTACTATAGTTATAATTTTGACAGAAAACATTTTTGTGTGTGTGTGTATATATATATATATAAAGACAAATATTTTTGTTTTTCATTTTTAGGTATGGGACTATTTTTTAATTTAACTTTTTTTTTTTATCTTAAACCATTGGTATCCAAAATTTACATAAACTCCTATTAATATGAGTCCATCTAGCTAATGGAATCATTTAAAAGGTAAAAGTTCTATTAATACCTTTTTTTTATTTAAAAGATTCAAATTCAAAATCTTAGTTAATAGAAGAAAAAAAAACGAAATGTATAGGTAAATTTAAAATGTATTGTAATTTAATATAGTAAATTTTACATATAAATTTTATTTTATTTATTTATTTTAAAATAAAATTACTTTATAATTTCCTATCTTATAAAAATATTAGAAAAATGATAAGAAAAATAATGATATGTCAAAGAAGAAATAAATAATGAAATTTATAAATAGACTAGTTTAGTGAATTTTACTTATTTTCATTGTCATAAATTAAGGGTACCATTGTTAAAGATAGTCTTCTAAAAAGGAGTTTTTTTTATAAGCTCAAAAAATGCATTTTAAAAGGTATATAAAGTTTATATTTTTAAGAAAAAAAATCAAGTATAAATAAACGAGCATTAAAAGTACACAAAGACACATACATTTTAGTAATTTTAACATAAACACAGTGTTCATATATTAAAATAATTTTAACATAAATTTCATTATTATTTTAACTTATCTTAAAACTTTTATTAATTTTACCTATAAACACTATTTTCATTCAAGAATTACCCTATGTTTTATAAACTACAACCACTCTCAACTTAAGACGAAAATAAGTTAGACTGCCTAGAAGGGTTTGTAACTTGTCTGCTTTAATAATCATGTCCATTGCTTTTTAAAATATCTGTTTAATTAACTCTTGCATTTCAAATTAATGAAGGGGTAAAAAGAAAAAGAGTGAGTCCGAAAGGATGTGTTTGGTAGAAATAAAAGAAATAAATGAGAATTAAAATAGATGAAAATAAAAAAAAAATGAATAAAAAATAGGTAAAAAATAGAATAGAAATAAGAATGTTTGGTTTAAGGAAAATAAATAAGTAAATCAAAATATGTGAAAAAATAAAATAAAAATAACTAATGGATCTCACATTTTTATTTATTTATCTCTTTTCTTATTTTTTTTCTCTACCAAACATACTTCTCTTTTTATTTTTCACTTATTTTTTTTCTCTCCATCTTAATTTTTCCTTCATCAAATAAAGAGCCTTCCGGCATCAAACAATTGACTAAACAAGCAGGAAGCAGCATTTATCACGAGTGTGTTCAGCTGTCATCCTCCCAATATTTATAGTTATGCTGACATAATTTATTATGTCATTCTTCCGTATGACACAATACAAACTACAAAGTCTCATACAGACATGGGCGGACCTATATAGTAATGAGAGAGTGCAAATGCATCTCCTCACTTTAAAAAATTATATGTAAATATCTTAAATATTTATATTTTGTCTCTCTAATTTTATTTATTTGAACCCACAATTCCAATTTATTTATTTTTGGTGTACAATGGTGTCACTAAGATTAAAACTTATAATCTCATGCATATTACTCAAATCTTCCAAATTTTTCATTCATCTAATATGTTTATTATTTTTTATTTAAGTATCTAATTTAATGTTTGGTGATTAAGATAGGATAAAATAAGATATAAAATATGAGAGTAGAATAAGAATAAAATAAGATAAGATAGGATATAGAATATGAGAACATACTAGTCACCAAATAATATTATTGTGTTATATAAAATTATTTTTTATTTATGTAGTTAATTTTCTTAAAATTATAAAAAATTATATATATAAGATTTTTAAAATTACAAGAAAATTATTTGAATAATAATTATTTAAACTTAATTTTTAATTAATAATATACTTAGCAATGATTTTGTCCGTTGCCACAACAACAGTAGAAAGAGTCTGTTCTGCTAGGAAAATTGTGAAAAATAGGTTGCATAATCGAATGAGAGATGCATGGATGAATGATCATCTAGTGACTTATATTGAGAGATGTGTTTAATGACATTAATAATGAGCTGATCATTCAACGATTTTAAAACCTGAAATCATGTGAAAGACAATTATAAGGTATGTAATTTATTTAATTAGATATATTAAATTTTATGATTTCAACATTTATGTCTTTATTTTCGTATGTATGATAATAATTATTATTAAATTTTATTTTTGAAAATAAATCACCCCCACTGATCTAATGTCATGGATCCGCCACTGAGATTACAGAGTTGGCTTGTTCATTCAAGTCTCTTAAGCCCAAACGTTGAACCTCTCATTTCTCATTAACTGCAGCTATATGCAAAATGACAAAGACATACATAATGAAGGATGGAAAGAAAACTATTTTAAACTTAACATTCTTATTGGTAAATAACATAGCTGTCGGCAAATTCAATTAACAGAGACCATACATTAAAAACATGTCATTATATTAGATTAGTTTTCATTAGTATAATTTTTATTTAATAAAAATCAAATTATTAGTATAAACATTTTAAATCTATATTAGTATTATGCAGGACCGGCCCGGCGCCTAGGCTCGAGGAGTGACGGTCCAGGATCCAAGGTTGAGAGGACTCGAAAAATTTAAAACAACTTTAAAGTGTAAATTTTTTTAATTAATTAATTTTTTATCATTTATTTGATTGACTTTTGAACTAAAATAATTTATATGTATGTTTTCAAAATTCAATATTTTTAAACTCTTAATTTTATAGTATTTTTAATTTTTCTTTTTGCTAATCATTCATCTATAGTAAGTCATTATTTTTCGGTTTTCAATAGAAAAAGTTTGATAATTATTTATTATTGTTATAAGAATTCATTGATTATCTTATCTTATTTTTAAAGGAAGATAGAGTATGAAGATAAGATGGAAAAAAATATAATTTATATATTTATTAAAAGGTTAAACTATTGAGTAGGTCTTTAAACTTTTAAGTAATTTTTAATTAAGTCTCTGTACTAATATTTTTTAATTGATTCCTTAATCTCTTAATTTTTTTTAATTTGGCCCCTAGGGTTAAATTGCCGTGAAAACTTGAACAAAATATTTCCTAATTAAGGACTCAATTAAAAAAATTAGTACAAGGGCCTGATTAAAAATTACCTAAAAATTCAAAAACCTACTCTATAGTTTAGCCTTATTTTTATTCTTTTATCTTGATCTGTCGATGTTATATTTTAGAAAAAAAAAAGAGAATTATAGAAAGGGGCGGAAAGCATCCTCAATATTCAAATGTTGTTACATTATTATTCTGTGGCTAAAATTCCAAGGACTTGAGCATTGACTTAACCTTGGCATCAAGCCACCAATAAACTATGTGCTTTGTAGGGCCTATGAATGAAACATGGTAGAATACTTGCATAGACATAATTTAAACCATAAATTAAATAAATTAATCATAAATATAATATTATTTTATATTAAATAATTATATAATTTTTTGTATATCACGTGATTTTTTTATTAAATAATTAAGTTTGTCAAATTATATAAATAGTATTTATACAAAGGCTATAGCTTTTTCTTTATAACCAAATTATAGGTGCAAAGTATCCATCGACTTTGCCAATGACTAATTTCTACCGAAAAACCTGGTTGGTCACCTTTAGTAAGATCTCCCCTTCCAACCACATTTTTTCTATCCACAAAACTCGAATCTAAGACTTTACTTAAAGGATCTGAGCCTAGTACCACTCGGACCAATGACATGTTAGTATACAAAGGCTATATCTTAGTAATACACATCTATTTTCTTTATTTTTACGTGTTATTATTATATAGATGGAAAAAATTACAAGGACCTAACCATTGACTTGACCCCAGTGTCAAAGCGACCGATGAAAGTTGTGTGCTTTGGGGCCTTTAAATTAAATATAAATTAAATAAATTAACAATAAGTATAATATTATTTTATATTAAATGATTATACATATTTTTTGTATCATGTGATATTTCTTATTTAATTAAGTTTATCAAATTATAAAAATAGTGTAAAAAGAAAATAGGTGATGCACTGACAATGTAAAGCAATTTTACACTGTCATTCAATCACAAACTACCATTTATGATAATTTTGTTGACTTTTACAATAATTACTTTAAAAGTCATACAAACGGTGATCTCTAATTGAATGACAGTGTAAAACTTTTTTACACTAACAATGCATAGCCATTAATCTCTTATACAAAGGCTATATCTTAGTAATGCACTTTTCTTTATTTTAACGTGTTTTATTTTTCTTTTATTCTAAATAGTAGATGAATGGACGATTTGGTTATTCTAAATTAAGTTTTTTATAAAGCATAAAAAACCCCTACTTAAAAAAAAAGGAAGCAAACTTAATTATTGATAAAAAAAAATTAATTTTTTTTGTTATCATATTATAGGTGTGAAGTATTTACTAGTTTTATCAATGACTAATCTATGTCAGAGAACTTGGCTAACCACTTTTAATGAGGTCTCTTCTCCTAACCACCTTTTTTTCATCCACAACACAAATCCAAGACCTTACTGGACTAACATAATGTTAGTAAATTACATGTTAAACTATGAGTAGGTCCCTGAACTTTTAGGTAATTTTTAATTAGGTCCTTGTACTATTTTTTTAATTGAGTCCTTAATCTCTTTATTTTTTTTAATTTAGTCCCTGAAGTTAACTTTGCAAACAACAATCAGACGAAAGTTAACTTCAAGGACCAAATTAAAAAACAATTAAGAGATAAAGGACTCAATTAAAAAAATTAGTATATGGACCTAACTAAAAATTGCATAAAAGTTTAAGAACCTACTTAATAATTTAACCTTATTAAAAAAAAAAGAGTATATCCTTCTATCTCGCATGCTTTATTTAGATTAAGAGTAAAATAGGAGGAAAGAAATAGGAATGATAGCAAAGAGAAACAGAATGAAAAAAAAAATGTTGTTTGGATAGATAAAAATAAGAAAGAAAGGAATAAAAGAAAAAAAAAAACTCTTCACTTATTTGGATCAGTGAAAAAAGAGTGGAAAAAGATAAATAAATTATATAAAAAATATTTTTATATTAACTAAAAATTGATATTTTACTCCATTATTTTTCATTAACATAAATTATTTATTATTATTTTCTTAAAAAAATTATGTTATAAAAAATTTCATTTTATTTTTTAAAAATTAAAACAAAAACATTTCAATAGTAGAGTTAAAAAAAAAAAGCAAAAAATGATTTCACATTTAAGAGCATGAGAAATTTCAACAAGGTGCTAATGTTAATAACTTTTATTTTATTTCCATCCTCTATGTTTCCTTCCATCATAATCCATTTAAACAAACATTGTGCTAATGTTGATACTATCGTTAGTGATTTTTCATCTCGGATGTTCAAAGAAACTACTTTTTATGATAATTTATATATTTTGTTTTATAGGTGATAAGCAATAATTTTATGAGTAAAGAAAATATTCTATTGATGATAGACGATGGTGTAGAAGTAAATTGAATAAAAAATGTGATTTTTTTTAAACTTGTTAAAACTATATTATTCACTTAATGTAATAAAAGTATCATTTTTAATGAAATTGCATATCTATTTCTTTATAGAATATATATTTATATTTTACAATACTTGTATGTAAAAGGGACCCTATCTATTATTTCACCCCAAGGCATATAAAATGTCAAGACCGACCCTAGCATTATGATGCATCATGTTAACATACAATTTTGTTGTATAAAAAACATATAATTTTGTTGGCCTAGAAATTGATATATACTAGCAAAATATTAATGGTTTGTTTGGTATAGTAGAGAGAAAGTGAGAAATAAGAAAAAGAAAGTGTGAAATTTGAATTGAAGAGAAAATAGAATAAAAGAAAAGGCTGAATTTTTTTTAAACCCTATTTTTCTAATTTTTTGTTTTCTCTTTTCATTTTCTCTTTTAATCAAACAAAAGAAAACACATCATCGTCCGTGTTTTCTTTCTTCTCTTTGTTAAGAGTAGTTAGTTTGTTATTAGTCTCTAATAAGCTCTATAAATAGAGCATTTACACATCCTCATTTGTTGGGAAACAATTCAAATTTTTAATTTCAAATCTTTAAGATATTGTTTAGATTTATAAATATTATTTTTATTTTAGGAATTTGTTTTCTTTTTTAAAATTAGGATGCAATGTGTATAAAATGGAGGTTATTGAGATGATAAGAACAACCCTGACCTAGAGAGGGAGGGCATGTGAATGGAAGGTGTAACACCTTGATTTTCCCTTGCCTAAATTTTTTATTTTCCAATGTTTTTGATCTTTGTACTGGATAATGATCTCAAAATTTTGACTATGGCATTGTGTTTGAAACGTTAAAAAACGTTTAGCCTGGATTTTTAATAAATATTTTCTAGGCCGAAATCAAGTGAAAAGACCATTTTACCCCTAAAATCCCTAAATTAGTTAAAAAAAAGGTGAAAAGGATTAATAATTAGATTTTTTTTATTTAGGCTTAAATTCATGTTTAGAATAATAAAATATATTTTTGAGAATTTTTTTAAGATTTTTTAAAAATCTCACGTGAAATAACCAAAATGCCCTTAAAGGCCAAAACAAAAGACCGGAACAGGGACTTTTTGATATTCAAAGTTTACAAGAAAATTCTCTAGACCATATTTTTGGATAAAATTAATTTTTCTAAAGTTAATTTATAATTTTTAGATTTAAATAAATTAAAACCCATTTACGATAGAATTTTAGCTTAGAAATGTCTAGGTTTAATAAATAATTGTAAAGGAAAAAACTTAGGAGATAAAATTTTGTCAATTTTCCTACATGCGTTAGCAATTTGGACGTCCAAATGTGGGCTGAAATGGGCCTTCTTTAGTAACCCCAAAAATCTAAGTCCAAATCCAAATTAAATAGAATTTAAAATTAAGATGAAAATGACACATTATTTTAATATTTAGTTACTTATGGATAAGCACAAGTTACTTAGGGATAAGTATTAGTTTCTTATGGATAAACATTAGTTTCTTAGAGATAAGGTTATGGATAACTACAAATCTTATTAGATTTAATAAATCTTGGATAAGATTTGCTAGCCCACCAAAATTGCCTATATAAAGGCCAAGGCTCCTCACATTTTCTCATTCATTTTCTCTCTCACTCTCCTCTCCATCTTTCTCTCTGCTGTACGTCTCCCTCTCTCTCCTTCTTCTCTCACATTTCATTTTTCTCTCACCCAAACTCACACAAAATAAACATTTGTTGGTTTTGGAAACAAGAAAGGTGATCTTGTGGTGTTATTGCTTGGATCTTCTTCTCCAAAAACCTTCTCTCTTCCATCAAAGCTTCTATTAAGGTAAGGGGGAGTGGGGATTAACCTCTCTATTTCATTTACACAAAAGCTTGTAGGAGAGATTTGGCCCCCAAATCTCATTAGTTTAATTCTTGTTTTTGTTATTATATCTTTGAATGATGATCATGAGATTGATGTGGTTGTATGATATTTATATATGAACTTTGTTGTGGTCATTTCATTGAATTATTGATTGTTGTTGACTGGTTAATTAGAAATAAACTATTTTTTTATATATGTGTGTATATTAATTCGGCCAAGCTATTACTATTTAGGAAGAAATTTTTAATTTTTATTATTATTCTGTTTTACTGGTTAACAATAAATTTTTATATTATGTTTTCGGTTTATAAAGAAAAATATAGGAAATAATATTAATATAAATTAGGTATCAGATAAATTAGTTTTAGATGATGAAAAGTTAAATAATGATTAGATTAGTATATAGATGTATTCGGTCTTTTGAAAATAAAATTAGTAAAATTTTATTAATTTGTTAAATTATTTGACTATTATTATTATTACTAACTATAAAATATTCTATTATAATTATATTCCTTGTTAAAACAAATTTTCAGCCATACTATGATTAAAATAACTAGAAAGTTATTTTAATTATTATATACAGATTAATTTTCATAATGAATTGGAAGTTAAAAGTTTAAAATTCTGGTTTAGAATACTTAGTATAGTATTCGGACATATTTTATTTTATTGTACAGCAAATTTATTTTTTTATCACTATTAGTAATAAGTATAATTAATTGATAATATATTTAAAATTTAAAACTATTGATAAATATTGATTTCAGTTATATATATATAAATATATTTTCTTTCAAGGAATATTTTGTTAAAGTTTTATGGAAATAGTAATGAAATAATATAATATTAATCAAGTCATTTTTATACGTATATTAAAACATGTATACAGTTTTAGTTGTATATATATGGCTTACGGCTATATTAAAACAAATTGTATTTCTATTTATATTATATATAAGCTATATTATTCTAATGTTATTAAATTATATTTTTAGTATACTTTTAAGGTTATAGTAAGATGGTTTTCAAAATAAATAATAAAGTGTGTAATTATTAAGATTATATATTAATTTTACAAAATTTTAACAATTGGTTAAATGATAGTTCTGTGATTTGATGACTTAAGATATTTTGTAACCATACCTTTGAGTAGGCATCGGTAGTTAATTACCAAATTGTAGAGAAAACTCTACTGGATATTTCGGAGAGATATTGTGTAAAGTATTATTGAATCTCTGCCAGATATTCTGAAAAAATATTGTTGAGTCAGTCATGTACTAATGAAATATGATGAGTCTATTGAATTGATGACCATGCTGTGAGAGCATGTGTGCCTGTGGAATGGGAAGTTACAGTTTGGTACATTGTGGGATGAAGGTAGGGACCACTTGATAAGGTCTAGAGGGTATTGATATCGAGTTGTGAAAGTCCTATAGTTAGGGTAACTCCCTGGATGTTGGGACAATCACGTAATTGACTTGATAACCTTAACACCTACTCAGCATCACCAAGATTGTTGTAGTGTATACCCCCTAAGAGTGCTAGAGTTGCACACTTGTTTCTTGAGAAAAAATGATGATAATGATGATGTTGGTACCATGATGAAGGCGATACGAGCTCCTAGTCAATTCCCAGGATGGATGATGACTGATGATAATCATCAGTGGGGGTATGGATCCATACAAGTTGTGAAAGTTTGGGTTATTTTATGATGACTTAAAGTCAGACCCTAAGTTTCTTGTTGCATTTGTTTGCCAACAACTTGTTTACTTTATATGTTGTGGATTAGTCCTATAAACTTTTTGTGAAAATGATTGAGGTTATATATATCCTCATTACTTTGTTTGTTTCCTTCTTTTTCTTTTTTGTTTTGCGTACGTATCCAAGATGAGGGATGTTGATAATGAGGACACTGAATTTGGGAAGAATTTAAAGGAAGACGAAGCCATTGAAGGATCGTCGCGCATTTAGTAGATCTTTTTATGTTAGTCCTACGATTAAAACGAGATTTTATGTAATTACTGCTCTGGTTTAGGGCCTTTATGAGGGGTGGTCATTTATCTTTTTGGTTATATATCTATTCCACAACGATGTTTAAAGTAATCATATTGATAACAGTGATGTGTGTTCTTTGTTGAAGCATAATACAAGAATGTAAGATGCATGTAATTTATCTTTTTTCTATAATTTAGATGAATTAAGATTTAAAGATTTAGAATGAAATCAATATATTTAATAAAGTCAATCATAAGTTATGGGTTTAAGAGTCAATGTGATTGGGCGTCACAGAAGGTTTCACAATTTATTCCAAAAAACTTGTAATAGGATGTAATTTTATTTGAGTGAATAAATGAGTATTGAGATGTTCTTGTGGATGTAGGCAAGAGGTGCCGAAACACGTTAAATTTTGTGTCTTCTACTATTTTCTTTTTTGTGGTTTTATATTATGTGTATCCTGTGATCCTTATTGTTTTGTGTGTGAAAAGGGGTTTATTTCCCTAACATCATTATATCTTTTATCATATTAATACAATGGGATATTTCCATAGTAGTCCTCTTTTGTTCTTTGAACTCTATGAGCTTTGGCCTGATCAAGTTAGAGTAACTTGTATCTCTCCTCAATTTTATAATATGGTGTCAAAGCTCTCCCATGGAGAGAGCAATGATTTTGCTGCCACAAACACTCAATTAGTCAATTATAAGAGCAATTTTGTAGCAAAACAAATGCTCATTCTAGTAATGGCACGAACTAAGAAAAATGCACACAAGTCCACCATAGTGAAGACTTTGAGGAAGAAGCTGGCTACCAAAGCCTTCAGAAAAATAGCTCTGGTAACAGAAGGCGTGAAGAGGCCACATTAGTTCAAGCCAAGCACATTAATTCGTGAAGAAATCAGGAAATGCTAGAAGAGCATAGAGCAACTAATCCATAAGCTTCTATTTTCAGCATTTGGTGAGAGAAATTGTATAGGATTTCAAGAATAATTTTGAATTTCTGATCAATTCAATTTGGAGCATGTGCATCGTTATCTTTAATCCCAGAGGAAATCATCATCTTCAGGCTCCAGATCAATCGTTCCATAGTGTCTGATACTGTCGTGAAGACTAGGAAGCTAATGGTGAAGATGATGGAGATGGAGATTGTGTACAACCTTGGCGCGAAGGTGATCGAGGTCACCAAGTGCTTGATCAAATTCGGCACAAATGTCAACGCTTAGGATTGAATTTGATGCCTAAGTCGTTGCTTCACTCACATAGGTGAGGTAGTTTCCATCAAAACCATTTGCCATAAGATAATAGGGTAGTTAAACAGTACGATTTCATTAAGCTTGTTTCACACGTAGATGTCTAGAGCCGAACACACTTTCAAGTTGAATTTGGCCTCTTTCAACATAGTGAGCATTAACTTAATGTGGCCTAAAACATTCCATCTTCATGGCTAACTTTTTCTCCCAGTGTTAGTGATTATTTGCCCTAAGAGACTTTTTAGGCACATTATGTTTCCGTTTGAGGCTTTCCAACAATGGCTAGTTTGGATTGCAATCCATTTGGGCCTTACTTTTTCTTTTTCTTTTTCTTTTTTTGTCTATATCAGTGAATGTAAAAAAAAAAAAGGACTATTTTTTGCATATTATTTTATTGCTTGTAATTCAAGGTAATTGTGGTGATATCACTTATCACCTTACAAAGGGGTGTTAAGAGTAGTAAGTTAGTTTATTATTAGTCTCTAATAAGCTCTATAAATAGAGCTTGTACACATTCTCTTTGTATCTTTTAATCATATTAATACAATGGGATATTTTCATGGTAGTCCTTTCTTGTTCTTTAAACCCTATGAGCTTTGGCCTCAGGTTAGAGTAACTTGTATCTCTATTCAATTTTCTGGTACATACCTAACACTTTGTTTGGATGAGAAAATAAAGTAAGAGAAAAGAATGTTGAAGGAATGAAAGTGGCTAGAAAGTGAGATGGTTTTGGGGTTGTTTGGTATAAGTGTAAGTCAATAGAAAGTGAGAAGACAGAAAAAAACATATTTAGTAGATGACATAAATACCCTATATATAATGGGGTATTATTAAAAAAATATTATTTGTAAATGACATAAAAAATAGATTATTTGTAAATAAAACTAAACCATTAAAAAATTAGTTAATTGATTAATGAAATTAGTTTTTTATTCAGTTTTTTTTATTAATTTTTCCTTAATTTGTTAAGTTAATTTTTATTTTAATTAATTTTTTTTCTTAATTAATTCTTATAAGAAGAAAATTTCAAAAAAGGGCAAAGAGGTTGACATTTAAATTATTAAAAAATTGATTATTAACAAAAGAAAAAGTGAGAAATAAAAAAAAGAAAAAAAAGAACACAGGAGGCTGATATTTACTCATCCTATTTCTAAAATTTGAAATTATGCACAATAATCAAAGCAAGGGTGCTTTGGACTTTTCACAAATAAGTGGTGCTCTCCTTCGTTATTCCTTCCAAATAGTGTGGAAGGCATCTTTGACGTGAGACCTACTAGTTCTAATCTTGCATTCCATTTTCATGTAGGAACCAAACAAGGGAAGATATTATTTCCAAGAAACCTTTCACTTTGTAACTTTTCTTTCCTCTACTTTCTTTGCAACCAAACAATGTGTAAGTGTTGATATAATGCACCATACAGTTAATATATGGTTTAAATAACTTTTTAGTTCTTATAAAATGTGTCGTTTTTTTGTTTTAGCTAGTCCTCTAAAAATCTTAGTAATGCACTTTTCTTTATTTTTACATGTTATATTTTTCTTTTATTCTAAATAATATATGAATGGACGATTTGGTTATTCTAAATTAAGTTTTCACTTTATAAAGCATAAAAAATCCCTACTTTGTAAACAAAAGGAAGCAAACTTAATTATTGATGAAAAAATTAAATATTTTTTGTTATCATACTATAAGTGTGAAGTATTTACTAATTTTATCAATGACTAATCTCTATCGGAGAACTTGGCTAACCACTTTTAATGAGGTATCTTCTCTCAACCACCTTTTTTTCACCCACAAGACAAACCTAAGACCTTACTGACTAACATAATGTTAGTAAATTAAAGGTCAAACTATGAGTAGGTCCCTGAACTTTTAGATAATTTTTAATTAGGTTCCTGTACTATTTTTTTAATTGAGTCCTCAATCTCTTATTTTTTTTTAATTTAGTCCTTGAGGTTAACTTCGCAAACGACAATCAGACGAAAGTTAACTTCAAGGAACAAATTAAAAAAAATTAAGAGATTAAGGACTCAATTAAAAAATATTAGTACAGGGACCTAATTAAAAATTACGTAAAAGTTTAAGAACCTACTCAATAGTTTAACCTTATTTAAAAAAAAAGTATATCCTTCTATCTTATATGTTTTATTTAGATTAAGAGTAACATAAGGAGGAAAGAAATAGGAATGATAGAAAAGAGAAATAGTATGAAAAAATATGTTGTTTGGATAGATAAAAATAAGAAAGAAAGGAGTAAAAGAAAAAAACAATCTCTTCACTTATTTGGATGAGTGAAAAAATAGTGGAAAAAGATAAATAAATATATAACAAATATTTTTATATTAACTAAAAATTCATTTTTTCACTCCATTATTTTCTTATTAACATAAATTATTTATTATTATTTTCTTAAAAAAATTATGTTATAAAAAATTTATTTAATTTTTAAAAAAAATAAAATTCAATAGTAAAGTTTAAAAATAAAATAAAATGATTTCACATTTAAGAGCACAGGAAATTTCAACAAGGTGCTAATGTTAATAACTGTAAAACACAAGAATAACACAAGAAGAGGGGTTGAATTGTATTATTAAAATTTTTTCGCAAAGAACTTTTCAGACTTTCGTCTAAAAAGATTTTCAAAAGATGTTTAAAGAAAGACGAAAGAAAAACATAAACTAGAGAAACACAAAAAGTTTATACTAGTTCGTCTTACCCAGAGACTACATCTAGTTCTTGGCAAACTACCACGTCCCACTAATTTAAACAAGACATAAGTATTCTTTTATCCAAGCCCTTTCAGGTTCAACCCAAGTAATCTTTAACATGCCTCTCCAAGCAAAAAACCCAAGTATTCTTTGAATCAAAACCTCTTTAGGCTTCTTCCAATTTTTTAGTGAAATAGTTGAGTGCAGGTTGTCACACTTAAGCTAACCTCTTATCATACGAATATACAATGAAGCTCAGGAAGCGTTTACAAGCAATGTGTTCAGAACTTATAAATTGAGAGCAAGTTTTTCAAAAGTTCCACACGGTGACTAAGGTCTCTTCTTCTATTTATAAGATTATTTCAAAAGTGTCCGTTGTGAGAGCTATTAGAGACCTCCTTCGTCTGGCATTTGTAAAAGCAGAAAAGAGTTGTTAAAGCATTAAATGCAGCTTTTAATGGCTTTCACCAACCAGTTACTCTAATAAGATAAAGCAGTCTGCTTATCTAGCCTTTCTTGTACTCAATCTTTTTGTAGTAGGCATATTTGCTTTCGTACTGACATCTACATACAAATTCCTTTTTTATGCATAAAGTAAACTTTTATCGAGGATAGGTTCGTAGACGTCTTTTCTTTCGAGGTGGTTTTCTCTTTTTCAAAAAAACTGTAAAACTCATATTAGCAAAGCATCGTTTGAATGAGTTAGTTATTGAATCTTTTAAGAGAAACGCATGAATAGACGATAAGTGAAGACATGCAGTATTAACGAGTAATCAAACGATTGTTCATAAGACTGTTTGTTATTGTCAAAATAAAGTGAGGGTCATAAAATCGTCCTTTGTCTTAACAATCTCCCCCTTTTTGATGATGACAAACATCTTTATATAAAAAATAGTTTTACGGCATAAAATTTTAACAGACAACATTTTTTAGTAATAACAAAAGTGTTTATCAAGCAGACGTAATATCATAATGCATAACTAAGTAAGTACTGAATATTGATTGTAATGTAATTTCAGTTTGAGCCGAACATAGAAGAGAAACCTAAGGATAAGGAAAATACTCTCCCTATGATTGTGCTCCCCTTGTGGTCCTTTGTTACTCCCCCTTTTGGCATTATCAATCAGAAGATTCAGAGTTTGAAGGTGTGGATGATGAGCCAAGGTCCTTCTTGAAGCGTTTCGCCAATTTTGTAAGTAATGCTTCTACACACTTTCGCTTCCTTCTTTCCTTTATAAGTGCAGCTTCAAGACATTGAACAATGTGCTTGAGTTCTTTGACTTCTTGTCGAATGTCTGAAGACTCTTGAGTAGTGGTGGAGCTATTGTCTTCTTCTTCTTCAAGTTCTTCTACAAAACATTAATTGAAGACATAAGGGATAGGGTGTCCACAGAACTAGAAGTGTCTTGTGGATAAGAAAACTTCAAAAGCATTTCCAGTTGTCGAGAAAAACACATAGGTGCATGGACGACTCAGGGTGAGCTGGGTAGTAGGGTGTGGATCAGACGAAGAAGGGGCTAGAGAAACTTGTACCTAGTAGCCAATGGGGCGTATAGCAGCTTGGTGGCTTAGTGTGGTCTTCTGCTCAGTAGACAGACTCGAAAAATGCTTAAGGGCTTCAACATGTTCTTGTAGCCTTTTTCGGTCTGAGCTCCATAAGGTGTCTTTCCCTTTTAATGCAGCTAGCTGTGTAGGGGAAAGTGCTCTCTTTTTGATCATCAGATGTCTCTTAGGTTTGCGTATGAATTTAGGCTCTTTTCCTTTACCCATAGACAAATTTTGATAGTTGAACTTCTTCTGATAGCAAATGCAGAAAGTTGTCCCTGGCTTTAGCAGAAGCGACATTTGTCTTGCCATGAGTTTAGGTGAACCTAGCTTAAGGTCAGGACACCTTTTCTCGTAGATTGAATGTTGAAGAGAGATTTGCATCTTCTCTCGAAGAAAATTATACATTACTCTACCTAGCTCCCAGTCGTCATCACCAATCCTCCATTCTTCAAAGTCTGGACGGATGGCAAGAGGATAGGTCTTGATCTTCCTATGGTAGAATGGATAGATAATCTTTGGCTTGTAGTTGTAGGTTCTGCACATGATCAAATATTCAAAATAATTACATTTGATCATGAATGGGGAGGTGTGGCAGAGGATTCCCCTTTGTCTCCATACTTCATATCTAGGAGGGAATCTGGTTCTGGTGAAGGAAGGGTAAACAAAGATGGGTGTCTCTGACAGAGTGCTGTACCCTTCCTCCCAAACGTATGGTTGAATGTGCAACTAACAAGAAAGAGAAGGGGTAGCTTCTCCATATTCGACTATCTTTTCTGTATATCCATGCTGCACTAATAATGGCCATTCTTCTACAACAATTGTTGTCTACATCTTTGAATTGTTGACTTCACCTAGTTCATAGTTGATTAGAGCTTGAAGAATCTTAGGTCGAAGGGCTTTGGGGTTGATACTCTATTGTCTTACCAATGCTTCGAGTTTTAGGATATTCAAATTGGGTGGTATCTCGTCAAAGGCATTCGGAAGGAGGAGTCTCTGATCGGTAGAGATCAGGTGAGACTTGGTCTATCATAAGTTTAGCTAATCCTCTAGACGAAGAGTCTTCAGCTTCTACAGACGAAAAGTAACAACTTTAGCTACCTGGACATTGCTTGGTCAGGGCGTGAGATCTGTTGTAAGACGCTAAAAGACTTGTGAAATAGAGACAGATTGAGGTACTTTCCATATGAGGGATCTTAGCAATCTTCCTCTGGAGGTAGCGATGATGTCTTCTTGAGTAAACAACTCTTCCTTATCAGGCTCCTCAGGGGCTATTTGTAGCGAGTGCTTAATGATTGATTGAAGCACTGCCTCCTCAATCTGCTCCTTCTCTTGAGCAATGAGCTTTTCTTTTTCTTCTTCTTCTTTGCTCTCTTTGATTTGGCTTTGGCTCTTTTCAATTGCCTTGCCTCTTGTGTTTTTGTTCTGGGTTAGTTGATTTTCTTAAGCTTTGGAGACTTTTTGGGTGGTTTGGTAGGGACAGATACTTTAGTGGCAACATGAAGTGGTGGTGGTTGTTCAGATGGTGGGTCAGGGACGGCTGTGTGTGTGGGTGTAAGAAGGTGTTTGATGGGAAGTTCATCGTTTAAGTCAGGTTAGGGGTTTGGTTTAGGTCTCAGACGAATGGTGAGGGGTTTTTGTTTTTAAGTGGGGAAGCAGGTTGGTCATATGTCTGTGGTTGTGTGTCTTTTTGGGATGTCTTTTGATGGGTAGTTTAGGTTTGTGGGATTTGGCCTATTTGGGTTATGGTTGGGTTAGTTAAGGTTTCGTCTGTGGTGGAGGTGGTTGAAGTTGTTGAACAGAAGGTAGGCCAACAGAAGGATTAGCAGACGATCTTACCCGGAATGCATCTCCTATTACTTCATCAACAAGTTCTTTCTTGATCAGTGCCAGCTTATGATGCTTGGCAACATATCTAGGAAAAAGATGGGCTATCATCATCTTTCTTATGATGGATACGTTGATCTCTGAACCTTGTTTCTTCTTTTCCCAGCTAGACTTATTGACATCAGCCAATTTAATAATTTCAGTAAATAGCATGGTGTAGGAATAGGGTACCTCTGTTTGCTTCTTGAGCTTTCATTTGACTTGGTGAGGCATGACCTCTAGTTGTCTAGAATGAGAGCAAGAAGATTAATCTTCTAGCCAGTGAGCATCTTGTACAGGCAGAACCTATCTTTGGAAGATACATTATCCTTTGAACCCTTGTAAGGCAAGATAATGTGTAGAAAGATGTTATGAAGAAGTCTGCAGTCCTTCTTCATGTTTGAAGAATAAAAAATTTCTTCAATGCATGTTTGTTATTCGATTGAGGTCTAGGACTCCTGTTGAGAGCTAGGTTAACTGTGTCTAGTGTGATTACTCTTTCGTAGTTTTTAGTGAACACATCTCTTTCTTCCTTGCAACCAGACGTTGTAGCAATTGAATAAGTGGAAATGATAATTGTTTGGCTGTCCACTGTTCCAGTGATAGTTCCATTTACTTCATATGTAGATGCATAAAAGTAGGCATAAGGAGCATGGTACCAGTATGTCTTCTTTTGTACGAAGAACTCCCATCCAGCGTTTTTGATGAAGAGATGCACGGGGAAACCTTCATTTTCAAGCTTCTTTAGATCAATCCATTTCCCGGGTGTTACAACCAAGGTCATGATGGGATGGTGAAAAATAAATGAAATTAGAAGAGTTGCCACCAAAATTTATTAAGGAAAATATATGGAAAAACCCTTTAAAAGAACGTGGTCTTTGTAACCAAATATAGGTTTGGGAGTTGGTTACGTGTAGGGAAGGTGTTAGCACCCTACAACTGCTTGTTATAAAGACGGTTACCCCTAATTAAATGTGCTGTTGTTGAGGGTTATCTTTTGATTGCCTCACTTCGTCTATCCTTATGAGATCAGACAATCCTATCTGCAAATCTGCAAGATCGTCTGCCAAATCTGATAGTCTCCTATCAGGGGTCAATGTATCGTTAAATTTAACATGAATGGATTCTTCTACAATAGAAGTTCTAGAGTTAAATACTCTACATGCTTTTGATGTATCAAAATATCCTAGAAAAACACCTTTATCAACCTTAGAGTCAAATTTTTCCAATTGATCTCTAGTGTTGAGAATCGTATCAAAAGGGATGAAAGTATGAAATGTTGGGTTTGCTACCTCTCCACAATTCATACGGAGTCTTATTTATCAATGGTCTGATCAATATTCTATGTTGAACATAACAAGTTGTATTTACAGCTTCTGTCCAAAAGTACTTAGGAATTAAATTCTCACAGAGCATGGTTCTAGCCATCTCTTGTAAAATTCTATTTTTCCTTTCAACTACCCCATTTTGTTGAGGCGTTCTTAGTGAAGAAAAGTTGTGGAAAATGCCATTCTTTTCACAAAAGAATTTGAACTTAGCGTTACCAAATTCATTTTGAACACGTTTACAGAATATTTCAAACACATTAAAAGACTTGTGTTTGTGAGTTAGGAAGTAAACCTATATGTATCTTGAATAGTCATCTATAATAACAAAACCATACTTTCTGCTGCCAAGGTTGAGAGTTTTTGTAGGACCAAACAAATCCATATGCAACAGTTCTAGCGGTCTAAAAGTGGAAATAACAGTCTTTGGACTTAAAAGAAGTTTTAATTTGTTTTCCTTTTTGACATGCTTCACAAAGAAGATGAGTTTTCTAGGAAATCTCGGGTAATCCTTTTACTAAACCTTTTTTATATAATTTTGAAATATCTTTCAAGTTGATGTGTCTAAGCTTTTTATGCCAAATCCACTTTTCATCTTCTTAAGTCATTAAGCATGTGACATTTTGTTTGTTTAGATCCTCAAACTCAATCTTGTGGAGATTGCTATGTCTCTTAGCAGTAAAGATAATGGATTCATCATTTTGCTTGACTATACATGATTCCATGTTAAAGGACACGGACAAACCCACTATCACAAAATTGACTTATGCTAAGTAGGTTATACTTTAGTCTTTCAACACTCAACACATTATCTATAGAAGGAAGAGATGGCTTACCAACTTTACCTATACCAATGATTTTGCCTTTTCCATTTCCTCCAAATGAAACAGTTCTTTCATGGTGAGGTCTAGGAACATAGACTTTTCTCCTATCATGTGACGTGAGTATCCATTGTCTAAGTACCAAAATGAATCCCTCCTTTATTTTATTAAGGATATCTACAATAGGAATTGTTTGAGATCTTGGTACCCAAATACTCTTGGGTCCTTTTATGTTAATCCCAATGACCTTATTTGACCTTTGTTTTCTTTTGTGTTGACACCTTTGAGATATGTGTCCAGCTTTTCCACAAAAGTTGCAAGAGGTTAAATAAGATTTAGAAGACAATGGTTTAGGATCCTTGTCAATTTCAAAATCTATGCCAGATTTATTAGATAGAGGCCTTCTGTGTTTCAAAATTAATTATAGTTTTGAAGACCCATCCACAAATTTAGCTAGATCTTGTTTCAGACTAATAACCTTTTCTTTAGTCTGTCAACTTCAAATAAGAGTATAGTCTTTTCAAGATTTGTGACTTGACTCTTTTGCATATTTTTCAGATCTTTCTTGAGTACTCCATTTTCTAACATGGCTTCTTTATATTTTTCTTTGTATTTCTTATACTCAAGTAAGATCATGTGAGAATTTGCAAGAAGAGTGTCATAGGACATTTCTTCATTAGACTCAGATTCATAACTATCAGACTGAAATAGATTTTACCTTAGGTATTACTTCTTCAGTATTAGCCATGAGACAAATGTTTGCTTTCTCCTCGTCTGAGCTGTTACTGCTACTGTCCATATCTTCCCAGGTTGCTAGAAGACTTTTTTTCTTATTTCTTTTCTTTGCGTTCCATCCCCTTTTTAACTTGCGACACCTAGCCTTCATATGTCCAGGTTTTTGCACTCAAAGCATATAATTTCATTGTTTTCTACTTAAGGTGGCTTCTTGAATCTGTTGTCTTTTCTTCTAGGAAGATTGCTTGAATCTTCCTTTCTTCTTGAGTATCTTTTTGAACTTTTTAGTCATAAGGGAAATCTCACCGTTTGTGGAGCAGCTTGGCTTTCGTTTGAGCTCTCTGATTCATCAGACTAAACCTTCAGGGCTTTGTTCCTAGTTTTTGTCTCTGTTCTTTCATCTGCTTTCCGACTAGTTTCTCCAATCTTTAGAGTTATAGAGTCATTGCTCTTAATCTTATCTCTTTTAAAGAGATGGACCATAAGGACTCTTAGGGCTCCTAGCAACTCATCAAGGGTTAAAGTCTTCATATCTCTAGCTTTAGCTATGGCTGTAGCTTTAGGTTCCTATACTTTTGGAAGACTGTCCAAAATCTTGAGGTTGTTTTGAGCTTTGGAAAACTCAACACCAAGACTGATGGAGTTCATTGAGAATTGTTTGAAATCTTCCAAACATCTCATCAATGGTTTCTATCTCCTTCATGGTGAACATTTCATAATATCTTTGAAGATTTGCTGTTCTTTTCAGATGAACATCTTCAATGCCTTCATGCGTTATGCATATAGCATCCCATATCTCCTTTGCTGATTTGTAGCTATAATGTTTGTTATATTTAGTTTTAGATAAGGCATAAGTTATAATATACCTAGCCTTTGCATTCTGTTGAAGCATGTTGAAGTCATCTTGATTGTATTCATTTTCTGGTTTTGCTACAATGAGATCCCTATGAGTTATGATTCTCCACATGCTGTAATGAGTGGACTTGATGTACATTTCCATTCTATCTCTCCAGTAAGCATAATCTTCTCCATTGAACGATGAAGGCATTGACAAGGAGGCTCCTTCAAGGAATGAACTGTCGTTCAAGGTTTGCCATAAGGATCTTTTCCTCTATCACTTGTTAAGGTGCTTAACCCTTAAAGGCTGAGCTTTGATACCAAACTGTAAAACACAAGGAATAATACAAGAAGGGGGTGGGGTTCAATTGTGTTATTAAAAAATTTTCACAAAAGAAATTTTCAAGAACTTTTCATCTAAAAAGATTTTCAAAAGATGTTTAAAGAAAGACAAAAAAAAACGTAAACTAGAGAAACACAAAGAGTTTATACTGGTTCGTCTCACCCTAAAGACTATATCCAGTTCTTGGCAAACTACCAAGTCCCACTAATTTAAACAAGATACGAGTATTTTTTTATCCAAGCCTCTTCAGGCTCAACCCAAGTAGTCTTTAACTTGCCTCTCCAAGCAAAAAACCCAAGTATTCATTGAATCAAAGCCTTTTCAGGCTTTTACCAATTTTTAGTGAAATGGTTGAGTGCAAGTTGTCACACTTAAACTAACATCTTATCAAATGAATATACAATGAAGCTCAGGGAAGCGTTACAAGCAATGTGTTCAGAAATTACAGATTGAGAGCAAGTTTTTCAAAAGTTCCACACGGTGACTAAGGTCTCTTCTTCTATTTATAAGATTTTTTCAAAAGTGTCCGTTGTGAGAGCTATTGGAGACCTCCTTCATCTGGCATTTGTAAAAGCAAAAAAGAGTTGTTGAAGAATAAATGCAGCTTTTAATGTCTTTCACCAACTAGTCACTTTGATAAGATAAAGTAGTTTGCTTATCTTGTCTTTCTCGTACTCAATCTTTTTGTAGTAGGCATATTTGCTTTTCGTACTGATATTTGCATACAAATTCCTTCTTTTATGCATAAAGAAACTTTTATCGAGGATAGGTTTGTAGACGTCTTTTCTTTCGAGGTAGTTTTCTCTTTTTCAAAAAACTGTAAAACTCATATTAGCAAAGCATCGTCTGAAGGAGTTAGTTATTGAATCTTTTAAGAGAAACGTGTGAGTAGAAGTTAGTAAAGACATGCAGTATTAACGAGTAATCAGACGATTGTTTATAAGACTATTTGTTATTATCAAAATAAAGTGAGGGTCATTAAATCGTCCATTGTCTTGACAATAGCTTTTATCTTATTTTCATCCTCTTTGTTTCCTTCCATCATAATTCTATGTAAACAAACATTGTGCTAATGTTGATACTATCGTTAGTGATTTTTCATCTCAGGATGTTCAAAAAAACTACTATTTAAGATAATTTATATATTTTGTCTTATAGGAGATTGGGAACAAGCTTATGAGTAAAAAAAACATTCTATCGATGATAGACGATAGTGTAGAAGTAAATTGAATAAAAAATGTGATATATATTTTTGAGACTTGTTAAAACTATATTATTCACTTAATGTAATAAAAGCATCATTTTTAATGAAATTGCATATCTATTTCTTTATAGAATATATATTTATATTTTACAATACTTGTATGTAAAAGGGACCCTATCTATTATTTTGTCCTGGGGCTTATAAAATGTCAAGACTGATCCTAACATTATGATGTGTGATGTTAACATACAATTTTGTCGTATAAAAAAAACACATAATTTTGTTGGCCTAGAAAATTGATATATACTAGCAAAACATTAATGGTTTGTTTGGTATGGTAGAGAGAAAGTGAGAAATGAGAAAAAAAAAGTGTGAAATTTGAATTGAAGAGAAAATAGAATAAAAGAAAAGTTCAAATTTTTTTTAAGTCTGCTTTTATGCTTTTTTGTTTTCTCTTTTCGTTTTCTCTTTCAATCAAACAAAAGAAAATACATCATTATTTGTGTTTTCTTTCTTCTCTTTGTTAAGAGTAGTTAGTTAGTTTGTTATTAGTCTCTAATAAGCTCTATAAATATAGCATTTACACATTCTCATTTGTTGGGAAACAATTCCAATTTTTAATTTCAGATCTTTAAGATATTGTTTAGATTTATAAATATTATTTTTATTCTAGGGATTTGTTTTCTCTTTTAAAATTAGGATACAATGTGTATGAAATGGAGGTTATTGAGGTGATAAGAACAACCCTGACCTAGAAAGGGAGGGCATGTGAATAGAAGGTTTCACAAGTTTGTCCAGAAAACTTGTAATAGAATGTAATTTTATTTGAGTGAATAAATAAGTATTGAGATATTCTCGTAGTTAGTTTGTTATTAGTCTCTAATAAGCTCTATAAATAGAGCATTTACACATTCTCATTTGTTGGGAAACAATTCAAATTTTTAATTTCAAATCTTTAAGATATTATTTAGATTTATAAATATTATTTTTATTTTAGGGATTTGTTTTTTCTTTTAAAATTAGGATGCAATTTGTATAAAATGGAGGTTATTGAGATGATAAGAACAACCCTAACCTAGAAAGGGGGGCATGTGAATGGAGGGTTTCACAAGTTTATCCAGAAAACTTGTAATAGGATGTAATCTTATTTGAGTGAATAAATAAGTATTGAGATATTCTCGTGGAACTAGGCAAGAGGTGCCGAACCATGTTAAATTTTGTGTCTTCTGCTATTTTCTTTTTATGGCTTTGTATTGTGTGTATCCTTTGATCCTCATTGTTGTGTGTGTGAAGAGAGGTTTATTTCCCTAACATCGTTGTATCTTTTATCATATTAATACAATGGAATATTTCCATAGTAGTCCTCTCTTGTTCTTTGAACTCTGAGCTTTGGCCTCATTAAGTTGGAGTAACTTAAATCTTTCCTCAATTTTCTAATATGGTATCAAAGCTCTCCTATGGAGAGAGCAGTGATTCTACTGCCACAAACACTTAATTAGTCAATTCTAAGAGCAATTTTGTAGCAAAACAAATGCTTATTCTAGCAATGGCATGAACCAAGAAAAATGCACACAAGTCCACCACAGTGAAGGCTTTAAGGAAAAACCTAGCTACTAAAGCCTCCAGAAAAATAGTTCCTGGTAACCGAAGGCATGAAGAGGCCACACCAATTCAGGCCAAGCACATTAGTTCGTGAAGAAATCAGGAAATGCCAAAAGAGCACATAGCAATTGATCCATAAGTTTTCATTTCAACTGTTTGGTGAGAGAAATTGTATAGGATTTCAAGAATAATTTTGAGTTTCTAATTAATTCAATTTGGAGCATGTGCATCTTTATCTTTAATCCCATAGGAAATAATTAGTTTTGGGCTCTAGATCAATTATTCAATAGTGTCTGACACCGTCGTGAAGACTAGGAAGCTAACAATGAAGATGATGGAGATAGAGACTGTGTACAACCTTGGAGCAAAGGTGATCGAGGTCGCCAAGTGCTTGATCAAATTCAACATAGATGTCAATGCTCATGATTGAATTTGATGCCTACGTCACTGCTTCACTCACACAAGTGAGGTAGTTTCCATCAAAATCATTTGCCACAAGATAATAGGGCGATCAAACAGGTACGGTTTCGATGAGCTTGTTTCGCACACCACAACAACGAGGGTTCTGTAGAGTTACAACAACACGTAGATGTCTGGAACGGAACATACTTTTAGGTTGAACGTGGTGAGCATCAGCTCAATCTAAGCCCAAAACATTCCATCTTCATGGGTAACTTTTGCTCCCAGTGTTAGTGATTATCTGCCCCAAGAGACTTTTCAGGCACATTATGCTTCCGTTTGAGGCTTTCCAACAATGGCTAGTTTGGACTGCAATTCAGTTTGGGCCACACTTTTTCTTTTTCTTTTTTCTTTTGTTTATATCAGTGAATGTAAAAAAAAAGGACTATTTTTGCATATTATTTCTTTGTTGCTTATAATTGAAGGTGATTGTGGTGATACCACTTATCACCTTATGAGGGGGTGTTAAAAGCAATTAGTTAGTTTGTTATTAGTCTCTAATGAGCTTTATAAATAGAGCATTTACACATTCTCTTTGCATCTTTTATCATATTAATATAATGGGATATTTTAATGGTAGTCCTTTCTTGTTCTTTAAACTCTGTGAGCTTTGGCCTTATCAAGTTAGAGTAACTTGTATCTTTCCTCCAATTTTCTGATATGTACCTAACACTTTGTTTGGATGAGAAAAGAAAGCAAGAGGAAAGAATGTTGAAGGAATGAAAGTGGGTAGAAAGTGAGATGGTTTTGGGGTTGTTTGGTACAAGTGCAAGTGAATTGAAAATGAGAAGACAAAAAGAAATATATTTAGTAGATGACGTAAATACCCCTATATATAATGGGGTATTATTAAAAAAAGGATTATTTGTAAATGACATAAAAATAGATTATTTGTAAATAAAACTAAACCATTAAAAATTAGTTAATTGATTAATGAAATTAATTTTTTTATTTAGTTTATTTATTAATTTTTCTTAATTTGTTAAGTTAATTTTTATTTTTATTAATTAATTCTTATGAGAAGCAAATTTAAAAAAAGGGCAAAGAGGCTGACATTTAAATTATTAACAAAAGACAGTGAGAAACAAAATAACAAAAATAAATAACATAGGAGGCTGATATTTACTCGTCCCATTATCTAAAATTTGAAACTATGCACAACAATCAAAGCAAGGATGCTTTGAACTTTTCACAGATAAGTGGTGCTCTACTTTGGTATTCTTTCCAAATAGTGCGGAAGACATATTTGACATGAGACTTACTAGTTCTAATCTTTCATTCCATTTTCATGTGGAAACCAAACAAGGGAAAGTGTTATTTTCAAGAAACTTTTCACTTTGCAACCTAAACAATATGTAAGTATTGATATAATGCACCATACAGTTAATATATGGTTTAAATAAATTTTTAGTTCTTATAAAATGTACCTTTTTTTGTTTTAGCTAGTCTTCTAAAAATTTTGTCAAATTTAGTCCTTATCTAGTGTTTTACATTTTAGTCTAACGTGACACTTAGTAACATTTACCTCCTTGTTTCAATTCTTATAAATTGTAAATTCTAACGTGACTTCATTTTAACTATTGTTATTTGTTTTCTAATATCTATTAGTCATGTCACCGCTTAACGGAACTTTCTAATGTCATAAACTTTAAAAAAAAATATGGAAAAGGGACCAAAATAAACAAAAAAAAATTAAGATAAGCAAAACAAAATAACCATTTCTCATACAGTGGCATGGCCATGCACCTGAACTTTTAGTTACTACATCTTTCAAAGTACATTTCAAGCATATTTGAAAGACGACTTATTTTACTAAAATGGGATAATTTGCTTTTAAAATTATCAAAGTAGTGTAGTTCTTTTTTTTTGAAAAAAAAAAAATTAACTGCATGGTGTAAGTCGTATTTTGCAAAGCTTATTTAAATAGCTACAAAATTTTTTAGTAGTAAAAAATGGTTAGAAATTTCTTTCACAAAAACAAAATCATAATCTAAAATTGCGACTTAAAGTAAATTTTTTTAGAAGTACACTTTTTTTATAATTTTAAAAGTAAAGAAATCCATTTTAATTTAAAACCCTCAAAAGACTTGCCGAGCTCTTGAGTTTAATATGTTAAGCCAAGTTTAAAAAAAATGAAAAGAATCAAGAGCAATCAATGTCTATTTCTCACTATTCATCGTCCTACTCACGATTGGGATTAAAACTCAGGTTTTCGCTATTTACACTCCCTTACATTTATTAAATATACTCTCGTTTTTAATTATTATTATAAATGCCTTCTATATCAAAAATAAATACCTTTTCATTTCAAATAAATAAATAAATAATACTTTTTTTAAAAGGTGTGACCCTATTCTTTATATCTTATCTCCATTGTTCTCTAAACTATTCTCATATATTTTTTCTCCTTTTCATTTTTTCTCGATTAAAGGTGTTAGAATTTTACATTAATCTTATTTCATTACACTCCTATATTCAATTCCATAATACACGTAAAATACTTCAATCAAATTGTTGATACTGTGGGTGATAAAGTAAGCTGCAATCTTTTTTTTTTCCGATTTCAAAAGTTACTTTTCGAAACACAATATAATCATTATTTCACAAAAGTACTTTTCTGGAATAGTGATTACATTACATTCTGGAAATAAAATACTTTTAGGAAAACACCGAGAAGAGAAATGAGAGGGAAGAATGCAGTGAAACTAGTTAGGGAGTACGGTAAAACTAGAGGGCAGTAATGTCACATGTGGAAGAGCACGATGAAACTAGAAAGGAAAGTGTGGTGAAACCCCAAGTGGGTGAAGACAATAAAATCAGAGGGAGAAGTGTGATGAAACTAGAGAGGGAATACGATGAAACTAGAGAGGGGAATGCAGTGAAATAAATTGAGGAGTGATATTTGAAAAAGAAAAAGAAATAAAATTATTTAAATAATTTTACAAAAAAATAAAACAAAGAGAATGTATTTAGTAAATGAGGGAGTGAAAATAGCAAAAGCCAAAACTTATCTTTTTACACGAGTTCGGCCCATGGCCTATAATTGAAAAGTAAATTTTGGACAGTCCAATGTATTTCTTAGGTATACAACTGTACGTGCACACAAGTCCTGAATCCTGAGCGCGCTCCAACATTTTTTTTAGTTTAAATATGTTTTTAATTTTTGTAATTTTTTTTTTTGGTTCTTTATTTTTTTTATTAAAATGTTCCTAGTAAAATTCATTTTTTTTTTCATTTTGGTTTTTCTTATTATTTTAGTCTTTATAATATATTCATTTTTTTATTTTTGTCTTGTAATATGTGGATAAATTGCTTTTAATCTATATCATTTTTTAAAGGATTAATTCAAAATAAACTAAATATTATAAAACCTTAAACGGAAAAATAGATATATTATAAGAACTAAAATAAAATAACAAGAACAAAAGAAAAGAATTTTATAAATATCATTCCAAAAAAAAAATATATGAACAAAACTAAAAGAGAAGTATATTACGTAGACAAAAACATGTATAATTTTTTTTTTTTCTGATCATATTCTTCCATCCATCTTTATTCAATGTTTATAGGACCTATACATAAACAATATTTCAATAATGTAATCTTTCCACTACATACAAACTCAGAGATACAATTTTCGTTCTTTAGAAACCATTTCCATAAGTAAGGTTTCTTCTACAACCATAATTAATGTAAAGGATACTAATAACGAATATTTAATTTCAAAAGACATCAAAGGTTCAAGTTAGAGAAGGATCACACAAAATTTATTTAAGGACAACATTCATTATATTTTAATTATAACTCGAAAGAAAAATCTGTATGTAAAATGTATAAATGATTATTGCTCGTTAATTGAAAATATTTACTAACAATTATAAATAAAATTAAACTATAAAATGAAAAAAAATTATGAATGGTGTTATAAATATTAATTGTGTGGCTGTCCATATTCACTATACATTATGTCTACTTTATTTCTCAGTAATACTATTAAGTTATTTGTAACCATTCAGTTACAATTTGTACTTATAAATAGGGTACTCCTATTCTGATAATGATATATGAATTCCCTCATCTCTTTGTTCCTTTGTTTTCTCTCTTCTCTATATTCTCTATTTCTAAGTTTTTTTTATAACACTGTTATCAACACGATTATTAGTTTTTGTGAAGCCTTAAAAATATCTCTCAAGGTCTGGTTTGATTTTCTTCATTCAAGCATCAAAAAGGTATGTACATTTTCTCTTACAATGCCTAAATTTTGTTTCTGAATATCAGGAACCTTAAACATTGGTGTGGATCATCTATTTTTTTTTTTGGGTACATAGTGTTTGCTTTGAATGAAACGTTGAATAAAAATACATTTGACAATATGCTCTGTAGTATCAATATATATATAAAGAGCTTTTGATGAAAATTCATGATGCCAAACATATTGGTATTACTCCATTCCTAGAAGTGAATGTAGTGCTTCATTCCCAGAAGTGAATGTAGCAACATATAATAATTATAGTTATGAGCAAATTTGTGATCATAGCAATAGTCGTGATAATTGTCATGGACATGGTCATGAAAGAAATTTCAAAGAATTTTTTTCCCCATATTAATACACGTCATTATATTAAATATTTCTTTTATTCTATTGTTATTGTTTACATGTTTAAGTTTATATTGAATATGATTAATATGTTAAATTGTCATAATATATAATTTAGTGTTATACTACATTTAATCTATTTTATAACAGTAATTCATTGTTATTTTATACGTTAAATATAAGTTAATTAAACGTTTACATTGTTAATAATATGTTTGACGACTAATACATATAAAGCATATTAATTATGGAAAGTGGTTATTATAAATATTGATTAGATATAATGCATGATAATAAATTAATTATTGTGTCTTGTTATTATAATAATAATTGTTATAATTTAAAAAATCACAATATATTGCTATGTTAATATATTATAATTATTATAATTGCTTGTGTTAATTTATTATTAGATCACATTTTATGTTATTGTCATATATTACAATTAATATAATTCAGTTATATGCATTATATTAGTAATATTAATAGTTACATTAGAACAAATAGTTCTATAGTTGCATTATAATTGTCATTGAACAATTAAAACAAAAATAGGGGTCCACTTTGTTATGAATATTAAAGTTACACTTTATGTTATATTAAATATAGTTTTCAATTACACATTCAGATTAATTGAGTAATTAAATTAATATCAATTTATATAAATTTATTATTGTTATAATTGTTTCATGAAACTCTCTATTGTTACAATAGATTGGGTATTTTATCTCTTTATTATTGAAAAGATAACGTAAAGTTTTAATCATTATAAATGAAGGAAAATGACATGCATCATTATGAGTAATCAATATTATTTTTACCGCTTTGATTATATTCATGGTTGTTATGACTCAGTAGAGTTGACAATGTAATTTTTTACATTGCATATTTAGTTACTTTAGTAATTTTTTACATTATGAGTAATCAATATTACTTTAGTAATTTTTTACATTGTGATAGTATATAAAGGTTTAATGTTTACATCTTTATTAATTTTATTAATTTAGATGTTATATGATTTTATTAGATGAATATATCGAATCTTTTAAATTTTGAATTTGAAACCCTTGATGTTATAAAAACAAATAAAATTACTTGAGTTTTAGATGTTGCAATTCATCTAGATACAATGGGTCTTGAAGACACCATCAATGAAGAAAAATTCTAAGAATATTTTTCTCACTAGAAGTGGAAAAATAATACCAAAAAAAAAGGCAAAAAGGAAAAAGAGGGGCAAATAAAGTTACATGAAAATGAAAATGCTATCATTCTAGTGGCAAAGACTATTGGTTATGTACTTGTCGTACACCAAATCATCTTATTGAATTTTACCAATATTATTATACTTTCAAATATAGTTTTATACTTTTAAATAATAATTTCTTTTATTGATTATTTATGCCCCTTTTATTTATTTATTTATTTTGTTAATGAAGAATGAATGTTGGGACTAGCATCAATAATGAAGGCATGTATCTCGCTGATAGTGCAACAACTCATACAATTCTTAAAAATAATAAAATTTTCTCATTTAATAATGCGAGAAGTCATGTTAGTACTATATCTGGTACTACAAATATAATTGAAGGCTTCGGAAGAGCTAATATATTGTTACCTGGAAGAACAAAGTTACATATTGATAATGCATTGTATTCTTCCAAGTCTCATAGAAACTTATTAAGTTTCAAAGATATTCGTTTAAATAGATACCATATTGAGACAAATAATGAAGGAAATATGGAGTATCTTTATATCACGAGACTTAACTTGAATAAGAAATGTGTATTAGAAAAATTGCCTACTTTTTCCCATGGTTTGTATTATACATATATTAGTACAATTGAAACACATATTGTTGTAAACTAGAAGTTTACAAATCAAACTAAATTTGTTGTTTGGCATGATTGGTTGGGCCATCCTGGGTCTATTATGATGCAAAAAATAGTTGAAAATTCATGTGGACACCCATTGAAAAACCAGGAGATTCTTCAATCTAATAATTTACAATGTACTGCTTGTTCTCAAGGAAAGTTGATAATTCAACCATCACCAGCAAAAATTGGGAATGAATCTCTTATGTTTTTAAAACGAATACAGGGTGATATTTGTGGACCAATACACCCACCATGTGCACCATTTAGATATTTTATGGTTTTAATTGATGCATCAACTAGATGGTCACATGTTTGTTTGTTGTTAACTCATAACTAGGCGTTTGCGAGATTGCTAGCTCAACTAATTTGACTTAGAGCTTATTTTCTCGATTATCCAATTAAGAAAATCCGTCTTGATAATGCTGGTGAATTTACATCTCATGCTTTTAATGAGTATTGTATGTCTATTGAAATTGATATTGAATATCCTGTAGCTTATATTCATACACAAAATGGACTTGCAAAATCGTTTATTAAACATCTAAAATTGACTACAAGACCCTTACTCATGAAATCAAAACTTCCAATATCTACTTGGCGATATGCAATCTTACATGCTGCAGTATTGATTCGCATTAGGCTAACAAGTTGCTATAAGTACTCCCTATTGCAATTGGTGTTTGGTTAGCCACCTAATATTTCCTATTTAAGATTTTTTGGATGTGTTGTATATGTTCCAATTGCCCCACCATAGCGAACTAAGATGGGACCTTAAAGAAGGTTGGGAATATGTAGAGCACAAAAATAACACAAGAAGGGGGGTTGAATTGTGTTATAGCAAATTTTCGCAAATATGTTGTTAACAACATATTGTCTGAAATAAGATCAAAAGGATTTTCAAAAACATTTTGTAAGACAGATGAAAGCTGAAGGACAAACTTGAAAGCACACAGAAATTATATTGGTTTGTCTCACCCCAGAGACTATGTCCAATTCTTGGCAACAACCAAGTTCTACTAACTTTTTAAGTTACAAGTATTCTTTCCACAAGCCTCTTCAGGCTCAACCCAAGTAGTCTTTCACTTGCCTCTTCAAGCAAACACCCAAGTATTCTTTGAATCAAACACCCAAGTATTCTTTGAATCAAAGCCTCTTCAGGCTTCCACCAATCTCGGTAAGAAAAAAGTTTACGCGTGAGTTACCTCACTGTGTTTAACATCTTAACAGACGAATATACAATAAAGTATAAAAAAGGATTTTACAAACAGAGTTTACACAAGCTTTTTCTTTTCTTAAAGTAATTTATGATCAGCAGCAACAGTAAGCATTCGAAAGAGGTCTCTTCTTCTATTTATTAGCTTCGAAAAGAGATTTATTGAGTGCTTTGCAGAAGAAGGCCTTCGTCTGATAAAGAGAGTCGTTGGAGCATTAAATGAAGAATTTAATGTCATTACCAACTTGTCATATAATAAGATAAGGCAGTCTGCTTATCTTTTCTCTTCTAGTACTCAATCTTGTAGCAGTTGTCATGTCTATTTTCCCGTTCTGATAAACGCACATATATTCCTTCTTTTTCGCTGACTATCTTCAAGAGTAGATATGTAGGCTTTATACATTTTGAGATAGTTTACACTCTGATTGATGTACAAATTATTTTAGAATGTTGTTATCGTCTGTAAGATTTGTTAGTTGCAAAGTTTATCTAATCAAAAGATAAGACGATATTGATTTTAAAAACATCAAACAATTGTATGTGAACAGTATGAATAGACGATTATGTAAGGACATATATAATTTTAACTGTTTGTTATTATCAAAATATTTGAGGGTTATAAATTCATTCTTTGTCTTAACAATCTCCCCTTTTTGATGATGACAAACAATTATAGTTCTTGTGAAACATTTTTTCTATAAAAACACTTTAGGTGTACTTTAGTTAAGCAGATGCAACATATATAGAGAGGTAACTGAAGGAAACTAGACGATATCATTTAACATATAATCCATCATTGTATAGATAAAGAAAATACTCCCCCTAAGATTGATATCTTTATACTCCCCCTTGTCTTCTATTTTTTCCCCCTTTTGGCATCATCAATAAGAAGATTCAAAGTTTGAAGGTGTAGATGATGAGCCAAGGTCACTTTTGAAGCACTTGGCTAGCTTGGCTAACAGAACTTCTGCTCGTTTGCGTTTTCTACGTTCTTTCCTAAGATTAGCTTCAAGACGCTGCACAGTCTACTTCAATTCATTGAAAGCTTGTCTGTCGTCTGAAGGTGCAGGTGTAGAGCTGGTAGCTGCTTCATCACTGGGTTTCTCTACAAAACATAAGTTGAAAACATGGGGTACAGGAGGACCACAAAACCAAAAGTGGCCGCAAGGTAGAGATTTCGATGGTTTTAGAGGAGAAGAAGATATAGGTTTAGGGTAGGGGTATGGATAATTGGTTTTGGGGGTTGGATGTACAGTTGGAGGGAGACGAAGAGACTTGCATCCAGTGACCCATTGGACAGAGTGCAGCTTCATGGCTTAGCAGACTTTTCCCATCAGCAGATAGACTAGAGAAGTATTTTAGTGCTTCAACATGATCTTGCAACCTTTTGCAGGTCTGTGCTTCGGATAGTTGCTTTTCCTTTAAGTTTAGCCAGCTGTGCAGACAATAGTGCTCTCTGTCTGATCATCAAGTGCCTTCGGGGGTTACGTCTGAACTTTAGTTCTTTTCCTTTCCCCATAGATAGATTTTAGCATGGATAGTTCTTCTGATAGCATATGCGAAAGGTAGTCCATGGCTTCATGAGGAGCCACATTCGAGTAGCCATGAATCTAGTCGAGCCTAGTTCAAGGTCTGGACACCTTCGCTCACAAATTGCATGCTACAAGGAGATCTGCATCTTCTCTCGTAGAAGTTATTCATCACCCTTCCTAATTCCCAATCATCATCACCAATCCACCATTTTTCAAAGTCTGGATTGTCTTCTAGACAGATGGCAAGGGGGTAAGTCTTGATCATCCCATGATAGAATGGATATATGATTTTGGGCTTGTAATGATATGTGCACATGATCAAATACTCTAAGTAGTTTCATTTCAGCATGAAAGGAGAGGTGTGACAGAGAATCCCACATTGTCTCCAAACTTCGTATCCAGTTGGAAATGTCGTTCTAGTTGAGGGTGGATAGACAAAGATTGGAGCGTCTGACAGGGTGCTATATCCTTCCTCCTAGACGTATGGGGTGATGTGTGGCTCATAAAACATGGCTGGGGTAGCTTTTTCTTCAATAGCAGGAAATTTTTCAGCATACCCATGGCGTTCCAGAAGTGGCCATTCTTCATTAATGAGAGTCGTCCACATCCTTGGATTATTTACTTCGCCCAGTTCAGAATTGATTATAGATTGAAGTTCCTCTGGGTCAAAAGGCTCTAGTTGTTTTTCCAATTTGACGGACTCAGGCTGCTCAAAGTAGATCATTGTGCGCCTTTGGAGACGTTCAGACGGAGGCGTTTCAGAGCGATAATCTTTTGGTGTTGTTTCATCTATCATAGGTGCAGCTCCTCCAGACGAAGTTCCTTCTATTTCAGGTTCCGCAAAGGAAACAAAGAGTGAAACAGCCCTTACAGGCTGATTAACACTAGGTGTGGCTGTTAAGTCTCTTGAGGTAGACAGTAATGTCCTCTAGAATCAACAGCTTTTACTCTTCATGCTCTGTAGAGGCTGTTTGTAGCGAGTGCTCAATCACAGATTGAAGCACTGCTTCCTCGATCTTTTTTTTCCTCAGCCTCAGCTAGTTTCTCTTCTTCTTCTTTTTTCTTTTTCTCAGCCTGTTTTGATTCAGCTTGGGCTCTCCTGAGCTGCTTTTCTTCTTGAGCTTTTGTTTTTGGTGCTGGAATCTTTTTGGATTTTGAGGGATTTTTAGATGATTGTGTAGATGGAGTGGGTTCAATAGATTTAGGTGGTGGAGGTGGTTGTTCTAATAGAGGGGCAGGAATGGTTGTGCTTAGAGTAAGAAAAAGGGTGTTAATGGGAAGGTCATCGTCTGAGTCAGGTTGGGGAGTTGGTTTGGATCTCAGACGAATGGTTAAGGGTTTTTTTTCTTGTGAGGTAGAGACAATGGGGTTTAGGGTTTGATCTATTGTGGTTGAAGGTCTGGTTGTGAAGGTCTTTTGATGGGTAACTTAGGTTTTGTGGTTTGGTCTATTTGGGTTATGGTTGAGATGGTTGGGGTTTTGTCTGTGGTGGAAGTTGAGAAGACATAGTACCAATAGAGGGGTTAAGCAGACGATCCCACTCTGAACGCAGTTCCAACAACTTCTTCTAGGTGGTTCTTCTTTGATCAATGCCAACTCTGGATGTCTGGCTAGGTATCCGAGAAGAGATGTGCAATCCTCATCTTCCTGATGATGGATACATCGATCTCAGAACCTTGTTTCATCTTCTCCAACCCAGATTCTTTTATTCCCGCCAGACGAATGATTTTGGTGAAGATCATGGCATAGGGAATAGGATGCTTCTGCTTGCTCTGGGCACCTTCCTTTGACTTGGAAAGACAGGATCTTTAGTTGTCCAGGATTAATGCAGGCAAATTAACCTTCTAACTAGTCAGCATCTTGTATATGCAGAATTTGTCCTTGGAGGTTACATTATCCTTTGAGCCTTTTCTTGACAGAATAATGTGCAACAAGACGTTGTGAATCAATCTACATATAGGCTTCATGTTTGAAGCGTACAAAAACCTCTTCAAAACATCCTTGTTCTCGGTTTAAGGCTTGGGTTTTCCATACAATGCCCTGTCAACAGTTTTTGGAGTTATGACCTTTTCCCAGTCTTTAGTAAAGAGGTCACCCTCCTCTTTACAGCCAGACGTGCTTGCAATAATGTCGGTAGAGATGATAATGGCTTGATTGTCGACTGTTCCAATGATGATTCCATTAACCTCAGACGTAAAGGCCCAAAAGTAGCCGTATAGTGCATGGTACCAGGAGGTTCTCTTTTGCACGAAAGCTTCCCATTTGACATTTTTGATATACATTTGCAAAGGGAATCCTTCTTTTTTGAGTTTCTGTAAGTCGACCCATTTTTCGGCGACGAAGTCATTTTCTGCAAATCTTTCCATGGGCATAAGCAATGTGTAAGTGATGAAAAGAGCAGTTATTTTGAATAAAAGAAAAGGTCGAAAGTACTGAAGAAATGTGCATTTATTATGACTTGATGTGGCAGGGGAGACGACGCACGTTTCTTGGGTGGTTATTGAGAGTAATTATTAGGGAAAATATCAGACTATCAAAAAAAACTTTTCATATTCAAAGCCGATTGTGTCAGTAAGACGAAATATAATGAAATGTAAGACGATATAGAATAAGACAAAACTTAGATAATCAAATAAGACGATGCATGTAAGACGATTTATTCTTGCAAAACTTTCATGTGCAAATTTTCTAAGATGAGGTTAAAATGTTCTACAGGTAAGGCTTTTGTAAAGATATCAGCCCATTGATGGTCTGTATCGATGAACTTAATATCAAAAGCACCTTTTTGAACATAGTCATGAATAAAATGATGTCTTATCTCTATATGCTTAGCTTTAGAATGTTGAATGGGGTTTTTAGATAAATTGATTGTACTAGTATTATCACATGACACACGAATGCTATGCTCAAAGCTGGAGTAGTCTTCAAGTTGATACTTTATCCATAGGAGTTGTGAACAACAACTAGCAGCAGATACATATTCAGCTTCAGCAATTGATAATGCAATTGAGTTCTGCTTCTTGCTAGTCCAAGATATAAGACATAGTCCAATGAAGTGACATCCACCACTTGTGCTTTTTCTTTTAAGTCTGTCACTAGCATAGTCTGCATCATAGTATCCTACTAACCTGGAATATTTGTTTTTCTCATAGAATAAGTTGAGGTTAGGTGTACCAACAAGATATCTAAAAATCCTCTTAACAGCTTTTAAATGAGACTCTCTAGGATCAGATTGAAATTTGGCGCATAAACAGATGCTATACATAATATTTGGTCTACTAGCAGTTAAATAGAGAAGTGAGCCAATCATACCTTTGTAGATAGTCTAGTCTACAGGTTTACTTGATTCATCCTTTGTCATACCGACAGATGGATGCATTGGTGTGCTCATAGGTTTTGACTCATTCATTTTATATTTCTTAAGCAATTCCTTTGTGTATTTTTGCTGATGAATGTATATACCCTTCTTTCTTATTTAACTTGTAGGTCAAGGACGAATTTTAATTCTCTCATCATGCTCATCTCAAATTCACTCTACATCAAATCTGAGAAATCCTTACATAAAGTTTCATTAGTAGCTCCAAAGATTATATCATCTACATAAATTTGAACTATAATGAAATCTCTGTTGGATTCCTTTTTGAAGAGAGTTGTATCTACTTTGCCTCTCATAAACCCATTTTCAATAAGAAAACTGCTCAGTTTATCATACCAAGCACAAGGTGCTTGTTTAAGACCATAGAGAGCCTTTTTAAGTTTAAAGACATGATCTGTGAAGTTTGGATCTTCAAAACCAAGAGGTTGTCTAATATAGACTTCTTCCTCAATGAAACCATTTAATAAAGCACTTTTCACATCCATTTGAAAAAGCTTAATGTTTTTATGAGCAGCAAAGGCAAGCATAATTCTAATAGCTTCTAATCTAGCAACAGGAGCAAAGGTTTCAATGAAATCAATACCTTCTTGTTGATTGTACCCTTGAGCCACTAACCTTGCTTTATTTCTAATTACTTTACCATTTTCATTGAGCTTCTTGCGGAATACCCATCTTGTTCTAATGATGCTCTTATATTCTGGTTTGGAAACAAGAATCCAAACATCATTTCTTGTGAATTGATGTAATTCTTCTTGCATTGCTATCACCCAGTCATCGTCTGTTAGTGCTTCTTCTATCGTCTTAGGTTCAATTTCTGAGACTAAGGCACAAGACGCATGATTCTTTAGTGATGACCTTGTTGTAACTCCTTCAGTTTGTTCTCCAATAATTTGATCTTGAGGATGATAGGTAACGAACTTCTAGTCCTTGTGAGATCCCTTCGTCTGATTATTGGTCTGTTGTTGAGAAGTTTCTTTTGATTCTTTTGCTTCGTCTGTTCTTGTTTGATCAGACGGTTCTATCTGTAAATCTGCAAAATCTTCTTCCAAGTTTGATAGTTTCCTATCAAGAGTTAGTGTATCATTAAATTTGACATGGATGGATCTTCTACAACAGAAGTTCTAGAGTTAAATACTCTAAATGCTTTTGATGTATTAGAATATCCAAGAAAAACACCTTTATCAACCTTAGAGTCAAATTTTCCTAGTTGATCTATAGTGTTGAGAATATAACATTCACATCCAAAAGAGTGAAAGTATGAAATGTTGGGTTTTTTACCTCTCTATAGTTCATAAGGAGTCCTTTTAATTATTGGTCTAATTAATATTCTGTTTTGAACTTAACAAGCTGTATTTACAGCTTCTACCCAAAAGTACTTAGGGACTGAATTTTCACAAAGCATGGTTCTTGCCATCTCTTGTAGAGTCCTATTTTTTCTTTCAACTACCCTATTTTGTTGAGGTGTTCTTGATGAGGAGAAGTTGTGAAAATTTCATTCTTTCACAGAAGGATTTGAACTCAACATTTTCAAATTCAGTTCCATGATCATTTATAATTGCAGTAATACAAAAACCTTTTTCATTTTGGACTCTCTTACAAAATATTTCAAACACATTAAAAAACTCATGTTTGTGAGCTAGGAAATAAACCAATGTATATCTAGAATAGTCATCAATAATGACAAAACCATATTTTTTCCCATCAAGACTAAGAGTTTTTGTAGGTCTAAACAAATCTATATGCAGTAATTCTAATGGTCTGGAAGTGCAAACAACATCTTTTGATTTAAAAGAGGTTTTGATTTGTTTCCTTTTCTGACATGCTTCACAAAGAAGATGAGTTTTCCAAGATATCTCAGGCAATCTTTTACTAAAATCTTTTTATATAGTTTCGAAATATGTTTCAAATTGATATGCCCGAGCTTTTTATGCCAAATCCATTTTTCATCTTCTTTGGTCATTAGACATGTAACATTTTGTTTGTTTAGATCTTCAAACTCAATCTTATACAGATTATTATGTCTTTTGGCAGTAAAGAGAATGGATTCATCATTTTTTTTGACTATGCATGATTCTTTGTTGAAGGATACAATAAATCCACTGTCACAAAATTGACTAATGCTAAGTAGATTGTATTTTAACCCTTCAACACATAGGACATTATCCACTGTCCAAGTACCAGAATGAATCCTTCCTTTTTCCTATTAAGGATATCTGCAACAGAAATTATTTGAGATTTTGGTACCTAAATACTTTTGAGTCCTTTAGTGTTAGTCCCAATGATCTTATTTGACCTTTGTTTCCTTTTGTGTTGACATCTTTGGAATGAATGTTTAGATTTGCCACAAAAGTTACAGAAGGTTGAATAAGATTTAGAAGACAATGGTTTAGCACTTTTGTCTTCTACAAATCCAATCCCAGATTTGTCAGACGGAGATCGTCTATGTTTTAAAATCATTTGAAGTTTTGATGATCCGTCTACAAATTTGGTCAGATCATGTTTCAGACTAATGACCTCTTTCTTTAGTCTATCAACTTCAGAAAGAAGCATTGTCTTTTTAGGATCTGAGGCTAGGCTCTTTTGCATTCTCGTTAGATCTCTCTGAGTATCTTATTTTCTAAAGTAGCTTCTTGATATTTTTTATACTCAAGAGCAATCTTGTGTGAATTAGCAAGAAGAGTGTCATATGACATATCTTCGTCATCAAACTCAGATTCACTGTCATCAAACTCATGCATAAAGTTATTATAATCAGAGTTTACCTCAGACGTTACTTCTTCTGCGTCTGCCATGAGACATATATTAGCCTTTTCATCGTCTGAACTGCTACTACTACTGTCCAGATCTTCCCAAGTGGCTAGAAGATTTTTCTTCTTATATCTTTTCTTTGAACTCCATCCTTTCTTTAGTTTGGGGCATTCAGCCTTATATTCTGGGCTTTTTGCACTCAAAGTAGATGATCTCATTGTTCTCTTCTTGAGGATGCTTTCTGTATCTAGTGTCCTTCTTTCTGGAAGATTGCTTAAATCTGTCTTTCTTTTTGAGCATCTTATTGAACTTTCTGGTGATGAGGGAGATCTCATCGTCTGTTGAGCAGCTGGAGTTTTCGTCTAAGCTCTCAGATTCCTCATATTAGACCTTTAGAGATTTGTTTCTACCTTTCGTCTGCTCTACGACTTGATTCTCCAATCTTTAGAGCAATTGAGTCATTATGTTTGACTTTGTCTCTTTTGAAAAGGTGCACTTCATGTACTCTTAGAGCTCCCAGTAACTCATCTAAAGTTAAGGTCTTCATATCCCTTGCTTCAACTATGGTTGTAGCTTTAGGTTCCCATACTTTGGGAAGACTGTCCAAAATCTTGAGATTGTTCTGAGCCTTAGAGAACTCAACACCAAGACTTTGAAGTCCATTTAGAATTGTTTGAAATCTTCCAAACATTTCATCAATGGTTTGTCTTCTTCATGGTGAACATCTCATAATGTCTCTGAAGAGTTGCTGCCCTCCTAAGACGAACATCTTCTAGTGCCTTCATGTGTTATGCGTATAACATGCCACATTTCCTTAGCAGTTTTGCAGCTGCAAAATTTATTATATTCAGCTTTTGATAAGGCACATGTTATAATGTACTTAGCTTTTACGTTTTATTGTAACATGTTGTAGTCATCTTAATTGTATTCGTTTTCTGACTTGGTTACAACATGATCTCCATGTGTGATGATTCTCTAAATACTATAGTGAGTGGACTTAATATACATTTCCATTCTGTCCTTCTAGTATGCATAATCTTCTCCATTGAAGGCTAGAGGCTTGAACAGAGAGGCTCCTTCAGGAATGAACTGTCCTTCAAGGTTTGCCATGTGGATCTTTTCCTTTAACACTTGTTAAGGTGCTCAACCCTTAGAGACTAAGCTTTGATACCAAATTGTAGAGCACAAAGATAACACAAGAAGGGGGGTTGAATTGTGTTATAGCAAATTTTCGCAAATCTTTTGTTAACGACGTATTGTCTGAAATAAGATCAAAAGGATTTTCAAAAATGTTTTGTAAGACAGACGAAAGCTGAAGGACCAGCTTGAAAGCACACAGAAATTATACTGGTTCGTCTCACGCCAGAGACTATGTCCAGTTCTTGGCAACAACCAAGTTCTACTAACTTTTTCAAGTTACAAGTATTCTTTCCACAAACCTCTTCAGGCTCAACCCAAGTAGTCTTTCCCTTGCCTCTTCAAGTAAACACCCAAGTATTATTTAAATCAAAGCCTCTTCAGGCTTCCACCAATCTCGTTAAGAAAAAGGTTTACGCGTGAGTTACCTCACTGTGTTTAATGTCTTAACAGACGAATATACAATGAAGTATAAAAAGGATTTTACAAATAGAGTTTACATAAGCTTTTTCTTTTCTTAAAGTAATTTATGATCAGCAACAACAAGCAAGCATTCGAAAAAGGTCACTTCTTCTATTTATAAGCTTCGAAAAGAGATCTATTGAGTGCTTTGCAGAAGACGGCCTTCGTCTGATGAAGAGAGTCGTTGGAGCATTAAATGCAGCATTTAATGTCTTTCACCAACTTGTCATATGATAAGATAAGGCAGTCTGCTTATCTTTTCTCTTCTAGTACTCAATCTTGTAGCAGTTGTCATGTCTGTTTTCCCGTTCTAACATACGCATATATATTCCTTCTTTTTTGCTGACTATCTTCAAGAGTAGGTATGTAGGCTTTATACGTTTCGAGATAGTTTACGCTCTAATTGATGTGCAGATCATTTTAGAACGTTATTGTCAGTCTGTAAGATTTGTTAGTTACGAAGTTTATCTAATCAAAAGATAAGACAATATTGATTTTAAAAACATCAGACGATTGTATGTGAACATATGAACAGATGATTATGTAAGAACATATATAATTTTAATTGTTTGTTATTATCAAAATATTTGAGGGTTATAAATTTGTCCTTTGTCTTAACAGAATATATGTTGGGTATGAATCTCCATCTATTATAAAATATCTTGAACCATCAACAGGAGATTTATTTACGGCTCGATTTGTCGATTGTCATTTTGATGAATCAGTTTTCCCAACATTAGGGGAAAGAATAAGCAGTTGGAAAAAGATATTAGTTGGAATGAATTATCATTATCTCATCTTGATCCTCGTACAAAACAATGTGAACTAGAAGTTCAAAAGATAATTCATTTACAAAGCTTAGCCAACCAATTACCAAATGTATTCACTGACCCAAAAAGGGTGACAAAGTCATATGTACCAACTACTAATGCTCCAATAAGAATTGATGTCCCAGTTGGACAATGTAATATTGCATATGAGTCTCAAACACGCATGAAGCGTGATAGACCTGTTGGTTCCAAAGATAAAAATCCTCGAATAAGAAAAGGAGCTAAAAGGCAAGATGGCCAAATTGAGGATATGGAAAGTCCAATAGATTCATTTGACATAATTAATATTTTAGTTCCAGAAGAAACTTAGGTACCTGAATTTATTGAAAATGAAGAGATCTCTATAAATTATGTCATGAATGGAGTATGATGGAACCGAAATAAAGTCAAAGTTAACGATATGTTTGCATATAATGTAGCGCTAGATGTAATAAATGATACCGAGGATCAAGAACCAAAGTCCATTAAAGATTGTCGACAAAGAAATGATTGGCCAAAATGGAAAGATGCAATTGAGGCAGAATTAGACTCACTTGCTAAGTGAAAGGTTTTTGGACCTATAGTCCGTACACCTGAAGGTGTAAAAGTAGTTGGATACAAATGGGTTTTTGTGCAAAAACGAAATGAAAATGGTGAAATTGTAAGATACAAATCATGACTTGTTGCTCAAGGATTTTCACAAAGACTTGGTATTGATTTTGAAGAGACATATTCACCTGTAGTAGATGCAAGTACTTTTCGATATTTGATTAGTCTGGTTGTACATGAAGGGCTCGATTTACATCTAATGGATGTTGTTATAGCCTATTTGTATGGCTCTCTTGATAATGACACTTACATGAAACTCCCTGAAGGATTTAATTTGCCCACTAATGTAGGTTCTCGAGAAGATTACTCGATCAAATTGAATAAGTCTCTCTATAGACTAAAACAATCTAGACGCATGTGGTATAATTGTCTCAGTGAGTATTTGATAAAAGAAGGATATAAAAATGACCTCATTTGTCCATGTATTTTTATGAAAAGATCTGGAAATGGATTTGCTATAATTGTTGTTTATGTAAATGACATAAATATTATTAGAACTCCTTAAAAGCTTCTAAAAGCTATAGATTGCTTAAAGAAAGAGTTTGAGATGAAGGATTTAGGAAAGATAAAGTTCTATTTGGGATTACAAATTGAATATTTAAATAATGTGATTTTTGTGCATCAAGAGGCTTATATAGCAAAGGTGCTTAAAAAGTTCTATATGGACAAATCACATCCGTTGTGCACTCCAATGGTTGTAAGATATTTAGATGTGAATAAAGATCCTTTTAGACCTCAAGAAAAGGATGAAGAACTACTTGGATCCTGAAGTACCATATCTTAGTGCTATAGGAACACTAATGTATCTTGCTAATTATACACGTCCTAATATAGCATTTGTTGTCAATTTATTAGCATGATATAGCTCTTCACCTACACAAAGACATTGGAATGGAGTTAAGCATATACTTCGTTATCTTAGAGGTACAATGGATATGGGCTTGTTTTATGCAAATGTTTCTAAGTCAGATCTAATTGATTATGCAAATGCAGGTTATTTATCTGATCCTCACAATGGTAGATCACAAACAGGCTATTTGTTTACTTGCGGTGGTACAACTATTTCATGGCGATCTGTGAAACAAACCATAGCAGCCACATCATCTAATCATGCAAAAATTTAAGCATTACACTAAGGCAAGTCATGAATGTGTCTTGCTGAGATCTGTGATTCAACATATGCGAGAAACCTGTAGTTTATCTTTAGAAAATATGACATCGACAATCATATGTGAAGATAATATTGCATGTGTTGCCCAGTTGAAAGAATGATACATTAAAGGGATAAAACAAAGCATATTTTACTTAAATTCTTTTTCACTCATGATCTTCAAAAGAGTGGGGATATTCCTATTCAACAAGTTCGTTCATGTGAGAATCTAGCATATCTATTTACAAAGTCACTACCAAGAAAAGTTTTTGAACCATCGGTACACAAGATTGGACTTCGTCGTCTTAAAGATGATTGTCTACATGAAGGGGAGAAATAAATACGTTTTGCATTCTTTTTCCCTTTGTCATGGTTTTATCCCATTGGGTTTTCCTGACAAGGTTTTTACTGAGACAGACTGATAACGTATTGAAGAATAATGTAATCTTTTTCTTTCACTAGGTTTTTATCCCACAGGGTTTTTCCTAGTAAGGTTTTAACAAGGCACATTCTTGAATAATGGACATCCAAGGAGGAGTATTATAAATATTAATTGTGTGGCTATCCATATTCATTATACATTATGTCTATTTAATTTCTCCTTAATACTATTAAGTTATTTGTAACCATTCAGTTACAATTTGTACCTATAAATAGGGTACTCCTATTTTGATAATGATATATGAATTCCCTCATCTCTTTGTTCCTTTGTTTTCTCTCTTCTCTATATTCTCTATTTCTGAGGTTTTTTTTTTTTATAACATATGGTTATTATATATCATTTTAATTTGTTGCTAATGATGGGAACGTGAAGAAACACGAGAAGAAAAATTGAATTATGCTTCTCTCTTAATTTTGTCAAACAATAAAGCGTGTTTTGTAACACTCATTCATATTAAATACAATTCATATTAATTTAATTATTAAGTTTAAGTAAATAAAAAAATACGTGTAAAATTTTTCCATTTTTAAAAGAAATTCCAAACTTAACAGAATTTAGAAATGGTAGTAAAAGATGAAAGATAAGACTATCTATACATATATATCATAAAACTATACATCATGGTTTGATAATACTGAAAACTAAAAAAATACATCAAAAGATAGACACTATCTAACCCAATATGTACATCGAAAAGATCCTATACAGAGCAGTGTTCATCTACCCTATCCCTCATACAAAAAGAAAAATACTATAGGTCTTCAGGTCCTCCTCCGTGGAGATGTCCTCTAACTCGTACTTAGCATCACGAGGCGTTAATGTCGTCTTCAATAATCACAATCAATCATACATAGAAGAAAATAATGGAGTGAGGTGTTTTGTTCTAAAATTACTTTTACATGTATGGTAAGAAATCTACAATAAAACAAAGATAAAACACAGCTGACAACAAAAGGGATCCTAAGGTTCATTCTAAGTTGTATTAGACTACCCTTGACTAGGTATGGATCCATACTTCCCATAGTAGGTAATAGTTCTCAATAGAACCTGGGAAGTGACTGGGAGTACATATACCTCATCAACATCATCACATGGTACAGTCCTCATCATTATTGAGGAAAATAACAGTCAAGATATCCATTTATAGAGGTATACTCTCAACCAATCCTGGAATGCTGAACAGTTGTCAGGGTTATCAAGTTTGGTCAGGTGAATATCTCGGCTTAAGAGCACTACCCTAGTCATTGGGACCTTACCACTCGATGCCTATCCCTCAGACCTCCAGCAAGTGGGTCCTGCCTTTCATTCCTTAGTGTACCAAACTATAGCTTCCCTAGTAGGGTGTCATGCCGCTGCATGTCACTCGCTTTACATTACTCACTAAGCTATCAATTTCTAACTTCTCAAGTAAAGGTTTTCCTGGTCTCATTTAATTTGAGTACCAGTACAATCAACATTTCTGCCTTATTTTACAGAAATTATATAATACCAAAATTTTAACGGAATAACAATTTAGTAATCATATAAAATTTTAGCAGAATAACAATATAGTAATTATAATTTAATTACTAAAATTTTCGCAGAATAACAACTAAATAAATGCATTTTGATTTTCTAAATTTGAGCAAAGTGATAGCTTAGCAAATAAATTTTTATTTTCTAAAATTGAATAGAGCAACAGCTTAGCAAGTAAATTTAATAATTTAAATTTGAGCAGAGTAACAATTTAGTAATTATGATTTAATAATCTAAATTTGGGCAGAGTAACAACTTTGCAAAAATCAAAGTTTAACATTAAACAATAATAACAATAATAAAACTTAATCCTAAACGGGTTTAGGGGAAAACCCTTCCTACCAACATGTAAAGTAATAATAATTAGAACCAACTCCACCCCCCCCCCTCCCCCCCATTACCTCTAAGATAGTTGATGAAGAGGATGGAATTGTTGGTGCAAAGCTTCTAAGAGGAGAAATTCTACTAGTTGAAAACTAGCAAAATTTTTACATAAAAACTAGATAAAAATATTTTAGAACTTTAGAAAGAGAAGCTCTCTAGCTTGGGAGAGGAAGAGGATATGCTGAAAATTTGAAGGAGGAAGGGGCTATTTATAGAAGAAGAGGGGTCTTAGGTGTCCACCAATGACATAAGCAATTATACAATAAATCAAGTTTTAAATTTGTTTTTAATTTAAATTTAGGGACAAATATGCACACTTAGGGACACACACACCATTTAGGGTGTTGAATCACCTCTCCTAGGCTTGGGGACGTGCTCCACCAGCTTTCCCAACCTCCCATGTGCCAATTTTGATTTATAGGTGAATTAACCGGTACCGATAAAAACGCCTAAACTTGAAAAATTAGCTTTTAATATCAAAAAAATGAAATTAAATGTAAAACTGGACAAATACATTATTTTTCATCAAAAATAAAATTCTAATAATTAATTTTAATTTTTATTAATTTATTTCAAATTATATGTATTTATTTTGTATTTTTAAGCTAGAAAATTCATAGAAAATCCATTTTAATTCAATAAATACCAAAATTTTTATAAAAATTCTAAAATTAAATATTTTACCCATAAATAAACTAAAATTATCATTTTAACCCTTTTTGGATGTTAAAATAGTATTGACTGACCTATTAGACACCTAAGAGCATTTTGGTCATTTTACAAAAATTATCTCAATAAATTCTAGAAATTTTTTAAAATTATTATTAATTGTTCTAAATACATTGATGACTTAAAACAATTTTTTAAACATACATAATAATTTAATATATAAAAGTAGGGGTGTTACATTTTTCTTAAAAGCAAGTGTCTGAAGCTTCAAATGAAACTTGTGAACACGATTTTTATCAAACACCAATATTAATAAGCTGTGTTAAAAATTTCATACAACTCCAAAATTAGATAAACAATAAAATAAAAGAGAAAAGTTTAGAAAATTACACAGATTATTGTTACAGTGAAATTTTATACACTAACAATAGTCTAACGTACAAGGTATGGACCGTGCACCTAAGTATTCTTTGTAGAAGCCTCTCCAAGCTCAGTATTCTCTTTTATTATTAAGCTTGTTTGGACTGTATACACCCAACCGTGTTTTAAAATAGCAAAAAGAAAAACTTTAATATTATTAAAAGATATATAATAGAGGAACAATAGTAGCTACTGAATATTCTCACTATTGCATAAAGTATGGAGAAAATAAATACACTAAAATCTTATATAAATAAATAATAAAAGAAATGTTAGCAATGTAGATTGTTCTTTGTTATGCCCTCACTTTCTATCTTCTTCATAAATGCTTTCTATTTTTATGATTTCATGAAATTTATAGCATTGTAGATGAGATAGTTTTGGCAAAATAAATGTTCATATCTTCAATTCTTCATTATTTGCTATATTGTCTACTTTATTGGGATTTGGTGTATTTGTGTCAAGATTTTATTTTTCCTCTTTTTGTTTAAGCATAGTATTGCAACTTTAAAATTTTCCTTTATATTATTGTTTTAGTCTATTGTTGAGCATTAAGTGCATCAATCTTATAAGTAATAGAGTAGAGAGTAGAATAAATCGTTCCCAATGAAGACTTCAATGTCAAATACTACATGCTATCAAGTCATTGCTAATTGAGCTAATGACTAAAGTTGTAATTTAATCTATGTTCTAAAATTGGACCGAACCGGTCGGTCAGACCAGTCAGTCTGGTCACATGACCAGCTCAAATAAATCACAAAACTGGCCTGAAGAAAAAACCGGTCAAAGAACCAGAAAATCAATCAAAAATCAGTAAAACTGGCCAAAAACTGGCTAAAAACCGATTCACAGCGGGTCAATGAAAAATATTTAATATAACATTATTTTGATTTTTAAAAAAAAAAAACCAACCTAAAGTATTTATCATTTTCTTTTTATTTTAAATATAAACTTGTTTTTATTAATAAATGTTGATGTGTAGAGTTAAAACTTATACTTAAGTATCATGATATATTTGATTTACACTTTTGTAGGTATTGTATGTAAAGAACCTATAAAATTATGTTTTATTTTTAATTTTTAGTATTATAAAATTATGATATTATGTTTTTTAATATTATTTTATGTATTATTTAATAATAATTATTATTTTATTAATACCGGTTCAATCATAATTGAACCATTACCTTCAACCAGTGCCTTGACTGGTTCGGTTTTAAAAATATTGAATCTAATCATTCCAAAATGATGAATGAAATGCAATAAGATGCAAGAGATGGTGTAAGATGTGAACAAAGAATACTAATTAAACAATGAATACCATAAATAAGTAATCAATTAGGAATTAAAATCCTTCTAACCTCACTTTTTATAATCGTATTCCTTCTTCAATCAAGAATCATCTCATTCAATTATAATTTTAGTTCACTAGAATCAATCAAGGTCAATTTCTTGGTGAAAAATCATTTTCTCCTTAATCACAAACCCTAATTCCTTTGGTGAAACTTTATCAAAGAGAAACATTAAATTCTAGAACTTATAAGAATGCACATGAATCAAATTCCATCCCTAAACATTTAAAACATATGGTTCCTAATTCATATATATATAGCCTCGTATCCGATATCCATTGTAATACAAGTCAAAACATCATTCCAATGGTGATCAAGTAAAGAAAAACATTAAGAATAGAATTAGAAATATGTATTGTATGAAATTACTCAAAATTTTCAAGAACAATTTATTTACATCAAGATCCAATATAGTTCATCCTATCCTAACTTAAGAAAACCTAAGAATTAATGAACAATGGAGAAAAAAAATGGAGAAATTGCATAAGAGATTAATTATCCACGAGAGCTACAAAGAACTTGATTCTCTAATGGAAGAGGATGAATTAGAGTGTGATTAGTTCTCACACTAGAAGCCTGGAACTTTGCCCAAAAGTGGAAGATATAGCCAATTATAGTCAAATCACGCTCTTTATACTAATCAAGAACACTATCAACATTGAGCATTGAACCTGGCAGTGACTCATTGGAATGCATTTACTGAGCATTGACATCCATTACTGAGCGACGACCACTTAAACCATATAGCTAAGTGATAGGACTCATCATTGTGCAATATTCTACTTTGAAAAATTTCTACAAAAATCAATAAAAAGAGAATATATATATATATATATATATATATAACTAAATTAAGGTTTAGGATGACTCTTAATACCAATGTTTAAACTAAAATACTCTTAAAATTCTCTATTTTAACACTTATTCACATAATTTTCCATCAATTTATTCCAATAAATTCTCATTAGTTGAAATTTGAAAATTCATTACAACATCAAACTTAACTTTTTGTTTATCCTCATATTTAACAAAAGGAAAAAAACCAAAAAACCTCATTCACCTTTTCCCCCTTATAAAACATGTTATGTCTTTCTAACATGATCAAACATAATTTCTCCCATTCGGATACACTTGCAATTATTCCATATCATTAGTATTTCTACTATGTACAATACATAATAAAGATTATATTATATTTACATTTCTTTTGAGGTTTTTTCAAATTGTATATAATCCTCTTACTATTTTAACGTTTACAATAACCTCTCTTATAGAGATATATAATGTAATATTTTTTAAACAATTAAGGGGGTTAGTATAGGAATAAAAAAGAGGAGTATCGTGTGTAATCTAAAAAAACTCAAAGAATGTCAATGTAATTTATTCTAAAATAAATTATAACTAGTATTTTAACATGTGCATTGCACAGAATAAATATTTATTTTATATAACTTAAATTTATAATAAATAAATATTTTTGAATATATAAATTGTATAATAATTAAAATTTGTAATAAATAAATATTTTTGGACATATAGATTATATTTTAAATTTATAATAAATAATTATTGTAATACAATATACAATGTTAATTTTTAATTATTGATAATTTCGTTTAAAAAAATATTGAAATTCAATATAAAACTAAAGATATTGAAAATGATAGATTGAAAAAGATAAAAATTTAAAAAAATTCCTAAAAACGCTCTCATTAAAGAATGATAATTAAAAACGTTATTGTTGAAAAATAACAGCTAAAAATATTTTCGTTCAAGATAATTATTTTATTAAATAAGAAGGATTTTTAACACAATTGTTACTGAATCTGTGATGAAAATCTACGTCCTATCTCTCGATGCAACGCCTATCTCTGCATATAAATCATGCCTATGGTCATACAAGACCGACACTGCTAGAGAACAGTGTTCCTTTGTAGATTTCGTGGCCTTGCCCAGTAGATGGAAGTGCGCTGAACAATCCAGGGAAGGTTGGCTTTGGTGGGTTAATTAGAGATTGTCACGGACATTTCTTGCTTATATTATATTAAAGTATATAGATTTATTTTTCTTCATATATTATCAACATATGAAACAAAATATAATTTTATAACTTATTAATAATAACGTACTTTTAATTGCACCTCATTTTTACAAATTTTAAAAAAATAATTATAAAAAAGAAAAGTTAGAAAGTTAAAAGTTTACGATAATATATATTTATTGAAACGTATTATTAATTAAGTATGTAAAATTAAATTGATATTGCTTAACTATTATTTTCATTAAAATTTGTGAGAATAAGCTAAAAATAATTTAAAATAGTAATTAATTAAAAAATATTTTTATTTTTATTTAATTATGAACAATATAAGTAATATATTTCCTATGATTTATTAAAAATGAATGGTCTTTTAATTACTATTTGTTTCATAAATTTAGCAAAATAATGATTAAAACATAACAAATTATAAATTAGTTAAAATCATAACTACTTATGTTATTAATTTATATTTTTACGTTTCTCTATTTATGATTAATATATGTAATAATATATATTTTAATTATTTATTAAGAATTAATGTACTTTATTTATCATATACTATAAAAAGTTAATCAAACATATTTATATGAGATTAAAAAATCCAAGATTTTTTATTATACTCTGCAACCTGACTAGCCACCTTTATGTTGATGGAAAATTAATAAGAGACACAAACTATTTATATATATAAAAAAGTTACCAATGACTAAAACAAAAATGAGCTAAAATGTAAGGACTTAAAACAAATACTACTGGCGGAATATTAATGATTGAGATTAATTGTACTAACGGAAAATTAATAAGGGGCACAAATTATGAAAAAAGTCGATAAGGATTAAACTCAAAAAGGCAATAAAATTCAAGGGCTTAAAACATAGTTAAGTCTAAATAATATTATTTAGACTTCAATAAATTTTTATTCTTTATAATATATGCATAAATATTTGTTTTGTTCCTTTTGAAATTATTTTATTAATTTGTGTACCAATTAATTTTTTTTCCATTTTTGTTTTTAATGTCAGATTTTTTTTTTAGGTGATGAACTGACTAATTGAGATTTAAAAACAAACTTTATATTACTTAAATAATAGAGACTGAAATGAAAAAAATTCTAATATAAAACGAATTTATATAAAAAATTTATAATTTTACGAAAATTGAAATAAGGAGGTGAATGGACAAAGTTTCAAGTCAAGAACTAAAATAATAAAGAAAATTAAGATAAACAGTAACAGATTTTTTTTTAAGAAAATTAAAAAAATACTTATATTATAAAGACTAAAAATTCATTTAAGCATATTATAATTTACTTAAAAGAGGGATTCAAATCCTTCAAAAGTAACTTTAATGGAATTAGCCTTACCTAATTTGGGATTCAAAAGAAGTTTTACCTAATGAACTTTAGTTGGATTATTCATACCTAATTTGGGATTCAAAAGAAGTTTTACCTAATTATTGTACTTAAATATATATAGTCCAACGAATGAGTCTTACACTTTTTATACATGGTGACTTTTTTTAAGAAAAAGAGAAGATAATGCGAAGGTGCGCCGCGGCGCAGGGTTTCATTGATAATGGAAAAGTAGAGGGGTTTATAAAGTATTTTAATCTTTTTTTATTTTTATGAATTTGCAAAATGTCGTTTATTTAAATATTTTTATTTCATTTTTCATTATTGTAAACAACGTCTTACTAAGCATTTTTAAAATTTTTTTAAAAATTTCATTTCTTTTAATACATTATTTTCAATATTTTTAGTTCTAAATTAAACTTTAATATTTTTTATATAACATTATTAATAATCAAATTGACATTATATCACAATAAAAATTATATATTATAAACTTAAAATATAATTTATATATTCAAAAATATTTATTTATTATAAATTTTAATTATTAAATAATTCATATTATATATTCAAAAACATTTATTTATTATAAATTTATATTATATAAAATAAATATTTATTTTATACAATGCACAAGTTATAATACTAGTAATAGTACAATCTTGTGAATTAATTTGAGCGCATACTAAAAGTGTAAAAAAGAAAAAAGGTACATTTGGACAACCACTCTAATAGTAATAAGAACGAAGAAGTAACCAAATAATTGGAAAGGTAACAAGGTTGTAGAAAAACGTAAGTTTGAATTCATGGGACCGCATATGGTTACCTCTCCTTCTCATTTGCCATTCAAAGCAAAACTGAGACAAATTGCCTTCCAGTTCTTGTACAGCAAGATCAAGCAGTTACCTGTCTAATTCTCACTTCTCATTCACGTGGCCCATCTTGGTGCGACATATATATTTAAACTTTGGAAGATTCACACCATCAAGGTTAGCATGTTGTGGAAGTCAATAGTAATCACATTCTAATCATTTTATATTTAATATTAGCTAATCCTTCTCTGTAAACAAATAATTTTAACAATATATAATTCTGCTAAGTTAACCAACATCATTCAGGATCAGCAGCAACAATTTTTAAAAATGTCCCACCAAACATGAAATTAAAAAACCACACCCTTATGTCTATTACAAATCAGGTTGCAAATTAGATTAAGTTTCCTCCAGGATCTTGAGATTTTGAATATTCAAAAAACACGCCTCTGCAATAGAACAGATAGAGTGAACCAGGCTCGAGTGTTAAACATAGTGCTAAGGCCAGCACACAGAGTCGCAGTGAACAGAACTTGCTGAATAAAATAGCCAACTTGTGGATTAACGAATCTCTAGCCAGATAATCTTTAACTAATTATTCTAATCTAACCAACCTAAATCAAGTTGACCACATATTCTAACACAATCAAACATTTCTTACATAGGTAGTAGAAGATTATAGCTAAGATGGTTTTAAAATAGTCTTTCCATATTCAAATGATATTCACTATAATTTCAAATATACCACTGATCCATTAAGCCCTGTGAACATCAAAAGCAACCTTCATTAGTTTAAAACATTACCTAACTATCAAAGCTAAAAACCCAAATCCAAATCAAACTAATATAAAAACAAAAGTACTCCCCCGTAGAAGAATAAAACAACCAGAAATTTTTTACTAGTTATCAACACTGTTAGAATGTACAACTCATCATGATATTGCTCATATCATAACATAATAATCAATAGAATATAATCACTACAACAAAATCATCACCTAATTTGTACACGAAATCTGCCCGTCTAAACGTAGGATTCAAATTCCCACATTCACGCATTGAGCTAATCAGAACCATTGAATGAATATTGTATAACTTATCTATTATCTCGATAAATATACAGATAAAACTTACCTACAATTCTTTCAGCATTATTAGTGCTATTTTCCAATTAGAATTGCAGTTTTACATAGGTAATTTGCATAATATAGGTTTGCATTAAACGTCAACACAAATTACCAAGATAAAACTCTAATTCTGATTGAAAAACAATCCTAAAAGCACCAAAAGATCTGTATCTAAGTTTTATCCTAAATATAATTTAAAATAAGAAAAAACTTAGATCCAGTTCCATAGATGCTGCCTCGGTAATCCACGTAATAAAGGTAATAACGAGGATTATCGAGGAAAAACTCCAATTCTGATCGAAAAACAACACCAAAAGCACATGAGTAGCTGCATGTAAGTTTTATCCAAAAAAGAAAAAACTTAGATCCAGTTCTATAGGTGCTGCCTCGGTAATCCGCATAATAAAGGTAATAACGTGAATTATCGAGGTGAAACTCTAATTCTGATTGAAAAATAGCACCAAAAGCACATGAGTAACTGCATCTAAGTTTTATCATAAATATAACTTAAAATATGTAACCTATCTTCATTCAAAGCTCCAATTCAGGAATGCGTGAATGCAGAGAATCCATTTCCAGCCAGCAAAGAACAAAAAGAATCATAAATTCACAACCACATAAGAATCAAACCCATCATTCCGAATCATGATTCCGCGAGGAACCAAACGACGAACAGTTATCACTACTCAACACGACATTCCCATTGCCATTGCCATTGCCATTGCTCTCACCAAGCAAGAGCCTCAACAACTCCGCGGCCTTGCTCTTCCCCTTGGCGGTCCCGGCGTCCCTGACGTCGGCAATCCCGTCCAGCGCCCCAAACGCCACGTCGTCCCTCACGTCGGCGGCGACGCTTTCGCCGCCGCAGCGCACCAGGTTGAGCAGCGCCGACACGGCGTTCTCCTTGGTGCGCATGCTGGCGGCGGTGGCGAGGTCGAGCACGTCGGCGAGGACGCCGACGCCGGAGACCTTCCGGAAGGCGTCGGCGGCGTCCTCGCACCCGGCGACCTGCGCGACCACGGCGGTCGCGTCCTCGACGATCCCGACCCGCCCGTCCTTGACCACCAGCGAGAAGAGCGCGGGAACGACGCCGAGGCCTATCATGGTGGCGCGGTTCAGCGGGTGCAGCGCGATGGCGAACAGGGCCTTCAGCGCGTCCTTGATCGTGCGCGGGGGCGACGACACGTGGCAGCGGAGGATGTCGATCAGCGCGTACACGATCTCGCGCTTGGCGCCGACGACGGGGCGGTAGGCGTCGACGGAGGAGAGGAGGCTGTGGATGGCGGCGGCGGAGGACTGGACGGCGGCGGGGGAGGAGGTCGTGCCGTGGCGCGAGATCACGTGCGCGACGGCGTCGAGGACGCCGCGCGTCGACATGAGGGGCTCCTTTTCGGTGATGGAGAGGTTGAGGAGCGTGGCCGCGGCGTTTTCCTGGGAGGGGTGGGAGGAGGAGTAGAGGGCTTCCGCGATGTAGGGGATCGCGCCCGCATCGGCGATGATGGGGCGGGTCTCGGGGTCCTGCTTCGACATGAGGCGGAGCTGGCAGAGGGCGTCGATGCGGGTCGCTTCGGAGACGGAGCTCAGCTTCGAGACCAGGGCGCGGACGGTGCGGCGGTGCGGGTCCATTTTGGTTCGGAGTTCTGTGAGGGCGTGTGTTGGATTGGGCGGAGTGGTTGGAGGGGGAAAGTGAAAAGCGCGACGGCGTCGTTTGGGGAGAATATGAGGGTGGGTGTGTGTTGGGATGGGAGGGGTTAGGTTGGAGGCGTGAGCAAGTAGGACTCAGAAGAAGGGAGTGATGAGATCGGGTCGTGGCGGTTTCCCGCGGTGTTGACTGGTTGGAGCTTCGATGTGGACAAATAGATATTTTACGTGCGGGGAAAGGATAGGGTTTTGATTCCTTTCATACATATATATATATATATATATATATATGGGGACATATCTAGTGAGAAGGTAATTTTACATGAGAGTGAGAGGGGTTAATCTTGGCCATACAACCATACATGGAGGGTCAAAATTTAATGTTATGTAACTACTTAAGAAGTCATGTGATTTTTTAAAAAACTTACATGATTTTGTATGTTTTAATCTTGACCATTCATGAAAAGATCTAATGGTTAATATCTATTCCTCTCACTCTCACATAAAAAAGGCTCTCTCACTTGATACGTTCCTTATATATATAAAAGAGTAAATTCTTATTTTAGTCATGAATTTATGAGATATTATCGTAATAGTCTTTGAAATTATAAAAATATCAAATAAATTTCTAAAATTAAAATTTGTAAGACATGTTAGTCTCTGTTATTAGCTTGATTAGAGACTATAATAATGATAAGTCATAAAATTCAGATATTATAATAATAATAAGTTGTATATTTTAGGAACTAAAATTACAATAATTTCAATTTCAAAGATTTATTTAATATTTTTCTAATTTCAGAGACTATTATAAAGACGTTTCACAAATTCAGGTACTAAAGTGGTGGTTTACTCATTTAAAAAAAAAACTATTTTTAAAAATAATTGTTTTGTTTAATCAGATTTTGAGAGCGTTTTTTCCTCTGTATAAATTCCTTTCATATATTTTTTTTATTTATTACTCCATCTTCGTTCGAATATAAGCAAAAATAATTAATTTTACACTAATTAAAAAAAGTTAGTTAGTATTATTTAATTTATTAATTCCAATTAAAAAATAAACTCTTTTCCTAAACTACCCTTCATTAGATCTTGATATCGTGTATAAAAAGGATCATTGAAAAAACAATCTCAATTGAATGAAGAATATCTTAGACATAAGTTCGTTAAATAGGATGAAATTTGTTTATATTTAAGACTAATATACATTATTTTTGCTTATATTTAAGACCAGAGGAAGTATTTGTCTGAAATATATTTTGAGTTTAATGGTTATGCGTTGTTCGTGTAAGAAATTTTACACGATCAATCAACTAGAAATCGTCACTGGTATGACTTTTAAAATAATTATTATAAAAATTATCAAACTTATAATACACAATAGTTTGTGATTAGATGACAGTAAAATAAAACTATTTTACACTATCAGGCGTATATTTTACACTGTCAACTAATTAGAAATCATCATTGTTATGACTTTTAAGTTAATTATTGTAAAAACTAACAAATTTATAATACATTGTAATTTATGATTGAATGATAGAAAAATAAAATTGTTTTATATTGTCAATATATAGCTTATTTTCTCATATATTTTTAGTCTCTCATCATATTATTTTTCTTGTTTTGATTTGATGTCATAAGTTTAATAATTTTACTCTAGTTTTTAAAGTATCTCTATTAAATTAAGTTGATCTTTCTATCAGCTTATCATTTTAATTTAATCAATTTAATAACATGTGACAAATTATGAGAGATATCATATTAAATAAGTGTTTGTTATGTTAGTTAAAATTAATATCATTAATGTTAAAAATTGACAAAAAGAACTAATTTAATCTAATAAAGATATTTAAAGATCTAAATTGAAATTTTTTAAACCTAAGAAATCACTAAAAATAAAATGAGTGATTAAAAGTGGATTTTCACCTTATTGCTTTTTTAATCAGATTTTAAGAGCGTTTTTCACTTCTTCTCTGCGTAAATTCCTTTCAGACAAACATTTTTATTTATTATTTTAATTAATCAAATTTTAAGAGCGTCTATCACTTTTTTCTCTGTGTAAATACCTTTCATACGCACTTTTTTATTTTTTGTTTTAATTAATCAGATTTTAAGAGCGTTTTTCTCCTTGTCTCTGCAAATTCCTTTCATACAAACTTTTTCATTTATTGTTTTAATTAATCAGATTTTAAAAGCGGTTTTCACTTTTTCTCCGGGTAAATTCCTTTCATACAGACTTTTTATTTATTGTTTTAATTAATTAGATCTTAAGAGCGTTTTTCACTTTTTCTCTGAGTAAATTCCTTTCATACAGGCTTTTTTAACTGTTGTTTTAATTAATCGGATTTTAAGAGCGTTTTTCACTTTTTCTCTGAGTAAATTCCTTTCATACAGGCTTTTTTAACTGTTGTCTTAATTAATCGGATTTTAAGAGCGTTTTTTACTTTTTCTCAGTGTATATTCCTTTCATACAGATTTTTTTTATTAATTGTTTTATTTAATCAGAACTTAAGAGCGTTTTTCTCTACATATTAGTAAGAATGGAGTAGGTTTCAAGTGCTTTAAGTTTAACGCGATCACACAAATAATAATAATGATATTTTTATTCATATTTTTTTTATAAAATTTATTATATTATTTTTTTCTATTATATTACTTATTTTTAGGACAGAAATCAAAAGTTTAATTTAAGGCGATCGAGACTATAAAGCATAACTTACTAAAGAAACTTTAAATTTTCACATATATAACATATGCAAAAAAAAATTATATATGTAACTAATATATTTTTATAAGTAAAAAAATATATAATTGAATTGAGTAAAGAGATAAATTATATCATGTGAGTATATCACCATTTAAATTTACCATTGTTTCCCAATCATGTTAAGTTTTTAAACCAATATGTACAGTTTGTAATTTGCTTTTTTGATTTTATTCATTTTAGGTTTTTTACTTAGAGCAAACCACCAATTAAGTCCCTAAATGTGGCAATCATTATCACTTTAGTCTTTGAATTTAACTAAGCCGAAAAATAGTCCTTGAATGTGTAAATCTTCTTTCACTTTAGTCTTTTTGTTAAATCTTTTATAAGTAAACAATTATTTTAGTTCTTAAAACTATAAAATGTTATCACATTAATTCTTAAATTGAAAGAAATTAAAAAAAAGTTTTTAAAAATGTAAATTGATAATTATATTAGTCTAAAATTTAAAAAAATATTTGACTAAAATAATAGTTTAGAGATTTGTTTGACGGTCTATAGATTTTTTTATTTTCTTTAAGTGACAACTTTTTTTATTTTTAGAAGTAAAGTGACCGTTTATTCAATGTTTTATGTTAAATTTATCAGATGTGCCCACCTGGATCAGCAGTCATCACACGTGGGAAAGAGAAAGATGAGCAAGAGGAAAAATAAAAATCACACATCGTCGTGAAATGAATGAGCCCACAAGAAAACACGCGTAAGCCTAAGAATTTGCCATGCGGGTAGACAATTATTCCAACCTTTATGCCTCGTACACACTGATGGCCTAATTGAAGGAAAATATAAGATGAGAAAAAAGTTTAAAATTTAAATTGAAAGAATAGTGAAAATAAAAAAGAGTTTAAATTTTTGTTTTTAAAAATTATTTTTTTTATTTTTTTTTAACCAAATAAAAAAAATATTTTGTTATTCATTTTTTTCTCTATTTTTTTTTTCCTTCCAACTAATTATACCTTTAACCTCTGTTTGACATGATGAAGGAGAAAGAGGAATAATTTTTGAAAATATAAATGGTTTGATTCAATAAAAATAGGTAGAAATTTTTTAAAATTTTGCGGGCTCTATTATTTATTTTCACTTTATTTATTATTACTTTTATTCATCTTTTATTTCTCTTATTTTTTATATATTTTTCTCCTACCAAATAACCTAAAATTTCAAATTATTTTCTATCTATTTTTTACCCTTTAACTTAATTTTTATCTTTTTTTTTCTATCTATTTCTCTCCTCTCTACCAAACAAACCCTTAATGTGTCATGTGGGTACATTTGTTAAATTTAACAGAAAAAATTTAAGGGATGGACGAATCTAAAAGAAAATTTACACACTTAAAATTTTTTTTCTTTTAATTAAATTTAGGGACTAAAGTGACAGTGTTTGTCCCATTCAGGGACTTAATTGGTGATTTACTCTTTCATTTCTTTTTACTATTCTTTCCTTAAAACTTAAAATGATGAAAGTATGTTGTTCGTTTTGGATTTTATTTTCTTGAATAAAAAGAAACTCAATATAATCACTGACAACAAAATATAATTAAGTAGCACATGAAATCTATACCATGCAAAATAAAAAGGTACTGAATTTTGATCAAAAATGAAGAAGAATGTGAACAGGAATGAGAGAAATAAAGGAAGAGTTGAATTGTTGAAGAAGCCAATTGGTGGTAAAGTAGGGTAGTGTGTCTAAGAAGGAAAAAAATAATCTACTAGGATCGGTCTAGTAGTAGAGAATTAGAATAATATGGATAAGGCCATAGGTTCTAACCTTAGGACAACAATTGTACACACACACACAAAAAGAAGGAATAAAAAATATAGCAAGGTAGGTAATATACATATATATATATATATATATATATATATATATATATATATATATATATATATATATATATATATATTAATTCATTTAGAATGTACCAAGGTGTAACAATTTTTTACACTGTTATCTAATTACATATTGTCATGTATGGTAAATTTATTTTTTATAATAACTAATTTAAAACTTACACTTAGGATGATTTTTAATTGGTTAGCAGTATAAAAAATTTTACATTTATAATGTATGGAAATTAATTTTTCTTTCACTTTTTTATAATAGGATAGCTAGGAGAAAAAAAAAATCTTATTGCACAATATAAATAATTAAATAGACCCTATGATCCCCTCTATGTGCCACTGCTTATTTTATCTTATACTTTTTTTATTTTTTATTTTAAAAAATATTATAAGAAAATATTGTAAGAATAACGTTTCTTTGCAATTAAGAATGAAGTAGGTGTGAAGTGTTTAAACACGTTAAAACATATACAAGCTTAATATACGTGATTAACGTTTTTCTCAATTTTTTTAACAAATTGATAAAAATATTTAATTATTTCTTTAAAATAAATTAACCTAAATACGTATTACATTCAAAAACAGAAATACAGCAATTATTTATGCGTCTCACTATAAATATAAACTTTACTCAATTAATAAAAAATAATGTCAAAGAAAATATATTACTATTACCTCTCAACACAAAAATACCTGTTTAAAGAATTTGATTCCTTATTACGCAAACAAAATTTGTGTATAACTCAAAACTAAATTATTCTGGTTACATTTAAATATGAGTCACTCAAAATTAATCCTTAACAAAATCAAAACAAAAAGTAATTCTAACATCAGGATAGTGTTTATAAACACAATTAAAACTCCAAATAAAATTAATATAATTTTGACACTTTTAATACAATTTTATTATTATTTTAAAGAAAATACTAATCAATATTTTAAACTTTAACCAAAAGTTTTTATTTAAAAATATTTATGCAATTAAAATATAGAATTATTTAATGTTTTTTAAATAATTAAAAATATTATTAACCAGTAGAATAGAAATAAATTAATACTACAAGAAAAACACGAATTACTATCGGCTTTTGGTTGATGCGAAAACAGTCGAAGCTAATCAATAGATCCACTTTTTGTGACTAACGCTAAATTGGAAGCTATAAAAGGTCGAAGCTATAAATTGTCGATGCTAACATCAGCGTTAGCCAAGCTAAAGTTAACGTTAGCTTCAATCCTTTATAATTTTACAAAGATTCTAATTTAGTGTTGGCTAGGCTAACTCTAAGAAGAGAGGACAAAAAAAAAATTGTTACTGGCAATTTGTCTTTGTTGCTCAATGCTCACGCGTCGCCTCCATCGCAACCCCTCTAGTAGAGGCAATTTTTGGTAATGCACCACCATCGATTTGCTCTTTGTCCCCCTTTTTTCTCTTTCAATCTTTTTCTTGCTCTCGCTTTGTGTGTGTGTGTGTGTGTGTGTGTGTGTGTGTCTCTCTCTCTCTCTCTCTCTCTCTCTCAACCACCACCAAGATCCACCACCCATTAACACAAATGCACCACCACCGATGTGTGTGTGTGTGTGTGTATGTGTGCGCCATCATTGTTGCCAAAGGTGAAGCAACATACCGCCTCCTAAAACCACCACCTCCAAGATCCACCACCCATTAACACAAATCACACCACCACCGATGTGTGTGTGCCATCGTTGTTGCCAAAGGCGAAGCAACATACCGCCTCCTAAAACCACCACCTCCAAGATCCACCACCCATTAACACAAATGCACCACCACCGATGTGTGTGTGTGTGTGTGTGTGTATGTGTGCGCCATCGTCATTGCCAAAGGTGAAGCAACATACCGCCTCCTAAAACCACCACCTCCAAGATCCACCACCCATTAACACAAATCACACCACCACCGATGTGTGTGTGTGCGCCATCGTCGTTGCCAAAGGCGAAGCAACATACCGCCTCCTAAAACCACCACCTCCAAGATCCACCACCCATTAACACAAATCATACCATCCTTATCCTTCACCCCTATGCACCTCAACAATCACGAGCACTCTGATGACGTCTCTAGCTCCAACAATAAGTGCCTTCCTTCTCACCTTCTCCATCTAAACAAGTCACAACAAAATAAAAATAAATCAGAACTTGAAGATGAAAAAAAAAAATAGATATATGAATAAATGGAGGGAGGAAGGTAGAGACTAGAGGGGATGAGAGATTGGAGAGAGGAAGAAAGTGAGTTGGAGATGAGAGATGAGTGAGGAAGAAGAACTGTTTTTAAGGAGAAGAAAAAGAGGCAAAGAAAGTTTTTCGTTTTTGTACTAAATTAAAAACTAGCATTGGTCAAGCCAATGCTAATTATAAAAATATTTTTAAAAAATTATTATTTAACATGGGTCATCGTTGACTCTATTCCGATGCTAACTTTTTTGTTTTTTTTCACTTAAATTAAGAATTAGTATTCTTTTTTTAAATCATTATTTAAAAATGGGTCATGGCCAATGCTAGGCCGATACTACTCTCTAATATAGCATTGGCTTGATCGACATTATTTAATTAAATATTAAAAAAACAAAACAAATTGCATTCACTTAGCGTCGGCCTTAAATTTTATCTTAAATAGATTTTACTTATTTTTCAAACGTGAGATCCAAACCCAGTTTATTTATCTTATATATTTCCTTTGTTATGGCCCAACCAAATAACTTTTTTAAAGCTTACTAATTTATATGGTATAAACCTATCATTAAATAGGTTCAAACCTAAGCCTCAAGTATATAATAATACATAAAAAATTGAATATAATGGTATTGTTGTTGTTGTTATTATTATTATTATTTACTTAAATAAGTTAACTAATTGGATTTAAAAGAATTTTTCAATACCATTTTAATTAGATAAGTTTTTTACTATGTCTTGAGTATTTAATTTTTTTTTTATTCATTGGAAACATCTTGAGTATTTAATTTAAGCTCATGTTTAATATTTTCTCGCAATAATTACTCCCATATGCTGATCGAATTTCGGTCATCAAAATAGCATTTGAGGGAGACAATTGGAAATTTTTAATAGCTTTTTCTTTTCTTTACACAAGTTCCTTTACTCGTGTTATATCAGCTTTGAAAATGAGTCGTGTTAATAAAACAAAATATAAAGCATAAAATTATACGGTAATACAAACACATTTTGGCACATTACACAATTGATAATGACTAAATAGTTATTAAACGATAATAAGTGATTTTTTCAACTTTCCACAAAGTGATAAATTAATAAGGCTTAATAATTTAAAAAATTATCTATCTATATATATATATATATATATATATATATATATATGGAATTTACTAATGTACAAACACTTACTTCTTAGTTGGAGTACATTAGCAAGCTACACCATAAGTGTATTTTAAGATACATTATAGTTATAGTTTGTTAGTATACTCCAACTAAAAAAATAAGTGTGTGTACATTAATTAACCCCACAAGCATTTGTTAACATACACATGCTTATTTTTAGTTGGAGTACGTTAACAAGTTACACCATTGGTGTATTTTAAGATACATTATAATTATAACTTGCTGACGTACTCTAACTAAAAAACAAATATGTATATGTTAGCAAATCCATATATATATATATGGATTTGCTAACATACACACACTTGTTTTTTAGTTAGAGTATACTAACAAGTTATAACTAAAGATTATCTTAAGATACACTAACGTGTAATTTGCTAATGTACTTCAACTAAAAAATAAATAGGATATACATTAGTAAATGCTTGTAGGGTTTGCTACCGTACATCAACTTGTTTTTAATTGAAGTACGTTAACAAGTTATAACTAAAAATTATCTTAAAATACACTAATAGTGTGACTTACTAAAGGTGTACTCATTTTCCAAAATGTCATTTGTCAAGTGATATATGCTGAATGCTACCAAAATTTAGATGCCTGCAAATCTAAAACGTACATTCATGTGATCTATACAAATATTATCCCGATATTTATCATGAATTTGAAAATGACATGTGTCGCATGATATAGGGAGGTTTTGAAGCTTGGAATGGCGATTAAAGTTCATACATACAGTATTGGGATTGATTTATTTTTTTTGTTATGAGAGATAAAAATAATAAATATATAATTAGATTATATTTAAGATTAAAAGATATATGGACTATGACTTTTTTAAGTGGTCAAATATATTACCAATATTATATTTATAATATATAATTCAAACACACACACACATATATATACATACATATATATTATATATGTACACACACACACACACACATATAAGCTTAATTTTGTTTTTAGTCCCCTAAATTTGAAAAATGTATTTTTTTAGTCTCTTAAATTAAAAATTAATCTTTTTAGTCCCTTAAATTTAAAAAATTCCTGTTTGGGTTCTTTTGCCAAAATGCAGTTAGTGAATCTGTCACACAAAACTCACCCAATAATGTCTCTGTTAATGAAAACATCACACTAAACTCAATTGATGCTACAAAGCTGACTCAATTTGCCTTATAAATGATACTGTAAGTGGTCCAAAAGGACCAAAACAGAAATTTTTAAAATTTGAGGGACTAAAAAGATTAATTTTTAATTTTGGAGACTAAAAAAATATATATCTCAAATTTGGGGGACTAAAAACATAATTAAGCCTATATATATATATGGTCAGGATCCGTTGGCACCAGGGTGTAAAAGTTAGTCAAATTAAAATTTTAATAATTTTTTTATAAAATACAAATTTAACCAATCCAATTGTTGAAATATGTGATATTATCTTCATGATCATATGATATTATCTTCATGGTCATATATATCAAATTTCACATAATTTGGACATTTATGGTTATGTTATCTAATAATGAATATTTGCATATATTTTAATTTCATATTATACGTTAAAATAAAATGATGTGATAAACTATTAAATAATTTTTGAATTGTATGAAATTTTGTATACTTAATCTAATTAAAAAAAAAATCAAATTTAATTGTTAGATTGGTTTGATCCTTATCTATTATTCACTCAAGCCATAATATTGAGCCTAGTCATACCATAGTCCTATTTTGTAGGTGAATTCAAGTTCAATCCAACTCGAATTATGGTTTGAAGTAAATTTGTTTATTAGACTATGCTAGTTATAAACTTGTCATATTTTTGAATTGTTTAGAAAATTAGGATTATGAGCATCCTTGTTCTATGCAACATTATAGACAATAAATTTGCTCATTATTTAATTTAATTATTGATTTGTAGTTTACTTTAGATTTCACTAATCTTATTTGTACTTGAATTAGGCAAAATTATCCAGAGTGTCAAAGTTTTCCCTATCAAATTTAAAATAAAACTTAGTTAAATTAGAATAATATTTATGTGCTTATTCAAGTGATTGATGGTTGACACATAAGTGACAAGTAAAACAATATAATGAAAAGTCCATTTAATTAAATTAGTTTTAATAAAACTTTATGATAAATAATAAGTCTTTGGCTACAAGAAAATACTTATTTATCGATGAATATTTGTTTATGAATTCGGATTTGTTGGTAATTTAAATTAATTGACGGATAAATCTATTGGTAAAATAAGTAGTAGTAGGTAACAACAAAAGAGAATTAACAATAAGCATTCTGTCAAAAAATTTGGTGCCTTTTAGTGAGAACGGTTATGAAGGAAATTTACCTACAAACTCTTCTGTGGGTAAAAGATCTGTGAATAACTTCAAAAATTCATCGATAAATATAAAAGAGCAAACTATTAAAAAAAATTCTACAATACCAATGGATAAATTCGTTGGTAATACAAAATTGTGGGTAATGTGAAAAAATCCATAGGTAAAGGTGAAAATAGGCAAGATAGCCTATTAAGGGCTTGTTAGGGTGAAAAAAGGTTAGGCTTAGACTTTTTAAAAAATCTATTTAGAGAAAAAAAAAAAGGTTAGGCCTTAAACATTAAATTAAAAAGGCCTATTAAGCCTAATAGGTTAGCCTACTTATATACATATATAATAAAATATTATTATATTATATATTATGTTTATATATATATATATATATATATATATATATATGTATGTATGTATGTATGTATGTATGTATGTATAATACATATAATAATATAAAAAATATGTAATTGCTAATAGGTCCTTTTTAGGCCAACAAGCCAACTTAGGCCAATAGGCCTGTCAACCTTTTTATAGGCCTTATAAGAAAATAGGCTTATAAACATACTTACAAGTTAGGCTATACTTTTATGAAGGTCAAACCCAGGCTTTTAAAATAGGCCTATGACAGCTAAATAGCTCGGGCTTAGGCCTACCCAAGTATGGCCTTGCCTATTTCCACCCTTATCTATAGGTAACTTTAAAAGAATGGAAAAGTTCATAGGTAACAAATGTTTTGAAATTCATTTTAACAAAATAACAAATATTGGTTATCGATGGACAAATTCATTGATAGTTTCCCATGATCATATTTGTAGGTAATTTTTCACAGACAAATCCATTGATAATTTTACATGGATAAATTCGTTAGTAATTTCCTACAAACAAATATGTGGGTAAACATAACATTTGCCACATATTTTGTTTGTTAGAAGTCTGTCAGTAATTATTGGCGAACAAGTCGAATTTGTCGATTATAATTTTTGTTGAGGTTATTTTCGACATATTTGTGTCAGGTGGATATTTTGTTGATAAAATTGCATTATCAACAAATTTTTGGAGTTACCAACGAATTTGGTCCATCAATAATAACCAAATTTCTTTTAGTCTTTGACTATACTACCTTCGGTCCTTTATATAAGCAACAAATATGAGTATTTTTTTTTGTTCTAATTATAAGCAACATAGGATGTATTAATTGCTATCTTCCTTTTATACCCTTAATTTATTGTAAAGTATATTAATGAGATATTCACTCATTTCCCATGCAAGTGAATGTATTCATTGACATATTAATAATTTGAATTACACTCATTGGTGGAGAAAATTATTTCTTGAATTATGAGTAGTATCATTAAATATAACAACACTTAAACTATTTAATTTTATGGGTATTCCTGGAATAAAATTTAAATTTATGACATTATTAATTAAAATTAACTAACTTAACTATTTTTATTGGTTTTGATGAATTAGTTATTTGTTGCTTATTTAAAGGATTAGAGATAGGATTATCTTTAAAGTAAATATATACAAGTCGATAAAAAAATGACACACAAAGATGAAAGGAAAAAAAAGATGATGTAATAAGATGTTGCTAAAATTAATATACTTGTGTAATAGAAAATGGTTTTAGAAGTATTATGCGATATATATCGCATAATACTTCTAAAACCATTTTCTATTACACAAACATATATATATATTAGTTTTATTGTAATCAAATCTTATTGAATAAAACTAATAGAATCTTGACCTTTTTGACTTCGAGATTTCTGGATTTTTCTATTGATTACATGTGAGCTTCTTTAGTGAAGGAGTCAAAGCATATATAGTTTGGTTCTTCTTTAGAGCCAAGGGTGTTTTTGTTTGAGTTTTGTTTAGTAGTAGATAACTTTTTGAAGTTTCTCTTAAAAGTGCATTAGACTCGTCTTTTACAAAGAAAACAGAGTTTTGTACAGTTAGTTCTTAAAACCAACTTGACCTTTATAGCACCATCCAAAGCATCATCGATGGAGTCAAGTGGGATAAAGAAAAGGTATAAAAGAAACTTTGAGGTGAATAGTCACGAAGTCCTTGCATATCTTAGTTAGCATCAATCAAGTTTGATTGGGATGAGAGTTAGAGTTTCAAACTATGCGTGGACTGCTGTCAATGAGCAAGATCGTGAGTGAGGATAAGTACCTATTGATAAGGATCAATGACATCATGCATCAATCAAAAGTTGTTAGTTTTCAAACATCAATTTTACGATCTGGTTGTCACCAAATTAATGTGAGGATAAGGGTATATCAAAAACAACTTTTTGGACTCGATATAAACCTTATGAGTATCTTATGATGTCTTTGACATGATTAATTCTCTAGCTATGTCCATGGATTACATGAATAAGATCTTTCATCCTCTTCTAAATGAGTTTGTCTTTGTGCTTATCGACGAATCCTTATATGTTCCTAGGGTCATGAGGAATACGCCAAGCACTATCATTCAATTTTAGGGCTTTGGGAAGTAATTGATGCATGCGAGATTCAAAGATGATTACACCTTCGAATCCACTTACTTAGGAAGACTAAGCGTCTACATGAAGGAAAAGATTACAAGAGAAGTTTCCAAGAGTTAGCACACATTACAACAATTAAGGTACATATTCACTCAACATTCAAAAGACATGCTAAGATGACTAAAGGACTCATGAGAAGAGTCATCCTACTCACATTTTGAAACGTGTAGCAGTGACATGCCTGAGGCATGAAACAATCATCTTGATCGAGGAATCTTTAGCCTTCACAACGAGCCCTTAAGTATCATTTCAAATAGTGACTTGAAGATTTAAACTTCAGTTCTAACAAAGCTTACATCAAGCGTTGAAAACTTGGTCTTGTTAGGTTTAGCTCATCGTTGTAAGGTGGACAGTTTGAGAAGGTAACACAACCCTAGGAAGACTTATTGAAAACACATGTTAGGATCGCTTGGGAAGTTGGGACAAATCTCCACCTTGGAAAAATTCACCACCAACATTAATTTTTGCTCAAGTATAGGAATAGCAGTATACAAGGTCTTGTATGGTTAGAGTGTAAGTAATATAGTTTTAAAGGAGGGATCATGCATTCTTAAGAGTCACATTTGTGACTAAGGTAGGCAAAGCTATGAAATCAAGAAAGCTGGCTTTTAAATTTGTTGGACCATATCTAATTCTTCTTCAAGATGGGTTGAGCAGTTGTCAAATAGACTTATCTTTTTCTTTTTAAGTATTCATAATGTTCTTATATCTCATAATTATGGAATTGTATTCCTACTTTCGTATACATAATTCTTCTTCAAAGTGAATCTAAAAGTCTACCAACCAAACTTACCTTTTATTCTTTTCAATATTCATAATGCATTCATGTCTCATAATTGAGGAAATATATTCCAACTTAATTCTCATGTCTTAGAATCCTAATGCAACACAATCGAAAGATGATTGCCTTATGTTACTTTACTTGTTTGAACTGAAGGTTGGAGAGTTGGATAACTTAGTGGGAAGTAGGTTTGACTACATTAAGATTATGAGAGAAGGAACAACTAAAGATATTACGTAGAAATTCAAGGATTAAAAATAGGAATAATGTTTACATCTTATCCATAATAAGCAAAATTTTGATGACAAAATTTTTCTTGTTGGATAAGATTGTAACACCTATGTTAAGACAAATGACGAATTTATAACCCTCAAATGTTTTGATAATAACAAATAGTTAAAAAGTTTTTCTTTAAGCAATCATTTGGTCACTCAAAAATCTCATGTTCGCTATTGTCTGATCTTTTGTTTGCGTATTGTCTTTGACCTTCTTTCAAAGCTTCAGTAATCAACTATTCTCAGATGATGTTCTAACGATTTGCACATTGAAAGCGTAAACAATCTTGAAATAAATGAAGTCTACGTACCTACTCTCTAAGAAAGTTTACTTTACTCGTAAAATAAGGAATATGCATGCGGATGTCAGAACGAAAAGCAGATATATCCATTGCTACAAAGATTGAGTAAGAGAATGGTAAAGATAAGCAAAATGCTTTATCTTATCAAAATGACAAGGTGGTGAAAGGCATTAAATGTTGCATTTAATGCTCCAACGACTCTTTTCTACAGACGAAGGTTGTCTCCTACAAACACTCATAGTGGATTTTTTTTTTGAAGAAGCCTATAAATAAAAGAAGAGACCTTAGTTTTAAGATGATTAGTAGGCTGACTATTTATGATCTCTATTTATCGAAAAAGCTCTGATAGTGTAATATTTTCATATACTCTGATTGTAAAATGAAGTTTTATTTGTACTTCAGTGTACATTCATCTGTTAGACGTTAAACCCAGTGAAGTAACTCACATTCAAACCTTTTCTCTAAGACATTGGTTGAAGCTTGAAGAGGCTTTATTTCAAAGAATACTTGGGGTTTTGCTTGGAGAGGCAAGTTAAAGACTACTTGGGTTGAGCTTGAAGAGGCTTGTTGAAAAAATACTTGTAACTTGGATAAGTTAGTGGATCTTGGTTGTTGCTAAGAACTGGATGTAGTCTCTGGGGTGAGACGAACTAGTATAATTCCTGTGTGCTTATTCTGATTTCTTTTCAGCATTCGTCTTTCTTTCAAAATGTTTTTGAAAATTCTTTTGTTTAATCCTTCAGATGATACGTCGTTGAAAAAAGTTTTGCCAAATTTGGTGATAACACAATTCAACCCCCCTTCTTGTGTTATTTTTGTGTTCTACAGTTTGGTATCAAAGCTCAGCCTCTAAGGGTTGAGCACCTTAACAAGTGTTAGAGGAAAAGATCCGCATGGCAAACCTTGAAGGATAATACATTCCTGAAGAAGCTTCATTGTCAAGGCTTCCAGCCTTCAATGGAGAAGATTATGTGTATTGGAGAGACAGAATGAAGATGTATATCTAGTCCATTCATTATAGCATCTGGAGAAGTATAACGCATGGAGATATTGTTGTAACAAAGGTAGGAAATGAATACAATCAAGATGACTTCAACTTGCCATAGCAAAATGCAAAAGCTAGGTATATTATTACATGTGCTTTATCCAAAACTGAATATAACAAATTTTGCAGCTGTAGAATAGCAAAAGAAATGTGGGATGCTATACGCATAACACATAAAGGGACAAAAGATGTTTGTCTTTGAAAGGCAGCAACTCTTCAAAGACACTATGACATGTTCACTGTGAAAGAGACAGAAACCATCGATGAAATGTTTGGAGGATTTCAAACAATTCTCAATGGACTTCAAAGTCTCAGTGTTGAGTTCTCAAAGGCTCAGAACAATCTCAAAACCTTAACCATTGCTGAAGTGTGGGAACCAAAGGCTACAACCATTGCTAAAGCCAGGGACATGAAGACCTTAACTTTAGATGAGTTATTGGGAGCTTTAAGAGTCCATGAAATTCATCTCTTTTAAAGAGATAAAATCAAGTATAATGACTTTATTGCTCTAAAAAGTGGAGAATCGAGTCGGAGAACAGACAAAAAAACTGAGACGAAAGCCAGGAATAAAGCCCTAAAAGTTGATGATTCTGAGAGCTCAGACGAAAGCTTTAACTGCTCTACAGACGATGAGATCTCTCTCATAACTAAGAAATTCAAGAAGATGCTTAAGAAGAAAGGGAGATTTAAGCAATCCTCCAGAACGAAGGACACTAGATACAAGAAGCCTCCTCAAGAAGAAAACAGTGAAATTATCTGTTTTGAATGCAAAAAGCCGGGACACATAAAGGCTGACTGCCCCAAATTGAAAAGAGGATGGAACTTCAAAAAGAAGATCAAGAAGAAGAATCTTTTGGCCATGTGGGAAGATCTGGACAGCAGTAGTGGCAGTTCAGACGATGAAAAGGCTAACATCTGTCTCTTGGCAGACACTGAGGAAGTAACATCTGAGGTAAAATCTATATCTGAAAATTTTCTGCATGACTCTGATAGTTGTGAATCTCAGTCTGATGATGAAGAAGAAATGTCATATGACACTCTTCTTGCCATTTCTTACATGATTGCTCTTGAGTATAAAAAATACAAAGCAAAATATCAAGAAGCTATTTTAGAAAATGAAATACTCAAGAAGGATCTGAAGAGAATTCATAAGAGTCAAGCCTCAGATCCTGAAAAGACAATACTTTTCTCTGAAGTTGACAGACTAAAGAAAGAAGTCATTGGTCTGAAACATGATCTAGCTAAATTTGTGGATGGATCTTTAAAACTCCAATTAATCTTAAAACATAGAAGAGCTCCATTTGACAAATCTGGCATAGGCTTTATAGAAGACAAAAATCCTAAATCATCATCTTCTAAATCTTATTCAATCTTCTGTAACTTTTATGGTAAATCTGGACACTTATCTCAAAGATGTCAACACAAAAGGAAGCAGAGGTCAAATAAGACCTTTGGGACTAACACAAAAGGACCCAAAAGCTTTTGGGTACCAAAATCTCAAATAATTCCTATTGCAAATATCCTTAATAGGAAGAAGAAGGGATTCATTCTAATACCTGGACAGTGGATGCTCACGTCACATGACGGGAGAAAGGTTTATGTTCCTAGACCTTCAACCACATGAAGCAACAGTCTCTTTTAGAGGAAATGGGAAAAGAAAAATCATTGGTATAGGTAAAGTTGGTAAGCCTCATCTTCCATCTATAAATAATGTCTTATGTGTTGAAGGACTAAAGTACAACCTACTTAGCATAAGTCAATTTTATGACAATGGGTTTATTGGGTCCTTTAACAAGGAATCATGCATAGTCAAAAGAATGATGAATCTATCCTTTTTGTTGCCAAAAGACACAGCAATCTGTATAAGATTAAGTTTGACAATCTGAACAAACAAAATGTTACTTGCTTAATGACCAAAGAAGATGAAAAATGGATTTGGCATAAAAAGCTTGGGCATATCAATCCGAAACATATTTCAAAATTATATAAAAAGAGTTTAGTGAAAGGATTGCTTGAGATTTCTTGGAAAACTCATCTTCTTTGTGAAGCATGTCAGAAGGGGAAACAAATTAAAATCTCTTTTAAATCCAAAGATGTTGTTTCCACTTCCAGGCCATTAGAACTACTACATATGGATTTGTTTGGACCTACAAAGACTCTTAGTCTTGGCAGAAAAAAGTATGGTTTTGTTATTATTGATGATTATTCTAGATACACATGGGTCTACTTCCTAACTTACAAGCACGAGTCTTTCAATGTGTTTGAAATATTTTGTAAACGAGTTTAAAATGAAAAAGATTTTTGCATTACTGTAATTAGAAGTGACCATAGAACTAATATGATAATGCTAAATTCAAATCGTTCTGTGACAAGAGTGGAATTTTCCACAACTTCTCCTCATCGTGAACACCTCAACAAAATAGGGTAGTTGAAAGGAAAAATAGAATTGTACAAGAGATGGCTAGAACCATGCTCTCTGAAAATTCAATTACTGAGTACTTATGGGTAGAAGCTGTAAACACAGCATGCTATGTTCAAAACAGAATATTGATCAAACCATTAATTAATAAGACTCCTTATGAATTGTGGAGAGGTAGAAGACCCAACATCTCATACTTTCATCCTTTTGGATGTGAGTGTTACATTCTCAACACTAGAGATCAATTAGGAAAATTTGACTCTAAGGTTGATAAAGACATTTTTCTAGGATATTTTGATACATTAAAAGCATTTAGAGTATTTAACTCTAGAACTACTATTATAGAAGAATCCATTCATGTTAAATTTAATGATACACTAACACCTGATAGGAGACTATCAGATTTGGAAGATGATCTTGCAGATTTACAGATAGGATCGTTTGATCAAATAAGAATAGATGAAGTAAAAGAATCAGAAGATACTTCTCAACAACGACATACCAATAATCAGACGAAATGATCTCACAAGGATTAGAAGTTCGTTACCTATCATCCTCAAGATCAGATTATTAGAGAGAGGATTGAAGGAGTAAAGACAAGGTCATCATTGAAAAATCAAGTGTCTTATGCTCTAGTCTCAATAATCAAACCTAAGACTATTGAAAAAGCACTAACAGATGATGACTGGGTGATAACTATGCAAGAGGAACTACATCAATTCAAGAGAAATGATGTGTGGATCCTGGTTCTGAAACCAGAACATAAAAGCATTATTGGAACAAGATGGGTATTTAGTAATAAGCTTGATGAAGATGGAAAGGTAATAAAAAATAAAGCAAGGTTAGTAGCTCAAGGTTACAATCAATAAGAAGATTTGATGCAAAGTGAATTTGAAATGAGTATAATGGGGGAATTAAAATTCTTTCTTGGCCTACAAGTTAAACAAGAGAAAGAAGGTTTATACATTCATCAACAAAAATACATCAAAGAACTACTTACAAAGTATATGATGAATGGATCAAAATCTATGAGCACACCAATGCATCCGTCTGTTATCATGACAAAGGACGAATCAGGTAAACTAGTAGACCAGACTGTCTATAGAGGTATGATTCGCTCACTTCTCTACTTAATCGCTAGTAGACCAGACATCATGCATAGCGTCTGCTTATGTGCTAGATTTCAATCTGACCCTAGAGAGTCTCATTTAAAAGCAGTTAAAAGGATTTTTAGATATCTTGTTGGCACCTCTAACCTAAGCTTATTCTATGAGAAAAATAAAGATTTCAGGTTAGTAGGATACTGTGATGCAGACTATGCTAGTGACAGACTTGAAAGAAAAAGCACAAGTGGTGGATGTCACTTCATCGGACCATGTCTCATATCTTGGACCAACAAAAAACAGAACTCAATTACACTGTCTACTGCTGAGGCAAAATAGGTATTTGCTACTAATTGCTGCTCACAACTCCTATGGGTAAAATATCAACTTGAAGATTACTCTAGCTTTGAGCATAACATTCCAGTGTTACGTGATAATACTAGTGTAATCAATCTATCTAAAAACCCTATTCAGCATTCTAAAGCAAAATATATAGAAATAAGACATCACTTTATTTGTGATTATGTTCAAAAAGGTGTTTTTGATATTAAATTTTTTGATACAGACCATCAATGGGTTGATATCTTTACAAAAGCTTTACCTGAAGAACGCTTTAACTTTATACTCGAAAATTCGCACATAAAAGTTTTGCAAGAGGAAAACATCTTACATGCATCATCTTGTTAATCATTTTAAGTTTAGTCTTACTTTACATCATCTTACATTTTATTATATTTCGTCTTATTGACACATTTTTCTCTGAATATGAAAAGTTTTTAATTTATTTGTCTGATATTTTCCTTAATGATTATTTATCGATAACCACCAATGAAACATGTGCCGTCTTCTCTACCACATCAAGTCGTCATAAATGCACGTCCTTTCAGTACTTTCAAACTACACACTTATATTCAAAACAACTGCTCTTTCTTTTTCTTTACACATTCTGATAACCCTTCAAAATCTCTAAACTCAAACCCTCTCTTTTTCTCGCTCTCTCTCTCAAGATCTTAACCTCTCAAACTTGCACTCATGGTTACCTAGAAACAACTTGCTCCTATGGAAAGATTCCCTGAAAATGACGTTGTTGCTGGAAAATGGATCGATCTTAAGAAGCTTGAAGAGGAAAGATTCCCTCTGCGGATGTACATTAAAAATGTTGGATGGGAAGCGTTCGTCCAGAAGCGAACTACCTGGTATTACGCTCTATATACCTATTTCTAGGCCTCTGTGTCTAAAACAAATGGAACCATAACTGGAACTGTAGACAATCAGGCATCATCATCTCCACCGACACCATCGCTACATTGTCTAGCTGTAAGGAAGAAGGTGATTTATTTATAGAAGACTTGGAGAAGGCTATCACCCTAGAAATAGTCAACCAAGCTTTATATGGAAAATCAAGACCACAGACTGACAACAAAGATGTTCTAAAGAGGTTTCTGTACTCTTTGAACATGAAGCCGGAGTGCAGACTCATCCACAACATCCTCCTACACATTATCCTGCCTAGAAAAGGCTCAAAGGATAATGTTTCCTCCAAGGACAGATTCTGCATCTATAAAATGTTGACTGATCAGAAGGTAAACTTGCTTGCTCTTATTTTGGATAATTGGCGATCCTACCTCACCAAGTCAAAGGAGAGCACCAAGAGCAAATAGAAGCATCCCATTCACTACGCCATGCTCTTCACTGAGATCATTCGTCTGGCGGGCGTCAACGAAGCTGGACGGGAAAAGAAGAAGCAGGGTTTTGAGATTGACGTATCAATAATCAGAAAGATGAGGATAACACATTTCTTCTCTGGATATGTAGCCTAACATCTTGAGTTGGCTTTAAACAAGGAAGAACTTCCTAAGGAAGTTGTTGGAACGACTTTCAGAGTTGGATCATCTGCAGATCCCTCTGTCAGTACAGCATCTACTCCACCACCACCACAGACGAAACCTCAACCTTCCCAACCACAACCTAAACAGACCAAACCACAAAAACCTAAACTACCCATCAAGAGACCATCGTAACTAGACTCTTAACCTCAACAGACCAAACCTCGACCATACCATCTTCCCCTTATAAAAAACCAAAAACCTTAACTATTCGTCTGAGATCTAGACCAATTCCCCAACTTGACTTAGACGATGACCTTTCCATAACACTCTACTCACAACCATAAGCACAACCATCCCTGAACTTCCATCAGAACAACCACCTCCACTACCTATAACCACTAAATCCACTCCATCTACCTAACCTTCCAAAAAGCCATCAAAATCCACAAAGATTCCAGTGCGTAAGACTCAAACTCAAGAGGAAAAGCAGCTCAGAAAAGCCAGAGCTGAATCTAAAAGGGCTAAGAAGAAGAAGAAAAAAGAAGAAGAGAGGCTAGTTGAGGAAGAGCACGAGCGAATTGAGGAAGCGGTGCTTCAATCTGTTATTGATCACTCGCTGTAAACAGTGTAATGCCTGGCCACTTTCAAGATCGAAGACTATCCCCACAAACCAACACAAGACTTTTCAGCATGCTTTGTCCTCACTCACACGCTTCCTAGGAAACTTCCTAGGAGGTCACCCATCCCAGAATTGCTCCAAGTCAAGCACGCTTAACTGTGGAGTTCTTAAGTGATGGGCTACTGAAAAGTAGATGCATCTTGTTGGTATAGGTAGCACTTATTAATACCTTTAAGCTATCCTCAACTGTACAATCCCATACCTACACAGTATTTGGATCCCTCTCATTTTGGTGTGTATTCGATTCATTCATGTACCCCTCCTGTTGGAAGCCTGCCAGGAGCCATTCCTTGTCCGTGCCTCATCTCTTTTGCACCGACGATCACTCCCCGCCCTCGTTAGCGCCCGGGATGTTACAAACAGCCCTTGTAGAACTTGATGAGCAAGGGTTGTTCACTTAAGAGGACGTCATTGCTACCTCAAGAGGTAGGTTACCTAGATCTCTCTTCTGGGAAGTTCCTCAATCTATTTCTTTATCTTAGGTCTTCCATCGTCTTTTTGTAGACATAACAGCTACTCCTAGCAAGGGCTGTTTCCTTCATCTTACCAAAAGTAGAAGGTACATCGTCTGGAGGAGCTGAACTTATGATAAACGATGTCTCACCAAAACTATACTATTTAGAAACACCTCTATCTGAACGTCTTCAAAGGTGACCAATGACATACTTTGAACAGCCTGAGTCTCGACCTACTGGAAAGACCATGGAGTTTGAGCCACCAGAACCCTTTGACCCAGAGATCCTTCAAGCTATCATTAATTATGAACTAGGTAAAATAAACAACACGAGGATATGGACGACTCTCATTACTGAAGAATGGCCACTATTGGTGCACCATGAGTGTGCTGAGATGTTTCCCGATATTGAAGAACCAGCTACCTCAGCACTTTCATATAATCCCCACATCACTCTATACGTCTGGGAGGAAGGGTATAACACTTTATTAAATGCTCCTATCTTTGTCTACCCTACCTCAACCAAAACCAAATTTCCACCTGGACGTAAAGTTTGGAGACAACACGGGCTTCACTGCCTCACCTCCCCTTTTATGCTAAAATGCAACTATTTTGAGGATCTGATCATGTGTAGAACATATCACTACAAACCCAAAATTATTTATCCGTTCTGCTATGGGAAGATCAAGACTTACCCTCTCACCATCCGACTAGAAAATAGTCCAAACTTTGAAGAATGGTGGATTGGTGATGATGATTGAGAGTTGGGGAAGGTGATGAACAATTTTTGAAGGAGAAAATGCAAATCTCTTTACAGCATGCAATTTGCGAAAGAAGGTGTCCAGACCTTGAGCTAGGCTCGCCTAGACTCATGGCAACTTAAATGCCACTTCTGATGAAGCCATGGACCACCTTATGCATTTGTTGCCAGAAGACATTCAAGTGTCAGAATCTGTCTGTAGGAGAAGGCAAAGAGCCAAAGTTTAGACGCGATCCCAAAAAAAACTTGATGATCAGGAAGAGAACACTTTCCTCTGCATAGCTGGCTAAACTTAAAGGAAAGGAAACTCTCTGAAGCACAGATCGAAAAAGGTTGTAAGACCATGTTGAAGCACTCAAATATTTTTCTGGTCTGACTGCAAAAGAGAAGGGTCTTTTAAGCCATGAAGCTGCCATTTGTCCAACCAGTCACTAGATGCAAGTCTCTCTATCTCCATCCATTTGTACATCCAACCCCAACAATCAACTCTCAATAAACTGCCCCAAGACCTACATCTTCTTCTCCTCAGATACTTCTGAAGTTTTCCTTCCCTACAGCCACTTTTGGTTTTGTGGACCCCCTATGCCATATGTTTTCAATTTGTATTTTGTAGAGGAACCCACTGAGGATAAACCAACCAGCTCTACACCTACCCCAAAGCCTTCAGACGTCAGACAAGAATTCAATGAATTAAAACAAACTGTCCAATGTCTTGAAGTTGATCTGGTAAAGGAACATAAGAAACGTAAACGTGCAAAAGCTCTATTATCTAAGCTCGCCAAACGCTTCAAGGGTGACATCGACTCATTGTATACACCTTTCGGCTCTGAATCCTTTGAATGATAATGCCAAAAGGGGGAGAAATAAGAAAAGAGAAAAATAAAAAAGGGAAAATAAAAGGAAGATCAGTCGTAGAGGGAGTATATTTTTTTTCATATATACAATGAATTTTCTTCGGTTATATCGTCTAGTTATATCTCTGATATTGCATCTGCTTAATTGAAGTATATTATTATGAAATCTGCTTTCTAAACTAAAACTCACATCACAAAAAGCTTTTTCATATAAAAATGTTCTATGAAAATTATAATTGTTTGTCATCATCAAAAGGGGGAGATTGTTAAGACAAAGGACGAATTTATAATTCTCAAATGTTTTGATAATAACAAATAGTTAAAAAGTTTTTTTTAAGCAATTGTCTAGTCACTCAAAAATCTCATGTTCGCTATTGTCTGATCTTTTGTTTGCGTATCGTCTTTGACCTTCTTTCAAAGTTTCAGTAATCAACTGTTCTCAGACGATGTTCTAATGATCTGCATAATGAAAGCGTAAACAATCTCGAAATAAATGAAGTCTACGTACCTACTCTCGAGGAAAGTTTACTTTACGCGTAAAATAAGGAATATGTGTGTGGATGTCAGAACGAAAAGCATATATGTCCACTGCTACAAAGATTGAGTACGAGAATGGTAAAGATAAGCAGACTACTTTATCTTATCAAAATGACAACTTGGTGAAAGACATCAAATGCTACATTTAATGCTCTAACAACTCTTTTCAACAAATAAAGGTTGTCTCCTACAAGCACTCATAACGGATATTTTTTTTTAGAAGCTTATAAATAGAAGAAGAGACCTTAGTTTTAAGATGATTAGCAGGATGACTATTAAGATCTTTATCTATTGATAAAGCTCTGATAGTGTAACTTTTCATATACTCTGATTGTAAAAAGAAATTTTATTTGTACTTCAGTGTATATTCATCTGTTAGACATTAAACCCAGTGAAGTAACTCACATTCAAACCTTTTCTCTAAGAAATTAGTTGAAGCCTGAAGAGGCTTTGTTTCAAAGAATACTTCGGTTTTTGCTTAGAGAGGCAAGTTAAAGACTACTTGGGTTTTTGCTTGGAGAGGCTTGTTGAAAGAATACTTGTAACTTGGATAAGTTAGTGGATCTTGGTTGTTGCCAAGAACTGGACGTAGTCTTTGGGATGAAACGAACCAGTATAATTCTTGCGTGCTTATTTTGATTCCTTTTCAACATTCGTCTTTCTTTCAAAACATTTTTGAAAATTCTTTTGTTTAATCCTTTAGACGATACAGTCGTTGAAAAAGGTTTTGCTAAATTTGGTGATAACACAATTGAACCCCCCTTCTTGTGTTATCTTTGTGTTTTACAACCTAGTTTTTTGTCTTTTCTTAATTAACTCAATTTGAGTCATTTATAAGTGAAAATGTTAATTATATCATAAAATTTAATTAATTAGAATTTTTGTGAATATTTGAGTAAGTTTCAATTGTTAATTCAACTAAAACTTAGACTATGATGTGAAATAGATAGTAAATCATTCTACTTATTTATGTGAGTAGACAATCAAATACTTCATTTAAATTGATATGATTATTGATTATTAATCATAACTAACCTTATGTGAAAGTTTGAAGTGATTTTAACACTATAGAATAAAATATTATTTTGTTTTGTGTCATATACATGTTTTACGAGAAGCAATTTTGGAGCAAAGATATACCTAGCACTACTTGTAACACCCAAAGTTACATTGACTCAATTCCCGATATTTATAAAATGGAGGGATTTTTTTTCAAACTTTATTCTAGTAACGAGTAAAGCTAATGAAATTATTTTAGTATATTAATAACAAAATAATAACATACGTCATATTTCCATATACTTAGTGTTAGTAGAAAACATATATCACTGTGATCAATATGATAATAAACATCCACAGTATACAAATTCTAATACATTGTAAGTATACTAGGACCTTTCCTAAACTAGAGCAGTGACACTACCAATTGCTTGTACATCTTTCTCACCCATTGTAAACTACAAATGCATTTATACTGAGCAGCCATGAACATCTTTGAATTGCCTTCTTCCATGTCCTCTCCGTCCTCAGTATCGACATCTTCTTTCTCTATCTATTACTAGATATGACTTTGTGCCATACCCATTTATACATACAAAAGAAAAGAAGCAAGGAGTGAGGTTTTTATAAAAGCCTCATTCAGTTTTTTAACAGGCTACAAACAAAAAATTAAACAATTAGTCATAGAAATCCTAAGTCTGACCTACGTCATCACAACTTAATCTCATCATTTACAGAATGTATGGATCCATACCTATCTCTGATGATTCACCTTAATCATCAAGAATCACTGGGAAGCGATTGGGAGTTCGTATAATCCCACACAAGGTATAAATATTCATGTTGTAATCATCATCCTTGAGCAAAGGGCCATATGCCTATCAAGGATATACACTCCACTAATCATGGTGATGCTAAGTAGGCGTTAGGGTTACCAAGTCAATTTATATGATTTATCCCGGTTCAGGACACTAACCTAACCATTGAGACATTCATAACTCGGTACCTTTACCCTCAATACCCCAACAATGGTCCCTGCCTTTCATCCCACAGTGTATCAAACTGTTACTTCCCAGATATAGGAACTCATGCTTCTTAGCACAACCCTAACTCAACCAGGGGTTTTTTATGACTTTGTTTCTAAGTTTCCAGGCATACTCTTTGGTTAATCTAGCAGAGTTTCAGAATCACTCTTCACAGAGATATTCATCCATCATTCATAATACTTATAAACAATCCATCATTCATAATACTTATAAACAATTCAAATAGAAATTATAACAAGGAAATATCAACAATCAAAGTTGTACACCAAAATTTCATTTTCATACATACATACTTTTAGAAGTAACTTTTCTTTTTATTTTCTTTGATTTATCCTTCTCCTTTTCTATTTTTTTAAATTAGACTATTTTAAAGGAAGACTTCTTTGAAATAAGAAAAAGCGCACAAGAAGGGGGGGGTTGAATTGTGCGTTTAAAAACTTTTCCGAAAAAGGTAGATCAGTTTAAACAAAACGTTTTTAAGTGTAGGGATAGAGAGAAGAAAACACAGAAAGCTTTATACTGGTTCACTCAACCTGAGCTACGACCAGTCCCTTCACCAAGAAGGTATCCACTAACTAACCTTAGGTTACAAGTATTGTTCGTGGCCTCTTCAGGCTTTACAAAGCAATCACCCTAGATTGCTCAACCCAAGTATTCTTTTACACTAAGCCTCTCCAGGCTTTCACAACACAACAAGTGTTTTAAAGAAAAGGAATTAACTCACGTAGTAAGGATTTGAAAGATTAAGCTCAAGATCTCTTTAAGGATCTTTACAAGATTTTGCTATTGTCCAGTGGACGCTTCTATCAGAGTATTCTAAAAGTCTACTTTGTTCTTTTCACAGACTTCGCCTTTTTCAATTCACTTCACTTCTATTCACACTGTCTGTTTGCTTCTTCGTTGGTGCATGTATATATAGTCTTCAAGGGAAAAGATCCGTTGTAGAGGACTTTAACTCGTCTATGCAATGAGAAGCGTGCAAACAGTCTTTTCAGAAAGGTCAGGCATGACAGTTTTTAGACTTGCACTAAAAAGGAAGGTGCAGGACTATGCTGGCGGTCTGTTCTTTTGAACATTCCTCATTTATCTTGGCAGCTTGATAAGTTGACTTGCTTTATTTATTCTGCTGCGCTTTGCACTAAAATGGTGTTGATGTTATTTAATGCTTCAAGCAAATTTGAACGTTAGTTCACAGAAGTAGTAATATGTCAATTACGAGAAAGATTTAGCATAAATAAAATTGACGTTCAAACTAAAAACTTAGCCGTTTGAACATATGATCTTGGAGGCTTGTGCGAGTTTATTCATCGGACAGTCGCCATCAGTTTGTTCATTGGTAGGTTTTTTTCGGCGAGTCTTCTGGACGGTCTTTTAATATGTCAACTGGACGATTGTTAACCTGTCTGTAGGACAATCTTTAACACGTCTACTGTGAAATAAGAAAAAGCGCACAAGAAGGGGGGGTTGAATTGTGCGTTTAAAAACTTTCGAAAAAGGTAAATCAGTCTAAACAAAACATTTTAAGTGTAGGGATAGAGAGAAGAAAACACAGAAAGCTTTATACTGGTTCACTCAACCTGAGCTACGTCCAGTCCCTTCACCCAGAATGTTTCTACTAACCAATCTTTGGTTACAAGTATTGTTCGTGGCCTCTTCAGGCTTTACAACGCAATCTACCCAGATTGCTTAACCCAAGTATTCTTTTTACACTAAGCCTCTCCAAGCTTTCACAACGCAAAAAAAAATTTGAGGAAAGATCGACTCACGTAGTGAGGATTTTAAAACTTAGACTCAGGATCACTTGAGAATTATTACAAACAAAATGACTATCGTCCACTAGACGCTCTTGACAGAAAATCACAGAAGAAAGTATATGTTGTTGTTTTAAACAAAAATCCACCTATCTCAGTTCTCTATTTGCTTTTTGTTGATGCGCGTATATATACGATCTTTAGGAAAGAGATCCGTTATAGATATCTTGTCTTTTCACGTAATGAGGCGCGTGTAGACTATCTTTTCAGAAAAGTCAGGCGTGGCAGTTGAAAACTTGCACTACAATAGAAGTTTCAGGGCTGCGCTGACAGTCTGTTCTTCTAAACTTTCTTCATCTGTCTTGTCGGCTTGATAAGTTGACTTGCTTTACCCATTCTGCTGTGCTTTTGTACTGACTTGATGTTGATGTTTCAAACCGTTTTGAACGTTAACTCATTGGAGTGGTACTGTGTAGGTTTCAAGGTGGAACATGATTGATATTCATGATGAAAAACTTAGTCATTTAAATATATAAATACTGGAGATTTAGACGATCGCCTTCGGTCTGTTCATCTGGATGGTCTTTGATCGCGTCTTACTAGACGGTCTTCAAAGTATCAACTGGACGGTCATTGTTGCATCAGCTAGACGGTCCTTCTTGGCGAGTCTTCGTCTTTCGCTGTGATAGGGTTAGTTTATACACACCAATATAAACATTAATAAGCTTTGTTATCTTCAAAACATTGAGGGTTTAGACGCTTCTACGTCTTTGGTTCCAACATACTGGACGGTCTTTAACTCGTCTACTAGACGGTCTTCTTAGCTGTGACGGGGTTAGTTTTTAAGCACATAATTAATCATGAATAAGTTTGTTATCTTCAAAACATTGAGAGATTAGACGTTTCTATGTCTTTGGTTCCAACATTCTTAACCCATAAATATGAAAAAAATTTAGAAATTAAAGTTTGAGAGAATTTCTTTTCTAATGTGAAACATCAAGCTAGGTTGTAACCACAAAGCATACTTAGAGTTTCTCTTTTACTAAAATCAAGATTTATATTTTTCTCATTTTGCTAACAAAAGTGTAATTTATCTACAAGTGTAGGTATTTTATTTTATTGTCAAAACAATCACTAAAAAGGCTTATTTGAACAAATTTTCATTCTTAGCCATAAGTTGTCTAAAAATTAGTTGTTAAAACAACTCAATTTTATGTAAGAAAATTTCATTTCTAAAAACTTTTACTAGTTGGGCCAAAAGCCCATTTAATTCCATAGACTCAACTTTATTTCTCCAACTAATTTTACAAAGTTAAAAGGAATTGATCTTTCAAGAAAACTTTCTTCATTTCTTACTAATTCTAAGGTTCCATTTTAATAAGTTGAACCAAATCAAGTAATTGTCCAAAACTTAATTTTAATAAAAAAACTCATTTTTCCTAAAAAAAAACTGTGAGCTTGTTATGAAAAATAAAATAATTTTTTTATTTTCTCACTTTGAAAATTTTGGATTCTTCATAAAAATCTAAATTCCAACTTTTGTAAAAATTTAATTCAAGTTCCTTATTAATGTTCCTAAGGACTGAAATTATCATACTAATCTAAACCTTATTCTACTATTTTAATTTCAAGTTAATTTTGCATAAATAATTTGATAAAGAAAATTTTCTTTTCTATTGTATTTTCTTAATGGGTTGAATGCCTTCTAGGAGAAAAAGCCCAAATTTATTTGTTTTATTTTACTAAATTCATTTGAATACAATAGTTTAAAATACTTGTTGAGTATCTTAAAAATTTATTTGATATCTTACCATTATTTCTTAACCAACTTCATTTATTTTTGTTATCTAGAAAATTTTCATTTTATAAATTATTTTATTCTTAACCATTCTAGTAGTTTATTTGTCATAAAATTTTCTAGCTTCATTTTATTTAAAAAGAAAGAAAAACCGAGAGCCCATAATTAGAGATAGGTTCTAATTTTTTTTAAGTGATTCAAGACCATAAACTTAATTTAAATTAATCAACTTGTATAAAAATAAGTTCAATGATAATTTAACATAATAAGATAATGAGTTCTAATGAATTATAAACAAAATAAAGGCAACATGCAAATAAATAACAATGAGACAATAAAATAAATAATAAGAGTTAAATAACAAAAAGTAAATAGCAATAACTTAAATGGAAAAAATATAAATGACAAGAAATTAAAATGGAAAATAAGGTAAATAGCATAAATATAAATGATAATGGAATGTAAAAAGCTAAGGATTTTGAGGAAAAAACCACTCCAAAACTATCTACGTGAAAGCAATTAAATGGAAAATAAAAACCTAAGAGTTTTGTGGGAAAACTCCACTCCAAAACTATCTACATGAAAGCAATTAAATGGAAAGTAAAATGTTAATAGTTTTGGAGGAAAAATCCACTCCAAAACCATCTATATAGATAAAATAATAACAAAAGCAAGAAAATAAATAACATCAAATTAAATGTCATTAAAGTAATGCAAGAAATTAAAATGAACTATAAAGTAAATAATTACTTATATATATATATATTAGGATTCGTATAATAATATAGGTTTAAGGGATAACCCAACACACACACCCATTAAGAAAACAAAAATTAGAGGCTTAAACCTCACTCTCCCTTTACTTCTAATAAGTAGCTTGTTGGTGAAATATGGAAGAGGAAGGAAGGTTTAAGACTTAAACTAATATGGTTTGGCTAAATGGGTAGTGTTTTAAGGTGAAGAAAAAATATTAAGGCTTCATGGTGGAGGGGAGTGGTCCGTCTAGCACAAACCAACAGAGAGAGGGGGTCAGATTTTGAAGTGGGAGTGAATAGTAGTGAAGTTGTTGGGTGGGATTATATAATTTTGATTCAATTTTCTTTTACTAAACCTATAAAAAAAATTTAAACTGTACTTCCTTCCCACATGGGCTAAACCAACATATAGATGAAGCAAAAGGGTAGCAATTTTTGACTATGGTAACATTTAATAAAATAGTTTTGTTTTAAAAATTTTTATACTAAATCATAAAGAAATAATTAACAATGTACACCCCCCCCCTCCCCCAAAAAAAACCAGCTACAAATTGATGTGAATTTAAAACAGAAAGGAGGAAACCAAAAGCTGAAACCAGTGTAGAAAATAAGAGGCAAGCATTTGTTGACTATGTGTAATAGTAAAATAAAATAATGAAAAATAGAAATAAATTGGATTAAATTTTTGATTCAGCTTTAAATAAATCTAACCACACCATGCCTTCACACATATTTTTGTGAGTTTTAAAAATTTTCGGAATTTTCTCATATATATGTTTTATAATGAATTTTTCACTGAAAAAGGCATTTATTAAGATAATAAATTAAATTTTTGTCAAAAAATTATATTTTTTGGTTTTCCACTATTTTTCTTTCAAACTAAAATTTTTATAATTAAAATATACTCAATATTAATTTTTTGAAATATTTTGAGGTCAAAAAGTTTCTAGTTGGCTCTTGTTGTCGGCTAAGGATACACCTGGTCATTTCATAAAAATTGTTTCAATAAATTTCCAAAAAAAATGTAAAATAATTATTAATTATTCTAAGTATATTAATGACTTAAAAATAAATTTTAAACACTCCTAACTATTTTTATCTATTTATGCTATTATCTAGCTTTTTAGGGATGAAATGGTCATTTTATCATTTCTAGGCCCAATTTGAAATTTTTTTTAGAAATCTAACTAAGTAGTATTTACCAATATGAGTAGTATGTAGGGGTGTTACACTACGCACTATAGAGTAAAGAGTTCATGATGGTTGGATCTAAGAGGAGAACCCATTGATTGCAATGGTGTCTTTGTGACCTTTGGTTATTTGTGTGTCGATTATGAGGCCGTAGAGCCTAGACACATGTTAGATTGAGTTGATCTCCACTTAAAGAACTTGATAGTGATAACTTCGATATTATGAGTGTATGCCTTATTGTTTTCATACATGCATTAGTACATATTAAGTTGTTGGAAACGAGTACACATTCTATCATTTGGCGGGTGAAGGAAAGTTAGTGGAGTTTGTTTGAGTTGGACTTAGAAGATGTAGAGACATGTGGTTTCATAGGGGTTTGGTCATGAATTCCCATGTTGTGGTAGTGACCATCCTCGTATAGGCATCTTAACAAAGTTGCAATTGCTCCCATTGATTAAAGTTTTGATGTGTCCACCAAATGGTTCTAGTACGTGCTGTCCTTTTAGACCATAATATAAGGATCTTGTTGGTATATATTTTTTAAGCCTAAATATATTTTTGGTCTTTTATCTTTTTATTAAAATTCATTTTGATCCTTTATCTTTTAAAAGATTCATTTTGGTCTTTTAATTCTCAACTTTGAGTCAATTTTGTCCTTTCGTAAACAATGATCGTTTTCGATTTTGGGACATAATTTTGAACCCTTTTTGATCGATTCAAGACCTGAAACTTGTTCCATTAGATTCATCTACATGAAAACTATAGAACCTAACTAATGTTCAAACTAGAAAGGCTATAAACATGGTGAAAAATGCGTGAAAAGTGAGTCCTATAAGCAATTGAAAAAGATTCTAGTATTAGATTTTTCAATTTTTTAGTTGCTCGTGAAACTCACTTTTCACAAGTTTTTCACCATGTTTATGGCCCTTTTTGGTTCAAACATTAGTTGGATTCTACAGTTTTCATGTAGATGAATCTAATGGAACAAGTTTCAGGTCTTGAATTGATCAAAAAAGGATTCAAAATTGTGTCCCAAAATCGAAAACAATCATTGTTAACGAAAGGATAACATTGACTTAAATTTGAGAGTTAAATAACCAAAATGAATCTTTTACCAAAAAAAATTTAATAAAAAGATAAAAAATCAAAAATATAATTAAGCCTCCTTTTTACCATGTTAGAGACACAATTGACTAATCTCTCAAATATTAAGTTGTTAACTCCTTGAAATAATGTTGGTTTCATGCATGAGCATTTGATTTCATTCACTTTGACATTATATGATTGATGTTTATTATATGTGTCAAGTGTTATATCTACTGATATAAGAATATGTTATTGTATGATATTGGATGTTGTCCCTGTATGCCTACATCTATATGTATTGTTGTCGTGTTTGTGTGTGTGTCATCTGCATGTACTACTATATTACTTTTGTATAGATGCTCACCTTCTTTTTAAATTTACTATCGCTTTAGTTTGTGAATGTTGTATTCATAGACCAAACAACACATAAAGCAAGGTTTGTAGGGAGACTTACAATTGAATTTGCAAAAAATGCAAAAGAGTTAAAGGAATCATGGTAGTTTGGTTTTGAACATCACCACATATGGTATAATGGTAACATTATATTAACTTATTTCTTGTGTAATCTTTGCAATCTTTATCTCCAGTCCATATGGGGGTGGAATTTGTCTTGCCATGGAGCATATGTGGAGGGCACTTAACACCCTTAAGAAAGGGTTTTGTCATGTGTTCAGCACGAGGTATATGTTCACATTCAATTATTCATGTTATGAGTCTAAGGGTAATAGTTGGGCGATTTTAGGATGTTAGGGGTTTTCTTTTAGGACATTCTCTTGATGTATTTCGATAGGTAGACATTATTTTGTTGTTTGTATCCTAACTATCATTTCCTAATAATGCCAAGTTAAAAGCCCTTAGTATTTTACCTCTAACCCCCCCTCTTCCTTTCCTTGACATACTTTTTCCTAGGCAACCCAATACATTTTATTTTCCCTTCCCCCCCACCCTATAAGAATTTTGAAGAAGAGATTCAAGTAAAGATAATACCTTTTGGAGCCTTGAAGAAGGAAAGATAGTAGATCGATAGAGACGACAAGACTGATTTTATCAACATTACTCTTCCTCCTATTGAAATAAACTTATTATCCCAAGATTCCAATCTTTTTTTCACCACCTCCACTACCAGTTACCAGGTATCCTTCTGGCTTGGGTTGGCCCCTATTGGTAATCCAATGTATTTGAAAGGTAAAGAGACAAACTTGCAGTTTAGAGTCCTTGATACCTCTTCTAGCCATGAATTTGCCACATTTATACCTATTACCTAGCTTTTGTGAAAGTTCACCTTTAAGCCAGATATTAGCTCAAACACTTGTACTATGGCTTTAATAGCCCAAATATTTTCCTAGCTTTTGTCAGTAATTAATAATGTATCATCAACAAATTGTAAATGAGATAAGCATAGACCTTGGACTCCAATTGAATAGCCTCTTAGAAGTCTCGATTCAGTTGCCTTCCTGATCATTAAGCTTAGGCCATCTGCTGCAATCAAGAACAAGAATAGGAATAATGAATCTCCTTATTTAAGCCCTCTTTTTATATTAAATTCCTCTGTTGGACTCTCATTAACAAGCACAAAAATCTTTTTGTATTTACACATTCTTGAATCCACTCCTTCCACTTTGGTTCAAATACCATTCTTTCTAGCACATATAATAAGTACTGCTAGCTTATAGAATCATATGCCTTCTCAAAATCAACCTTGAAACACACTAGCTCCCTACCTTCCCTGCTTGCCTCATCCACCGCCTTATTTGCTATAAGCACTCCATCCATAATTTGTTTTCCTGTATAGAAACTAATTGATTTTTTGATATTATTACATATATGACCTTCCTCAACCTATTAGCGTACACTTTTGCTAATACCTTGTAGATACATCCAATCAGGGATATGGGTTGATACTCCCCAATCTTCTGCAGGTTTTCATTTTTAGGCATCAATATTATAAAAGAATTGTTTGACCCCTTCACCAACCTTCCATTTGAGTAAAATTTCTCCATAAACTCCACAAACTTCTATTTTATTATCTCGCAGAAATCTTTAAGGAAATTAAAGTTAATCCTATTTGGTCCCAGACTTTTTGAACTATCACAACTCCAAACTGCTTCTTTTATCTCCTCCTCTGAGAATGGTTCCTCTAATGCTTGGTTGTCAATTGCACCAAGCTAATTGAAGTGCAACTTCTCCATTTTTGGCCTTTCCTATTCCTTACTCGTGAAGTGTTGCTGAAAGTGATCCTTAATTTTTCCCTTCAGTTGATCCACCCCCTCCACATCTTCGCCATCAAAATTTAAACATAAGATCTCATTCCTCCTTCGCCTATGTAACAAATACCTATGGAAATATCTTGAATTTGCATCTCCCTATTTCAACCACTTTACTCTAGATTTCTGCTACACCAATGAGCATCTTATTCACATGAGTTTTTTTTTTTTGTAACTACTGTTTCCCTTCTCTTTTTTATATCCTTCTCTTCCAATCCCTCTTCTTCCCCTTTGATATCCAGCTTTCAAAGTTCATCTTTTGCATCCTAGATATTTTTATCAAGATTCCCAAAATGTTCTTTATTCCATACCTTCAACTCTTGTTTGATACTCTTCAATTTTTCCTTTAGTATATATGCCTTCCTCCTGTCTACTTTTAACTCCTTCCACGTATTTTTTACAAATTCCTTATATCCTTTGTCTTCCTTCCAATAATTAAGGATACAGAAAAGCTTCGATCCCTAATTAATCTCCTTCTCTTTTAGTATTATTGCACAGTGATTAGATACACTTCTCTACAATCCCCACCGTATTATATTCCCCTAAGTGTTGACCCATTCTTCAATCACCAAGAATCTATCCAGTTTACTCATTACTGTGCCATCTGCTTTGTACCATGTGAACCTCCTACCAATAAGAGGTAACTCTATCAAGCTAGCATTTTCAATAAATTCATTGAATGCCTCCATTTCTTCTTTTCTACTATTTGTCACCATTCCCCTTCTTTCTTGTATTGATTTTATTGAATTGAAATCACCTGCTAAACACCACTCCCCCCTCCCCCTTTTAGCCTCCATCATTCTAACTAACTCCCCCAACATTTCTTCTTCCATCACATGGTGCATAGACATTTATAAATGGTATTTTACTGTTATTATTGCCCTATCTCCCCTCCACTCCTAGAAAATGGTTTCCTTCAAACATAGAAATCATCGAGATTTTTTAACTGCTCCACATAATAATCAAACCCCCTGAACTCCAAGTAGATGACTTGTATGTCCATTGCACTCCATCTCCCCCTTACAATCGCATAGCTTTTTATCCATAACTTTTAATTTTGTTTCTTGCACACATACAACATCTAGTTTGTTTTCTTTTATTAGTCTTCTCAGCTCACTTTTCTTCACCCTCCCCCTAACCCTCTAATATTGAATGACAACACCTTCATAATCCTCCTATGCCCTCTTCCAACTCGTCCTCCCTGTTTCCCACTTCTTGCCTATCCCTCTTTTTTATTCCCTCTAGATACAGTAGCACTTCCTCCTTAACAACCATAATTATGCCCAACTTCTTCCCTAATTCCTATACTTCTTTGGCTGTCTCTGTAACTTCCTAATTACCACTCACCCATCTTCCGCACTGTAGGTTGCCATCTAACAAGGTATTATCGGACAAGAATTTTTTATGGCATCTATATTATTTTTGTCACTTTGTCTTTCTGTAGTCTATCCTTTGTGCCCTCTTTTCTTGCTCCTTGCTCCTTGCTTCCTCCTCCTCCTTCTTATTAATGTATCATTAGCATAGCCTACCTCCACTTCCACCAAACACCCATCATTTATCTCTCCTTGTTTTCTTCCTTTCATAGATTTTGAGTCATTTAGTAAAACATTTGGCATTATTTCCCTCCTCCCTCCTGCAACATTGTTACATCCATAGTGCCCATCTTTTGACCAAGGAGCTTCGTCCTTTCCTCCTCCACCACTCTTTTTAATTTCACTTTCTCTACTCCTAGATATGAGTTTGAATGTAGCCTTTATCTTGCCACATCTCGATTCAATTGAATTTCTACTTGCCCATCATCATTGTTTGGCTCTCCACCATTCACCACATCCATAGACCCCCAAATGGTCCCACCTCGACCTCCTTGTTATTATCATCCTAAATGGCGCTATTCCTTTTTAACCCATATTTCACGAAATAGCCAACTTTATGTGTCTCTAGCTTGTGCAAATTCGAGATCATAGGCCCAAGCAATAATTCAACCTCATTTGACTTTAAGGTCACATGCCCTCCAATTGGGCTTAGACTAGCTATGCTAGATGTAACACCCCAATGTTTTCCTTTAATTAATACGTATTATTATTATTATTTGTTTGCCTTGATTTTAATAAAATGATATTTCGGGAAAAAGAGATATTGGGCCTTTAAAATGAGGTTTTATAATTATAATGATTTTAAAATAGTTTTAAAACCCTTGTATTGGGCTTAGTTTTCATAAGCCCAAAGTTAGCCTTAAGAATCCCTTAGGTTTTTTGAAAACCGAACCCTTTTCCTCATTCTCTCTCTTGTGACTCCTTAGGGATATTGTGCTGTCAAAGGTGTTGCAATCAAGAAGTGGAGAACCTTAGGCAGACGCTACTGCACCGTTCACATCCTCTTGCCGAAAATTTCCTTTTTCAAAGTAAGGGGGTGAGTTATCTCGCTCATGGGTATGGCTTTGGCCATGGGTAAAGGGGTTGGCCCTAGACCCCAATTGTTTGTGAATTATATGATTGTGTGTATGCAAAGGAGAATGCAATTTTCCCCAAATTGTTGATATGCTTTATAGAAATTTTATGTTTCATTTATATGGACTGTCATGGATTGCCTTTTAGCTTTTTCTTTGTACCTAAGTTAGAGATTTAGCGGGATTAAATAGCCGTTGGGCGACCTTTCTTCGAAAATTGGACCCGTATTAGCACTAGGCGCACGGACCTGCTGGGTGGGACGCACAACCCGCCAGGTGGGTTGGGTCTTGATGCTGACCCGCTAGGTAGTATCTACAGCCCGTCGGGCAGACTTTTGGTTGGCATGATTGTTAGGCGGATACGACCTTGGCTATTTCATTCTTTGTGCCTATGAACTCCTTTTTTTTTTTTTACAGTTTTTAACTCCTTATTTCTTTTATGCCTTGACGAGTTTATATTGTGTGATTGTTATTTACCTTGAGAAAATTGAGTATGATATGAAATTGTGCCAATGTTTCATGATAAAACCTATGAAAAGCTGTAAGCATTGTATGCGACCATGCATCATAACATTTGAGTTATGTGATAAGAAAAGTATGTAGGAATTTGGTTGGTGGAGGCCGTGATGGGTTGTCTAACCCTAGCCTTAAGGGTTATTCGGTTGGGAAAACTCCAATGGTCTATGTTGATCCCATAGAGCCGGGGCATACTGGCAAACTAGGTAACCCTAACTAGTCACCGGGGGATATCATACTAGTTAAGGGTGTGAAAGCCGAAGGCATCGATACCGATGACACTTCTTATGGCTGTGCATTTACTCCTAGTCTACCTTCCGACAAGTTTAAGATGGTACCACATGTGCATAAGAAATAGAAGCTAGGTATTACATTACATATGTTTGTGCGTTTTGATTTTTGCAAATTAATGTTATTTGATTATGTATGTTATGTGTATTTTACCTGTCTCCATTGTCATACTTTGAGCATGATGTGAGATGTATCTCACTCCCTTGTTTTTTGGTGTTTTCTGTCTGTGTTTGTGATACAGAAGTGACGTTTAGCAGGACCTTGAAGAGGAGTCTTAGAGTAGGGGTATTGGCCTCATTGCAGTTTATTTACAGTATCTTTTAGGTTTTGTCAGCTCTGATAGTAATGTGACATCGGGGTCTTAGTTATTTATTAGTTTAGCTTTTGAACTTTAAACTAATAGTTTTACTTTTTAAATTGGTTTTTTTTTTTTAAGGACTTGTAAGGCTAACTGTGGGCCACCATCCTTCAGTTAATCAGTAAAGTATCTTATAGAGTTTTAGTAAATGTAAGTTGTGCATATGATGTCCTTTACCATATGAAGAAAAAGATTATAAATTATCGTTTTATTTTGCAAATGAAAAGTATGTTATAGTTTTGTAATATTTATTTAATAATTAGCTTTGGCGTATAGGGTGTCACACTAGATCTGGAAATTGTACCACTTGGAATGTTCCAATATTTGCCTCCCCAACCTCCTTTTCTATTTCCTCTATACTTGCACCACTTTGTTCCACCATATCCACCTTTTTTATTGCAATTTTGTTTTTATTCTATCATCATCCATAAGCCCAATTAAAACCAAATTCTAAAAGATAGCTGAGTTGTAAAGCATGTCACGTCTGCCACTGTCTATGATTTATGTGACCTTCCAGATAGACAAGTTGGCTTTCAACGTCTTCATTAAAGTTGTAGATATATTTTTCTTTGAAATTTTGGCACTAGTCTCATGTAGGTTTGACCTTTATAGCTCATGATATGCTCAAAATACTGCTCCTATGTTAGGCTACAATGGTCTCATAAGTGGTTATAGGTCTTCGAGAAGATGCTGGTAGTCACTAAAAAATTAGGGTGGAAGTGGCAGTTTGCGACTTCAATAGAGCAGAGCAAAAGACGTTCATCCTTAAGATGAGCAGGAAGACAAGGAATTAGAATGATTGAGACATACTATTGGTTTGTAGGAAGATGTACAACATATAGAGGATGACAAGTAAGAATGATCGAGAGATGTGTAGGAAATAAAAAGAAAGACATGGCAAATGAATGTGTGGGTGTCGGCACCTTCCCATTCAAACATTATTGGTGTTCAGCTGCCCTACATTCGATAACTAAAAAAGCCTCTAAATATACAATCATTGGGTTAACAATTAAAAAGAAATAAATCAAGTCATAAAAAAAGGATTTAATTCCAAAAATAAAAAGGAAGATAATTCAAGAAAAGGAGAATAAGTTAAGATGCAATAAATAACAATAATAAATAAGTTAATTAGAGATAGTATTTGAAGAAATTGTTATAAGTAATTACATTTGATTCTTAATCAGGAAATGGATTAAATACAATGATTCCTTACCAAAATAAAAATATGATTGATAAAAAATCGTATAATATATATAAGGAAAGTAAATAAAATAAAATTGACTATGAAAATACAATCTCTACATTTCAACATTTCAATTTAAAATTTTTAGAGTTGAATAAAAGAAAGAAAAGCTTCAATAAGATAGGTGGCTTGATGGAAAGAGTTAAAGGAAAAAATGAATTGTAAAAAGTTATTATAAGAATAGTATATCTTCTAATTAACTTTATTTTTGGTTGAACCCAAGTATCTCTCAATCGGGAGTTAAGAACCAATCTCTCAAGGAACGAAGATCCATTTAAGGGTTTGGTCTCTAAAATTTTCAGTAGAGACCATGTGTGTCCTCCACTAGATGATATCTTGCTCGAGCCAAGCATGATCACTATGGGCGTCAAAGCTGTCACTCCGACTATTTAAGGCAACAGGATATCCAGTACTTGAACTCGAGACCACTAATTAAACTGGAACAATCTCACGCTAGTTGATTCACACACTCCGTGGTATACAAGGACAAAGTTTAAATATAAAATTATAAATATTATTTTTAACTAAAATTAAATTTTTATTTTAACTGTTGTTACCAATTTAAACTGCTAAATCATATTTCTATTACCTTTATGCAAATCAGTCGTCAACCCATTTTTTAATCCCTTCAAATCCTCCCCTTAACAATCACCATTATTACCTCAATCGAAATCTAAACTTTTGGGATTTCAATTAGCTACACTAGCATCCTCATTAATAATTTTAGCCTATATATATAACAGAATGACAGGCCAGGAAAAGACTATCAAAAGTTGCAATGTCTCTGTTTTCTAAAAGCATTCTCTTATTGTCCATATTTATATTGCTATCAGCGAGTAATGTTCTTGGACAAATACATGTGTCTATCACTAATAATCTAGAAGGAAATCAAGATCTAGCCCTTCATTGCATATCTGCAGATAATGATCTTCAGCTGCAGGTTCTCACTTTTAATCAAACTTATTCATGGAGTTTTGGGTTCAACTTTTTTTATAGGACACTATTCCATTGTTCCTTTCAATGGAAAAATGCTCCTTTAGTACGGTACGTTATATACAAACAAATAAGGGATTACAAAGCATGCAATAAGTGGTGTTATTGGTGCATTAAGGAAGGTGGACCATGTAGGTTAGAAACTGACCATCTTAGTTGTTATAAGTGGAATGGTCAATAAAAATAGTATGTGTGTTTTATTTTAATAAATATGTACTTCATGGAGAAATAATATGAATTATTTGATACATTACTCCCTTCTTAAATCCTCTTATAGAATATGATTACTATTTTGGTAAATATACTATTCATGCCATTGAAAATCATGCGAGTTCGACCTTTTTTATTTGTAAATAAATTGTTTAAATTCCTTTATTTAGGATTATAGGTCAAGAATGTTTCATGATAGCAACGTAGAAGGGAATTTAATGAGAGGTGGAAAAGTATATTTAAATTTGAGTAGCTAGTTGAATGAACTTTTTTTTTCCTCTCTTTCTAAAGGATTGCTAATTCATTGTTGTACACATGTCAAATAATAGTAAAACTACAGTACAAGACAAACAATCTTAGTCATCTCTTAAGGGTATTTTATTGTTACTAACCGACTTGGAACATTTAGAAAAATGAAAAAAAGGTGATTGGTTCAAGAACGAAAATGAATTGCAATTAAAAAGAGAATTCAATTCAATTAAAACAACTAATCCATTGGTTAAGTTTTCTAATTGAACCTATTATTGGTTTCAATAGATTTAATTCATATTCTTGATTTAATTCTTGTGTGATCCAAAAATTAATCAATGACACACCAATCAATTTCACGAGAATACATACTGATTTAAGAATCTAGGATTTAACTAATTTGGGTTATACGGTCACGCACCCACCAAACCAATTTCTAAACTGATTCTTTATCAACCCAATGTTTAAGCATCAAAGACCCTATTAATCCCAGTAAAATATGCCAAAACAAAAGTCTAATATATTCATCAAGAATGTAAATTCAAAATTTAATGATGATGCACCAACCCCACAAGAATTCACAATTAAGATTCAAGAAAAATAGTCAAAAAATAGTAGGGAAACAATTCAATTAAGAACTACAAAATAATTTCAAACCAACCTCATGATGCAAAAAGAAACCTTAAACTAGTGAAATGATCCAAGAATGTTTAGCCTTCCATGGAGCTTCACATAAAACCATTAAAAGGGGAAAGAAAGTGAGAGAAAACCAAGATAGATGAAAACCCAAGCAGCAACTAAGAGTAATTCAAACTCTATGAAGGCTTTCCCTCTAAGGTCCTAAAAGAAATGTTTAAATAGAATCTACCTAAGGTTAACTAAAGCCTAAGCCCAAAATATGAGCCCATTAGATGTTAATAAGCCAAAATAAAAAATGAATTCCAATGGAGATAGCTAAGTTACAAAGCATGTCACGTTGGCCACAATCTATGATTTATGCAACCTTCCAGACAAATGAATTGGCTTTTCAGTGTCCTCATGAAAGTTGTAAATATATTTTTGCTTGAAATTTTGGCACTAGTCTTATATGGTTTTGACCTCTATAGGTTACAATATGCTTAAAATAACGCACATATGTTAGGCTACAATGGTCTCATAGGTATTTGAGAAGATTCTTGTAGTCACCGAAAAATAAGGGCGAAAGTGGGGGTTTACGACTTCAATGGAGCAGAGCAAAAGATGTTTGTCCTTGAGATGAGTAGGAAGACAAGGAGCTAAATATATATTCGCAGCATCATCTATGAGATTAAAGTTCCTAGTTCTCTGTGATAATACTATTGCCATCAATCTCTATAAGAATTCCATATTGTATTCTAGAGCTATATACACACTAAGATTAAACATCGCTTTATAAGAGATTATGTTTAGAAAGGAATAATTAATATTTAATTTATTAATATTGAAAATCAACTAGCAAGTATCTTTATTGAAGAAGCAAGAAGAGGAATTGTTCTTGCCCCCAAGAAGCATTGACAATTTAGCCTCTTAATAAGTGCAAAGTTGTATTGTGTATTTATATGTGTGTGTGGTTATGTGTCATGCATGATGGATCTTTATCTTTGATCATTTTGATGAGCTCTAAATCTAAGAGTTAATAGATTAACAAGTGATAATATGTTTTCATAAGCCTAAAATTGAATCCAAGATGAAATAGATGTAATAATATGACTTTAATTTGATAAAAGATGATAGCTCTGTGTTAAGGTTTTTAAAAGGATTCAATCTTGTGTTTATAAACAATTTTAATATATTAATTTGGTTTAGTAATTGGTTAATTTCGTTATTATTTGAGCTAGAAAGCTAACATGAATCTGATATAACTAGTTACACTATTATGTAATTAGTTACATTTTAATATGCTAAAATATCATTATGCAGCGAATAACTGATTACATAGTTATGTAACCAGTTATTTTCAAGCGAGAAAACACATTTTTCTTGATCACTACGACAAGTTTTTCATCAAATCAAGAACTAGCACATGGATCATCTTTGTGGATAAAGAGAAGTCATCTTATAGGATAGATTTGTTTTATGCTTCATTGTTTACATTCATTACAAATTAAGGTGATATGTAACCTTTACTTTTGGTGTATTTTTCATTCTGGAGGAGGTTTTTCTCAAGTTTCTCTTGTGGTAGAGTTCCACAAAAATTGATTCAAGTTTTCTTGATAGGTTTTTAAGAAACTTGGTTTTGGATTGTGTTTGTGTGTGATTCTTTTGTATGTGTAGTGTACTTGTAAACAAATTGAATTACATAGTGATAATACCAATCGATTTGATTGAAAATTGGATGTAGATCACAATGGTGGTGATTGAACCAGTATAAATCTTGTACGTTCCTCTTTTTTTCTCTACCCTTCCTCACATATATTGAATCTTTATCACTTTATCAATTGCATATTCATGATAGTCTTTCTCATGTTTGCATAGTAAAGACAAGTTAATTGTTTTAATTCTACAACATCTATATCACTAACTCAAATTGATTCAAGGTTTTTTCGAAAATTTAGTATTTCATCTTTGAAAAAGCTTTAGGGTTCTTGCAAATTTTTATAGATTCAATTCACCCCCTCTTGAATCCAGCCTTTTATTCAACATTTATAAAACCTCTTCCTGAAGATAAACTCATTCCTATCCAAGGGAAACTTGGAATGAAACTTATAAAGGAATGATTGTTTAAACTTTTAGCATATAACTTCTAATCATAGTTTAGCATCCATTACATGTCATATAGGGTCCACAATTATTATTGTAGCATGCGTCCATTTCATTTGCATTAAAGAAAATTGTTTTTAGCGAGTAAGTCAAAACTAAACATTTCAATCATTTGATTTAAATGTCTTTTTAAATGTTCTACTCAGTCAAATCACATTTAATGTTACACATTTTACGAGTTTTGTGTAGCACATTTTGTCAGCAGAATCAAAAAAGAAGTTTTTCATTCCATTTCTTTTAAATCTTTTAACAAGCCTCATACTTTTGAACTCTCAAATCCTCAGCTCTCTCTTGCCCAAGAAACCCTAGCTCTCATGAACCATAAATCTTCACCACACAAATAACCAACCAAGGCAACATTCTGGCTGCTAGATGACTTATTGTACCATCCACAAGGGTAGCATCTACTTAGGCAGTGTTTTGGTATGCACCGTCCACTGCTAAGATGACAAGATCAAGGACTTGTGCTTCTATTCCAACAACTGTAGAGAAAGAAAAAGTTTCAATCAAGAAAAGGTCGATTTTGCCTCTTGAATCTAATAAAGAAGATGAAATACCAATGAAAAGATAAAAGACTACTATTTATGTCTCTAAAGTTCTAGAATCTGTTCCCTTTCCTCCTTTTTTTAAGAAAAGAGGAATTCTTGATAAGGCCGACCACTCGAGGCAAAAATGACAAAAACTAAATCCTATTATTGAAACCACTTTGGAAGCTATTGTCGAACCCTCTTCTCCTACTCAATCTCAACCTCCAAGAGATTACTTTAAGAAGCCTACAAGATCCAAAGTCATCTTGGACAATGATTCTGTATTGGCTAAAGGATCAAGATTAAAAATTGAAGTTAAACAAAAATGGCCTTTCTTATTCACTAAGGGACATTCTAATGATAACTACATTATCATCTGTTCAGAACTTCCTTTGCTAGAATACGAGTATTATCCAACCACGTAACCTACCAATCCCCATTTGGAGTACTACCAACCTCCTTCCAACCATCCTACACCACTAAGTGAGCAAGTAAAAGAACACGGTCCTCTTTGTGCTCCCTTACTATTGAAGAGCTTTCCACCAAGGAAGAGGTATCCTCATCTAATTAGAGATCTACCAACAAGAAGGTACATTCCTATTGTAGCACAACATAGGATCTCATGAAAATATCCTAATGAGGATGCTCAAGTTCTTAAGGTCTATGCTTCTAATTTGAAGTTCTATCCATATCAACTTGAAAAAATTAACTATATCTCTGGGCATAGTGATCAAGCACTGTGCCATGTGTTGAATGGTGAGTTTGCCGTACAACTAAAATTCTTTGTTCCACCATCTATGGTGATTGAGGCATCCATAGAGATCCTAGTGCATGATCGCATTCATTCTAAGACTTCTAATTTTGGACATGAATTAGAAGAAAGATGTCATCAGGAAAATCTATGAAGTTATGCCTGTGCCAACACATCAAGACTTCAAAGAACACATGAACTTCAATCTTGACTTGGTCACAAGTGGAAGTAATGTTCTTACACCGAATCAAAACACTACGTGTAACTTCTGGGAATGACATCTTTGGATGTGTGAACAAGAAGTGTCTACAAGTAGTGTGGAAACTGGAAAAAGACTTGATATTCCTACCATCTTAGGCACTTTTTACCAGCGTCTAGTACAAGTTGTTCACTTTGATGACTCTTGTGTTGCACCAACACTACCCTTGTCTTACAAAGATCGAACTTTGTTAGGAAAGAAAACTTGATTACTCTATCTTGCCTTATGTAATGTTATGTCTTTATCTATGGAACAACTTCCATGTCCTGTGCAGAAAGTGTTCAAGTTATTTAAAGTTCCTAGTCCATGAAATATACAAATTCCAAAGCTTTTATGTTTGCCTGCATCATCTCTCGTTGAAGTTGCTTAAGAAGCTCCACTTACACAAGAAGAAATTCTTCAACCTCTACCTCAATAGTCCCTCATTGATCATTCAGTCAAAGCCTACGTGGATTAAATAATGAAAAAGTGGTTTAAAGAAAAGCACAAGAAATTGATGACTTTCATAGCCAATCAGATACAACCTCTACCACCACAACCTTGAAAATTGTCTTTCTTTTTTCTTTCTGACAATGTGTGATTATGATAATGATGTGTTTTTACTTCTTACCTTTTTGTTTGATGACAAAAGAGGGAGTAGTTTTGGCTTTAAATTTTGCATAACTTATACATGCACACTTATCATATTACTCTAATAGTATTACTCAGATATTTATGTTTTGTTCTAATATTGATTTGAGTATGTTCTTATCTTTTTTCTCTGATAGGGTTCTTTATCTCAGGGGGAGTATTGTATTAAGCATTATGTTTTTGATCTGATATTTGCTTTGATCTATTTTTTTTAATATCTGCTTTGATTAGATCAAAATTTTAATAATGTTTGTCATCATCAAAAAGGAGGAGATTGTTGAAACTAAAGACACAAAGAATCTAACCCCTTAAAGTTTTGATGATAACAAAGGTTATTAAATTTTAAAGGTTAATGACAAGTGTGCTACATGTGCAAAAATATTTTTTTAGAGACAAAGGTATATTTCTTAACTCAGACGTGTCCAACAAGTTTTCAAAAAAACTGGTGTCCAAAACACCAATTAAAATCAAGTGTCTAATGTTTTTTGAAAACATGGTATCTAACGCACCTATTTGCGAACCTCGTCTAAAACATGTTTTCTAAAAAGCGTCTGATAAAAGGAATAGTCTAATGCTTTTAATATAGATGTTTTCCATCTGATTAAGTTTCAATAAAGCTAAAAAGGTTTATCTATCCTCGTACATGCTGAAACTCATTCCTTATGCTATCCAATTTGCACTAACATTTAAATATCTTAGCATTTAATAAAAAGCAAGATATTTTGTCTTATAAGTACAACACATGAAAAAGTTAGTCAACTTATTAAGGCCATAGTACAAAAAGAGAGAATAAAAGAAGGTTTGTTCAGAAAAGTAACACTGAGCACATTAGGTAATACCTACCTTTGCAGTATAAGATCACTCCAAGACAAGACTATTGCATCTTCTCTCTCTAAGTTTCTCGAGACACATATCAAGTCCTAAATGTGAAGGATTTCTTATGAATTTAATACTCCTTCAGAACAGGAATATTAAGCTAAGCCTTCTTTCTAAATCGATACATTTCTAAGAGGCTATATAAGTAATACTTGAAGACAAAACAAGTGTAGAACATGTGCTTAAAACTTATGAACTTTAACAGGCTTTGAAACTGTTACTGGATAATCTCTGTAGTGTAACATTCTGAGTTTTAACCCTAGGAATTAAACACAACTAAGTATCTTGTGCCCTAATTAAGGGCAAGTACTTGCTGCCATAAAAGGCTATAGTAATACAAGCTTGTGTAGGTGCCTTATCATATATCTTCCCATGAAGTTGTCTATATACATATATGTATTTTGAGAAAATGAGAAGTTTCTATATTATTATATTTGTTGGAAAAATGTTATTATTTTGAGAGATTTATTATATTATTTTGGGCTTTAAGCTATCTAACGCCAAGCTTTATAAACAAAGACATGGCTAAAATATTCTAAAGAAATAATATTTAATCATGGGGTATTTATTAAATTGGAAGTATTATCTCTGAGAGTTATATTTACTTTATGATTTACGAGTGAAAATTATATTTTTGAATTATGATGATTAAATGAGGATATAATAAACTATTTAATTTAAGAGTTTTAACGCGAGAAACCTTGTAAAATAAATCTTTTTATATTGTATAAGTCGATATAAGGATTTTAAAATATGCTTTTATAATAAGAAGCCCCTAAGTTATAAATATGAGCCTTTAAATATAAACATATGTTGTTATAGCAATTGGTTTACAAGTTTATATATATATATAAGCTTTTTTATATATTCAAACATTACTATAGCAACTGTTTTGTGAGTTTAATTATGTATAAAAGCTTTTGATATAATTGTACATTGCTATAGTAACTACATTACGAGTTTAAATATATTGAAGTCCTTAAAAAATTTCTAAACCATAAATTGTTACTATAGAAATTCCTATAGCCTGTTCTATAAACCCCATTTCTTAATATCAATCTCAATAACTAGTCCTAATCTTTTTCATTGATATCCTTACATCCTAAATTATTTTAAGTATGTCATTGATCAATTCTATGTTTACCATTGCATCACTCATATTTTTCTAGTTACACTATGTAATTAAATTTTATTATAGATCATTATTATAAAACATTATACCACCTTATGTGTCCATTACCAACCTGTGACAACCCCTCATTTGTATAATTCACGTTGTAAATCTTCTACAAATTTCCAAAATCCTTCTTGCAATGCCACCTCCTCCACATATTAAACCTCTCCAGCAAGTGATCACCCACGACATTTTTTTAACTTCTTATAGAAATTGGAATATACCCACCCCACAGCACACTAGACTTGTTAATTAAGTCGACAAATGTTCCCCACCTCCTTAAGCTTCGTGAGTACGTCGAGCAACCCACCCCACGACTTCAAATTTTTTTCACGTCACCAACCACTTATCTAACTTCATTCCCATTTTAAATCTCACCTAGGACACCACCAAGAGACCATCCACGAAGCATCACCCTAGACATCTCTCCTCCAGTCTCTCCTTCGGTTTCCTTCAACCCCACAACCAAGACGCACCACGTCCTCCTCCTTCCTTTTGCCATCACCCAACACTAAGCCAACCTTAGCTTTTCCTCCTCCTACGCGTGTTGTGGCCAGGCCATCGTGGCCTAGTTTCTCTATTTTATGTGACCACCAAGAGCAATAAGCTCCAAATCCATGCCTATCCTTTACTTGATCACCTCGGGTTTGAGCATCCTAAGCTCAAACTTGAATTCTATTTGGTGAGGTTCATCTACTCGAGCCCATGAACGAGACTACAGTCTCAAATTGTTGAAGCAAGCTCTCAATCTTTCATAATCTTTCATTTTCTATCTATTTTATTCCCTCTTGTTTTTAAAAATGAGGTCTCAGATGATGTCGGTTAACCAAAGCGAGCCTATATCTTTATTCCCAATTGTCTCTTGATCGCAATGATCGGAGCACTTTTACAAAATGTGACCATTTTCCATATTTTCTCTCTCCTAACCTAATGTTAATGGGCTTGAATGTGGGGCTTATGACTGTCTAATCCCATATGCAACCCAGTTTCCATATTATACTCATTGCCCTCTTCGTTTTGACAAGTCCTAATAGTCGATCAAGCCATCAATGAAGAAACGACACTGATTGCAAGATCGATCGAAGGTCGCAAAGGAGCGAGATAAGCGAGTGCACATTGGACAATGAGCAATGATCTTTTCACACCCAAGGTAAAGGGGTAGTGAGATGGTCTACCATAGGCAGATGAGTCGAGTCAATTAAGAGCACATTGCTCCTAACAACTTATAGCTTCGGGTCGTTATTTTTTTTATATATATATGTTGGTTATGTTATGTTAATGACTGTGGATTGATGTATTGTGGTTTTGTGTGTTGAGTTGAGCCTTAAGGGATTTAAAAGGAACCCCTAAGTGCTTCAGAGCTATAAGAGGCCACATTTAGAGTCAAGAAACTTAATTGTCTATTTGATATAATTACTGAATTATGCATGAATCTGCCTATTTTGAAAGTGGCTGTGTAATCTGTCCTTGAGGGTTCAGCCCTTAACATTTGGTATGGTTGTAGTTTTGAATGTCCTCTTTCAAATGAAAGTGGGTTTGTATTTTCTGAGGTCTATAGAATATTTGCTGAATATCTTGGTAAGGCAGGTTCAATGTTGAGAAAATATAGTCTAATTGCGAGTTTAGGGACTATATAAGTCCCATTGAATTAGCTAAGATGACATATTTATTGCAGGAGCATTTTCTATGTGTTTATGTGTAAGAAATGAGTATGGATGTATCACTGACAATGTGTCAAGCCTTTCTTAAGGTTGTGGGAGGAAAAATGTTTTATTTATGTTAAATATCACGATTGCTAAATCTATGGACAACAATTGTCTTGCATTGTTCTATTTCGTGTGAAATGTCTAGGTGGAATTAATCTAAACCCTTTGGTGAGCACATAGCCCTAGATGTCTTCTTTCCAACCTCTGGTTTGGGAATGAGACATGTCAAATCTATTTGGGTAAGATAATTCAGTGATGTTTGTGGTTTTTAACTTGCTGTGAAGTTTGGTGAGGGAGCCTGTGAATGTAATTATTTCCCTGTTTTGCTACACCCTAAAGGTGGATGGAATTAACTTTTCCTAAGTGTATGTCCATGTGTGGCATAGGAAAAATTAAAAGTGTTGAGCGAGTTATGAAGAGATTTATAAAATCTCACTTTGCAAGAGGCTTGCCTTGTATTTAAAATTATTGTTGATGTATTTGGTAAGCCTATAGCCTCATGTGTCAGCTTTCAAACAAAAGTGGTCTCATCCTAATTGGAGGTTTGTGGAGTAGATGATGGTCTTTTAAGCCATGTGGGCTCTACAGAATTCCTTGTGGGCAACATGTACGTGTGATTGTATAATTGCTTATATATGATTTAGTTGCTTGTTAATGCCTATTGTGTTATGATGATGAGGATGATCTTGCTGTAAATGTGTCTATTTAAATGATGGTATTGTCTGACCTATTTAGTTTGCACTCCAATAAGGGAGGTGCATGTTGTATAGCATTACTGAAATGTTGTGATGTATATGTATATGCTTGAGTGTGAGCCATGATGAATGTGATATTACAGCATGTATAGATGTGATAATGAATTGTTGATGATGATGTATGAGTATATGACAATGCTGTAGTTTCTTTCCCTATGGTAGTAGTCTATAAGAGACATTGTGTTGTGTGTGGGCCAGTTGATTTTACCCCAATGGCATAATATGATAATGACGATGAAAAACACTCGAGGATGACGAGGGAGATGATATGTTGTATAAGTTGTGGACCAAAAAGGTCCTTGAATGCATTGAATGCCACGTTTTGGCTATGTTGATGTTGTTGAGAATTCATTTGATGAGTTGTGTGAGAAAGCTATTTTATGATGATATATTTGATGAAATAGGTTGTGGTTGAAGGCTTTCCTCACCCAATTATGCATTTTTATGAGTTTATCTTGATGATTTCTTTTGAAACTTACGAGACTTGAAAATTTGAATAATAGTTAGGAGCATGGAACTAATGAGGTTGATACTTAGACTTGTGCACGAAGTCTGAGCATTCTTTGTATTCTTGATGTGTGAGTATTTGTGACAAACTCTTTTAAGAAAGTTTTGAGAAATCTGAGTTTTTCTCACCCATTGTGACCAATTAAGTTTTAAAATGGGACTTGAAACCTTTTTAAAGAAAGTTGTGTTTTGAAATTGAGGGTAGAAATTTGGGTTTAGGAAATTGAGATAGTTGTGGGCTTTAATTTGTAAATCCATCTCCGCTATTCACATCCCAACATTTAAAAGAGTGAAAGATGTAATAACATTAATCATGCATCATGACATTCAAGCTTAATAGCTAGCCAGTGTGCACTAAAGGAATCGTTGGCTCTTGTGAGCATCAAGAATGGCTGACTCTTTATAAGTTACAGGATGGCTGACTCTTTGAGTTTCAGGAATAGCTGACTCTTGGTGAACTACAGGATGGTTAGCTCTTTGTGATTTACAAGATGGCTAGCTCTATGCGAGCTGCATGAATAACTAACTCTTTATGAGTTACAAGATAACTAACTCTTTGTGAGTTTCAAGAATAGCTGACTCTTTGTAAGTTACAGGATACGTAACTCTTTGTGAGTTACAGGATAGCTAACTCCCTTTTAAGTTACAAGATTAGCTAGCTCCTTGAGAGTTCTAGGATGACTAGCTCCTTTAGGAGTTTCAGTGTACTAATTGGAGGATGAGGATCCTATAGTTCTCATATAATATTCATGACACCAGATTGTGGGATGATGGGTACCCGCATGCATCATGAGCACTAATAAAAGATTAGAGTTGTTTGATTAATGGACATGCATTACATGCATCTAATTGATCAACTTGTGAAATGTGAATAATTATTATGTGCTTGTGATGCTATCTGTTGTAGGTGCTTGGCTGATGTTTATATGATGATGATAGACATGATATTGTGCTATGTTTATTATATAAGTTATATGCTGATGAGTGTGATGGAATAATGGTAGTGTTACCCAAGTTCTTTTATACTGCATGGTGTGCATTTCTGATTGTAGAAGAGTTCTCACTACTTGCTGGTCTCCTTGCTTAGTCTCAATATCAGAGCTTATTCAATGATCCTACCTCCAAAGCACTTTCCTTTTATCTATTGCTCGATGATGAATAGGGCCACAACCAAGAAACAAAACAAAACAAAAGCAAAGGGGTAAGATAGTAGACAAAGACAAAGATAACAAAGGGACATACATGCTCAAGGGTATGCCACCCATAGGCAGGGACCTACACACATATGCATATCATAGTGACTCAAGGGTATATCACCTCATGGGCCTATAGATATTTCTTTTATGGTAATAGCCTTTATGACAAATGGTTATATATGCCTTAAGTGTTAATAATAATAGTTATCCTTATATTAGAATATTACATAAACATGATAACAGGAGCCAGATGAGGAGCTAAGGCCCAAGGCAAGCCAAAGCCCATCAAGCCCAACACATACACACACACACACACAAGTTTTTTATATGAGAAGGAAGGGGAAGCTAGAGAGAGAAGAGAAAAAAAAGAGAAAAGGAGGAGAAAAAGAAAGGAGAAGGAGAAGAGGAAGAAGAGAAAAGGAGCAAAGATCCCCAAGCCCAGAGCTTATCCTTGTGCATCCTCGAAGTGAGTATTTCTCCCTTATCCTCCCCAACCCCTTTAGTTTTGTGTTTTTCCCTGTTTTTCCCTTTTGAACCCTAGGTAGGAGATTTGTGGGTTTTTGAGAGATTCATTTGATTGAAGGGTTCTTTGGAAAATATATTTGGTTAGAAAGGTAATAGAGATGACTAGGAATGTTTTGGTATGTTTGGAAATGGTTGTTGGACCAAAAATGGCCATAGGTCATCCTCTTGCAAACTGCAGAAATCACAATCGGCACTAAGTGCCAGTTTTGTGGCGCTAAGCATAGGGACAACTAGAACTCAAACTTGCTATCTGGAGTTTGGCACTAAGCAATGCAGCACTAAGCAGCCAAATTTCTGGCATTGAGCGTAAGAGCATCAATATTCCTCCTATTTTAGTGACATGGACCTATCAGAGTTTGGGTCTAAGGAAAAAATGAAGCAACGCTGATTGCCAAGGGTTTAACGCTAAGTGTGACCCTTTAGAACAATGGGGGAATATTTTAGCTTCAAAGAAAATATATGCTTGCTTTTGTATGTTTGTTATTGGTTGTTATGTTGTGTTACAATGTTTGATGATGATTACTTGAGGAGTTGTAGTATATTGCATTCATATGACTAGTTGCATCTATCTGAGATAGTTTTTATGTAACAATAAACCCTATGTAATAAGACATTTAAGATACTTAAGACACTCCCAGATGCCTCCTTAGCAAAAGATGGGAAATTTTCCCTAAGTTTATGAAAGCTTTTTATGAAAGGAAAGGTTTTAAGAAAGGAATACATTTTTGAGAAAAGCATGTGTTTTCATAAAAAAAATGTTTTAAAAGGAAAGCTATGCTTTTAAAGAAAAGTACCTCCTTAGTAACTTTAGAACTTCCTCGGTACTAGTCTTGTCTGAGTCAGACACTCGGCATACTACGATGTGCAAACTGCAGTGAGGATTCCGAGGTTACCAAGGAAAGATGAGCTTACAACTCTAGATGAGTTGTAAAGAGAAGAAGGGCTAGGAGGCCTCCGGTATCAAAGGAAGAGACTATCATCCTTCAAATACTAGGGAAAAAACACAACGTTCTTTCTTAATGAAAGAACGAGTTCTTCAAGAACATAGAAGGGAACTCCTTCGATAACAAAAGGTAGTTCAACCACTTGGACCGGTGGTTGGTTAAAGGTCATAGCAGGAGGGACGCTTATTAATGGCTAGAGCTCAACCGAAGAAAAGATAGGAGACTGTGGAACCTAATAATAAAGATAACGAGAACCACATAGAATAGAAACAAAACTAGGATATGTATGGTGTGAATTTTACATGTTATATGTATGTGTGCTTATGGCATTAAGGTAAATGATGAGTTGCAAACCTAGTTGCTCAGAAAGAGGAGAAACGTTAACCTATGCATTAGATGAGGACAGTGAGTATAATATGTTTCAATAAAGTTGTCAAATCAAGTATCAAGTTAGAATGCGAGACTTAAGTTAGATAACATAAAACAGTTATAAATAGGAATAGTCCCAAAAAACCCTTAAGAAGAGAAACCACAGGAGTATAAGAACTGAACCTCTAAAATAGAGAGTTAGCCTAAAGTTTGTAGAGCACTCACTAAGACATTATGTCTCATTCCTTCAAGTTTTCATGTTTTTATAGGTTGAGCAGGTGAAGCCCTTTTTGAAGAAGCTTGGAGAATGGAGCTTGGAGTTGCTGCAAGAAGAAGTGTTTATAGTTTTAAACCTCCCAATATGTGGGAGTTAGTTTATGTTTTATGTTTTATTTTATTCATGTGTTGTGCACATAAGTGCCAAGAGATTTGTATTAGTTGTTTTAAGTATGTTTACGTAATCGATGTTTAAGTTTTAGTTTCCGCGTAGTTTTCTCTGATATTCTTATATTCTAAACTTCAATGTTATAGAAATATAAGCAGGCAAAAGGTAATACCCTTTAGGGTGTTACAATCGTTGTTGACTATTTCATAAAGTCGATAGAAGCCGAGTTGATAGCCAAGATTACAGCAGAAAGAATCTACAAGTTCACCTGGAAGAATATAATTTATAGGTTCGGCATCCCCCATATGTTGGTGACTAACAATAAGAAGTAGTTTGATAGCAAAGTTTTTGACGACATTTGTAGCTCTTTTTGTATTGATCATAGATGAACCTCAGTCAAACATCCGCAAACCAATGGCCAGGCTAAGGCTACTAATAAGATCATCCTTAATGGCCTCAAAAAGAGATTGACTTATACAAAAGGACGATGGGTGAATGAGTTACCGATAGTGTTATAGGCCTACCACATAATAATCCAAACCTCAACAGGAAAAACCCCTTTCAGGCTAACCTATGGAACGAACATCATACTATCAGTAGAAGTAATCCACTTGTCCCTCTGTGTTGCAAATAATTCTAAGGACGTCAACTCCTCAAACTTAGCAGTCAATCTGGATCTTCTTCAAGAGGAACGCGACATTGCATATGTTAGAGAAGTAGCATCGAAACAAAGATTAGTTCCCCGATTTACCTCTAACATCAAACCCCACATCTTTCAACTAGGCAATCTCGTCCTACAGTGAACTGACATTGCGAGAAAAAACCTAACGGATGACAAATTGGCACTAACATGGGAAGGACCTTTCCGCATCAAGCACGTGGTCGACCAAGGGGCATACTTCTTGGAGACTCTGCATTAGAAGCCTCTCTAGTGGACATGGAATGCTATCATTTGAAAATGTATTTTAGTTAAGTTCATATGATCATTTTGAATAAGCCGTGTGACGTACTCTTTCCTACCTAGTGATTTTTATCCCTAAAGAGGATTTTTCCATTGGAAGGTTTTAATAAGGTGCACCCTAGTGAAAATATGCAATAAACTATTTCTTTCATAGACTTCACACTTATATACAAAAAAGACCTCACTAGCAGGCGCTCTATCGAAAATTGACCCTAAGCGGACCCGTTCGCTATATAATGCGTAGCATTTTATACTATTATTTACCTCTTAATCCATGTAGGTTTGCATGCATTTTAGCTTATTAGGAGTAGTTTTAGTACTAATTTCCTTTATTTCCTTCAATCAATCACTTAGAATGCTTGAGGTGTGTTTTTGTGTTATTGGTGGATTTTTAGGGAAGATTTAGCAAGTATTGAGTTCGCTTTGGAACTTAAAGATTTAAACTAGAAGTAATTTGAAGCCAAAAAAAGCAATGAAGATATTATTGAAGATAAATGAAGAGAAGAGTAAACCCCACAACCAAAAAGCACCACAGGCTGATCGTGGCAATTGCCACGGGTGTGGTAGAATTCATCAAACTGCCACAGGAACAACTAGAAAGCGCCATGGTGTGCTCGTGGTAAATGCCACACCTGTGGCGAATTTCAGGAAAATGCTATAGGGGCTGCCAGAAAGCGTCATGGCCTGCTTGTGGCGAACGCCACGCCCGTGGCACGTTGCTGACGTGAATTATTCTTATTTTTTTGTTTCTTTTTAGTTTAGGCTTGGACCTTTTTTGTACTTAGGGACTTATATAGACTTCTTAGGCTTAGGAAAAAGGATAGCAACCTTGGTTCTTGACGGCTTAGAGCGAAAGCTTTGGATTGGAATCTCCTCTCTTTTTTTCGGTTTGAATGCTTTTCTTTCTTTCTCGTTTGTTTTCCATGACTATGTGTGAGTAGTCATCTTTATTCTAGGATTGGGCGTAGCCCTATGAATGCTTAATGAATTCATTTCTTTTATCCTTGTGTAATTCTTGTTTCTCTCTTGATTTCTCCTTTATCGATTTTCTTTATTGTGAAACGAATTGGCCACGTTCTACATAAACTTAGGGATTTAGGGAAGAATCGAGAGGTGAACTTAAATACCAGAACTATAGGGAAGAAACCTAGGTCTAAATCACGAAAATAAGTGAAACATTTGGGAATTAATTGAATTAACAAAGAACTCATTGGGTCTAATTAAACACAACCACCATGAAAGTAGGAGGCTAATTTGATTAAACACCCCTCCGTATCTTGAAAGAGAACAAAGGGTACCTTAGGTTAATTCACCCTCAAGAAGAACAAGCAAGAGCACGGGATAAGAGAATTAATTTAGTAATCATCATAGGGTGAACCTCTATCCTAGAAGTTTTCTGTACTGAATCATTATCAATCTTATTTGCTTGCTTAATTGAATTCCCCAATTTCTAATTCTTTTACTTTAAACCTAAATTCTCAAATTGAACTCTCTTTGTTTAATTTTTATTAAATTGCAATAATTACAAAGCCAAACACACAGTCCCTGTGGTTTCGATATTTTATTATTTGATGACAACTGTACACTTGCGGTTTTTCCACATCACTATACAAACCGAAAAAGGCCTAACTAGCATGCACTTGATTGGAAATCGACCCTAAGCAGACCATTTCACTATACAACCCAAAAAGGGCTCACTAGCAAGCACTCGGTCAAAAATTGACCCAATAGCATACTCATTTGCTATACAAGTCGAAAATGCCCTCACTAGTAGGCACTTGATCAAAAACCACCCTAAAGTAGACCTGTTCACTATACAAACCAAAAAAGCCCTTACTAGCAGGCACTCGGTTGAAAACTAGCCTAAGCAAACTCGTTCACTACACAAACAAGCAATCTTAATTCAAAGTTATCTTAAGACATCAAAACCCTTTCCCACTAAGCAAACAAAGTAAACAACTACAGTCAATAGCATCAACAATGAAGGTAAACTCAACACGCTATTCATCGAAGCTACTCGAAGTCATCAAAACCTTTCTATGAGGCTACACACGAAACACACCTAGTACTCGGAAGCAATATCAGCAACAGTTTGCTAATCAGAATCTCTTTGCAAGGCCACAAATAAAGCAATATTCAATGACATTATCACAATCTACTATTCAAAACATCTCCTCAAGGAAAATGCAACAAAAATAAACACAATTTGACAACAATATCCCGAACATTTATTATTCAAAAACAAGAACGAATACATTTACAGGGACTTAACTAATCATCTCAATCATCAAAAGGCAACCTTCAACTAATCATCTTAGTCACCCTTTAACATACAACAAAACATCTTTCCACAACAATTCAAAGGCATCCCAACTTGAGCACACATCCCTATAAGATTGAGCTAGAGTGCCACCCATACCAAAGTTGCATGACACCCTTTACAAGGAGATGAAAAGTAGGATCCACCCAACTTCCCTGCGTTGCAAGCCTGGAATTTTGGTCCGACGCAGCCTACCTACTGATACACGACCAGCCTAGATCCCCTAACATTGTTATCACCTTAACCACACAAAGAACCAAGATAAGAACAAAAGCACAATCCTCAAACCTTAAATGCCCAAGCATCCAAGTAACATGCCCATACACAACTCAGATGCTTTGGACGATTAAGCTTCGAAGACGCTACTTAGCAAACCCTTATCACTCACGAGTTATAAGCACTCAAGAATGTGTAAGACCTGTCTTTTATAAGCTGTGCATAAGTGGTTGATAATCTAAAAAGATAAATTAAATCTAAATTCAGTATAAGTGAACAATTAATAATATTTGATTATGTCAATTTCAGTGGAGCTTTCTACGGAAATTTAGCTTGCTTGGATTTCAATTGTGTAGAGGTATACTGTGAGGGCTGACAATGTAAGATCTGCAGCATGTTAATTCCTAATCCAGTGGTTGAATAATTAACAAGGATTAAATTTATTGTCCAATGGAAAATAGGTGATAAAAAGTTGCATGCTATCCTTGTTTGAGATTCTACAAAGAAATCTGCGAGAATTTAGTTGTGATGATATCTGTCGAACTAGCACTGATCTGTACAATTGGTGAGCAGTATGAGACCATGGAATTTAATTATAATAATTTAAAATTAATTATGATTAGATTCTCTTTAGTTTGATAAGCTTTCCTTACCTAAAAAGGTTGGGACATTGGGTTTTCTCTGTTACCATTCTGGACCATTTATCGAGAAGTTTGTCTAGAATCCTGCCAGATAAAGTAAAATCCAACTGCCTGATTAGATAGAGTTAGTTCAGTCATGACCAGAGAAATTCTAAAAGAGTCATAAACTCATTTAGACTCCAATATCAATTAAATTGTTTTAATTGGCTCAAGTGTTAGAAAGTTAAAAACCTAATCTTATAGGACTTGATATTTGACTGTGTTCTTCATTTACAGTATAAGAAAATGCAGTATTTTCTTTCTAGAACCAATTTCACATTTTCCTAAGCCTAACCAAACTAGAAGTAACCAATTGTCCTAAGCAAACTAAATTAGTTGAACTTTAACTACGCATTCTTCATGAAACCTACTACTAGTCATGTCTAAGTGTACTAAAAGCATGCAAAAAAAACCACTTGCTCCCCTTGGTTTCCATGAGTAGCTGTCCACCACCTAGGCATTAGGAGAAATCATTTTTGTTTTCAATTAAATTCAAATCACCTTCTACTTTTGTTAGTTACCTTTTTACCCCTCTTAAATGAGCTCTATAAAAAGCTTCCAAGTGCAAACAATCCTCCCCTTTTTGCTACACTTAGCCGTGAGTTGAGAGAGAGTAGAGAGAGCTAGTTCAAGTCTTTGAGTGTTGGTGGAGAGTGGAGGAACTAGGGTTTCCCAAAGGAAGGGTTCTAGGTAAGCAAGCTCCACCCTTTCCACCTTCTCCTTTCTCCATCTTCTCTTTTCCTCTCAAGACCAAAGTTATTTTGGTCCCTTTATCTTTTTGGTTCTAAAAGTTTGTTTCTTTCATGTGTATGTCCCAAATCAACCATTTTGATGATTGGTTGATGGCTTACCTCCTCAAGATTTGGAAGAAAGTCACCCACTTGCTCCCAAAGTCTCTAGCATCTAAAAGGAAGCTAAGCACATTGTAAGGAAAGCTAACCCTTTTCTTATGTGTTTGAATCTGTGATTTACTTATTTGGATGTGTTTTGTTGCTAAGTATGATGTTGGTATTTTTAAAAGTGCTAAACTTGATGAAAGGTTTCATTTTTGTGCAAGTTGGTGATGTGCTTTTGGTGCTGTTTGATTTTCAGACTGAACATGCTATACTGTTGTTACCATAACTGGAGCTGTGGTGAATGTTTTCATGTGCTTGTTTTTTTTTTTGTAAACTAGACACGATTTCCTCCAAAATGGACACAAGAAAATTACCAAAAGGTTTAGAAAATAAAAAGTTTAGCTTTTTGAAAGTTGAGCATGCTGTTTGAAAACGCTGACCCGTCAGTGGGCAGTAAAACGTGATTCTGGAAAAATATGTTTTGTATTTTGGGAAACTACTTGAACAAGTGAATATTAGACACAAAAATATTTCCAAGAATATATGTTTTGCCTATATTTTGTTATTTTTTATTTTTTAATGATTTTTGGAAACTGGAACTTGTACTTGCATTCTGTCTGAAGGAAGTTTTGGAAACTGTGAACTTTCAAAAATCATATAAAATTGTATAGGCCTTGGTTTTGGAGTTATTGGACTTTTTGAAAATGATTTTAAGTGTACTTATAGAAAAAAATAAACTTGATTTCTGAAAGGACTTCTCTAGAAGTGATAAATAGCAAGATTGGTTCGTGGGTCCTTTAGGAGGTAAGCACCGACCTCTCTGTCTTGTTATTTTTATATCTTTATTTGTAGATTTTTGATTGAGTCAATCTATATCATTTTAGAAAATAGACAAAATTATATTTCCAACCATATATAGAACATGTTAATCAAAAATCCTTTTCTATTTAAAATTATTTTTTAAACAGAGATAGAAATCTAGAAGTCTCTGGAAAACGGTTTTAGAATAATGGATATAATAACTTATGCCTAACCCTAAATAGTCTTATCTTTTATGATAAAATTTAATGGTGGTTTCCTTCAAATTAAATGAATTAAATATAGATATTTTATTAAAATATAATATCTAAAGTTTTACAAATTCATCAATATATTTGGAGAAAATAATAAAAGATATTTTTACAAAACTACAAAGTTATGTTTCCAAAAGAGTTAAGACCTAAGTTTGAATCCGATGATTTCATAGAGTGTATTCTTATTAAATTTCATAAATTGTTATTCAAATTATGAAGATATTATACATATATGGCTTGGTAAGCATTGGGTTGGAATGAGTTTCCTAGTAAGAAATTATTGAATGCATAACTTGATGAATGTTGTGACTCTTGATGGCATGATGAATTTTGTTATAAATTATTAAACATAAAGCTTATCTAGGTGTGAAAGATAAGTAATAAAATGCCTATCTGGTGTGAAAGATAAGTGATACATAATAAAATGCCTATCCGGGAGAGAACGATAGGTGGATATTATTGCACATTGCCATCATTGTCTGTGTATGATAATTGATTGTCATGCATACATGCATTAGTGAACGAGCATGCGATACTGAAAGTGTCGGTATTCGCGGGATCATGGTGCTAGCCGAGTGCAAAAGCTTGAGGACTACGGATGGCACGATTCCACAAGAGGCCTAGGCCTTGCAAACCCTATGTCATGGTGGCAGTACCCCATACGGAAATCCTAACAAAGTGCACTGGTTCCCATGATCAGTTACCGATATTCCCCAAATGGTTTAGCCATGTGCCACTTTGAAAACCCTGGTGAGGGTATTTGTGTTTATTGTACCATTGTTGAGGAATATTCGGGCTGGTCGCTCAAGTTTATAGATTTCCATGAAGAGTCCTAGGATCATGGTTTGCACCTACATACTTGGTTATCATTTGTTTTGGAATGATGAATGAGATAGATACCGTGTTTTATGTCTACATGTTACGATTTTGTATTAGTTGCCTCTATGCTCAATATGTTGTATACCTACTTAATTTCATTTGCTTTTTGGGTAGCTTATCCTTGCTTGTGTGTTTGTGTGTGTGTGACTGTGATGATCGTGATGCTTCGTTGTCGCGGGAGCAGATGGATGGTGATCTTCCTAGACCTTGGATATTCTTTCGTCTCTTGGGAATGCATATCTACACTGACAGGCGACATCTTTTGGATCTCACTATGGTCAACAGACGTCAAGAAGAAGGTATCATCTTCGTGTACATGTTAGACCCTAACACCCCTACGAAGCTTGGAGGAGTTACTATTCGATCTTTTCGACAACCCTATGGTTTCTTTGGCTTGGCGTCACCAGATGCTCCTAGAAGCGAGAGGCCCACATACATGGAAGTGGTAGAGGCAATTCAAGTTATACCACTAACCATGTGGCTAGAGCTTTAGGATTTGGAGAAGAGATTTGTTTTGGAGTCATCCTTGTTTTGTTGGGTGAGTTAGTTGTTATGACCAGCTTAGGAGTGTCTATATGTATAAATCCCCTCCCCTTTTTCTTTGGTTGTAATCGTAGGATGGTCACCTGTATGGTACACGCTTCACCCTTTTGGCTTGGTTTCTTGTTGGCATGTAGTATTGACATTTTAACGATTTTGAAATTTATCTATTTCATGACCATTGGTGTAGATTAAGTCTTTATCATGTGTCGCCGTTAATAATATTAGGAAAGTGTGTTTTAAATAAATAAATAACAACTCCTACTCTTTTTCATAAATGAATTAACAAGGACAGTTTTTCATAATTTAAATTTATTAATTAAACGAACTATGTTGATGTAATAGAGTTTTCCTGTTACAAAGTTGGGTCATTATAGAACGCACCAAGCACAACAAAGAGATAATATCAGAAGAATGTAGTCATAAAACAAAAAGACCACATGCCACCCATCATATTTATACTAAATACCGACATGCAAAAAGCATTTAAAGTTTTAGGACTTCGTAACGTTGGAAATGGTCTATGACATTAATCGTATTTAATCTTGTCGATGCAAATTCATAACAGTCAAAGGAAAACAGAAAACAGAATGGCAACTGCAAAGGTCATGCATACACAAGTAATGTCAATTAATAACAAAGAAAATCCTCTCGACCACAAAACCCAATAGCTTCTTTACTTAGCCTCTTCCCTAAGGGCTCCATCGATCCATCTTCACTCTCTAACAACTCTTCCTCCACAAGACGACCATCCATCACCTCCTTCAGTACGTTGCACTCTAACAAGTCAATCTTGTGGTACGATTCTCCTACTTGCCTCAACACCTAATTAAAGCCATTCTCTAGTTTAACAGTAGCCTCGACCTTTAACTCCCATTCATAGAAGTCAAAGTTGTCCTTCTCCAACTTTTGGCCGGCCTTTTTTGCATCCAAATCCTTTAATGCACCATCACGCTTGGCCTCAACAATAGCAAAGGTATGCCACATATGCCCCTTCACTTCTTCCCATTCGACTTTGTCCTTCTCCACGGCCTCCCTTTTCTCACTTTCTCCTTTCAACTCAACCTTTAACTCGGCCACATGTTTAGAAAGGGACGTTGTCCCCTGCATCTTCTTTTCCAAAAAATAACCTAAGAAAGTAGCCCTCAGCTTGGCTATTTCAATCATCAAGGTCGTTGTTGCCCTAACATCTCCACCTAGCCTTTTTACATTAACCTTTCTCGTCAAGTGTTCATCGATCATGCCTCCAAATAAAAACCTCACATCCCACAAAGATAGCGACCCTTGTTCCCAACCAGCATACTTCATCAAGGTCGTAACATCCACATTGTCCTTGACATCCACATCCACTAACTTTTTAGCTGTCCCATGCAGCTCTCCATTTGACACTTTCAACTTTTTGGTCCCTATTGAAGAATCAACAATCTTGTCGACCTTTCCTTTCCTTTTCCTTTTTTCCAAAATAGCCTTCTTAAGTGAGCTATTGTCCATTTTCAATGAAATAAGATCTGCGACAAGGAAACACAAGTTAGTAAAACATCATGTTCATGCTAAATCTAATTATCAATACAGACACATACCTATATATTCAACTAACTTTGTCGGACTGTTTGCCAATAGTATCAAGGACAAACAATTCATAAATTAAGACCCTCCAAGAATTCAATCTCAAGCTTCTTAGAGGTCGAGAAAGCATTGTAAACCGAGTGATTGCCACGGGGTTCGACTGCCACTATAAACGAAACCTCACTTCTTCTTTGCTATCAAAAAAGAATGACCACCCAGCCTCCTTTGACCTCACCTAAAAAAAATTGTCCTTAAATCTCTTAAATGATGTGGTAACCAATTATAGAAGGCACCTTTTTGGCTTATCACTAATAAAAACCCAAGACACTAGCTATGTGAAGCTAACACGAAAGAAATAGAAAAACTTTAACGCCGTGGGAACAAAACCACAATACTCGCACAACACTTCGAAAGCCCAAACAAAAGCCTAGGAATTTGGGTGCAACTAAGTTAGAGCCACATTCATGATCCATAAAACTTCACACAAGAAGTTAGAAAAAAGGTAGTAGCACACCCAACCGACTAAAAATACACTCATAAACATATGTATACTCTGCCACTTCCAAACCCCACTGTTGGTTGAACACTTGAGCATCAGGACTGACAAGGATGCACTCCAACTTCTCTTCATTAACAGCACAAAGAACTCCTCCCTTCAGTAATTACAACAGACTCTCCTCAGAACTGTAGCATGAATGCTTCTTTTTAACGTCATCACCTACCCACCATAGAGGACAAACTTGCATTCATCTTTGCTTAGGTCATTGGCAGAGTTCTTCAAAATAAGCCCTTTCCACATACCTTTGCCCCTGCTAGGCATCACCTTTCCCCTTTTTCTTTTTCGCCCACCTACAACGGCGCTACCCTCACCATATAACACAGTGGGCACTTCTCTTAGCAAGCTACACCCCACCACAACCTCCTCCACCCTAGGACTATCAACATGATCGCTACCCCCCCTACATACCCCTAAGCATCCAGAAATGCAACACACAAAAGACAAACGACAATGAAAACAGAGACAAGAAACAAGAATACCTAGAATGAGAAGAAGCTTCCACGAAAAGAAAATGGCCAACACACAAGCAACGCAAATGAATCCAAACGTAGCAACCTTCTATCTCCTCTCCTTTAAATGATTGCAAAACAAATGACACATGTCGTTTTCGGGAAATGTGTGCCATGTTGGAAACACCAATGTACAATTTTAAAATTCAAAATGGATCATGAAAATTCACGCCATTTAAAGCGCACAATTCAGCCTCGGTTTGCCTAACCCCCCAAGATTCAAGCTCAAGCCACTCTGCACTTTGTTGCTCAAGGCTTCCGGGACTGGTGTTACGTATTAGGCCTTGGTTGGCCCAGTACTGGTGAGGACTCAATTGTCATTCACGAAGCCTTGGTCGGACACTTTCACTAACCACTGTGCCTAGATAAGGAAAGACTAGATTTTTGCTATTGTTGCCAGATTATGCCCAGGAGAATCATGATAAGTCCTCGCCAGTAGCGCCACTACATGTAGGTTTAGGAACACTAGGATAGACATCTTCATACGCCATACAACCATAGGGGGCCTATCTAGGGTCATTAGCTAGGCTAGGGTCCCTTAAAAGGATTGTAAGAACACGTACCAACCCTACTTATACCATAAATCTTGTCTTGGTTGCCTCCAAAGGCAATTGTTCCTCCTTTGAGGGGTTACAAGTCTAGGAATATAGACCTTTCTCCTATTATGTATCGTGATCAACCACTGTCTAAGGTACCATTTAGATCTTTTCCTTTTATCCACCAAGGAGATCTACAACAAGAACAATCTGATACTTAGGTACCTATATCTTATTGTCTCCTTTCATGTTAGTTTTAGTGATCATGACAAACCTCTATCTTTTTTGTGAAGACATCTAGAAGGTACATGTTCAGATTTTCCACAAACAGTATAGGAAGAAGAATAAAAAAATGGAATAGATGTATACCTTTTATTATTATCCTTCTTATTATACCTAATGTCTAATTTGTCAATTAGGGGCCTTTTGTTTTTTCAAAATCTTATTTAAATTGGCAATCTTATTAACAAAGTTAGTTATGTCCTTAGTAAGACTAATTATTTCTTCCTTTTGTCTAATGACTTGTGAAGAATGGATAGTCTCAATAGGGACTTGAGCTTTACTCAATCTAATCTTAAGCACATCAAATTTAGTTTTAAGATTCATATTCTTGCTTTTGAGTGCTTTACCTTCAAGACAAATGCCTTTAAATTACTTTTTAAGTCTTAAACACTCAACAACAAGTCTATGCGAGTCTTTATGAAAAGTTTCATGAGATATAACATCATCATCATCATCTAAATCAAATTTTAAGTTAGAATTTACCTAAACACTTCATTGTTTGTGTCTACCATGAGATTGACATTGGCTTCCTTAATTATCTGCTCTTCTTTAGAACTGTTGCTATCAAGGTTTTTCCATGTGATCATCAAACCTTTCTTCTTTTTCTTTGAGAACCATTTCTTTTTCAAACTTGAACAATCTTCCTTCATGTGTTTTGGCTTATTGCATTCAAAGCAAACGATCTTAAGCTTGTGTTTTTTGATGAACTTATTCTTGGTCTTTTGCTTTTTCTTGATGTAGGCCTATATTTCCCTTTCTTTTTAAGCATTCTTTAAAACTTCTTATGCTTCAAAGATATCTCATCATCTTCGTCTCCTGATTCTGAGTTGTCACTATTGTCCTTAGAATCTTCATCATTTCCTCAACCTTGAGGACTTTGGATGTTGATTCTTTATCTGGTTAAGACTAGCTAGCTTTCTTGTTGGATTTGTATGCCTTAAGAGCTATGGAAGTATTTTTCTTAACATCACTCCTCTAGTTCAAAACTAGTTCATGATTCTTGAGGGATCATTCAAGTAGCTCATCTATCTTCATCATGCTTAAATCACAAGCTTCTTAAATAGTTGTGACCTTCGATTCCCACTCATTAAGAAGACTGTCTAAGAGTTTAATAATGCTTCCATCTGTGGTGAACTCCTTTCCAAGGGAACAAATACCATTTAAGATAGTTTGGAAATGTCCAAACATTTCATCAATAGTCTCATAGTTATTCATTCTAAACATCTCATCTTATCTAATTAGAGGACTTATTTTCTTTCTTTTGACGTTGGTTGTTCCTACATGCATGATAGCAAAAGTGTCTCACATTTCCTTGCAGTTTTGTAACCAAAAACTTTATTATATTTAGTCTTGACTAGGGCACAAGTGTAAGGTACTTTGCCTTGGCATTCAGCTACATCTTGTTGATGTCTTCTTTAGAGTATTTATCCTCTTGGAGGAGCAAACTCTCCATTAATTATAACCAACCAAAGATTATAGTGTGTTGACTTTATATCAAAAGAAATTATTAATATAAAAAAAAACTAATGACTTAAGAAAGAAAAGATGCATACTATTTTTGCTAGGTTCAAAAATTGCTTATGCTTGGAGAAAGGTAGAAACTAAATCTCAAAGTGCTTCCAAAACACTAGTCCTAAAATGGTTTTACCAAACTCATTGAGAAAATATTTATTTTACTCCTTTGAGTAATAAATAAGAGCAAAAGAGATACGTTAAAACTAAGGGCTGAATCCAAGAGGGTTGGTGAATTGGATCTTTCAAAAATTTCAAGAATTCCCAATTTCCTTTCAATAGTGAATAACTAGATTTTCAAAAACTTTGAATCTTATTAATTTGGTTATACAAATGAAATAGAATTGGATCAATTTATCTTGAACTTTTTTATGCAGAAAGCCTCATGATTTTAAATGCAAATAATCAAGATTCAATATGTTAGCAAGAGAGTAAAGGAAAGAAAAAGAGGAAACAAGATTTATACTGATTCGATCACCACCACTGTGATCTACATCTAGTTTCCAATCAAACCGATTGATGTTATCACTAAGTAATTCAAATATTTACAAACACTATGTACAAACACAAGAATTACAATCAAACAAACCACACAATCAAGTTTCTTGAATCCTATCAAGAAAAACTTGAATCCTTTCTTGTGGAACCCTACCACAAGGAAGATATGAGAGACACCCTCTCAAGAACGAAAATTAAATTAAAAGTAGGTTAGATATCACCTTGGTTTGTGATAGATGGAAGACAATGAAGAACTAATCAAACTTTACCCAAGAAAGGACTTTTCTTTATTCTCAAGATTGATCCATGATAAGCTCTTTGACTTTGATCCAAAACTTGTAATAATGAAGAAGAACAATATGAATTCTCTCTAGAAAATCTCTCACTCAAATTTAGAAAATTGTAGTAGTTTTGAAAGACTCACTAAGGTTCACTTTATATAGAGAGCTCACTGGAATAACTAGTTATTTAGACTTGTAATCAGTTATTTTGTTATTAGAAATTTGGAAATAGGAGTTTTAATGGATTTAACTAGTTATTTTCGTTTATAACTAGTTAAAACAACATGTCTACATTTTTCTCTTTGCTGAAATAACTAGTTATATAGCTTTGTAACTAGTTATTTTCGCATAGGACAAAACAACTTTATATTATGTAACTAGTTACAGAATTATGTAATTAGTTACAACAGAAATAAATGATTATATAATGTTGTAACTAGTTAAAACATAAAACATGTAATTGATTACATATCATTGTAACTAGTTAAAACAGTGTAAATTTTCACTGTTTATGCGAATTCAAATGAGTTTAATTGATTACAAAACTAATTTAACCGATTAAATGGTTCTTAAACATAAGATTGAATTGTTCTAAATCTTTAATGTGTAGCTTTCACTTCCTATCAATTTAAAACTATGTTTTATCCAATTATTCCCATTTAAACTAAATTTTAGACTTATAAAAACATATTTCCACTTCGTTAAACCTTTAAGTCTTAAACTTTGAGCTCATCACTATCAAATCATCAAGGATAAGGATAAATCATGCAAGACATACAATTACACACATACATAAACACACATTACAACTTTGCACTTGTCAAAAGACTAAATCATCAAAACTATATTAAATTTCCTTAGGGACAAAAGTAGTCTTCTCCTTGCTTCTTCAAGATAAAAAGAAAAAGAATTAACAAAATTAAATTTTGATTCAAAGTGTGAAACCCATTCTTACTTTTCTCCCGATGTATTGGAAAACTCAAAAATAACATAATTCGAGAATATAATTGTGAGTTGATCAATTTTATTTTATTTTTTAAAAAAAACTATCACATACTTTTAAGTTAAACCAAAAAAAATAAAATGTTTCTTTTTAATTTTTTAATATAATTTTTAAATTTATAAAGAAAAATAAATAGTACACAAATAATAATCTAAATAATAAAAAAGGATAGAAAATATACTTACTTTGAAGACGATAACTGCCTCACGTTAACAACTTTCACGATGGCTTGTTACTTAATAAATTACTCCTTATATATAAAAGGTGGAATTAGAATAGTGGTGGTTTTTCTTTGTGCGGCGGGACTTTAGAGATTGAAGTAAGACATTACCCTTCCTTCTTCTTCTTTTTAACGTGTGAGTTATAAAATAAAAACAAGCTCAAAATTTCTTTTCTTTCTCGTTCTTTTTCTTATATATTTTTCAATTAATTTTTTAATAAAATCCGGTCAAGTGGATGTATGTTGAACTTTTTGTCACATCAAAAGGATATATAAATAGCACCCAAAAATAAAAGTGGATAAATGCATTTTTTTATTAAGTTGGAAGATTTCGTTCATAGAAGTCAACAATATATAAATGCATCTTTTAATCAAGGTGGTAGACTCCATTCGACGGACACGTCAACAACCAAAACACCATGCCAATAATATTAGTTTCCAGTTTTATACAAGGTGAGACAGGATATGTTCAGTTTTATCTTTTTATATTTTCATTGTGGGTGCAAGGAACTTTCTTTTCATTTATCTTTTTTTATAAGTAGTCAATATAGGCTGTAGCACGTAGTTTTGATGTTGATTTGTATTATTGGATGATCATTACCTAATATCCATATAATGTTAATGTCATGGACACAAGCCAACGCAAGTTAAAGTTTCTTTTATTTAGGGTGTTTATCAAATCAAATTTATCTGATGAATCTGACAATTGAAACCAAACTAATTAAATTGGTTCAGATTTGTTTAATTATTGGTTCTTTTTACTTCAAATCCAAACTAAACCAATTATAATTAGTTCGGTTATCAAATTTATCTTTTTTTAACCTAAATCAATCCCAAGCAATCTAATCAATTATTCTTTAACTTTTAGATTAAAATATTTTAAGCTTAGAGCTTAAATTTTGTTTCAATTTTTGTATTTTTTTTCTTTTTTATTTATTTTAATTTTCTTATGATCTTATCTAATGTTATCAAACGTCTTAATTTAGTCATGTTTATTATGTAAATTTTTTTTATTATATTTTAAGTGAAGAAATTAATGATATATGTAAATTGACAATTATAAAAAAATTAAATATTTTAAATAAAATAAATAATTAGTTATTAAAAACAAGAAATATTTTTATCTTGCATTAATAAAAAAATTAAATATTTATGTAAATAGATAATAAATGGAAATCAAAACTTGAACAAATATAATAATTTATTTTGTTACATAACCTGATGACCCAAATCAAACCAACCTGATTTTAATCGGTTTGGCTTGGTTCAAATTGACTGAAAAAATTTCAAAATCCAAACTAAACTAATTCAAAATCAGAACAAAACTAATATAACCCACAAACACCCTCCTTTTATTTGAAATGCTACAAGTCTACGAAGCATGTTAAACTAGTTTGTCCATGGAATGCGAATAATTTACCACACAGATATAACCTTTTTTTGTGGGTGTAAATTTTCCGTGATTTTGTCATATATATCATTAGGAGAGATTTAGAGATGTTCCTGCTACCTTTTTCATGTGGTAGTTTGCTGCAACATTCAACATGGACTTGTCTGTAAATTTAGATCGGTTAGCAACGGTAGAAGATTGGTACTTTACGTTCACTTCAATTCGGTAAGTTACTAAGTATTTTAAGTCATATTTGATAAATAGTTTGATTAATTTCTTATTTAATAAATAAGTATTGCATGAAAACTTATGCTATAAACATTAATTATTAAATTATTTTGATAAAATTAAGAGAGAAACTGATTACATTGTCGGGCTCAAGGGGACACTGTGCATAGGACATGCAATACGAGTTGACTCACGATGGGCCCAATACAATTTGGGTCACGATGGCCCAATACAATTTGGGCCAGTAAATTGTTGGTCCAACTTAATCTTAAGTGGACTACAAATTATTCAAATTTGCCTACATTTTCCAATGTATTTATATAATTTGATTGCAAAAATGTTAACTAAATTATATATTAATAAAATTGTAATTAATTTGCATTAGAAGACTTAAACTTATTAATTAAAATAATATCCAGATAAGCTTAAAAAAGAAAAACTTAATAATAGTTAATTGTAACATGTATGAGCATACAAGGTAGCATGTAGGGGTGTCAAAACGGGTTAACCTAATCCAACCCGTCCTCAACCTACCAAAAAACGGGTCGAGTTGGGTTAAACCCATTGTTTGATTGGGTTTAAAATCCAATCCCAACCCAACCCGTGGTGGGTTGGTAGGTTGGGTTGGGTTGACCTACCAACCCATTAAAAAAATTATAAATTATTATTTATTTTTTTTAAAATTTTTTTCAAATTTTATGATCAAATATAAAATTAAAAAAGAGAAAAATGTTATAAAACTAGTAAATAAAAAAACCTACTTAATACTTAAGAAATGATTAATTCATCATAAATTTTAAGTAACAATTTTTATTTGTCCTAAATTCTAATTACCACCAAAATTTGCCTTTTTGTCTTGAGACTTCACATATAACATATTTAAAGAAAAAGAAGCTATAATCTCAAATATTACATAAGTATAATACAATCTCAACTCAAGGCTCAAGCTAAAAAAAAAAAAAGCTAACCTTGACAGGCCAACCCAACCCAACTAGTCATTTGACCTGCCAGGGTTGGCAGGTTGAATGGGTTGGGTTATGCAGGTTGGAGGACTAAACTGCATAACCCAACCCAACTTGTTTTATCTGGTTATACGGGTTGACCGACATAGTTGGACCTTTTTTGACACTCCTACTAGCATGACCTATAATATTGCAAGTTAGCCTGATCAAGATTTTAGAGAAAATAGAGTTCTAACAATGTCAAGTTATACAACCAATTGAGAACTGATTTTCTAGTTGACACCTTTACTTAAATTTGTTGCGCTCCATGTCCTAGAGAATGGCTTCTCAATCGACTATGATTTGTAGGTAGGGACCTTTCAAATTGGGTACTCATTTCCCTTATCTAGTCATCTTTGGGTGTCTTTAGAAACCTATTCTAACCATGTTGAATGGAAGTTTCGCACTTTCCCATGCAAAAATAGAGAAGGAGGGGAACTCTTGGATTGGCATTCAATCCAATTGAACGGAAAGTCAAACACACACTTCCGCTTTTATGGGCTAAAGAGTTTGTTAAAAAGAATAGGTCATTAGCACCTCTGATCTCCTTTCTTTGTTTTTGGAATTAGAGGGTACAACTATAATATCTAAGAAATAATGTTATAATTAAATGATGGTAACATTAAACTATTATTGCAACAAACAAATAGCCTCCTAACTAAATCAGAAATATCTGTCTTAATATCCCTTTTTCCTTTTATTACGTTTGTCTTCCATTGAAATTAATTAGTAGGGTTACATATAAGTCTAATGGAATTTTCTAATGGCTATGCAATATTAGAGGAGGGAGGGGTAGAGCAAGGAGGGAAAAGTTGGTGAACTCAGATCTTCTGTTGCCTTTGCAACGTGAATCTCTTTACAACAAAAATCTCAGCTATTGATCACATTCTTCTCTCTCTTTTAACTACTATTATAATAACCAATCAATAGTTTAGATTTTGCAACATGATTGCTATAGCAAAATTTTGTTGTAGAGGATCTAAGTTCAAAGTTGGTATTGGTGCCCAAGAGGGTAGGTTTAGTGGTCACCCTCTCACTGAGCTAGTTAGTAGGGTAAGAAATAAGAATGGATGCAAAAATAATCTTAAGTGGGAGGTCTCTGGTTCAAACCCTGTGAAAAAATAATCTTTAAAGTGGGATGAATTTTATACAAACTCCCACAAGATTAATTCAGAAAAAAAAAAAAAAAAAAAGAGTTCGTATTGGAATATTTTCCTCTTCGGATTATGAAGGGAGGTGCTCAAGTCACACTTTAGGATGTTGTGATATGCATAATAACAAACTGTAAATTTTATGACTTTTCAATATGACAATAACATAACCCGTGACCTTAGCTTGTCGATAAACTAAAGTTTCAAAAATTCAATCAAGTTTGAGTAAAAAGACGAGAAAACTAACAAAATGTGTAAAAAACAAAAAAAATAATGACTAAAGTTATATATAACTTTTTTTCTAGATTAAACTAATCATTAGGTCCTGAATTTTTTGAAAATCTTTAATTAAGTCCCCAAATTAAAAAAATTATAATTGGGTTTTTAATCTTATGAAATTTTTGTAATTGAGTCCTTAAGATCTTTAAAACCGTTACCAATTATCATTTTCTAACAGTTTCAAGTTGGTATAAACTAACATTAAGGATTCAATTACAAAAATACTACAAGATTAAAGACCCAATTACAATTTTTTTTTAATTTAAGGAACCTAATTAAAAATTCTCAAATAGTTCAAAGACCTACTAATTAATTTAAACTTTTTTATTGGCTGTGTTACATTTCAAAATTAATTTTTTGTGACTTTTCTTTTATATTTTAAAATTAGATTATTATCACAAGTTTCAATAAAAATTTATATACGCATGATCACCATCACCAATTTATTATTCCCAATAATCATACTTATATTCTTAAAATTTACTTTATAAATATAAAAAATAGGTGCGCCGTTTATAAAAGAAAAGACATAAAAATGGGTGGGATCACATTTCTAAAATGACAATGCTTCAGCCCGTGAACTTGTACCATAATGTAAAGTCATTATAATTTCAATCAACTTCAATAAACGACACAAGGGATTGCTACATATAAACCCGTGACACATACCATTACAAAGCTACAAATATAACATCAAACTTCGAAACTTACATGCAATGCCTTAGACATGTAGCCCACTACCTTCTACTATATAGTTAGCAATAAACTCTTAGCAATGCCAAAAACCCAACCCATATGATATATAGACCAAATACCAATAGCCCAATAACTTGCAATGCCAATTCGATACTATTATTGTACCCACAAGTCATGAAAATTCTCGACCAAGTATCACTCATTACATATTAGGTGCAAAGCTCACGAGCAACGCCAAGCCTTGAGTTGGGCACGTCGTAGAGCAGACGGTGGTTTTGTTGTTGCATGTTGGCGATCACGTTCAACACGGAGTCACGTTGTCCGGCGCCGCCGCCATGGCCAGGCACGTGACGCTGCTGACGGTGCTGTGTATGAGGATGTTGTCCGGTGGGAGTGTCACGTTCATGCCGGAGAACATAAATGTTATTGTTGGTGCAACTATTGGGACTGTGTAGCATGTGTCAAACCCTCCTAGGCGTGTCACGGTGAGTTTCTTGCCCATGCTAACTCGTCGCCGGAATGCCTCCCGGACGGCGAGGTAGGCCGGTTCAACCAGCCGGGTGAATACCGTACCTAGTAAGAAAATCAGATAAAAATGTATTAGTGAAATTATTAATTGTTGTGTAGTAGTATAATTATTTTTTGGTTACAATAGTAGGCTATAAAGTTAAAATTTATGATTTCATGTATACTATTTAAATCTTCTCTTCCATTGGGCCGACTCTATTGGGTTATAGTAATATAATTATAAGAGTAACACTTTTATATGACAAAATTTTACAATAATTTCTTCATAAGAAAGAGATAAAAAGAAAAAATAAATAAAATAAATAATGTAATGGAAAGCAATAAAGAAAAAGTTTATAATTGTATAAAAAATGTCGTAAAGATTAATCTAATTAGAATTATCTCTTTAACTAGTACTAATAGTGGTATTTGCCAGCTTCTTTAATTTTTGACATCATGTTTCTCTTTTTACTCATTTATTTATTTTTTAGAAAAAAAAAATGCAGGGTGACTATAATTAGTTATATTTGATCTAAATCTCGGAAACTGGGGATGCTATATTCATAAAAGACATGTGGAGCATGTATGAAAGCGACGCATGGTCCCAATCACTTTTGTAGCATTTTGACTCCAATTTTGTCTTAAAATTGACCTCATTCTTGTCATCATATATTAGAACATGAATATCATATAATTATGTTGCATCTTGAGAATTGGGACAAAAAAGCAGACAATTATTCAAGTTACCACTTCAAAGTTTAGAAGGTAAAAGAGGACACATCTAAAAATACGAAAAAAAAAAAGAAAAAGGAAAGGAATCATATGATCATTTTATGACCCTATCACTATGTTGGTCAAGCATAATAATTAGTCTATATAGTGTTAGATTAAAGTCAGAGAATGAACCCCACTATAATGAATTATAATACACACACATATGTCCTATTTGAAAATAACTAAGGATAAAATTTAAATATAGTACTTATTATTAGTGTTGTTCTCTAATTAAAATTGAAGTTTTACTTCAGTGATTTGCGTAATAAAATTTTTTATTAAATATTAATGTATATTATTAAGGTTAAACTCTCATCATGATTAAAAAACAACACCAATAGTATCTATAGTACTATATCTAAGTTTTGTCCATAACTAAAATGCATTTTTTTTTTCTGAAGTAAAATGTGTTAATTAGACATTACCAGAATCAAAAATGGTGCCAGCGCCGGTTGTAGGGTTGAACGCTAAAACCTCCGGAGGGATATCGACAATTCTCCGGCCAACTCTAATAGCCACCAAGTTCACATAGTAGAGCGATGATCTTCTAGGATTTTTGAGAAGAGGGGTAAACTTGATCCTCTTGGGCTGGGCCACAGGCCCAAGTCTTAGTGACCCACTGAAGTTGAGTGTTTTGAAGCTGGGCAAGCAGTAGGAGAATGTAGATTGATAGAGCTTTTGGGTTTGGGCCAAGAGTGACAACGGGCCTCGGCCCAGGCCCAAAAGCCCTTGTGGTGGTACTGAGCTCCCTGTTGCGTTTTGAATGCACCCGAAGGTGTAGGCTGGAACTGGGTCAGTGGCTAGGGTCACTGTGTCTTGGACCAGGTTAGCTGCCACAGAGGAGCTGCCATAAGTGAAGTTGAATGCACACGCGCTTCCACCGCAAGTGGGGTTCGGTACCTGAAAATTTCACAAGCTTAGAATTGAGTAACGAGGACCATAGAGGGTAAAATGGAAAACTAACAAGTAACTTTGGCAAGTCTCGTGAACATTTTTACCTGCTCAAGGTAACTAGAGTCACCGACTAGGACAAAGATTGAGTATTTAATTTGAAATATTCATGATTATGTCACGCCCACGCGCAGCAAGCGGCGCGTGCGTATCCATGGAATAATTGTGATATATTACTAGACTAGTAAACTTTTTAGTTTTTTTCATAAGGAGGATAAAGTAAAGAACAGAAAAATTAAGTATTTTTAGTGTTGCTTTTCTAGTTAAAATTAGGGTGAAATTAACACGATCTTAGATGTTGACGTTTATTGTGTTGAATGTCTAAATAAAATTATAATTTTGATTAAAAAAACACCCACAAACACATAAGATATTGTATTTAAGATTTATTCGTTATTAAAACTTTTGCGGTGTCTAGTGATAGCACACGTGAGCAAGTGTTGTTATCCAACCAAGATATTCTTTTGGATCATTCCAAACATTTGATTAATGTTTGTTACACTCCCTATTTTGAACAGTACAAACATTCAAATGTCGTATAGTTATTTTCGAATATATTTTTTAACTCGCTATTAATACAAGTCGTATATGATGATGGAAAGAAACTAATAATTTTACATAAAGATCTCCGTAGAATGCACAAACAAAGGTCTAATTACTCTAAACTTTTAACAATATCATTATGTATTTTAAATTAAATCAAGAATCCGTACTTAAAAAAAAAAAAAGGTTCATAAGATTTTGTCCAATAATTTCCCAAGTAACAATATTTACATTAATTTTTAATACCCTCAAACGTAACCACAACGACTCTCATGATTTACACAAAACTATGAGATCCAAACATTCCACGCGCCACAAAAATGAGGGTGTTTGTGATTTCACAAAAAGGATAAAAAAACCTAGGAGAAAATGTTGCAAGAAATTAGATATGTTGATCATCACCTGCTTGCACTGAGGAGCACCACATCCAACTTTCCTGAAAGTGGTGGACTTGGCAGGAGCAAAGGGTGTTGCTGTTGAGCAACCAACACAGGCAGTGCAAGGGACCCAGGCAGCATCATTGCTAGTGTCCATGGCCAAGAGCAGGGTCTGAGCTGGGGTACCAATCTTGGCCTTCACTATGTATGTAGGGCTCTGTGTGATTTGCCTGCCTGAGGCAATTGGGACAATTGATCTCCTGGCTACCAAGCTGGACAGGTACAGCATCCTGGCCTGGTCCTTGGCTTGTAGCTGTAGGACACTCTCTTCCCATGACATTGCCTTTGATGGCCTGAATGGGGAACATGGGCTGAACACATGGAACACTTGAAGGGTTGAGCCATGGTCCTCGGCATCACATTTGGGGTTCAGCCCTTTGGCTAGGGAGAAGAGGAGGAGGAGCACCAAAGGAGTGAGTATGGGTGGGGCTTTCATGGCTGTTTGTTAAGGTTGGGAATGTGTAATTGTGTGTGGGTGCCTTGAAATGTGGAGTGGGTATTGTATATATAGTAAAACCACTAACCTTGTGGGAACCTTTTTGTTTTTTAGGAAAATTAAGTTGAGTATTGATATTCCATCTCATTTTGGATGGATTGGGATGAAAATAGGAGAGAGATAGGGAAAGAGAAAAAAGTAGAGAGAGAAAATGATAGAAGTCATAAGTAATGTGAAAAAAAGAGAGAGAAAGAAAATGAAATGGAGAGAAAATAAATGTATGATGAGTATTTTTTAATTAAGTTATATTTTGTTTTTGGGCTGTATGGTTGAAACAAACAGAGAGATAGAGAAAAACTGATAAATGTGACCAATGTTGTGATGTAAAATAAAAAAAGAGATAATAAAAAAAATAAAATGAAAGAAAATTGAGTGCAAGAATATGAAAACTTTTTTTTTTAATAAAGATTTTTGGGTTGAAAGATTTTTTGGGGGAATATGGTTAACAGGTTAAGGAGGGATATGATATCAGGGTATGGGTCACTTAGTGGTACCAATGTAGTGGGGTGACAAATAGAAGTCGGTGGGCGATAACAGACTGTATTCCATTTGGTTTTGTAGAGTGTGCTAAGCCTACTTTTTGTGCAACAAAAGATTCAACTTGGAAGCTACCGTTATATATTATAGTTTCTGTGACATGTATTTTGGGCAAAAATGATTATATATTGCATGAGTTTGCAATAAGGAATAAAAAAAAGTTAAGTTGTAGGCTACTGTGTATAGTTTTAGTGACATGTATTTTGGGTAAAGATGATTGTATAATGCATGAGTTTGCACTAAAGAGATAAAAAAGGTTGAGTTTGTGGGCTACTATAAGACTAAAGCATGAATAGTTGAATGCATTTCTAATAGTAGTGCAGAATCATTTGAGGGCTCACATTGGGTATCTCTGTCTATTAATCAAACCAGTAACGCTAAATAATATTGTTGGAATTTGCAGTTTCGAGGACTAGAAAAAAAATAAAAGTAGACATCGATAATTTACATGTTATGGGTTAAAGTGTTATTATACCTCGTGGAATGATTATGATGAAGTGGTCAGGAAACAATGACGCAAATGTGGGATTGTGGAAGTACCATAATGCACTATGCTTTTTTTACTACTACCATTAACATTAGAATGTTAGTTTTTTAAACATACAAAAAACCATCATTAGTTCCACCTCAGGTTGTAACTGATAGAGAGGAGGCCAATTTCTTAACTATGCTAATGCTGATTATCTAATCTTGGGAAAAAAAGGACATAAATGGATCTCACGTTAGGTAAATCCCTTGAAAGAAGACAAGTCACATTGATTATGCTTACTAGATTGCTTCATTATTTCTATATTAGTGATAAACAAATAGTGAAGCAAACTAATTAGTATAATTACAAATCATTACACAAATCAATAACAACTATTCAAGCTAGATGAGTCAGAAATCTTATAATTAATAATAATCGTATACACCGTCCATCACTTCATGTTATACAAAAATTTTACAAAAGTCCTTTCTGTGTATGTAGCCTGGGTTTAATTTACAGTAAATCAGAGCTACATTTGCTCTGGAAGGTGTGAGAATATATTCTATTCTCTATATTAGCAAGACTATAAACCATGGAATATTTTAATATATTTGAATAACAAAAGAGGACTAAAGAAGCCATGCCTAGGGTCATGTACTGTTAGTGGCAAAATGAAACCAGATCTCAAATCCTAGTGCCAAAATTATTATGCCTTAGAACAAGGTTGGTTTAAGAAAGCGTACAAGATTCTTAGTCATCATAGCTTTAGGTTAATTAAAAAGAGGTAATAAGATTCAAAAGAGCACTATTATTTGTTTGTGGTGTAGGACCCCGAAAAATAAGACTTAATCATTCTCCCCAAATCTGAAATTGTTCCTCAACTGACTTATGTCAGCATCACGAATTCATAGATCTAAGACCATATACATGAATAAAGCCTTAAATTAGTTCTCCAAGTTTTTTTTTATATATAAAATAACCATGTTATAAGTACGAAATTTTCACCAACTTTGTTAACTAACTAATTTTTGTTGAAAAACTTGGACTAGGTACCGTTAGTAGAGTTTCTCCTCCTAATTACCTTTTTCTATCCACAAGGTTTAAACACGAGATTTTGCTTAAAAAATCCGAGCCCAGTACTACTTAGACCAACAACATATCGGTTAGTTCTCCAACTTTACAAATATGGTTTAATTTTTGGGTTTTTAAAAATCTTCTATTAATTATTGACCTTTTAAGAAGTCATTTATTTTAATCCTTTTTCATTTATCTTTTATTGTGATTTTATTTTAAGGAGGATTAAAGTGAATGAAATTTTGTAAAGTTAAATATTAATAAAAAATTAAAATTTTAAAATATGTATTTGAGTGAACGTTTGCAAAATTGATTTTGAAGTAAATTGATTTCATGTATCTTTGGATCCGTTTCAAATACACATGTTTGAAGCTTAAATCATCTCATATTTTCAAAAAGAAAATGTGGAAGCCATTTTTAGTTGCTTCTGTTTTGATGCGTGTCGAACCTAGGTGAATGTGCTACCAAACACACAGTTTATAAAATTAATTTTATAGTGATGCGATTTATGTTTAAATGTTTTTATTTTAAAAGTAAGTTAATAGTAAAATTTAATAAAAAAATTTAGATCCAACGCAAAAATTACCTAAATTGTTTTAATTAGAAAACAATTCTAAATTCAAAATCAATTCTTTGATATGGAACAAAACATATAAATATTTACTTAAAATCACATTAACTGGTATTTCAACTTGATTTTAATCAGATGATTCAAAATAAATCCAAACACACAAAGGCTAAAATGTCATACTCATAATCTCAAGGAATTTACTAGCATAACATAGTCCCAAGTACAGACAACAACATAGTGGACAAGCCTGAAACATTGGCTGATCTGTTTCTTCATCTGTTCTGTTTGTTTTATAAACTCCATTAATATAATATTGGAAGTGAGATCTTGATCTGAACGTTGAATTTTAATAGCAAGGAAAATGTAGAAAAAACAGCAAAAGACTATTTAGGGGTCGTTTTCATCGTGTCACATTCGAACCTCTTTATGAAGGCTCTAGTGCCGTCAAGCTCAGCTCTGCAGGACTTGAACCACTAGCTGGGTCATTGGTCTATTATATTTATTCGTATTAGATATCATTTTCAGTAGTATAGGAATCTATATTATTGACAGTGTACATGTGCATTTCACCGTTATTATTGGCAGTTGCGAGTGCCAATGTCATGTGCATCCTCGCTAATCCCATTAGGAAAATCCCACTTCAGTTATAAAAGAGGAGTTTAGACCCTCTCCAACTCTTGTTGTCCATTTCTTGTCTATTATTATAGTTTTTGTGTGTATAAAAGATATTAATATTTTAATAATAGACATTTAATGTCTTTTCTATACCCAAAAGCATAAGAAATAGACGGGAAATGGAGACTCTAAAAAGAGAGTCATTTTTTTGATTGAATTCGAATTAAGTCATGTTGAAATTAAATTTCTCTAAAAGCTACTTTATCAAATGAAAAAATAAAATAAATTAAACTTTTCACATAAGTTAAAATTAACTTATTTACTTAATTTTTATAAAAAAATTATCATACAACTTTTCTAAAAATTGAAATAGATAAATTGATTTTAATTTATAAAAAAAATAATTTATTTTATCTTCTTATTTTTTTATTTTATAAATACTTATAGAAAAATTTATTCAAAACAAAGTCTTAAGAAAACAATGTCCATCAATTTCCCTGAAAAAACCCCTGAAATTGACAATAAATTACTTCATGGTCACTTAACACATTTGAATGTTTTGGATAAAATTGCAGTTTAACTCTAAATCAAACTTTTTGGTTTGACAAAAAAGTAGTCACAATATCAATGAAGAAAAGGCCACTTTAAACTAAACCCTGCTAGATAACATGTGAGCACTAATACATTTTACTTTTGAAACTAAGTTTGAATTAGTACATATAGCAATCATCAGCAGCACGAAACAATTAAGGCCCGTTTATTTTTATTTTTATTTTCTATTTTTACTTTTTTAATTATAAATTTGTCACCTTATTTTTAATTTATTTTCTGTTTTTAAAAATTTGTAAAAAAAAAATGAGAAACGGATTAAAAATAAGGTGACAGTTTTATAATTTAAAAATAAAAACAGAAAATGAAAATAAAAAATAAAAACAGAAGTAAAAGATCCTTAAAAAAAAAAAGCAAAAAAACATGCAAGAAACCAAAAAAAATAAAAATGGTAATGAAATATAATTACGAGTCACTCCATCGTCTGATAGTTTTATAGTAGTTTCGACAAATGTTGCAAGTGCATTGTGCTACCTGTAGTTACTGTTATAGAAATCGATATTAATATATAATGTAACTGGGCTATGGGGGATTCTATTATTTGATATCCCTAAAAAAATTATATAGAAAATGCATGAAGATTATTTATAAGTTCATTTTTATTTGTCACTTTTGAAAAAAAAAATATTTATCTGTTATTTTAAAATTTTAAGAAAATATTAATTATTATTTTCTCAGTTATATCCTTATAAAAAAATATGTAAAATTTAAAAAACATAAATAAGAGAAATAAAATATATATTAGTAAATTATAAATAATTTTAATGTGAATAGGAAAATTAATTATTTTTAATTTGTTTATTACAATATTAATGTTTTGTTTGGATGGAGAGTAAAACAGAAAGAAAGAAAATAAAAGGAATAGAAATCAAAGAAAAATAGAGTAAGAAAAGGTGTTGTTTAGATGAATAAAAATAAGAAAAAATGAAGTAGAGAAAATTTTCTCTATTTATTTGAATTACTGGAAGAGATAGTGAAAAAAATAAAAAATATATATATAAATTTTTTTATATTAATTAAAAAAATAAATTTAATTAAAAAACTTTAAAATTTTACTTCATTACTTTAAACATGACATTATTTATTACAGAATTTATTAATAGCACTCACTTATTTTTTTAAAAAATGTATGTTAGTAAGTTATACTCTAGATATATTTTAAGAAAACTATAGTTATAACTTTTTAAAAGACTTCTTCTAAAAATATGAGTAGGTATATATTAACAAATTCCACAAGAATTTACCAATATATACACTCTTGCTTTTTAGAAAGAATATTTTAGTAACTTATATCTTGGATGTATTTTAAGAAAATTAAAGTTATATCTTATTAAAATATTTTTTTTAAAGTAAGTGAGTGTATGGTAATAAGTCTGATTTACTATTATTTATTGTTTTTTATATTATTAAAATTTATTTATTTAAAAAATATATAACTTACCAAATGTCGTTAGTTTGAGTGGCACTAAGCTTAGATCCTTAAGCAAGTCTTGGGTTCAAATTTTGTAAATGAAAAAAGTGATTGAGAGGGAGATCCCACTAAAGTTAGTCAACCAGATTTTTTGATGAAAATTAATCATTAACAAAAAGTCAAGTAAATACTTCACACTAATATCATAGTAAAAAAAAATATAACTTAAAAAAACTTATTCCTTCCTAATTTTACTCCACTCGAGAGAGAATTATTTTGTACGTGAATCTTATCCAAAAAGTTCCTTCTTATTTTTTTCAAATAAATAATAAAAAAATTGATATTTTTTGTCTTATTTCTCTTTTGATTTGCTTCCCCTCTATTTTTACATGTCTAAATGTGCCAAAGGCCGAATAAAAGCAAGTGTAAGTGTAATAAGATTAATACACGTGGAATGTGTAAACGAAGTGCTCGTGACAAATGCAAGTAAAAAGCAAGAAGACAACACTTGTCACTTTTTGCTGTCGGCACATTCACACACAAACACTTTTAACGCTCCGTGTCTTTTCCTGTGCAATGCGTTCACCGTTTATTATTAATTTTTATATTTGTTTTCTTTTTTTTTAATTTTTTATTCATCTACCGAAGAGAAATACAAATAACAAATTCTTCAACATATATTTTCTAACATATTTATTATATTTGTCAAAATTTATTAAAAATTACAAAATTGTAAGTGAAGCTCATTAAATGAGAAGTAAAATACATCAAGGTTGACCCAATGATAAATGAGACTTAAAATAAATTTTGAGAGAAATTTTTTAATTTTTAATGAAAAAGCTACATATTAAATTTTTTTTACCAATATATGTTATTTTTTTGTTTTATAAAAATTAGTAATAAATAATTTTTTATTGGTAGACCTAAAGTTTGAATTTTAATAGTCTTACCTTTGAGCTGACCTAGAACCACAAATTTTTGTCATTTTTAATAAAAGTTTAATTTCTATGTATAGTTTGTGTAAAAAAATTTACATTATCAATCAATTAAAAATTATCGCTATTATAACTTTTAAAATAATTATTGTAAAAATCAATAAATTTATCATGACAATTGTAATTAAATAATGAAATAAAGATTTTTAATATTAATCAATGTGTAAATTTTTTTTGATTTCCCATCGATGTCTTTTTTTGAAAATAATCATGTTTGAGATATAGTCGAATACTAAATATAGACACTTTTTTTAATAGAAATTCGAACTTTAATTTATCATATTGTGAAATACTAACTTTTTTTGTTAGACCCAACCCTCAATAGTGGTGCATCCACTATTTATACATAAATTTTAGTTAATAATAAAAAGTATATTAAAAAGGATATATGTAAAAAAAAATTTTAACATTTCTAGTCTTTTCAATTATAATTTCGTTTGAGCGTCACGGGAGATCACTGCACGGATGACGGAACCTCTCAAATTTTGCTTCTGCCGACAGTCACAAGCAAAAGCACGCGCTCGCTACCGCAGAACCGTACGATAACGTTTTATTGACGTCATCGCTTTATCTGATAAATAACTTTTTTATTCTACTACAGCACATTCCTCGATGATGCTTTGATGCTAATGCCAATAATATGTACGGGTGGGTCAATAGAAATTTGATTTTACCGAAATGATTTTGATCAAAATTTATTTTAAAGTAAAATAATTTATATTTTATAAATAAATTTATAATAAAATTTAATGTGAAATTCTTTCTTTAATATAAAAGTGTATTTTTTAATATTATTTAAACATATTTTTAGGAATAAATTGAATTTTGATTAAAAGCAACTAAATAATATTTTTTCTGATAAAATAACGTTAACAACTCCTAAATATTCACTTTTAGAGTTCTTTATTCCTGAGCCAAAAATAATAATAATATCAGTTGTATCAAGAAAAGAATGAACTCGTTATCCTTTTAGAAACGGAAAAAGATTGGTTGATACTAAAACGTAGGCTAGTGTGGAAGACTCCTCCATATCTCTTATCGTGGAAAATAAATTTAGAGCCATTAAATTTATTAAATTTAAAATCAGTGGTTGAGATTTTTTTAGTTTTTTTTTATTTTTTTCCTCTTTTTCCGTTGTACCCCTATTTTTTTGGTTTAAGCAACAATCCCTCTTAGCTAGGTACACTACTCGACCACCATGAGATGCCTTTGGAGACGATTTTTGACAGCCTTCCCTTTTCTATCTCTTTACACCAACCTAGATCTACAAATCCTGCTTGAGTCACGAAACATCAACCAGATCTACAGATTGCAAAACGTCCACAGTGGGAACGCAACAGCGAAAAAGTCTCTCACAGAGTCGCCCATCGTGCAACAACTAGCAACTCGCGAACCCATCACCTACAAGTTTGAAATCAACAACCCACACTAAACCAAATTTGCAAACCCACCAAGTCGCGAAACATCAACCAAATTTGTAGATCGCAAAACGTTAATGATGTTAGGGAGTTAAAATTGCCACCAGATCATAAAGTGTAAGTGCGACAAGGAATGTCCACTCCGGCACATGGTGACGATGATTTCGAGGCACATTATGTACCTCTAGAGGAGCAGGATCGAGATCTTGACAGTGAAGACGGAGAGGATGCCAACGACGATAAAGTTAAGGAGGAGGAAGAAGGAGTACACGACGTTGAGGGGGACCGAGAAGCATTGGAGAGAAGGAGGACAAAGGAAGAAGAAGAGGAGAGAGAAGTGCAAAAAAAGGGTAAATGAGGAAATAGGAGAAAAAGAGAAAAGAGAAAAGAAAAAGAAAACAAATCTGAACCGTCAATTCAAAAATTAAAAGATTTGACGGTTCACAATCTCTTTCCCATGGTGGGAGATATGAAGGGTTCTTCGACCCTAGCCTGTATCTGATATTAATATCTTAGTTAACATCTAAAGAAGGAAAGAAAAAGAAGGACAAATATAAATATAATAAGTAATATAATGTGATAAAAAAAAGGATAAATAATAACTGTCGATGAAGTGTATGAGGTATTTGCATATCATTACTTTTTAGACTACACATGTTATGAGAGAATCTTTTAGAGTGGATTGTACACTTTGTTTAAAGGTAGAACCATTCGCGAAGCAGAAAGGATCAATATTCAAGTGGTAGTCAATAAGATAAAGATTCATGACATAATAGTGAACTTGAGGATGTGATCTATATTGATGGCAACAATTTTTGGTGGTGAGATTTACTTATAAAAAACCTAATATTTAAGTCAATGAGAAAGCATAATAAATTAGAGTAAAATACATATATATTTTAAAAATAAATTTATAATAAAATTTAATGTAAAATTATTGCTTTGAAATAAAAGTGCATTTTTTTTTGCACTTATTTAAACATATTTTTAGGAATAAATATAATTTTGATTAAATGCAACTAAATAATAATTTTTCTGATAAAATCATGTAACAACTCCTAAAGTCTCTTTTAACGTTCTTGATTCTTAAGCCAACAACAATAATAATAATACTATAAGTTGTCTTAAAGGAAAGGGTAAGTGAATTTAATATCCTTTTTAGATAATACATGTTCTAAGACAATTTTTTAAAGTGGGTTATACACTTCACTTAAAGGTGGAACCATGGGTGAAGCAGAAAGGATCGGTCTCCAAGTGATAGTTGATGAGAAAGAGAGATTCATAACATTATGGTGGACTTGAAGATATGATCTACATTGATGGGAACTATTTTTGGTGATAGCAACAATGGGGGATTACTTATAAAGATCCTAATGTTCAAGTCATTGAGAAAATAGAATCAAGAAATAAGAATTAGAGTAAAGACATACATGAGATGTATATAGGTCTAGCAAATTTGTCATTTGGCAGAAAATGCAATTGTAATGCCCTTAGTTGTTTTTGGAAGGTTTGAAAGACTATTGGAAAGTCGTTAGGTGGTTAAAAACTATTAAGGTACAATTGTCTGATATCGACTGAGTGTTTAATATTATGGGAAGCATCCTTTAAAAGCCTGGATATTGGGTCAGCCTACATTCCATCCTTGTAGGTCGTGGTTGGGTTAAGCTTATTTCCAAACTTTTTTAATTATAACTGCCCGTAATATCTTAGAGTGAGACATCAATTGTAGCGTGTACTCATTATATTTGACTCTTAAGAGGTCGTGACTCTTTGATAGGGGTGTTCAAAACCAAACCAAACTATTACAAATTGCTAAATTGATTAAAAAATGAAAATCAATCTAATCAAAAAATTGAAAAAGCTGAAAATAGAAAAACAAACACATACCTCTTTTACAATTTGGTTTAGTTTTCAATTCTTGTTGTGAAAACAAACCAAACCAAGGATCGAGGAAAAGAAGAAGCTACAGAAGCACTTCATTGAAGCTCCACGTCCATTCCTAAAGCATAACTCCATTGAAGATATCTAAGAACTCACAACTCTATCTTACACTAAGGACACACAGAAACAGAGAAAGCAAAGAATTCAGTGAGAGCACACAAAAATCATGCAAGAGTTATTGAAAATGAGCTCAAAACACATACTTATAAGTTGCAAGAATCAAGTCATCGCCTAATGCTATCGTTCCATTGCTGAGTGTTGGAATAGTTAACATCATCGTTGGGCATTGTGCCTATCGCTGGGCATCCTTGTAACTGAAAATGGTTATGGCAATCAAGTCAGTTACTAGTAGTTATCGATTCTTCCTTGGGCACGACAAGCAAGTTGGGCGCCTCATTGTTGGGTGATGATACTACCATTGGATAGTGGAAGCAGGTTCCTTATTTTCCTATAATTTTGTACAAAATTTGTAAGTATTTGCACAAAATACAATTCCTAACTAAATTTTTAATATTCACAAAACTATGTTAAAATTTTACTATTTATGTGAAATTTCTTATTATTTCTTGTCTTTAATTTCCTAAATTACTTTAATGAATCTTCATAAGTTAAAATTCATCAGAAATCAACTCTTGATTCCTCTCATTAATCTTGCTCTTTCATAGTAACCTAGATGGGGGTGATTGCAAAAAATATTCTAATGCCTAAGTTAGCTAGGAAAATTAATATATCGAGTGAGATCCTTGTTGTGGGAAAGTAGAATCTTCGTGATTTTATCTCTTAATCATTGATAAATATGTTTGGTTATGATCTTTGAAAATTTTTACAAGTTAATTCAAAATAATAATTAATAGAAACTTTTTCTTGTTGTTTAGTGTTTTTGGCAAGCCATGGTTAGAACTTGAGTTCACACCAAATTAACTCTCCTAAGTGCACTTTTGTGAGATGGGGGAGAGCGTCTTTAGTTTGCTGAGGGAAAAATTATGTCAATTAACATAAAATAAAATCGTACCTTAAACAAAATCAAAATGAAGAAAGAACAACCATCCGTATGCAATCAACAATGCGAGTAACATCCAAGTCTCTAATAAGCACATAGTTGATGGCTATGTAACATAAATTAGATGAGTTGAGATGAAGTGAGTTTTTTATTTGATCCATTAAAATAATTTTTTTTTAGATACAATGACTGTACTGAAGTTAAAACCTAATATCTCATGTAAACTACTCTAACTATCTCACCACTAGGCTCCCCCATATAAGTTTAAAAATGTCTTTTTAAAAGATTAATATGACTACTCTAAATATATGACATTTGAAATTGACTAAAATAGAATTTTGGCCCTTATCTGAATTTTTTGTTTTAATTTGGTCCCTTAAGTTTAAAATTTTTTATTTTGGTCTCTTAAAATGTCTCTATTAGATTAAGTTGGTCCTTCGGTTAGTTTTTCACACTAACTTAGTTAACTTAATGACAAACTATGAGAGATGCCATGTCAATCAAAATTAACACTATTATTAGTACAAAAAATTGATGGAAGAACTATTTTGTCAAATAGAGACATGGGGACTAATGTGAAACTTTTAAATTTAAAAAACTATACTGGAACCAAAAATTTAAATGAGGGATCAAAATTCTATTTTAGTTTTTTTTTGTAATTTGAATCAATATTACGATTCTTGTAGTATAATTGATAAATAATGACAACTTTACCTGCCAAATTGAATTGGACAAACGATTTTGACAACTTACGAATCCCTAGCCACAAGGTTTTAGATATCAAATTCGAAGTTATTGGATAGAGTATGTTCTAACTAGTATTGCCAGCATTTCAACATTTAAAGGGCGAAGTATTGGTTTTAAGGTTGGGCTGCAAATTTATTGGATCTAAAATAGATTCTGTATATATTTAAAAATTTGTGAATACATGAGCAAATAAAAAAGTAACATTTACGTTTTTTGAGGAAAACATTTACGTTACGTATATAAGTTAAATCTTTTAAAAAAAAATGTTAAATAATAAAAAGGAAGGATTTAAATATATTGAAATTATAATAAAGTAATTCATGACATATAATATAAATCAATAAACTAAACACATACGAGAAATAAATTTTAAAATATATAATATAGTTAAATATGTTACAATTAATATAAATTTGCAAATGAAAATAATTTATGTTTAAATGTCCAAAAAGAATAAATATAAGATATAATTCCTATTTAGGAGGTTGGAAGAATTTATACCGAGTTTATTTAAATTTATAAAAATGTCTTATAACTTCTATAAAATTTATTTTAATAAATTTGATGATTAAATTTATAACAAACTTTTTAATAATAAGAATTTATTAAATAAGTGTTCAATTAAACTACTTATTCAGATGCATCCTTAATCAAATATATAACACAAGTTGCCTATAGGTTAAAGGACATGTCATTTTCCCCAAAGTCCTAGGTTGGAATCTTGGCTAGATGCTTCTGGCTGCAACATCAAGATCAACTACGGTTTGAAAAATGAAAATGGGATAGACTTAAGTCTTATAGGACTTACGTTTGGCCTATTTTCTAAATTTAGAGTTTGAGTCTAATTTATTTATCTGATATATATTTTTTATTAATTTTTGACTTGATTTTTTTAAAGTCAAGTTTGACATGAACACATGTTCACAAAAGTCTATTTTATAATGAAACTTTTTGAATTAGTTTATAAATGTATCTCCAAATAAGTTAATAGGTTTAAACTTATGTGTAAGTTAAGAGCATAATTTAATTTTAATTTATAAAAAAAGTTTGATTTATTTTTCTTCTTTATTTTGTTCTCTTATAAATACTTATAAAAAAATTATCTAAACAGGACCTAAACATGACCTTCATTGGTAATTGGATGCTAGTCCTCAACTAGGGAAACTTGAGTGTGGCAAGGTGTTCCTGCCTATCCACAAAGGCAACCACATTTGTACTCGAGGAATAGGAACTTTGACATAGTGTGTGTTTATTTTTACATTGACACGCTTTCTAATAACGTTAAATGTGATTGAAGCAAAATGGTGGATTGACATTGAACGTGGCTTTCAATGAATAAACAAACACAGGTAGAGTTATTGCATCAATACTTTATTCAATCAAATGCGTATTTATATTAAAAACTTCAAATATTTTTTTAATTATATTTTATAATGTTTTACTATTTTAAATTTTTATACCAATACAAATAAAATTATCAGAACAATTAAATAAATTACAATATTTTATCATATTTATATTAAATCATGCTCACTTTAAAAATATTAATTCTTTCTTTTAACTTAAGATTTTAATTTTATACTAATTGTATATATTGTGTTATAAATATAACTTGTCTTATAGTTTTTTAAAAATTTGTCATATTTCTGTGCGCATATTGTATTTCGATCATATGTCGCACCCGTATTTTTTAGGTAGGAACAAGCTTTTGTGCCAATGAAATGTTGATTTCATATATTGTTTATGCATTTTCATTATGTTGACGTGCAAATCTAAGGAAAAATGAGTTGCATTTTAAGCTTCAATTATCACTTCAAACTTTGGTTCTATATCAAGTTTAAACTTCCTTGTATCTAGGAACGAATGAATAACTGTAGAATGAACATAAGCTGTAAGAGAAACAATTGTAATGTTGTCAACATATACATAAGCAATTTCGAAGCCAATACATATTGAACAAAGTATCAGGCATTGTGGTACGAGCCCAAATACCATTCAAGAATATCGCCAACAAGAAATAATAAAAAGGATTTATCCTCCATTTAAATTGTCATATAAAGGGGTATAGTTTACATTGATCTATGATTCTATTACTAAACTGGGACAAAAAGAAAGTCTCAATGTCTATAATTTTTTTTCTTTTTATCGAAATATGCACTTTGACTATCATGATGACGGGGGGAAAATATTTACGATGTATCCCAGTTTGGGATGTTAGCACTAGCCTCGTTCACCATCTTTACAAGGGTCACCTGCAGACATTATCATAAGCAAATAACACATTAATAATGCTTTGTATTAGGTTTTTGCTACTAGATAAAAATATATAACATTCACTTCAATGAACTAAATCAACAGCTAGTGTCAGATAAGGAGTCTAGAGCTGAATGTTAATATAGAAATACTATTTTAAACTAGGTTACATAAGCTATAAAGTTCTGAATAAAAAAGGAGAAAAGATGAAGCAGTGCAACACTTATTGTGCTCGTATCTTATCCTACTCTTAAGTCTTATCTTGCTTTCTTAGTAGGTTCATATTCCGTCCTATTCTTATCCTACTCTATTATTTTATCCATAATCATCTTATCCTAAGCACCAAACAATCCCTTAAAATTGAGGACTGAGGTGATAAAAGTAGGTAAGTAACCACCAACAAAAAAGAAACAAAAGTATCAATGTAAGGACAAATTTGCAAGTTTTTCAATATTTCAACTCAAAGCTGGAAGAAGGTCTCTCAGTGGATAGACATTAAACATCACTAAAATTTGACAATACCAAATACAAGGATATACAACAACAACAAAAGCCTTATCCCACTAAGTGAAGTTGGCTACATGGATTACACGACACCATTCGGCTAGGTTAAAGATCAAATCTTTAGAGATATTATTTATCATAAGATATCTCTTAACAACTTCCCCCAATGTCCTTCTTGGTCCCCCTCTTCCAGTTTTCATAGGACTAAAAATCATGCAATCTACCTTCCTCACTAGTGCCTCCAGTGGCCTTCTTTGTACATATTCAAACCACCTAAACTGATTTTCTGTCATCTTTTCCTCAATTGGTGCTACATCAATATCTCCTAGTATACAATCGTGTCATATCATCCTTTTCTTGTGTGACCACACATTTATCTTGACATTCTCATTTCTACTATTCCCACCTTTTTCTCTTGTTCAAGCAAATACAAAGACATAGTTCGAGCAAAATTTTCGTTAAACTAGCTAACTATTAAAACAACAAGGCCATGTCTGCAGAAACAACCACGTTTTCAAAAGGCTAGCCTTTAATCTAATATTGCTATTAAGATGACATAAAAAGGCAGTGCTGCACTGAAAGGAGATAAGGGTAATAAGCAGCTAAGCACTCGGGGAACCCTCCCTTAAAAGCTAGCTGTTAAGTGGGAAGAATCAAGCACTTAAATACTCCACCAAACATCTCATACTACTCGATGTGGGACTTAGGCACCCCATAATACCTAAAATTCCCTATCAAAGGGCATCCCCCAGGTGGGATAATCTTTTTCGACAATGCTCACTAACACATGTATGAATGGACTTTTAAACCGAGGATTCCCTCTCCATATGAGAGATAATATTTAGTTACCTATTAGCCTATGCCAGGCTTTATTTCACGTAGGATAAAGCTAAACTTAATCCCAATACCAGTATTTTCAAAGATTTAATCCAATCATAAATGTTCATCTTATGTATTAACATTCTCCAGCTAGTGCAGCTTTCGATTATCCTGAGGCAAAGTATACCTAGAGTAGATTTAATTTCTCTCTTTCTTTTCCTTCTAGGTAGGGTGAGTGAAGCAGAACAAAGGTCAAATAAAATTACATATGATGGAAGATGAGGGAAATAAGAAAGTGTACAGGCACCTTAAAAGTTCTAGCTTCAGGAGAATCACAAGATCGTTTGGAATTATCTATCAAGCCCATACATTTGATAAAAAATGACCCTTATTTTATCCTGATGTCAAACAGCACTGGAAGATGAAGGATTGGACACAAGCAAAGCTAATGGCCTATAATTGTAATCAAGTCTCATAATTATCATGTCACTACGTGCAAACAGTTCCACCAGTAGCACTTATCAAATCATTCCCTACAAACTATCAAAGTTCATTTCATGCACAATTTCAACATATGGACCACTACTAGATAAAGTAATGCGTTTCCCAATTATAATGCAGATATGCAATCAAAGAATTAACCATTGGGAATGAAAAATAAAACAACAGTCCAATGACTGGATCAGTGTTCAAACTTCTCAGATATAGATGCTTTTGTTATAGAATCCTACATAAGTTCTGTATTGATTTCCACATATCAACGTTCAACGAAAACAGTTTTTGCTAGATATTATTCCAATAAGATAAGATGAACTGCTTAAATCAATTGGCAAGTTATAGACATACCACACTTTCAGGAACCCCTGGTGGGGGCAAGGGCAAGTTTCTTGGTGGAGGTCCTCGTAGATGTGACCTTTTGTCAAATCTCCACTCACCAATTTTGCCATAAGTCAATTCACCCTGAGCATCATGAAACACTGTTGAGACAACTAGGAGAAATACACGATAGATGACAAGAAGCTAGAGTGTTTCAATAACAGAATATCTGCTAAAGCAAAGTTCCATAGCATGGTAAGAAAATAAAGCAGATTTCACGAGTGCGGAGATGTGTTCACCAAGAATGCAAATTTATAAGGAATATTCAAAGACCATAACTACGCAATTCAAGGCAAAGAAATACTTCACCGTCATATTGTAGTCACACCCATAAGTATAATGAAGTATGTACTTCTTGTTAGTTTCAAGATCCCATGGGGGCTGAAAAGTCACAAACAAGAAAGGTAAATTTAGAGTTGGGTACGCTTGTCATATTTGATAACCATTTGATCTGATGACAACATAAACTAAATACAACATCAAGAGACATGATGTTATGCCAAACCTGTAGCATGAAGTCTTTCCGCAGAATGTGCCTCACACCATGCAGAGCAGATGCAACAGCATAAGCATACCTAGGTTCCACAAGAGAAAACCATTAACATAAAGCATCAAACTATCAGTTTCAGTAGCTGTTCTAGAACAAAAATATCTGCAATATTTATCAGTTATTTGGTAAGACATACATTTCTAGCACCCATCCAAAAGATTTATCAGTCTCTGGGTCTTCTTTCATCTTCAAAGAAACATTCATCCATGTGGGAGCAATCTTTGCGATCAAATCCTGAAAATGAAAAATAAAAAAATAGAGAAGTCCATGGATAGATACCCATTAGTAGTTAGGTGTCTGTTAGTAACGGATTAGTTAGGTTAGTTGGGCAACCTGAGATAGTAGAAGAAATAAGGCATATTGCCTGTAAATAAAGAAGGGAGGTTGAAAGAGAAATCATCTTATCATCTGAGAAACGATTAGACTCTTAGAGAGTGGGGAGAGTCCTAATCTCTCGAATATCCAGGGAAATCATTCCTTTTTTATCTTCTAACCCTAGCCTAAGGCCGCTACCACATTGGCGCAACAATTGAGGTTTAGGATTCATCAACAAAAATTCATTCTTTCCTTTAGATTCTGAACCAGGTCTATCATCTATATGAAATGGTTTGAAATTAAGATCTTTCAACACAATGAAGATGAAATCTACAAGCTAGAGAACCAGTAATCAATAAATTGTTTACAGCAATCAGAACAAGGACACGGAAAGTTATTCAGTTCAATCATCAAAAACAGGTATGGAAGAGATTCTACCTTTCTGATAATTACAGGAGAATTGCCAATTGGGTCAACATGTGTAACAGGTCCATACTCCTCAGGATAAAACTTCCTTATGATTTTTTCATTCTGCTCAGGTCTAATGTAAAAAAATGGAAAAGCAGCCGGATGACCTCCATAGGCCAGATTAGGCAGAGGACGTAAAAATATGTGATCAGGCTCTGCCATTAATACATATCTGCATCAAAAGCAGAGCAAATAGGTCATATTTTATTATTATAAAAAGAAGAGGATAAATCACAATTCACATAGTAGAAGAGATCTAACTCTTCCTCTATTTTAGTCTTTTGCAGCCACTGAACAAAGGCCCATGGCCTATTCAGAACAACGTATCCCTGCAAAGAGATAATGCAATGCGTCAGAAAACATCTAAACTGTATTGACCAAAGAAAACCAAAAATAAATAATTAACAGCAGAGTGAGACATTCAATTATTGACTCTTTATCAAAACTTCAAAACCTCAATAGCACAAAATTAAAGGAGAGGAATACAAAATGTGGATAGAGAAGCAAAACAAAAAAACTCAAATACAAGTCGAGCAGTTGAAATTTATTTAATTATTTGCATTAACTTCTAAAACAGATGTATTTTATAAATAGTTGGAACCTCAAAAAATATGATCCAGCAAACATTTGAAGAATGAACTCTGCAGTACTGAGCCTCTAATATATTCATCTTGAAAAGACAAAACGAAAAGACCCCTAAATTTGCATTTCTTTGGTATTAGGTATTACCATTAGAAATTTAGGCATGCCAATTATTTCCAAACTTATATTGCATAATGGATTTTAGCAACGATCTATCACCTTTACTCCCTTTGATATCATCCCTTGAATTATTTCATTGTGTTGGGGAAACAAACCCCTTTTCATGCACAAAAACACAGTAAAAATATAGTGGAAGAACACACATTTATTTAACGTGGTTCGGTACCTCTTGCTTAAGTCCACAAAAATATCTTAATATTATTCATCTCAAATATTCAACCCCATTCCCCCCCACCCACGAAGGATGGTGACCCCTCCTTCAAGTCGAGTGGTTCTTCTTATCACAAGAACTCCTATTTATACAACTTGCATCCTAATATTAAAAGAAGAAACAAATCTTTACAATAAAAATTATATCTTAGAGATTTTAAATTAGAAATTTGAATTGTTTCCAAACACATTCACACCAAATCATTTTCTAAGATTTCACTTCTTTCACCAAAGTACTATGGTCCAAAACCACCACCCTTTTATCAAATTTGCAGATCTGAATACACAAGCATGTACAGCAATGTAGTGATCATGGCATCGCACTATATCAATTCTAACTGCAACTAAAATATTACTAAGACAAACAGCTGAATTAAAAAAAGGAAATAGCAAATAACATATAAAAATATAATGGAAAATCACAGCAAACTCACCCGGTCCAACCCTGCAGGAAGGGGATCAACCACGACAGTAGGAATTTCATCCATTAAGTTGTCAGGATTTCCAGAATGCAGAATCCTAGTGAATCCTCCCATCTCTGACCCAGGTAACTTCTTTTGTTGTTTATACCAGTAATACATGACGCGGCATTGCCATTTGTTATACGGAGCATCAGTTGCTGTTAAGGCAACATGAAAGGGTGCTTTGGATGTCTTCCGACTCTTTACATGATCAGGCATCTCAGTAATGGGGTCAAAAAACAATGCACCATCATCAACAGCCACACCATCCGAAGATCCATAGCGCATTATCATTGTTACCAGATTATAAGTGGCAAAGGAAGAACCAAGAACTAAAAAAATTATAAGTAATGGTGAAGCTCGTCCCATGGTCTTCCTACTACAGAGAGATTTCAAAATATCATGGACCTGAACCTCCCTCGGTTCTTGACAGAACAAACTCTACTCTGAATAAACAAATAGCTCTTTGTCAGAATACATGTTTTCCTACTTCTTCAGCAGAAGAACTAGTGAAGTTTCATTCAGCGCATCCAATTACCAAACTAAGACAAGTTAAAGAACAAATCAGATTGCAATTTTATAAAAGTAGGATCAATCTTCAAATGGTCAGATCAGATTACAATTCAACCAGATTTTCTGAAACAAACCCATCAATTAACTTACACCAACAGGCAATTGCCTCATAATTATATTATGTGGTCCTAATCAACCACTTCAATTACTAACTCTAAAAATTCCACTGTTCTTACCAGCCAATATAGAGAAAAAAAAAAAGAGTCATTTTCAAATAATAAAATGGAATACAGCCACACACACACACAAGTGAAGCAGAAAGCAAACAAACCAAATTTTAGGAACAGTCTTAGCATAACATTTAAAAAGGATAAAATAAAAATCTTGAAAATGAAGAAAACACACTATTCAAGATAAAAATTCAAAACTTGGCAAACACTGCAAGAAAGGGTAAAGGGCCACATTTAATTAACATTATACACACAAAGTAAAAAACAAAAACAGAAGCAACCAAGATTCCATTTTGATTTTCATTCCTTTTATTTCCCGTTGAGGATTCCCAGAATCAATATTGGTTGGGAAAAAAAATATATCTTTTTTTTTAAAACAACAACAACAATAATAAAGGGTGCATGACGATTTTCAAGGAATTGGATCAAATTACACTTAGAACCACCAGTCCCTGCCAAGTGGTGAATGCAAAGGAAGATAATAAACAATGGGTCGACGTTAAATTTGAACAAGTAACGGCAATACTACTTTAAAACTCAAATGGGTATGCAGAAAAATTGCAAAAGTGAAGGAAATACAACAGTAATGACAAACAAATAGTGTATAAGAGAGAGAGAGAACGCACCTTTGCTCTGTGTGTGAAAGAGAGAGAGAGAGGGAGAGGTAGATTTTAGAGTGAGAGAATGATTTATGGATCGGAGAGAGATAGAGAGAGAGAGAGAGATAATAAGAAAGAAAAAGTGAGTTATAGTTTGGCAGTTCTTCTTCCCCTCCGACAGAGGCAGCACGGCGGCGAGATCCTTTAATTAATTATTAAAATAAATTACGCCGACATCTTTAGAAATTTCGTCAAATTACATTTTATATCTTTTTTTTTTTTTCTCTACACTAATGTTTTGATTGTTTAAAAAATATTATATTAATATATCTCTATAAAAAAAGTTATTATAATAGTTAAAAAAATATAGAATTTGATACAATTTCAAAAAATATCAATCTACCCTAACTATTAACTACTACTTTATATTATTTCTTCTTTTCATTAGTTTCTTTGATTTCATTTTTAAATGTGTTGGTAGATCCCAAATAAGTCAACTTTGAATTTTTATTTTTTTTATAATACGGTATATTCCATGAAAGATAATTCTGTTTGGGCCACTACAATGTAGTAGGACTTATTTTAATAATAGATACAAAGAGTATAAACGGGAACTTTGTTTAAATGAAATCAAGCATATATTACTTAAAGAGTTTAATGGTCATCTATTGTCAGTGTAAAAAATTTTACATTGTCATCCAATCAGAAATCACCATTAATATAACTTTTAAAGTATTTATTATAAAAGTCAATAAACTTACAATAAATTGTGGTTTGTGAATAGATGACAGTGTAAAATTACTTTACATTGTCAGTGCATGACTATTAAACTCTTACTTAAAACACTACAAAAAAAAACATATATTACTTAAATTAATCATTCATTAGTTAATTAGATTTTTTTATACTTTTTTTTACAATAAGATTGTATTTAATAAAAATTAATGTTAATGTATAGTTAATGTAAATTTTTTTACATATTAATAAATTAGAAATCAGTCTAGATATGCTTTTTAAAATAATTATTGCAAAGTTAACAATCATATCATACTTGTAGGAGTGAGCATCGGTTCAGTTTACCCAATTAATACAAAAACTAAATCAAACTAATTAAATTAATTTTTTTTTCCATATTCAAGTGCAAATTGAACCAAATCAATGAAATTTAATCCCAGTTGATTAAGGTATCAAATTATCATTTATAAACCATATTCAAATGATGTATTAGAAGGGATAAGATGTTAATTTATTTTTTTAAAATGCTCTCATTTAAAAAAAAAAACTCTTAAAAACATCTCCGTTAAGAAATATCTCCTAAAAATACTCTAATTCAATATAGTTATTTCAATTTATGTAGAGAAAGAATTAAAATAGTTATTTTGAATGAGAACGTTTTTAGAAACTATTCTTTAAGAAAATCGTTTTTTGGAATTTTTCTTAACTTCTTATTTTTTAATTTATCTTTTTTATTTTTATTTTTAAATTAAATTTCAATATTTTTTTAAAAAAATTATCAATAGTTAAAATAATCTTGTATCATAATATAAATTGTTTATAATAAATATAAATATAATTAATATGTTCAAAAATATTTATTTATTGTAAATTTTAATTATAATATAATTTATATATCCAAAAGTATTTATTTATTATAAATTATAGTTACATAAAATAAACATTTATCTTGTGCACTATACATGCTAAAATACTAGTCAATTATTATAGAAAATTAAATGTAATTAAATTAATTAAATTTGTATCCTTTTTGATTCTCTAAAAATAAAGTACAGTTAGTTTAATTTTTTAATTATAAATACATGAAAATGATTTTTTCAATGTCATGGAATATTTATGATTTTTTTTTATTACAACAGATAGAAAGAGTATTTATGATTTAAATAGAGAATCAAATAACATGGGGCAAACGATTAAGTAATAGTTTTACATCAATGTGTATTAAAACTGAACGTATTTTATTTGTTTAATTCAGCGATGCCTCGTTGTCCTTGTTTGTCCTTTTCTAGATCTGGTGACTTTTTTTTTTTTTTTTGATATTTAGATCTGCTGACTTTTCACCAAAGTTTCTAAGGTCCAACAAAATTAGGTGGGATGGAATCAAGCATGAATTATAGGTCCTGTACTATTCTAGTCGTATTTTTCATCGAGCATTCTTACATTCTCTTAATATTTTATAAAAAGAATTAAATAAAAAATATATATGCATTTAATATTTTCAAAACGAAAAGAATATTTAATAAGAAAATTAATAAAAATATGTTATAAGAAATTTTTAAATGATTATTTTCTTTGACCGTGTTTGTTTCTTTATAAGGATGGTATTTAATAGGTAAGGTATTATACGACACGTTTTATATTTGTATTTTAAAAAATCATTAGTCCTCGAATTTATATCCATACAAGTAATAATTTTAATATACACATTTGTATTTTACGAGTATTTAGAGATTTATATTGAGTTTTTTTCTTACACATTAGTTAAACAAAAATATTATTTCGTATTGTAACTATAAATCATAACAAGGAAAATATTTAAATAAATTTAAATATAACATAAAAAAATTATTTATAAAATACTATGTAGGATAAAATAATTTAAATAATTTCACATTCAACATAAAATATTATGAAATAACTAATTTATAATCTTGTAACTTTAATGTTTACATTCTCCAAGTTATCTAAAAAATGAAGATGCTGTTACACATTGTTACAATTGAATACGTAAATGATCAAATGCTTCTAAGCTACACAGATTCTTTTATTTTTGATGATGTAAACTTTATGAGTTAAGAAATCAATATTAGTAAATTTGGTTTAAGAAACTAGGACTTTGTGCGAGATCTCAATCCACTAGATCAATGTTGGCTCAATCTTTCGAATATGTTTAAGCATGTTTCTAATTATTGAAAATAAGTTTTAGATGATGAAAAATAGTTTAGAAATGTTTAAAATGTATTTCTAGTAAAAATACAGTGTTACGTGGGTTTTGAAATCAAAGTAGTGGACTACTAAAAAAAGAAAAAGGACTAATTTGATTCATCAAATTCTGGAAAATGTCAGGAATCAAAGGAATCGATTAGCATGGAAAAGCAATCGACCACTTTGATCCAATAAGCAACTTTTGAGTTCTGACATGCAATTCTAAGGGCTAGTAATTGACTATTTTTTATGGCGTGTGAAACCAATAATTTTTAAAATATACTTTATTCATAAAATATTTATGTTTGTCAATCTACTTTATTCTTTATAAAATAATTCAGCAAATCTACTTTATTCATAAAATATATTATGTTTCTACCAACATATTGTCAGTTTGAGTGGCACTGGGTTTAGATCCCTTAACCAATAAACAAAGTCTCAGGTTCAAGTTTTGTAGATAGAAAAAACATGGTTGCGAGAGAAGACTCCACTAAAGGTGGTAATCATTGTTTGCCCCTAATTTTTAGAACTAGTAGATAATTATGAATCTATGGCCCTAATTGGTTTTTCATAATTTCATAAAATGGGCAGGAGGCCTTTTTGCACGACTCACAAAATGGTCTTGGTGTAAAGAACGGTAAAAACATAAATACCAAAAAAAGAAAGGGATATAAAAACAATTAGAATTAACAATTCTTGAAGAACCATAGATTTGATTATTTTTGAACTAGAAGAAAAGGTTAGCTCCTTATGAAAGCCATGAGAGCACAAGAACAAAGAAAGAGAAAAGAAAACCTTAACCTTCACAAGGGAGGCTAATTATTAGCAAAATTTTTAAAGTGGGCCTAAAACATAATAAAAACTATAAATAGTGTTTTTCTAAAGCCCAAAATAGAAAGATAATTCAAAATATTAGAATAGTTGGGGATATTACGATAAATTTGGGATATGAAATAATTTTATAAGTTTAGAAGTCAAATTTCATAAAAATTGATAAAATTTAAACAATTTACTATGGTGTGATATTAGAATTTGAAGATGAGGAAAATTTAGGATATTTTTATTTTGTTTAGTGAGTTTTGAGTGAAAGAAAGCTTAAAATGATTTAGTTAATTCAATTTGTGAAAATTTGAATAGAAAATAAGAATTTAAGAGTTTTATGTAAAAGAGAAATGATAGATTCAGACTTTTTTAAAAACTAAAATCAGACACTAGCTATAATGGAAGGATTAAAAGAGTCATTAAACTATAATGATTATGCAATTTTATTTATAATACCATAATTAATTATATATAATGATTTGAATAATATTTTTTTAAAATTTATTATATTAAATAATATACAAATATAAACAAATTAAATAATAGAGTATCTAAACCCACATCCACACCTATATCTATAAATTTTTATAAATAAATATCGTAGTCAAATTTACTTAACAAATAATTCTCGTCATTAATACTTTTTTACAAATATCCGTTGAGTTGAGACTTGATTGCTATCCTTCTATAATTTTGAAAATTCTTCACAAACATTAATTGTCATTGAATGAAACAGTAACAAGTAAAGTCTTCCTAATTATTTGTAGGCTTAAATATGTGTTTAGTCTCTATAAAATGAATGAGTTTTAATTTTAGTCCTTATAAAAAATTTTCTTTGATTTTCATCCTCAAAAAACTAAAATTTTTGTTTTCGATCCTTACTATTATATGACACTCGTTAACTGTTTATGCGTTTAGCGAAAGGTCAAGTGACCATCTCAGGTGACACTCATTACTGTCCATAGTACTATATCAGCATGTGATGTCTCTAAAATTTTTTACATATCCCTAAAATAAATGTTATTTATCTACCTTAAAATAAACTTTAGGGACCAAAAATATTTTTTTCAGATTTTAGAAGGATGAAAATCAAAGAAAAATATTTTATAGAGACCAAAACCAAAATTTGTTTATTTTATAAGGACAAAAAATAGTGATTTTAAATTTTAGAGGGATAAAAAAAAAGAAAAAAATTTACAGGGACCAAAATCAAAACTCACTTATTTTATAGGGATTAAAAACATATTTAAGCCTTATTTTTATTTATTTTCTTAACTAATGTTAAGACAAAAGACGAATCTATGATCCTCATTATATTTTGATAATAACAAACAATCTTATGCGTAATTGTCTGATCATACGTTTTCAAACAATCTAATGCTTAATTGTCTGATCACACGTTTTCACATATTTTCGCTATTGTCTCATTATGCGAACTATGTATGCATCTTAACTTTCCAAGACGATTATATATGTATGTGCTAAACTTGTCTTTTTATAGCTATGGTATTTGAGAACCTTTTTGTTTCCTTTGAAAAGCGCATGCCCTCTTGAAAAAAGAAGACATCTACGTACCTATACTCAATAAGAGTTAACTTTATGCTTAAAAGTAGGAACTTGAGTACATATGTCAGTACCAAAAGTAGATATGCCCATTGCAACAAGATTGAGTACGAGAAAGGCTAGATAAACAGATTGCTTTATCTTATCAAAGTGATTGGTTGGTGATAAGTATTAAATGCTGCATTTAATGCTCCAATGACTCTTTTATGCTTTTACAACGCCAGACAAAGGATGTCTCTAAAGACACTCACAATGGATACTCTTGGGAAAGCCCTATAAATACGGAAATAGATCATTGTTACAAGTGCGAAACTCTTGAAAAATTCTCTCTTTCAATTTGTAATTTCTGAATCTATCTTTGCTTGTAACACTTTTATGAACTTCATAGTATATTCATCTGATAAGACGTTAGCTTAAGTGTGACAACTTACTCTTAACCATTTCTCTGTGAAATTGGTGAAGAGTCTGAAGAGGCTTGGATAAAAGAATACTTGGATATTTACTTAGAGAGACAAGTGAAAGACTACTTGGGTTAGGCTTGAAGAGGCTTGGATAAAAGAATACTTGTAACTATTTTAAGTTATAGTGGGACTTGGTTGATTGCTAAGAAGTGGACGTAGTCTCTAGGGTGAAACGAACCAACATAAATCTCTGTCTTTTTCGCTTATAGCTTGTCTTTGGATTTTGTAAGTACCTTCCAAAAGTTTTTTTTATCCTTTAGATGAAATGCTTTCCTAAAAAGGTTTTGCGAAAAATTTTAAAATAACACAATTCAACTCTCATTCTTGTGTTATTTTCACATTTTATAGTTTGGTATCAGAGCTCAGCCTCTAAGGTTGAACACTTTAATGAGTGATAGAGGAAAGATCCTTATGGCAAACCTTAAAGGACAGTTTATTCCTAAAAGAGCCTCGTTGTCAAGGCCTCCAACCTTCAATGGAGAAGATTATGCCTACTAGAGAGACAAAATAGAGATGTACATCAAGTCCACTCATTATAGTATCTGGAGAATCATAACACATGGAGATCTCATTGTGACAAAACTGGAAAGTGAATACAACCAAGACGATTTCAACATGCTTCAACAGAATGCAAAAGCGAGGTATATTATAACTTATGCCTTATCTAAAACTGAATATAACAAATTTTGCAACTATAAATTAGCAAAGGAGATGTGGGATGCTATTCACATAACACATGAAGGTACTGGAGATATTCATCTGAGAAGAGCAGCAACTCTTCAAAGACATTATGAGATGTTCACCATGAAGGAGACAGAAACCATTGATGAAATGTTTAGAAGATTTTAAACAATTCTCAATGGACTTTAGAGTCTAGGTGTTGAGTTTACTAAAGCTCAAAACAATCTCAAGATTTTGGACAACCTTCCAAAAGTTTGGGAACCTAAGGCTACAGCCATAGCTAAAGCTAGAGATATGAAAACTCTAACTCTTGATGAGTTGCTAGGAGCTCTAAGAGTTCATGAAGCCCATCTCTTTAAAAGAGATAAGATAAAAAACAATGACTCTATAGCTTTAAAGATTGGAGAAACTAGTCGAAAAGAAGATAAAAAGACAGAGACAAAAAATAAGGACAAAGCCCTAAAGGTTCAGTTTGATGAGTCAGAGAGCTCAGACAAAAGCTCAAGCTGCTCTACAGATGATGAGATGTCCCTTATTACCAAAAAGTTCAAAAAGATGCTCAAGAAGAAAAGGGGATTCAAACACTATTCCAGAAGAAAAGATAACAGATTCAAGAAACCACCCCAAGTAGAAAACAATGAAATCATATGCTTTGAGTGCAAAAAGCCTGGACATATGAAGGTTGAGTGCCCCAAATGAAAAAAGGGGTGGAACACAAAGAAAAAGAACAAGAAAAAGAATCTTCTAGCAACCTGGGAAGATCTGGATAGCAGTAGTAGCAGCTCGACGAGGAAAAAGCAAACATTTGCCTCATGGTGAATACTGAAGAAGTAATACCTGAGGTAAAACCTCTAAAATTAATTCAATTCATCTTATAGTTATGAATCTAAGTCTAATGACGAAGAAGAGATGTCCTATGATACTCTTCTTGTAAACTCTCACATGATCTCCCTTGAGTATAAGAAATATAAAGAAACCATGTTAGAAAATGAAATACTCAAGAAAGATTTGAACAGTATGCGTAAGAATCAAGCCTCAGATCTTGAAAAGACGATACTATTATCTGAAGTCGACAAACTAAAGAAAGATGTTATTAGTCTGAAATAAGATCTGGCTAAATTTGTGGATGGGTCTTCAAAACTATAATTATTTTTGAAACATAGAAGACCTTCATTTGACAAATGTGGCATAGGTTTTGAAAGAGACAAGGATTCTAAATTATTATCTTCTAAATTTTATTTAACCTACTGTAACTTTTGTTGAAAAACTAGACACACATCTCGAAGGTGTCAACACAAAAGAAAACAAAGGTCAAATAAGATCATTCGAACTAATATTAAAGGACCTAAGAGTATTTGGGTACCAAAATCTCAAATCATTCCTATTGCAGATATCCTTAATAGGAAAAAGGAGGGATTCATTTTGGTACCTGGAAGTGGATGCTCACGTCACATGACGGGAGAAAGGTCTATATTCCTAGACCTCCAACCACATGAAGGAACTGTATCGTTTAGAGGAAATGTAAAAGGTAAAATCACTGGTATAGGTAAAATGGGTAAGCCACCTCTTCCTACTATAGATAATGTGTTATGTATTGAAGGACTGAAGTATAACCTACTTAGCATAAGTCAATTTTGTGATAGTGGGTTCATCGTCTCCTTCAATAAGGAATCATGCATAGTCAAAAGAAATGATAAATCCATCATTTTTACTGTTAAGAGGCATAACAATCTGTACAAGATTGAGTTTGAGGATCTAAATAAACAAAATGTTACATGTTTAATGACCAAAGAAGATGAAAGATGGATTTGGCATAAAAAGCTTGGGCACATAAATTTGAAACATATTTCAAAATTACATAAAAAAAGGTTTAGTGAAAGGATTGCCCGATAATTTTTGGAAAACTCACATTCTTTGTGAAGCATGTCAGAAAGAAAAACAAATTAAAACTTCTTTTAAATCTAAAAGTGTTGTCTCTACTTCTAAACCTTTGGAATTGTTACATATGGATCTATTTGGTCCCACAAAGACTCTTAGTCTTGGCGGCAAAAAGTATGGTTTTGTCATCATAGATGACTATTTTAGATATACATGGGTTTACTTCCTAACTCACAAACACGAGTCTTTTAATGTGTTTGAAATATTCTGTAAACGTGTTCAAAATGAAAAAGGCTTTTGTATAACTACAATCAGAAGTGACCATGGAACTGAATTTGATAATGCTAAGTTCAAGTTCACTTGTGAAAAGAACGGTATTTTTCACAACTTCTCTTCACTGAGAACACTTCAACAAAATGGGGTAGTTGAAAGGAAAAACAAAACTCTTCAAGAAATGACCAGAACCATGCTTTGTGAAAATTCAATTCCTAAGTACTTCTAGGCAGAAGCTGTAAATACAGTATGTTAGGTTCAAAACGGAATATTGATCAGACCATTAATAAATAAGACTCTTTATGAACTGTGAAGAGGCAGAAGACCCAACATCTCATACTTTCATCTTTTTGGATGCGAGTGTTACATTCTCAACACTAGAGATCAATTAGGAAAATTTGACTCTAAGGTTGATAAAGGTATCCTTTTGGGTTATTTGGATACCTCTAAAGCTTATTGAGTATTAATTCTAGAACTTTTGTTGTTGAAGAATCTATTCATGTTAAATTCAGTAATACACTAACCCCTGATAGGAGACTATCAGACTTTAAAGATGATCTTACAGACTTGCAGATGGGATCACCTGACCCTATAAGACTAGACGAAGCCAAGCAACCTAAAGATACTCTACAACAAGAAGTTGATGATTGGATGAAACAAACCCACAAAGATTGGAAATTTGTTACTTATCATCCACAAGATTAGATCATTGGAGAAAGAGCAGAAGGAGTTAAGAGAAGGTCATCATTCAGAAATCAAGTGTTCTGTGCTTTAGTTTCGAAAATTGGGCCAAAAAATATAGAAGAAACACTCACAGACGATGATTGGATTATAGCTATGGAAGAAGAACTACATCAATTTACAAGAAATGATGTATGAACTCTTGTTCCTAGGTCAGAACATAAAAGCATCATTGGAACTAGATGGGTATTTCGTAACAAGCTTGATGAAAGCGGAAAGGTATTAAGAAACAAAGCAAGGTTAGTAGCACAAGGGTACAATCAATAAGAAGGTATTGACTTTACTGAAACCTTCGCTCTTGTAGCTAGATTAGAAGTTATTAGAATTATGATTACCTTTGTTGCTCATAAAAACATTAAGCTTTTTCGAATGGATGTTAAAAGTGCTTTTCTAAATGGATTTATTGAGGAAGAAGTCTATGTTAGACAACCTCTTGGCTTTGAAGATCCAATCCTTTCAAATCACGTGTTTAAACTTAAAAAGGCTTTGTATAGTCTTAAGCAAGCACCTCGTGTTTGGTATGACAGACTGAGCAATTTTCTAATTGCAAATGGTTTTATAAGAGGCAAGATTGACACAACCCTCTTTAGAAAAGAATCTAACAAAGATTTTATTATAGTTCAAATATATGTAGATGATATAATTTTTGGAGCTACTAATAAATCTTTGTGCAAGGATTTCTTTGACTTGATGCAAAACGAGTTTGAAATGAGCATGATGGGCGAATTAAAGCTCTTTCTTGGTCTACAAGTTAAACAAGAGAAAGAAGGCATATACATTCATCAACAAAAATACATCAAAGAACTACTCAAGAAGTATAGGATGAATGAATCACAGCCTATGGGCACACCTATGCATCTGTCTGTTGTAATGACAAAGGACGAATCAGGTAAGCAGTAGACCAAGCTATCTATAGAGGTATGATTGGCTCATTACTCTATTTAACTACTAGTAGACCAGATATTATGCATAGCGTATGTTTATGTGCTAGATTTCAGTCTGGTCCTAAAGAATCGCACTTGAAAGTTGTTAAAAGAATCTTCAGATATCTAGTTGGTACCTCTAATATGAGAAAAATAAAGATTTCAAGTTAGTAAGATACTGTGATGCAGACTATGCTGGTGACAGAATTGAAAGAAAAAATACAAGTGATGGGTGTCACTTTATCGTACCATATCTTATATCTTGGACTAGCAAGAAACAAAACTCAATTGCTCTTTCAACTGCTAAAGCCAAATATGTGTTAGCTGCTAGTTGCTGTTCTAAACTCCTATAGGTAAAATATCAACTTGAAGATTAACGCTATTCAACATTCTAAGGCAAAGCATATAGAAATAAGACATCATTTTATACGTGATTATGTTCAAAAAGGTGTTTTTGATATTAAATTCATTGATATAGACCATCAATGGGCTAATATCTTTATAAAGGCTTTACTAGAAGAATGCTTTAATTTTATATTGGAAAAATTGTACATGAAGGTCTTGCATGATTAGAATGTCTTGCATATATCGTCTTATGATCTATTGTCTTATCTTTACTTCGTCTTACTAACACGTGTATTTCAGTATGTGAAAAGGTAATTATTATCTAACTTTACCGTTTGTTGTTTTAATATTAATTCTTATCGATAACCCCCAAGAAACGTGCACCACTTTTCCCTACCACATCACGTCTCATTAAATGTACGTCCTTTCTATATTATAAAACTCTTCAAATACTCAAACATAATCATCTATTCTCTTCACACTCTCAAAAACATCCTTTCATATCTCTCTCACTCTCAAACCCTTTAACCTCTCAAAGACTTGCATTCATGGCCGCTCCAAGACAGCTTGCTACCATGGAAAGATTTCCCGAAAGCGACTTTGTGCCTGCCAAATGGGTTAATTTGAAGAAACTAAAGGATGAGGGTTTCCCTTTGACCTTCTTCATTAGAAACGTTGGATGGGAGTCCTTTGTACAGAGGAGATCACACTAGTACCACGTGCCGTATGCCTACTTTTGGGCTTTTGCATCTGAAGTTGATGGGACCATCACTGGGTTTGTGGACAACCAGACTATGGTTATCTCCACTAATAGCATTATAGTAGTGCCTAGCTGCAAAGAAGAAGGCGACGTCTTCGCTGAAGAATGGGAATGGGTCATCACCCTAGAAACTGTTGACTTGGCTCTCTATGGACGTCTCAGACCCCAAATGAACAACAAAGATGATTTGAAGACATTTCTCTACTCTTCTAACTTGAAGAGGGAATGTAGACTGTTTTACAACATCTTGTTGCACATTATCCTTCCTCGCAAGGGCTCGAAGGATAATGTATCTTCAAGAGATAGATTCTATTTGTACAAGATGATCATTGGACAGAAAGTGAACCTCCCTACTTTCGTTTTGGAAATATAGGGGTCATGTCTCACCAAATCGAAGGAGAGCTCAAAAAGTAAACAAAGGTACCTAATTCCTTACGCCATGCTCTTTACTGAGATTATCAGGCTGGTGTAAATGCATCTAGCTGGGAAAAGAAAAAGTAGGATTTGGAGATTGATGTATCCATTATGAGGAAGATGAGGATAGCCCATCTGTTTCCTGGATATGTTGCCAAGCATCCAGAGCTGGCAGTCATCAAGGAAGAACCTACGAACGATATAGCAGGAGTAGCATCAGAACAACTAGTCCTATTGCCACTGAAGAGTTTGCCTTAGCAAACCAACCCAAAAAGTCTCACAAGCTCAAGAAGATCAGCTAGTCCAAAACAAAGGCAGAAGAAGCAAGGCAGCTGAAAAGAGCCAAGGCCCCAAAAGGGCTGCAAAAATGAAGAAAGAAGAAGAAGATAAGCTAGCTGCTCAAGAGGAGGAGCAGATTGAGGAGGCAGTGCTTCAATCCTTCATGGAGCACTCGTTACAAACAGTCCTTGAGGAGCTTGATGTAGAAGAATTATTCAATCAAGAAGACATCAGTGCTGCCTCTAGAGGGATATTACCAAGATCCCTTCTATGGCAAGTACCTTAATCTATATCTATATCACAAGTCTTCCAGTGTCTTACAACAGATCTCATGGCCAGACCAAGAAATGATCAGTCAACTAGAGCTGTTACATTCCTTCTGTCAGAAGTTGAAGGCTTTGTTTGGAGGTTTGGCAGAACCTATAATCGACGAAGCCTTTCCTGATCTCTATCGATCAGAGACTCCTCCCTCTGAATGCCTTCGACGAGACACTACTCAATACGAATATCCAGAGTCTCGAAGCATCAGCAAATCAATAGAATATGAGCCATTAGAACCATTTGACCCAGAGATTCTTCAAGCCTTGATTGATTATGAACTGGGTGAAGTCAACAATCTGAAAATGTGGATAACGATTGTTGAAGGAGAATGGCCTTTGCTGGCGCGCCATGGGTATGCGAAAAAAATGGTAGATGTAACAACCCCAACTTCGTCACAGGAAAACTCTATTACATCTCTATATTAGTTCAATTAAAGATTGAAATTATGAAAATCTATCCTTGTTAATCCATTTTATAAAAAGAGCAAGAATTTATTATTATTTTTTCATTTATTTAAAACATACTTTCCAAATATTTCAGGTGACACATGATAAAGATCCAATCTGCACCAATAGTCATGAAATAGATAAATTTCAAAATCATGTAAACTTCGAAACTACATGCATAAAAGAGACCAAGCTATAAGGGTAAAGTGTGTGCCATACAGGTGACCATCCTATGACTGTAACCAAAAAGGGGAGAGGGTTTCTACATATGGACACTTCTAAGCTAGTGTTAACAACTAACTCACCCAACAAAAATAAGGACAACCTAAACGAATCTCTTTTCCAGAAACTAAAACTCTAGCAACATGGTTAATGGTAGAGTTCGAGTTGCGTCTACCACTTCCATGTACATGGGCCTCTCGCCTCTAGGGGCATCTGGTGGCGCCAAGCCGAAGAAGCTATAGGGTCGTCGAAAAGGTCGAACAGTGACTCCTCCAAGCTCTGTGGGGTGTCAAGGTCTGACATGTACACGAAGATAATCCCTCATTCTTGACGTCCGTTGACCGTGGTGAGATCCAAAAGACGCCGCCCATCAATGCAAATATGCATTCCTATGAGACGGAAGAGTATCTAAGGTCTAGGAAAATCACCTTCCATCTGCTCTCGCGACAACGAAGTATTGCGATCATCACAGTCACACACACACAAAACATACAAGCAAGGATAAGCTACCCAAAAACAAACATAACAAGATAGACAGCACATATTAAGCATGGACATAATTAATACAAAACTACAACAAGTAAGCATAGTACAAGGCGTCTTTCTCATTGAGTAATTAGTACACATTCACAATATATAAACACAGCACATGGTATCTATATTCATCCATCAGTCCAAAACAAATGCCAACCAAGGATGTAGGTGCAGACCATGATCCTATGACTCTCCATGGAAATCTAAAAACTCGAGCAATCAGGCTGGATATTCCTTAACAATGGTAAAATAGACATAGATACCCTTACCAGGGTTATCAACGCGGTGCGTGCCTAAACCATTTTGGGAATACCGGAACTGACCATGGGAACCAATGCTCTTTGTCAGGACTTATGTCTTGGGGGTATCGCCACCACGACACAGGGTTTGCAAGGCCCCAACCTTTTGTGGAATTGCGCCATCCGTAATCCTCAAGCTTTCTCACCTAGCTAGCACCACGATCCCGCGAATACTGACACCTTCGGTACCGCATGCTCGTACACCAATGCATGTATGCATGATAACCAATTCATCATAAACAGACATTGATGGCAATATGTATCAACATCCACCTATCGTTCACACCCAGATAGGAATTTTATTATGTATGACCTATCTTTCACACTCAGATAGGCATTTTATTACTTATCTTTCACACCCAGATAAGCTTTTGTCAACATTGTCATCAAGTCTCAACTTTTCACCACATCATGGATTCATCTTATTTATCCTCAAAAAGATTACATCCTTAATTCTCACAACACTGGGCCCGATCCATCATTAGCCCATAGTCATTTGACACAACTGAGAGCCCTATCTATCGTTAGCTCTCCTATAGGATCCTGATTTCTCATAACATTGGGCCCAATCCATCGTTAGCCCATGATCATGTGACACAACAGAGAGCCTTATCCATCATTAGCTCTCCTATAGGATCCTATCCAATGCGATCTCAATGAGGATAAACTAGGGTCCACCGCTTGTCTTTCACACCTAGATAAGCCATTTATCAACAGTCTCATAGCATTTACATCATGCCATTAAGTCACCAACATACAATAAGTCATGCCATTAACACAATTTGCCAAGCAATTCATTCAAATCAAACAATTCTCAAGCCACATACTTATAAATATCTCCACCATTAGAATAACAATGTATGAAAATTAATAAGAAAACACTTTTTGTGAAATTATCAAATCCAAGCTTAGGTCTTAGCTTCTTTGGAAAAACATCACTTTGTAGTATTGTAGAAATGTCTCTTTATTATTTTACCAAGTATATATTTATAAATTTGTAAAATTTTAAATTTTAATAAAATATCCATATTAAATTTATTTATTATAAAGAAATCCAGCATTAAACTATGTCATTAACAATAAAACCATTTATGATTATACATAAGTTATTATATTCATTTTCTTCTTTTCTAAAACAGATTTCCAGAGTCTTCTAGATTTCTGTCTCGGTTTCCAAAAATTATTTAAAATAGAAAACAATTTTTTTATTTATATAATCTATACATGGTTGAAAAGATAATTTTATCTATTTTCTAAATTGATATAGATCAACTAAATCAAAAATCTATTCGAAAAGATATAAAAATGACAAGGCAGAGAAGTTAGGGCTGCCTCCTAGAGGACCCACGAACCTAACTTGCCATTTTTCACTTCTAGAAAAATCCTTTTAAAAACCAAGTTTATTTTTTTTATAAAATTACACTTAAAAACCTTTTCAAAAAGTCCAAAAACTCCAAAATCCAAGGTCTACAAAATTTTATATAAATTTTGAAACTTCACAGTTTCCAAAACTTCTTTCAGCTAGAATGGAAGTATAAGTTCCGGTTTCCAAAAATCCTTAGAAATAGAAAATCTAACCAAATATAGGAAAACCATATATGCTTGAAAATATATTTTTGTCTACTATTCATTCATTCAGGTGGTTTCCCAAAATAAAAAACATATTTTTCCAGAATCACGTTTTACTGCCCACTGTCGGGTCAACATTTTCAGACAGCATGCTCAACTTTTAAAAAGCATATATTTTTCGTTTCTTAACATTTTGATACTTTTATTGTGTCCATTTTGGAGGAAATCATGTGTAGTTTCCAACAAAACAAAAAGAACACGAAAATAATCACCACAGATCTAGTTATGGTAAAAACAGTGCACCATGTTCAGTCCGAAAATCATACAACATCAAGAAACACATCACCAACTTGCAAAAAAAAGAAATCTTTCATCAAGTTTAATACTTTTAAAAATACCAACATTATTCACAACAAAAAAACACATCCAAACAAATAGATCACAGATTCAAACACACAAGAAAAAGGTTAGCTTTCCTTACCACCAAAACAGCCAAGGTCACAACAAGCAGGAACTTGATTTTTTGGGTTTATTTTCTTCACAAAGGTTTGACCTTTTCACCATCCATCACCATGAATGGTCAGTATATGACATGAACATGAAGAGAAACAAACATTAGAACCAAGAGGGTCAAGGAACTAAGACCACTTTGGTCTTGATACAAAAAGAGAAGGTGAAGGAAGAAGAAGATGAAAAGGATGGGGTTTGCTTACCTAGCACCTCTTCTTGGATGCCCTAGCTTCTTCCCTTACCACTAACACTCAAGAAACTTGAACCAAACTTTCCCTTTCCTCTCTAACTCCCACGACCATAAATGACGAAAAATGGAAGAATTGTTGCATTTTGGGAGCTTAATTAGAACACTTTCAAGAAGGGTAAATTGGTAACTTGCAAAATGGGAGTGTATTTGAATTTAAATGAAAAGAAAAATCATTTTCCTAGGCCCTAGGTGGGTGGACGGCCAAGAGAGGGAGAACCAAGGGGAGCAAGTGGTTTTTCATGTGTCCTAAGTGCACTTAAATGTCCAATGGTTAATTGCATGCAAGGTTGGTTAATTAGGGTTCAACTAGTTTAGTTGGTTTGGGACAAATTGTTACTTCTAGTTTGGTTAGGCTTAGGAAAATGTGAAATTGTTTCTAGAAAAGAATACTGTATTTTCTTACACTGTAAAAGGAGAACACAGTCAAATACCGAGTCTTGTACGAGTAGGATTTTAACTTTCTAGCACTTGAGTCGATTAAAATAATTTAATTGACATTGGAGTCTAAATGAGTTCATGACTCTTTTAGAATTTCTCTAGTCATGGTTAGACTGACTCTGTCCAATCAGACAACTGGATTTTCTTTACCTGACAAGATTCTAGACAGGCTCCTCGATAAACGGTCCAGAATGGTAACAGAGAAAAACCTAGCATCTTGACCTTTTTTGAGTAAGGAAAGCTACCACGCATTAGAATCTAATCATAATAAATTTTAAATTAATTATAATTAAATTCTATGGTCTCATATTGCTCACCAACTGTACAGATCAATACCAGTTCAACAGATATCATCATAACTAGATTCTTGCAGAATCTCAAACAAGAACAACATGCAACTTTTTATCATCTATTTCCCACTTGAAAATAAATTTAATCCCTCTTGTTAGTTAATCAATCACTTGATTAAGGGATCAACATGCTGCAGATCTTACACTGTCAGTCTTCACAGTGTACCTCTGCACTGCTAAAATCCAAGCAGGCCAAATTTCTGTAGAAAGCTCTATTGAAATTGACACAATCAAATATTATTAATTACTCACTTATGTTGAATTTAAATTTAATTCCTCTTTTCAAATTACCAACCACTTATGCAAAGATTATAAAAGACAGGTCTTACAGTAGACAATGAAGACATAACCTTAGCTTTCTCCTACGAGCCCCACATCACTCCATACGTCTGGGAGGAAGGGTATAGCACAAAGTCTAATGCACCCATCATCATCTACCCTTCTTCTACCAAAACCAGATTCCCTCTAGATATGAAGTATGGATGCAAAGGGGACTTCTCTACCACACCTCCTCGTTCATGATCAAATGTAATTACTTTGAGCACTTGATCATGTGTAGAACGTACAACTACAAGCCAAAGATCATCTACCCTTTCTGCCATGGAAAGGTCAAAACCTATCCTCTCGCCATTCACCCTTAAGACAGTCCAAATTTTGAAGAATGAAGCATTGGCAATGACGACTAGGAACTAGGGAGGGTGATGTATAACTTCCTTAGGGAGAAGATGCAAATCTCGCTTCAACTTGCAATCTGCGAGAGAAGGTGTCCATACTTTGAGCTAGGATTGCGTAGACTCATAGCAAGATGAATGTCGCTTTTGTTAAAGCCATGGACAACCTTTTGCATTTGCGGCCAAAAGAAATTCAACTGTCAAAATTTGTCTATGGGGAAAGGTAAAGAGCCTAAATTCAAACGCGACCCTAAGAGACATCTGATGATCAGAAAGAGAGCTCTCTCCCATACTTAGCTGGCTATACTAAAAGGGAAAGAGTCTTTATGGAGTGCTGATTGAAAAAGGCTTCAAGATCATGTAGACACACTTAAGCATTTTTCGAGTCTGACTGCTGAGGAGAAGACCACCCTGAGTCACCAAGTCGCTATATGCCCCATCGGCTACTGGGTGCTAATCTCTCTAACTCCTTCTTCGTCTGATCCACACCACATTACCCAGCTTATCTCAAATCGTCTGTGCACTTATGTGTTCTTCTCAACAAATGGAAACACTTTTGAAGTTTTCCTGCCTATCGAACATTTTTGGTTTTGTGGCCTTCCTGTCCCCTACGTCTTCAATCTTTGTTTTGTAGAGGAACTTGCAGAAGACCCTTCAAATGTTTGTCAAGAGGTAAAAGAATTGAAGCAAATTGTTCAACGTTTAGAGGCTGCGGTTATCATGGAAAGCAAGAGGTGAAAGCGTGTAGAAGCACTCCTTACAAAATTGGCAAAACGTTTCAAAGGCGAGCTAAGCTCATCAACCACGCTCTTAGATTCTGAACCTTCTGATTGATGATGCCAAAAGGGGAGAAGAGAAACAGGAGATCACAAGGGGAGCAAAGTTATAGGGGGAGTATCAACAAAGTTGTAGGGGGAGTATCTCTTATCACTTTCTTTATTATTACAAACTATATGACTACTTTAGTTACAATTAGTATTTAATGAATATTCAGTGTGCTCTGAATTTTTTTTCTTCACTTAATGCATGATATTACGTCTGCCTGATAAACATATCTATGATCTCTAAAAATTCTTTGCATGAAAAATGTAGCTTGTTAAAACTTAAGTCTTAAAACTATTTTTCAAAAACAAAGATGTTTGTCATCATCAAAAAAAGGGAGATTGTTAAGAGAAAGGATGAATTTATGACCTTCATTGTATTTTGATAATAACAAACAATCTTATGCTTAATCGTTTGATTACATGTTTTCACATATTTTTGCTATCGTTTTATTACGCGACATATGTATGTATGTGCTAAACTTTTCTTTTTATAGCTATGGTATTTGAGAACCTTTTTGTTTCCTTTGAAAAGCGCACACTCTCTCGAAAAAAGAAGACATCTACATACCTATCCTCGATAAGAGTCAACTTTATGCTTAAAAGTAGGAACTTGAGTACAGATGTCAGTACCAAAAGTAGATATGCCTACTGCAATAAGATTAAGTACGAGAAAGGCTAGATAAGCATACTACTTTATCTTATCAAAGTGACTGGTTGGTGAAAGGCATTAAATGATGCATTTAATGCTCCAACGACTCTTTTCTACTTTTACAACGCTAAACGAAAGATGTCTCTAACGACACTCACAACAGATACTCTTGGGAAAGCCCTATAAATAAGGGAATAGATCATTATTACAAGTGCAAATCTCTTGAAAAATTCTCTCTTTCAATCTGTAATTTCTAAATCTTTCTTTGCTTGTAAAACCTTTCTGAACTTCATAGTATATTCGTCTGATAAGACGTTAGCTTAAGTGTGACAACTTACTCTTAACCATTTTTCTGTGAAATTGGTGAAGAGCTTGAAGAGACTTGGATAAAAGAATACTTGGGTATTTGCTTGAAGAGGCAAGTGAAAGACTACTTGGGTTAAGCCTGAAGAGGCTTAGATAAAAGAATACTTGTAACTGGTTTAAGTTATAATGGGATTTAGTTGATTGCCAAGAATTGGACGTAGTTTTTAGGGTGAGACGAACTAATATATATCTGTGTCTCTCTCGCCTATAGCTTCTCTTTGGTTTTTGTAAATACCTTTCAAAAGTTTTTTTTATCCTTTAGACAAAATGCTTTCCTAAAAGGGTTTTGCGAAAATTTTGAAAATAATACAATTCAATCCCTTTTTTTGTGTTATTTTCGTGTTTTGCAACTAACTAGACATTAAATCAATTTTTTATATGAGGTCCAAGAATCACACTAGATTTGAAATTGTTATGAATCAATTAATTTTAACACTTTATTTTCATCTAACTAGATTTGAAATTGTTACGAGCCAATTAATTTTAACATTTTTTATTTACAAAGATGAAAATAATAAGAATTGAACTATAAATTAGTTGGTCATAATTCGAATACAATGTCATCAATTAATTATTCTAAAAGCCTGAATTATTGATGGAAACACAAATGGTTTTTGTATTAACGAACTAAAAGTTTTAATATAATTGACATCAACATTCGATTCTAAACTTAGATGTGATGCTTACGACAAAATGTCAGATGGGTGCTATTTAATTTGGAAGTTTATATGTTCAGTTTATGTTTTTCCCCTTTTGAGACGAAGTCAACACATTGAGTTTAATTTAAACAAAAATCAGTTGAATAACCACATTACTGTTTATTAGTAAAGAAAAAATGGGAAAGAAGGTGTCATTAGCAGCTAGTGGACATGGAACAATGGAAGGAGAAGAACGGGAAAAAAAATATACAAAAGAATATTTTACAAGAAGTATATTTTACGGGGAAAAAAATATACAAAAGATTGTTACTTGTAATTTTTTTTAGAGATCATAAGTATATTTTACAAGAAGTAATTATACTCAAATAAAATTACTATAAGTGAGAAAGTTTCCCTCCAAATATTTAATGCTGCATGCATGCATAGGGTTCAAACTTGAGATTACTGTTTAAGCTGAAATAATTTCGTGCTAATTAATCTACGTGCTTAGTAATTTGATGGTTACTTGTATAATAATACTAATATTTATATTTCTTTGCATTAACATATACCCTTCACTATTTTTTTTCTAAATTATTATTAAAAGAATTTATTTGCATAATAATAACAGATAATTAAGAAAAAAATTTTGGTAAGGTCAAAATTGCAAGTTAAACGAGAATTGTCACAAAAAATAGTTTGCTAGCAGACAAATTTTCATTAATTGATGTTTGCTTTTAATTAGTTTGAAAATTAATAATATTTTTTGGTGAACTCGTTTGAAATTAATTAGACCTTATAACGTGATTTATTCGCAATAATTTTATAAATTTAATAGCTCTCCATGCCAAAGTTATTATTTTATCAAATGTTTAATAAGTTTCAATGAATTAATAAAAGTTAAAATATAAATAATTTTTAAAATTATTATGTGATTTTCATCATAAAATTACATTAAAAAGCTTCCTATTGTAAATACTTAACAGAATAGACATATTTATAGGGATGACAATTTTATTTAGATCCTATGGGCACCCGAAAAAAATATCTGCACTGGATAAGGCAAATACCTGCTCAATGGAAATGGGGGCGGAGCCAAAAATTTACCTACAAAATTTAATAGAGATGGGCATAGTACCCAACCTGCCCATACTCGCACGCACGCGCACGCACACAGGCACATATACATTAGGCTTAATTGCACTTTTGGTTCCCCTAGTTTTGTGTGGGGCAAATTTTGGTCCTCATAGTTTTAATTGCTTGATTTTGATCCATACTTTTAAAAAATGAGCAATTTTGATCCTACTGTTAACTTACCATCCAAATTTTAATAGACATTAATGACATGGCAATTTTGTGCCATATCAACATTAATTATATATTATATATTGTTTAATTTAATTTTTTACAAATCAAATTATTTAATATTCAAATATCTTTGAACCCCCCCCCCAGAAAAAAAGAGAAAAAGCTCATGCACGATTGTTTTATAGAAAGGTGGTGTGAAAGAGAAAAGTGTAATCTGCATGAGAAAGAGAAAAAAAGGTTAAGGTTAATGGAGTTGTTGTTAGTTATTTTTTACTGGGTGTAGGTAACCGTTTGTGTGATAGCAAGAATCTAGATTAGACGTGGCCACGTGAAAATGAGACTATATTTGTTTTCACGCGTATCGACTTAGAAATGATGTATATATCTCCAACCCACAACAATAACTTGAAATTCATTTGCTACCACAATTTTCTTACTAGTAAGACAAGGATAATAGGAATGGAAAAATTGCAATGTGGGCGTCATATGCTCTATTGTATTGATTATCCAAGTGTCATCAAGATGAAACACTTATACAAAAACAGTGTACTTAAAAGTTCTAAAGAATAAGATCCAACAGATATATTTCTCAAGAGTTCCCAATAGTTAATTTAGCAATAAGAAAGCTCAGGTGTTCCATAATTCTCCTGTCTTTAAAACTGAGTTAGACTCGTTATATGAATTTCTTACTTAATATTACTAGTTAACAAAACTATAAATTATAAGAAGAAAAAGTCAAACCCTACAGTTCCTATAAGGTGTTTCCCTTTGTATAGTGGACAATGTGGCACCCCTAATCCCAGGAAATAACCAAAACAACACAAGCACAAGTTGAAGTGTAAAAAATAAATGTAAACCAAATAGCATTAATTGTTTCCCAAGTCAGACCTCACCAAGTCGATACGTGTGAAAACAAATACAGTCTCTTTTTCGTGTGGCCACGTCTAATCTAGATTCTTGCTTTCACACAAACGGTTACCTTCACTCTCAATTAAAAATGACTAATAGCAACTCTATTAACCCTAACCTTTTTCTCTTTCTCGTGCAGATTACACTTTTCTCTTTCCCGTGAAAATTAACCCATTCACTACCTTCCTATAAAATAATCATGCATGAGCTTTTTCTCATTGGGGGGGGGGGGGGTTGTGTTCAAAGATATTTGAATATTAAATAATTTGATTTGTAAAAAATAAATTAAATAATAAATAATATATAATTAATGTTGATGTGGCACAAAATTGCCATGTCATTAACCTCTGTTAAAATTTGGGTGGTGAGTTAATGGCAGGATCAAAATTGCTCATTTTTCAAAAGTGTGGACCAAAATCGAGCAATTAAAACTATGGGGACTAAAATTGTCCCTACACTAAACTAGGGGGACCAAATATGCAATTAATCCTATATATTAAAATATCTCATATAATATATTAAAAAGATAAGTTCTAATGAGTATTACAATATTAAAAATCTTTCATTTTTAAAAATAAAGACATTGCAAGAAATACAAACAAAAATAAGAGTTTAATTTATATGCATTATTAGTGTAAAACTTTTTTTTAATATATGCAAGCTAGGAATTCACCATACTACTGCATCATATTAACGAATGAGATAAAATGATGAAACAATTAAATTTTATTGGACGTTTGTGTAAAAAAATTTTACACTACCATTGTAAATAAATTACATTTCAAAAATAATTTCAAACTATATTAAATTTAATTTTGAATATAAATTTCACTTAAGGTCTCAATTTTTTTTTCACAGCTCTGCAATTAAATGATATGTGAGTAACAGGTGTGTGTACGGGTATATAGGTACTCAGCAGGTATAGAGATATGGATTAAAATTGTTATTTAAGTAAGTATGGGGGCAGATACAGGAATTTTTTTTTTTTAAACACAAGTATGGGAACAGGTACTATAATATCCTATTCAGACTCTATCCATTGTCATCCCTACATATTTATGTAATAAAAGCAGTATTTAGTGTTTGACAATGTTTCTAACAAGATTTCTTCCAAAGGAGGATACATATGAGGGAAAAGAAAAAAGAAAGAAAGCAGTGCTTATTGTTTTTAATAAGACAAACATAAAATAAAACATATGCACTTTACTTTCAATGTTACTAAACATAATGCATAGGACATTATTATCCTATTCCTTTCTTTAACATTCTCTCACATTTTGTTTTGTTTGTATACTAAAACGCAAACATAGTACAAGTTAGTAATGATTAATAAAAGATAAGCAATAATTTGCTTTTAACAAAAATAGAAAGAAGAAAAAAGGCAGAAAAATCATGCGAGAAAAACTAATTCAAAACAAATAAACTCACTATTATATTTTTCAATTTATCTTTTTCGACAACTGTTCTTCTTTATTTTTGGTTGTATTTTGTAAAATATCTACAGAAAAAATATATTTTTTGATTAGAACCAAAAAAGAATTCAACCTAGCTAGGTACCGAGCACCAAAACAAAATTCTACTGATTAGTGATTAAAAAGAGATTTTGGTCCACTAACTAAAGAATTTAATCTAAAAGGCCAGAACAAAAACATATAAATAAAGAAAAGATCTGAGCCCAAAAGATGCAAAACACTAGTTGTAGCCCACTAAAGAACCAGGTATGCTAACATGAAATAAATAAAGAGAAAGACCATGAACTCAAGGCCCGCAATGAAATTTTTTCCCACACACCTAATATGAACATATAAGGGTCCATTTACTTTTATTTTTATTTTTTATTTTATTTTTTATTTTTATTTTTTAATTATAAAACTGTTACCTTTTCAATCTGTTTCCTATTTTTAAAGACTTGTACAGGAAATAGTGAAAAGAAGTTTTTTTTTTTTGTTTTCTCTATTTTCTATACAAATTTTTAAAAACAGGAAACAGATTAAAAACAAAGTGACAATTTTGTAATTAAAAAATAAAAATAGAAAATTAAAACAGAAAATGAAAATAGAAGTAAATAGACTCTAAGAATCTTCTTGACAAGTCATGGAATATGTTGTATGGGTATATGAGTTTTTTTTTTTTTTTAAGGAAATGGGTATGTAAGTTTAAATCTTGTATTTTGTACAAAGTAGTTGAATTTTATTATATTTATTAGTATTTGATCTTGAATTTCACTCATTTCTTCTTATTTATTACCAAACTTATGAGGATGATTCTTGCCATCAATACATAGTTAAAAGAAGTCAATTTTAAGAGAATTGTGGCAAAAAAAGAAAACCTTCATTTGGATGTTAGAGGTGTTTTCGTGGTAATTGAAGATACAAAAGTGGTGATGAAAAATTAGAGAAATGTTAACAATATACTTTTTGACACACTCTTTTGAACACACTCTCTTTTATTGGTTAAAATTTATTAGAAATTATAAAATTTTGTGGGTCCCACATCCTATTTAATGATTCTCTCTTCTAATTTTATGATTTTCAATAACTTCAACCAATGAAAGAGAGAGTATTCTAAAAAGTGTGTTAAAGAGTATATTACTAACACTTCTCAAAATTAAATAATATGCTTGTGCGCCTTATTTGATACGAGTTGGACTTATACTTTACACTTCACCTATAAATATTCCTTTTTAAAGGATCTAAGAAGCTTTTTCCATATTTGACTCCCTAAAACACTTTTTAATATTCTTTCCCCGTTGGAGTCATCACAATTTGCCAATCTCTTCAAGGGGTTGCAAAGGAGGAGTTTGAATCTCTCTACCCTTAAAGTAGATCTGTCTTGTAAAAGTATTTTTTTTCTTTCTCTTTTCTTTTGGATTTATTATGAATAACTAAACCCAAAACTAAGGGTTATGGTGGATCTTATATGTTAAATTATTTGTTTCTCAATTTTCATATAATTTTATATTTTATTTCCTATTGGGTGCTTTGCATGTTGCGAACTGGTCTTTCCTAACGTATTGTTAGTTGATTAATTGACATGTGACTCTACTGCAATTAGTTAACGAAACTATAGGATAATTTGGTTTTAGAGATTTTGGAAGATCAATCATAATTACTTTAATTACTTTCAATTAGATATTGAATTAATAAATTAACCTATTAACACTTTGTACTTTTCTTAATTGTTACCCTGCATGATTAATCATCATAGGAATAATAATTTAGGAAAAAGAATATTAACATTGTATGATCATGTAAATTTGGAATAGGTGATTAACAATCAAGAATAGACATGAGTTATAGAGGAATTAAGTTCCTTATTAATGATCACATAGGTAAAAGTAAACACTGTTAACTTTTCATAATTGAATTATTACTCGTGATTTGTTTGTGCTCTTGAAATATCTCTTTCATTATTTTTTTTTTCTCTTTCTTGATTCATGTCATACTTGTTATCAATGCCTATGAGGTGATATTTTAAAACTTTAAATACTAGTCTTTATTACCAATCAACGAGTGTATTCACCCAATCGTAAGTATAAGTGCAATTTTATTTTGAAGAAATAATAATTTATTTATGCCAATTTTAAGAGAATTTAATTTTTTTTTTTAAATTTATACATTGGCAAAAGTACTGTGTTACGAAATATTGAAGTTATGAATCACATAATTCATGAGGAGAAATGATACTTGTATAGTAATTTGTAAATAAATTGTACAATCAAGAGAGAGAAAGAGAGAAAAGAGAGAGAATTTTGAAATATAATAAATGATGTGATAAAGAGAAATAGACACAAAAAATAATGTTGTATAAATTATTATACGTGTATCACATCTCATTCATGAGTTACCAACAGAGGTTGGGTCTAGGGGAAAGGGTTAGTCCCCACAACATAGCAAATCAATGTTTGAATTCTCGCTGAAAAAGGTACCCACATTTAATGCTCGACCATGTTTCGAACAAGATTGCCTCTGAAAAAAGATATTGTGGAAAACCAAAAAAGCATAACTCATGAGTTGGCATGAAACATATCATGTTATGCCGTGCCAACCATTAGGCCCTGATAAGAATAATTCTTGTATGAGTATAAACTTAACACATCATTCTTAAAAACAACTAATAAAATTACAACTCACTTAAAAAAAAAGACACCCTGCAAATTTTGAAGTAGGGCGCCTAAATGTGATCTTTAAAATTTAATGAGTATCAATTTCATTTGGTTTTCCTATTCTACTTTTTTTTTTTTGGCACATTTGGACTGTTTTCAACTGTTCATGTCTCCCTCATCTGGTTTTCATTATTTCGTCAAGAACACAACCACAACCACAATCTCTAACTTAATTTCCATTAGCATTTTGTCTAAAATAACAAGTGAGCAACATCCTATTGGGTTTTGCTATATGTCCTTTTGATATCAGTGGAACACTAAAATAAATTTCACACACACACGCAGCGGAAAAGAATAAAATAGAGGAAGAGAGATTTTTTTTCTTACAATTCTATTCTCTGATTGATGTGTGAGTACATACTACTATCTTCCTTTTTATAGGCAATACATAATAGTAAAATAACAAAGCTTAATAACTAAGAAATAGTTGAAGACGGTGAGATCCAACGAAATTCTTGGTCTTTGTAAGCGGCGTAGCAAATTCTCTTTTGCAAGTAAAATGCAAATTTTGATTTAGTCAAACTTTTCGGCTTGATTTATTAATTTTGACCGACATTGCCTCCCTTAAATCAAGCGTGTATCATTCCAAGTATTTCTTCAACTTGTAAAATAACTCGATTTTCAATGACTTTGTAAAAATATTTGCTACTTGCTCTTCAGTTGAACAATAATTAATCTCCACTTCTTTTTCAGCTATCAACTCTCGTATTTTGTGAAATCGAATATCAATGTGTTTAGACTGTCCATAAAAGACTGGATTCTTACTCAATGCAATGGTAGACTTGTTGTCGCAAAATATTTCTGTGGGAGTATTCTGCTTCTGGTGCATCACTTCTAAAATTCTTCGTAGCCATATTGCTTGTGTAGCACAACTAGTTGTTGCTATGTATTCTGCTTCAGCTGTTGAAAGTGCAACAATCGATTGTTTCTTTGAAGACCACGATACTACACCAGTACCTAGATGAAATGCATACCCTGACGTGCTTTTCCTTGTTTCTACATCTCCAGCCCAATCATTGTCTGTGTGTCCAACAAGCTTTACATAATTGTTATTAGCATAAAAAATTCCATCGGTCAAAGTACCTTTGATATATCTAAGAATTCTCTTAGCTCCTTGTAAATGGCAAACACTAGGCTCTTCCATGAATTTGCTAAGCAAGCCGACTCCAAAGACTATATCTGGTCTAGTTGTAGTCAAATATCTCAAACTTCCAATCAAACTTTTGTAGTAGGTTGCATTCACCCTTTTGCCTTCACTTTCTTTGGTCAGTTTTAACTTTTCTTCAACTAGTGTGGAAACTGGCTTTGAATTCTCCATCTTGAATTTCTTCAAAATATCACCTACATATTTCTTCTGAGAGATAAAAATCCCATCATCTTGCTGAATGATTTCAATGCCAAGAAAATAGGACATTAGGCCTAAATCAGTCATATCAAAACAACTTATCATAGCCTCCTTGAATTCTGCAATCATCCTTGAATTATTGCCAGTGAAGATTAGATCATCAACATATAGACACACTATAAGAATATTTCTAGGATCAACAAATTTAACATATAAAGTGTGCTCAAAAAGACATCTCTCAAAACCATGTTGTACAAAGTAGGAATCAATTTTCTTATACCACGCTCTCGGTGCCTGCTTTAAGCCATACAAAGCTTTCCTCAATCTGTAGACTTTGTCTTCTTTTCCTCTGATTTCATATCCTGCAGGCTGTTCAACATATACGTCTTCTTCTAGAACACCTTTCAAAAAAGTAGATTTAACATCCATTTGATATATCTTCCAATTATTTTGAGTCGAAAGAGAAATAATCATGCGAATAGTGTCAAATCTTGCAACAGGAGCAAATATCTCAAAGTAATCAATACCTGGCTTTTGTTTATATCCTTTTGCAACCAACCTTGCTTTAAAGCGGTCAATTTCTCCATTGGATTTGTATTTTGTCTTATACACCCACTTCACTCCAATAGGTCTTTTATTTGGTCGCAAATCTGTTAACTCCCACATTTCATTCTTCTCAATAGCATGAATCTCATCATTCATGGCTTTTCTCCAATTATTATCACTTGAGGCTTCTTCAAAGGTCACTGGCTCATAATTTGCAAATAAAGCAAAGTTGATAACCTCTTCATTTGATGGATCATTATCATTACCCACAACATAATTTTCCAATCTTACTGGTAGCTGACAACGCCTTTGTGGCCTGTTAGATGATTCTGGTTCATCAAGAGTTGGGTCTGATTGTCTTTCATTTTCTTCATTGTTGTCAGGAATCACCACCGACTCTTTTTGGGACTTTGAGGACCAATCCCATATGCCTTTCTCATCAAACGTCACGTCTCGACTAATAATCACCTTCTTTGTCTCGGGATTGTAAAGTTTGTATGCCTTGGAATTTATGGTGTATCCAATGAAAATACACCTTTCACCTTTGTCATCTAGTTTCTTCCTAAGTTGGTCTAGAACATGAGCATATGCTATGCATCCAAAAACTCTGAGGTGTCGGATTGATGGTCTCCTTCCACTCCAAGCTTCTTCTGGTGTTTTATCACGAACATTTTTTGTTGGGCACCTATTCAAAATATAGACAACGGTAGCAACTGCTTCTGCCCAAAACTCTTTAGGCATTTGTTTGGCCTTCAGCATGCATCTCACCATGTCCATGATTGTTCTATTCTTCCTTTCAGCAACTTCATTTTGTTGAGGCATGTATCTGGTTGTCAGTTGATGTTGAATTCCTTGCTGCTCAAAGAAATCTGTGCAGATAAGGTATTCTTGGTCTCTGTTTGTTCTTAGTGCTTTAATTCTGCATCCACTTTGCTTTTCTATAAATGCCTTAAACATCTTGAAGGCATTACATGCTTCTGATTTCTGCTTCAAAAAATATACCCATGTTTTTCTACTAAAATCATCAATAAAAGTAATAAAATACCTACTACCACCGTGTGTTGGTATCTCAACTGTACACAGATCTGAATGAACTATCTCTAACAGTTTTTTTGCCCTCCAAGACTTTCCAATTGGAAATGATTCTCTATGCTTCTTTCCAATTCCACATGTCTTACATACTCCATCAGGAATATTCACAATAGGCAAACCAAAAATGTAACACCCCAATGTTTTCCTTTAATTATTATTATTATTATTATTATTATTATTATTATTATTATTATTATTATTATTATTATTATTCGTTTGCCTTGTTTTTAATAAAATGATATTTTGAGAAAAAGAAATATTGGGCTTTTAAACTGGGGTTTTATAATTAGAATGTTTTTAAAAGTTTTAAAACCCTTTTATTGGGCTTAGTTTTATGAGTCCAAAGTTAGCTTTAAGTATTCCTTAAGTTTCTTGAAAACCTAATCCTTTTTCCTTATTCTTTCGCTTGTGCCTCCTTGGAGATACCGTGCCGTCAGAGCCTTTGCAGTCAAGAAGTGAGGAACCTTAGAAAGACGCTGCTGCACCGTTCACATCCTCTTGCTGGAGATCGCCTCTTTCAAGGTAAGGGGGGAGTGAGTTATCTCACTCATGGGTATGACTTTGGTCGTGGGTAGAGGGGTTGGCCCTAGACCCCAATTGTTTGTGAATTATATGGTTGTGTATGTGCAAAGGGGAATGCGATTTTCCCCAAATTATTAATATGCTTTATGAAAATTCTATGTTTAATTTATATGGATTATCATGGATTGTCTTTTTAAAATCTGTATCTTGGATCCACCCGGCGGGGTTAAATAGCCGCTGGGCAACCTTTCGTTGAAAACTACACTTCGCATTGGCGCCGGGCGAGATGAACAATCCGCTAGGTGGGTTGGGTCTTGACGTGGACCCGCTGGGCGGGTTGGTTGTGGCGCAGACCCGCCAGGCGGGATATATAGCTCGCTAGGCGGATTCGTTGCTGGTACAACGAGCGGATAGGATTTCGGCTATTTTGTTCTTTGTGCCTATGAACTCATTTTTTTGCAGTTTTAAACTCATTGTTGTTTCTTTTTATGCCTTGTTAAGTTTATATTGTGCGACTGTTGTTTACTTTGAGAAAATTGAGTATGATATGAAATTGTGTTAATATTTCATGATGAAAGCCTGTGAAAAGTTGTAAGTATTGTATGTGACCATGCATCATAACATTTGAGTTATGTGATGAGGAAAGTATATAGGAATTTGGCTGGTGGAGGCCGTGATGGGTTGTCTAACTCTAGCCTTGGGGGTTATCCGGTTGGGAAAACTCCAATGGTCCATGCTGATCCTATGGAGCCGGCGCGTACTGGCAAAACTGGGTAACCCTGACTAGTCACCGGGGGATGTCATACTAGTTGAGGGTGCGAGAGCCGAAGGCATCGGTACCGATGACGCTTCTTATGGCCGTGCATTTACTCCTAGTCTACTTTTTGACAAGTTTAAGTTGGTACCACATGTGCATAAGAAGTAGAAGCTAGGCATTGCATTACATATGTTTGTGTGCATTCTGGTTTTTGCAAATTACTGTTAATTGATTATGTATGTGATGTGTATTCTACCTGTCTCCACTGTCATACTTTAAGCATGATGTGAAATGTATCTCACCCCCTTGTTTTCTGGTGTTTTTTGTATGTGTCTGTGATAGACAGGTGACATCCAGCAAGACCTTGAGGAGGAGTCTTAGAGTAGGGGCATTGGCCTCATTGCAGTTTATTTTACAGTTTCTTTACGGTTTTGTCAACTCTGATAGTAATGTGACATCGGGGTCTTAGTTATTTATTATTTTAGCTTTTGAACTTTAGACTAATAGTTTTACTTTTAAATTGGTTTATTTTATTTTATTTGGACTTGTATGGTCAACTATGGGCCACCATCATTTGGTTAATCAGTAAAGCATCTTATGGAGTTTTAGTAAATGTGAGTTATGCATGTGATGTCCTTTATCGTGTGAAGAAAAAGATTATAAACTATCGTTTTATTTCACAAATGAAAAGCATGTTATATTTTCGTAATATTTATTTAATAATTAGCTTTAGGGTAAAGGGTGTCACAAGAAACATATTCTTTTCTTGACAGATAATTTAAACCAGAAAAATGAAAGTGTCCAAAACTCATATGTCATAACCAATTTTCATTTGGAATCACGGAACTCAAGCAAGAAAATTTTTCATGATGAATTGTCAAAAGGAATAGGCGGTTAGGAGTCATCTTTACCTTGGTAATGAATCTTCCATTTTTGTTAATCAACGTGTAGTAACCATAATGAATTTGCATGTTGTAACCCTTCTCTGATAGTTGTCCCATACTCAACAAATTATGATGAAGACCAGGAGCATAGAAAACATCAAAGATGAAATTTTGAGAACCATCCTTCAACTTGATAGTAATTTGGCTTTTTCCCAAAATAGGAATATTTGTGTTGTTTCCAAATTTAACGGTAGATTTTACCGTTTCATCTAAAGAAGAAAATAACTCTTTTTTCCCACACATATGATTACTACACCCAGTATCCAAATACCAGATATTTTCATCCTTTGAAAATGTATTGCTTGCCAAAAATAAACTTTGTGGGTTAACAGAATTCTCACCAATATTTTGATACTGACTTTCTGCTACGTTTGCTTGTTGTTTAAATTTACAGTTTGCAACTTTGTGCCCAAACTTTCCACAGCAAAAACAATTAAAATTTGTTCTTTCTTAATAGTTGTTACCACGACCTCTTCCTCGATTGGTTGAACTATAATTATTTCCACCTCTTCCTTGACTAAATGATCTGAAACTATTGTCTCTTCCTTGATTGAATTGTCACGTCCTCTTCCTCTGTAATTACCTTAACCTCTGCTTCTATAGTTTCCTCTTCCTCTACTGTTGTAATTATCACGACCTTTACCTTCTACACTTTGATTGGATTCAACATCATGGTTGAGACTCACTTGACTTTTCAAAGCTTCTTCTTTTACTTTTTTTGTCTTTTCCAATATTCTGCTCACATGGCTTTCAATACTTCCCTGCAATTCTGCTACTGTCATGATGTCTGTGTTGTGGGCTCAATTATTGTAGTCACCACATGGTCAAACTTCATCGGCATGGTGCGTAGAATTTTCTCCACCACTTTACTATTAGGTATGTCTTCTCCATACACTCTTATCTTATTGACAAGATCTGTAACACTTGAAAAATATTGTTCTACAGATTTAGAATTAGACATTTCATACCTTTCATATTCTCTTCGCAATGATTGCAGCTTCGATTTTTGGGCCTTTTTTACTCCTTTGTATGATAACTTCAGAATATCCCATGGTTCCTTGGCTGTTTTGGCATTTGCTATTTTGCCAAAAATGGAATAATCTACACCTTGATGAATTTGTGATAGTGCCAATTGATCTCTCCTTCGAGCAGTATCATCAGCTCCTTCTGCTAGTCCCGGTTCAACAAAACTCCAAATATTGTGAGCTCTTAAATGTGTGGACATCAAGATCTCCTAATAGTTGAAATCTAACTTTCCATCTAACTTGGGACCGGACCAAACAATATTGTAATTGGTAGCCATATCTCTTTCTCAAAAGTATATTAACTTAAAAGAAATTTGACAAAGTGAAAACACTCTTGTTCCTCACACACTCAATATATATATATATATATATTTTACTCACACTACTACCAAGCTCTCAAGCTTTGATACCAATTTGATATCAGTGGAACACTAAAATAAATTTCACACACACACACAGCGGAAAAGAATGAAACAGAGGAAGAGAGATTTCTTTTTTTTTTTACAATTCTATTCTCTAATTGATGTGTGAGTACATACTACTATCTTCCTTTTTATAGGCAATACATAATAGTAAAATAACAAAGCTTAATAACTAAGAAATAGTTGAAGACGGTGAGATCCAGCAGAATTCTTGGTCTTTGAAAGCGGTGCAGCAAATTCTCTTTTGCAAGTAAAATGCAAATTTTGATTCAGTCAAACTTTTCGGCTTGATTTATTAATTTTGATTGACACCTTTCAACCCACAATGGTTCAATCAAGCACATGATATTAACAAAGATAGGAAAATAATATGTAATCAATTTACCCTTCTTTAAGAATTTTATAACAAAAATACAAACTTGTTGGGAAATGGCAATAGGGTGACCCTTGTTAGGGATGAGTTGAGCAAATAAATCTGCTAAGATTTAAACCCTCCTCTTGTAGAAAGCTAAAAGTATTGTGACCACTACACTAGAGTTGCAATTATATATATATATATGTATATATATACATACATATGTATATATGTATATATATGTATATATGTATATATGTGTATATATGTATATATGTGTATATATGTATATATGTATATATATATATTGTGACCACTACACTAGAGTTGCAATTATATATATATATATATATATATATATGTATGTATGTATGTATGTATGTATGTATGTATATTAACTTATGTATAATATCTTTAGTATAAGTTTATATATTAATTATATACTAATTCATACAGTTCAACCAATGACCCATTGACCTCGATAGCCTGACCAAGTCAATGATCGGTCTGGTTTTTAAAACAATAAAATGAATTAATCCACTTAAGGTGGACCATGTTGGTGAATCGACATGTTCTTTACATTGGTTTACATGAGTTATGATGCAATTAGAAAAAATTAGAGGAGTGTGTGAAGGATCGAGTTAATAGGATTCAAGGTAAGAGAGAAAAAGAAGAAATAACTTGAAGAATTATCAAATTTGTAATGTTGACATGACCCGCTTGAAATTTTTTTAAGGTGACATTTTTTTAGGTGTACTTGAATGTGTCTAAAAGTAATGTGTTAATGCAACCCCAACAACTATTAAGAACTTAGAATATAAGCCTGAGCAAAAGTAAAATTATAAACATAAACATACACTTACTTTTTCTTCTATTTTATTTTCATATAATTTTCTTCCTATCTTTCTCTACCTATTCAAGCTAATTTATTACTTTCTCTCTTTACTTTTTTTCCTTCTTATTTCTCTCCTATTTCTATTCCAACCCACCTCAAAATAGAGTGGACATGCATTATAACTATGTGCAATGAATATGGAAAAAGAGAACAAATTTAAATTCCTTTGTTTTTTCAAAAAATTAAAAATCCTTTAGCTGCTATTTTTCAGCAAGAGTGTTTTTAGCTGTCATTCTTTAATGAGAGCTTTTTTAGGAATTTTTTAATCTCTTATCTCTTTCAATCTATCATTTTCAATATCTTTAGTTCTAAATTGAATTTCAATATTTTTAAACTAAACTATCAATAATTAAAAATTAACATTGTACTACAATAATTGTTTATTATAAATTTAAAATATAATCTATATGTTCAAAAATATTTATTTATTATGAATTTTAATTATAATATAATTTATATATTAAGAAGTATTTATTTATTATAAATTTAAGTTATGTAAACTAAATACTTATTCTGTATAATGTACAGGTCAAAATACTAGTATATATTTATGTGAAATTACAAACATCTACTTCACGGGGAGCAATGAAATGCCAACTTGCCACTTAAGATGTTTGTGGACAGTTTTAACATGTACACAAATAAAGGTTATATTATTATTGGACAAGATCATATGTCGAATTTAATAAAATAATATTTTTAATAACTTTGTATTATAAGTAAATTTAATGAATCTAATTTTTATATTTAAAATTTCTATAAAGTAGATTAAATTTATAAAATTTTACATTATTAAAAATTAGTATTGCTTTGTTGCACTTTATGATAACTTATATAAGATGTTATTTAAAATATAAATAAACAATTATTGTTTAATTACATATCTACGAATGTTTAAATCATGCAAAATTTTATATATGATTATATATTAAGATAATATCATACGATCAAATAATTGAATTAATAAAATTTACTTACATGACAAAAAGTTATTTAATGTATCATTTTACCATTTAATATCGTCTCTATTAACATATTCTAATAATGCATTTAATAATTAGTTTATATTTTAACATACATTTAAATTTAAGAAATGATAACTTTTTAAATAAATTTTTAATAGAAATTTTAAAAAATAAATAACTATTATTTTTTAAATTAATTTATACATTACCAAACATATATTTCATTATAAAATATTAAAGTTATGAATCACATCACTCATGAGTTAGGCATGAAATATATCATGTTATGCCATGCCAACCATTAGGCCTTGGCACTTATTATGTGCAGGGTTTGATTTAGTTTATTTTATAAAAGATAACTTATTTATGTTAGTTTTCTAAGAGATTTTTTAAAAAATAAATAATTACTTTTTAAAAATTTATACATTACCAAAGTTGTATTGCGCATTACGAAAAATTGAAGTTATGAATCACTTTACTTATGAGATGGGCATGAGACATATCATGTTACGCCATGCCAACCATTAGAGCTCGACAATTATTATGATATGAGTACAAGGTTTGAGTTAGTTTTTCTTTTTGAGGAATGATAACTTTTTATATCAGTTTGTTAAGAAAATTTTAAAAATTAATTATTTTTTCAAAATTTATATTTACTTGAGACTTATTGCATTATGAAATATTGAAGTTATGAATCATATCACTCATGAGTTAAGCATGAAACATATCATTTTTTGCCATGCCAATCATTAGGTCCCAATACTTATAGTGGTATGAGTTCAAGTTTTGATTTAGTTTGTTTTAGAAAATGATAAATTATTTATATCGTTTTTTAAGAGAATTTTTAAACAATAAATAATAATAATTTTTTGATTTATTTGTTACCTAAGATGTATTGCACTACTAAATATTGAAGTTATGAATCATATCATCATGAGTTAGGCATGAAACATATCATGTTATGTTATGCCAATGATTAGGCCTTGACAATTATTATGGTGGGTGCAAAGTTTGACCTTGTTTATTTGGAAGAAATGATAACTTATTTATATCAAAGTTTAAGAGAATTTCTAGAAGTTAAATAATTATATTTATACGTTACCAAAAATTGTTTTGCATTACAAAGTATTGAAGTTATGAATCGTGTCACTCATGAATTGGACATGAAACATATCATGTTATGTCATGCCAACCATTAGGCCCCGACAATTATTAAGAAGCTAGAACAAAAGCCCCAATGAAAGCATGAATACAGAGAACGAGACCAAATTTAAATTCATTTATTTTCACATAAATTCATTATATGTCATTATTTGAAGGTTTAATATGTTTGTTAATCCTTAAAAATGTGACAAATTTTTGTTTTAGTTCTTCAATTTTTTTTTTAATTAATTTTAGTCTTTATAAATTTTAAAAAGTTTTAAAATAAATTTATATTACCATTTATTGGTGACGTGACATGTATCTAAACATATTATATATGCCATATGTCATTTCAAATGGTAATTGATGTAGCATATTTAAATACATGTCACATCATTACTAAATGATGATATGATCCATATTAAAAAATTTTTAAATTCATAAAGATTAATACCAACAAAAATTTTGAATCACTAAAACCAAAATTTGTCATATTTATAAAGAGGAAACATGTTTAAACCTTATGTGAAAATTACAAACATATTGCTCCACAGGATGCAATTAAATACCATCTTGACACTCGAAAATGTTTGTGAACAATTTTAACAAGAGATTTGATATACACAAGGATTACTAACTAAATTCCAAGTTCTAACTAACAAATAATGGAAACTAGCTAGTGACAAATAACTAACAATCAGTTAAGAGGTAACTAACAGCTAATTATGAGTCATAGCATTAATACAATATCGTGTTAGATCTATTAAAATAATGATTGTCAATTACTTTATCCAGAGTAAGTTTTATGAATCTAAATTTTAAATTCAATTTTTATAAAAAAGATTAAGTTTACAAAAACTTATACTATTAAAAAATTAATTAATACTTCATTGTTTCACTTTACGATTTCAAAATATATAAGTGATTATTATTTGATTAGATATCTACAAATATTTAAATTATGTAAATTTTTATATATATGATCATAATGATTTTACATGATTTAACGATTGGTTTGATAAAATTTTCTTGTATGATAAAAAAGTTATTAAATATATTATTTTACATGTCATTTTTTTATTACCATGTGTTATAAGTGTGAAATATCTAAATTGATTTGTTGATAACTAATTTCCGTCAGTGAACTTAATAAATCACTTTTAGTGGAATCTCTCTTTCTAATTATATCTTTTTCATGTATAGGACTCGAACCCAAGATTAAGGAATTTGAGTTTAGTTTCACTCAAACTAACGTAATATTGATATTTATATTTTAACATACATTTAAATTTAAACATTTTATTTAATAGTAAATTATTGAACGGATTTAGAACAATTTTAAAAACATTGACATTACATGAACGAATTCATGCCATTGTAATAATCTAAACACTAGTTTTTAGCAATTTTGCCCATAAGAACTTGACGAACCATGTTGTCCATGTTCACAAACGAAGACCCATGTGGACCACAAGCTGCATCATGTGCCAATTTCTTCCACTCCAAAGCTTTGGCTTTCATCTCCTTACCCTTTTCCCCCTCCATCAACTCCCTCACAAGTGCTTCAACCTTCTCCCTCTTAACATCCTCTATCTCCAACCCAACTCCCACTCCTTGCAACAAAAACGACAATTGGTTTGTTGCTCCGCAAAGAAAGGCCAACACAACATTGGAACCCCCCTCACACACTCTCCAACGTTGAATTCCAACCACTGTGTCAAGAACCCCCCAACCGCAGGGTGAGCCAAAACTTCCTCTTGGGGACACCAACTTGACAACACGCCCCTATCTTTGGTCTCTTTCACAAACTGAAAGGGTAACGCAATTTTCCCCCGCCACAAGATCGGGCCTAATGACCCACAAATTTTTTTTGTTGCTATTTGCAATTCCCCAAGCTAACTCTATCAATTGGTCACTTGTCATAACGATGACGCTCCCAAAGTTCACATAAACCACCGAATTTGGTTCTTTTGAGTCAAGCCATTCAATACACTCTGGCTCTTCCTTCCAAAGGTTGGAACCAATTATTTTCAACTCCTCATTGTTGGTGGCATCATTGTTATTCAAGAATATATTCAAGGGACCAATGGAATAGATAGGAGGTGACAATATGGACGAGAATGAGTCCAAAACGTCGTGCTCTAAGGCATCGAATGTATTCACAATGATTGCTGAAGCTTTTTCAGCTTCCTCACACATGCTTTGTACGAAATCCAGCATGAAATCTTGTGGGTCTGTGGTTCTCACGAAGCTAGGCATGTCCTTTAATCGGATTTCTTTGATGCCTGGTACCCAATCGATGGAAGTCTCCAAGTGCCCATTTGTGATGTAGCTCAGTCTGCATGTCAGCCACAAAAATACTTATCAACTAAGTTTCTAGCATGTAGGTCATTCCTTAGTATATAAATATATAGGCTAAATTACAATTTTGGTCTCCCTATTTTTATCAATCTGTAATTTTGGTTCTCTTATATTTTTTAAAGATATTTAGTCTCTTTATTTTTAAAAATCCACAATTTTGGTCCCTCCATTAAATCTTTTGCGTTAACCGTTAGTAATTTAACATTGATTTTGACATATCAATACTTAAATGACATGTCAAAGTCAGAGTCAATATTGACATGTTAGAGTCAACGTTAAACCATTAACGATCAATGCAAGAAATTTGACAGAGGGATCAAAATTGCGAATTTTTAAAAATAAGGAGACTAAATGTCTCTAAAAAAGTAGGGGGACCAAAATTGCAGATTGAGAAAAATAGGGGAACCAAAAATATAATTTAGCCAAATATATAAATGAACTCGATGGTGAATCTGCTTTATTCTCAAAATTTATTTTTGTATCCCTCATTCTCTCTCAAAAATGTACATATATAAGAAAAATACTAGTAATATTTATATATGAATAAATAATACATGCACTAATTAAATAAAGTTCTTTAATTAAACTGACCTATATAATAAGTTTGTTAATTTTTACAATAACTATCTTAAAAGTTATATAAAGGATAGCTCTTGATTGATTAACGGTGTAATTAAAAACTTTACACTAACCATATTAAACTCTAATACGAGATCTACTAATTCAATTATATTAGTTTTACTCTAACTCACATAATTTCTTTTTTTACTTTTTATTTTATTTTTTACGCAATACTAGTGTAAGATACAAGATAGGCACTCCGTGCCTTTGTAATTTTTATTTTTTTGGGTGAATACAAATAAAGAAATATTAGAAAGAAGAAGAAGAGAGGAAGATCGAATAGAAAATAGAAACCGCATTTATTAGAAGAACAGGAAGAAGAGAAAAAATAAAGATTAAATAGAAAATAAAAAAATAAAATCAGTTATAATAGTGTACTGTTAAAGTGATAAAATAGGTAAAAAAAAGTAAAAACTAAAATAAGATATTACCTTTATTATTGCTATAAATATAAAAAATGTATAGAAAAATGTGTGTTTAAATATATTTCATATGATTATTATAAAGATGCTTGTCTATTTTCAAAATATGGGGGTAAAAAAACCCTCAATTTCACCTTCCTAAATATTTAGGTGTTACCACTTTAGTTCTTTATGAATTTCTGTCAGGATGGTTTTTCGCTTAGACCCAACAAACTACATACTAGATACTCTCTTCATAAATGTGGGGACAATAAGAAAAAGAAAAAAAAAATACAGTATTTTCAAAGCTATTAGGAAATATCTGAGAGAAGGTTTGAAGGAAAAAAAGAAACAACAATTTTTTTTAATTTTTAAATTAAGAGAGTTGTATAATGTTTATAAAGAATAAACAAAAGATTAGGACATTTAATTTATGCTAATCTATCATTTATTTTTTTATTTTAAAAAATCATTAAATTAAATTAGAAAATATTTATTAAAAATAAAAAAAAAGAGTTTACTCTCCTTTTCCTTTTCCTTTTCTTCCAACACTGGATTTCCAAGTATAATCTTAAGGATGAGAAAGGATAGGGTTTAAATAAAAATAAATAAATTAACTACTCGGTTTTCAAACCAAATTTTAAGACAATATATCTGCATGCATGTTTGTACCTAGTTGAGTATCAATTTTAATTACCCTTACTAGGTACCTATATACTTTTATCTAGATTCATTACTAAGGTTTTAGTTAAATATGATCTCTCGTAATGTGTTTGAGGAAACTACTATAATTAATATGAATGCTATCATAATTTTAATATTAAGGATGAAAAGTCAATAAAGAAAGAGTGTTGATTATAAATGTAGTATATAACTTAATTGAAAAAATATTAAAAAATAATGTAATTTTTAATTATAAAATATTAAATATATTATGAGAATATAAATAGAGTAGAATACCCAATATCTATACTTGCAAAAATTTGTGAGTAATTACCTATACATACTACGAAGAATTATTTAACGAATAAAAATCCCATGAATAAATTTTGTAAGTAGCATTGAGTTTAAATTTAAATATCATTCCTCATACCATAGAAAAATATTATATATGTGGTCACTCCAGATGAGTGAATTTTCATATACAGTAAAAGAAACCAACCTTTGAGTGGTATTAGGCCCATATCAATAAGTCGTCGATATTGCATGTAACACATGAATCTACATGCACTACAAGTCCACAAAAGAACCTCAGGGATGCCCAATTCTTGGGCAGCATCCAAAGTGAAGGTCATGGCATTATCAGAAACAATGCAAGTCACAGGAGGGACATCTGAGGCACTATTGAGTTTGGAAAGGAGGTTTTTGAAAGGAGTTAAGCAAGTCCTTCTAATAGACTCACATAGGGAAATTATGTCCTGTGTAGCATCAACATTAGGGTCATCAGGAAGACCATCAGGGATGGTGACAAATTGAAATGATGGGACACTGTTGAGGGAATTGGGACCTCTTGATTTGAGAAGGCGTTTGTGATTATACTCTCTGTTAACAAAGGTGATGTGGAAACCTCTAAGATAAAGAAGTTTTGCTACTTTGAGCATTGGGTTTATGTGGCCTTGTGCTGGGTATGGGATGCACACAGCATGAAGCTTCTCCAATGAGCAATTAGCAGAAAAATAGTAGAGTACTTTGTGGCTTGCTAATGCAAACTAGTCTTCCTCACACCACATTTTATAGGAGAGAGGGGTGGTGTTTAATTTATTTTCAAATTAATAATTTTTTATATTTAACTTAATTACAAGCATGAGATTAGATGAATAATTCAATGAGATTAGGTATCATGGTCACAGAGTGGAAATGATTTATTAGCAAAGCTAATTGTTTAAATTTGCACACCAATTTTTGTTAAAGTGAGTTTAATTCTTTTTTTTTAACAGTAACATCTTCTACAATTAATTATTTTGCACACTACTTGTACTGTCAATATTCATACTCTATTATTAAGGGAGTCTAGCTCAGTTGGTTGAGCAGTATGGGTGAGTTTTTGTAAACCCTTGGTACTGGAGTTTTACTTTTCATTTGAATCAAAAAATATTTGTACTCTATTTCTTTTCTAATAAAAAAATAGAGTGGAAATGATTTATTAGCAAAGCTAATTGTTTAAATTTGCACACCAATTTTTTGTTAAAGTGAGTTTAATTCATTTTTTTTAACAGTAACATCTTCTACAATTAATTATTTTGCACACTACTTGTACTGTAAATATTTATACTCTATTGCCAAGGGAGTCTAGCTTAGTTGGTTAAGCAGTATGGGTGAGTTTTTGTAAACCCTTGATACTGGAGTTTTACTTTTTCATTTGAATCAAAAAAATATTTGTACTCTATTTATTTTCTAATAAAAAAAATTATTCTCAATACACAGTTCTCACTTTTCTTTTTCTTTAAACAGGTAAATGCAATAAAAAAAAGTGTAAAAATATGTGAAGCAGAATATCATTTTTTTTTTATAATTTATATAGCCTAGATAATAGTTAGAACGCACGTGTATTTGTCTTTAGACACATGTTCTTACTCTCAAGAGTATCCCTTCTGTTTTACTTTATATATCTATTAATATAGGAGGATATCTCACGAATTAATGAATGTAATTTCTCTTTTTATTTATATTAAAATTGTTTTTAATTTTCTAATGGACTTCCACTATTGTTTCTCTCTCATTTATGATAAGTATGAAAAATATTTACGAATTAGGAAAATATAAAGACCTAATCAAAAAATTATAACTAATAAGTGGACAAATAAATTCAAACAAAATTTTCTTTTAAAGTGGATAGATGAAAAGAAATAAAGAAAATACACAACATTATTTTTTCTCTATCTTTTACAAGTTACAATATTAATCTTATCACACATTTTTCTTTTTTTTCTTCTTATCTCTCTCTTTTGTACAAAGTGTTATACAAAATCAAAGTACAACATTAATTTCTTTTTAATTAAATTAAATACAAAATTGAAATTAAATTAGAACTGAGTTCCAAATTGGAAATATTGTAATTAATCTTTGTTTTCTTTTTTTAGTAAGATACATGTGATTTGTAATTTAATTTTCAAAAAATGATACACGTGATTGATAACTTATTTTCATTTAAAGTTTTAATTGAATTTTTTTTATTATATATATTTTTATAATTTTAATTACTTTGTCTTTCAATATATTTTTTATATTTTACCTAAATTAATTGTGTATATGTTCTTTATAATTTTAAATATTTTTCTTTTAATTTATAAATTTTAATTTTATTTAAACTTAAATATTAGTACAATGTACAATATAATTATTAATTAATATTTAGTCACATGGTTCATTTCATTAAAATAATTTTTATATATTTTTTTCATAAATATATTATTTCAACAAATATTAATAACTAATTATTATACGATAATGACACTTTTGAAAAAGAGAAAAACTTCTTTTTTAAATGGCGGAACCAACAGGGCTTGCCAGGGCACTCGAGATTTCAAAACTCTCCATTCTTATTTTAAACAAAATTCATATTCAACTTCTTTAAAAAAAATAATGAAATGTATAACAATTCACTTTAAAATTTAGAGTTTGATAGGTATATATTCTTAGTGTGTAAAATTTTTTATGCTATCAACCAATCAATTAGAAATTATTCTTGATATAATTTTTAAAGTAATTATTATAAAAGTTAAAAAATTTACCATGTATAATAGTTTGTGATTGAATAATAGTATAAAATATTTTATGCTATGAGTACATAGAAGTTTAATTACTCATTTGGTCACTATAGTTACAATTTTTTTTCTTTTTAATCCTATACTTAAAAATATTCCCTTTAAATCTCTATATATATCATTTTTAATCCCTTTTAGTTTTTGCTATAGGGACTAAAAGAAATTTAAATGATATGTTTAGGGACTAAAAAATTTAAAATGATGTTTTAAATATAGAAACTAAAAGAAAATTTTTTTTGTAACTATAGGGACCAAATGAATGATTAAACCGTACATATATTATCTATTTTAAAATCATGTCTTTTGTAAATAAGCACTTTTGCTTTTGACTTTATACAATATTAATCTCCAATGCCTATGTATTGTCACATTAGGTCCTAACTCAATGTTAACTTACTAATAGTTAAAAAGTACTAATTGTTGATTTTCTATAAATCTCAACTGTTAATTAACATTTTTAATTAAAAATTTATGTTAGCAGATTATATTAAATGATAAAAATATAATATGCTACGATGAAATTGAATGTATAGATTGAGAATGATATTGAACTCAATAAGGTTCTTTGGATCGACCAGAGATGAAATAACATCGTTTTTGATAATGAATCAAAGGTTGAAGAGGCCACGGGGAACACAAAGCTAGTGAAGTGAGAGGACTTTAGAAGTTTTGATATCATAGATATACATTTCATTATTTTGAAATTATACATACACAATGAGAATTGGCAAAAAGCAAGAAAAAAAAGGCACAATGAGAGGGGGAGAAGAGAAGAGGCAGGGGAAGGGAGTGTCTTATGAAGAAGAAGAGAATGGGGGTTAGAAGAGAAGAAGAAAGGATTAAAAAAGAGGGAGGGGGTGAGATTCTTGTGAAGAAAGAAATAGAATAGATTTTTTTTTGAAAAATTAAAAAAACTGGAGAATGGAAAAAGAAAATAAAAAAGAAATAAAAAGAGAATACGATATATACACACACAGAGCCTTAAAAGCTTGTTGGGCCATTAATAGTTCAATACCTTCCAAAACTAGAACCGTGTAACAAGAGCATTGCTCACACTTGCTGCAAGGAAAGTTAAGGATGAATAAGTACTTAATTTAAATGAAAACAAATTGATAATAAATGGAAACAAATTTAAAAGGAATGTTGGGAAATTACAACTTAACAAGGATATAATTAAATGGAAACAAATTGATATTAAATAAAAGCAAATTTAAAAAATATGATGGAGAATTTTTTGTGATTTTCATAATAGTTACTTTTAATATAAAATTCATATTCTTATCATTAAAGAATCTAGATAAGAACCAAAAAATTAGATATTTATAAAATAAATAGAGAATGACAATATATCAATGTATAATTAGATACATTTACGTGGTACATAAATTTTTAAAATATATCAATGTAAAATTGACCACTAAATAAAGATATTTACAAAATTATATTTACGTGGTGCATAAAAATAATAAAAAATATAATTAAAATATCATTAGATATTATTTAAAAGATATATTTTATTTTTGATATTTTTTTATTAGAATATTAAGTAAAATATTTTTTTACATTTTTTTAACAAAATATTACAAAAATTAGATCAGATAAAATATTAGTAATATTAAATTAGATAAAATATTGGAAGCATGTTTTTATCTTTAAAAAAAGCTGTAATTCATAATTTTAGTTACTTCTTTTATTTTATGAAAATTTTAGGTAAAATTTTTTCTATTTTTTTTATTAGAATATTAAATAAAACATTTTATTACCTTTTTTTATTTGAATATTAGATTACGAATATTACTAACATTACTAACGTGTTTAGATTACTAATTACTTTATTTAGAGTAATAACGTTAAAATTTTTATGGTTTACAGTAATTACAGATGAAAACATTATGTTTATTAATATATTTTTTTTTATTTTTCTTCTATTACTTAAAGTAAAAGACATTAGGAAATTCTTCTCCCTACAGAGTCGCCAAAACTAAAAATCCCACTCACAATTAGAGGTAATATTGTAATTAGATTTTTAGGTGGAAAGTTTTGAAAACTAAATTTTGAAATAAGTAGAAATTATTAGTATTTAATAAATAAAGGTAATTAATTCAAATTTAAAATATTTAAATCACACTAAATTAAGAATTAAATTAAATGGTAATAAATTTAAAACATATGCTCGGGAATTTTTGTGATTTTGGTAATACTTTCCTTTAATATAAAATTCATATTCTTATCGTTATAAAAATTAAGATAAGAACCAAAAAATTAGATATTTACAAAATAATAGGGATTATAATATATCAATGTATAATCAGATACATTTACATGGTATATAAATTTTTCAAAAATATCAATGTAAAATTGACCACTAAATAAAGACATTTTCAAAATTATATTTATGTGGTGCATAAAAATAATAAAAAATATAATTAAAATATTATTATATATTGTGTAAAAGATATACTTTATTTTTAATATTTTTTTTATCAAAATATTAAATCAAATATTTATTACTTTTCTTTTTATCAAAATATTAGATTGGATAAGATATTAAAAATATTAGATTAGATAAAATATTAGTACTATTATATTAGATAAAATATTGGCAATATTTTAGTAATATGTTTTTATCATTTAAAAAAACAGTAATTTATAATTTTAATTACTTCTTTTATCCTATAAAAATGTTAGATAAAATTTTTGATATTTTTTTGTCAGAATATTAAAATGTTAGATTAAATAAGATGTTAGTAATATTAGATTACATAAAATATTAGTAATATTAGATTAGATAAAATATTTGTAACATTTTAGTAATATCTTTTTATATTTTCTTATTTTCTTCTTAAATATCTTTTTACATTATATATATATTAGTTAAAGTAATCTTTCTTTTATTAATTACTAAAACAAATTAATATTTTATTAAATAATTATGGGTGATTAGAATTTTATATTTTCTTTTTATATTCTCTTCTCTTCTTCTTACGTATGTTTTTATATTTTATATATTTTATTAGTTAAAGTAGTCCTTCTTTCATTAATTACTTAAAAAATTAATATTTTATTAAAGTAATATTTTTTTTACGTGCATTAGAATATTAAATAAAGTATTTTATTACTTTTTATATCAGAATATTAGATTACCTTTTTCATATCTTCTTCTTACATATCTTATTATATTTTAAATTTTTTATTAGTTAAAGTAATCTTTTTTTTATTAATCACTTAAATAAATTAATATTTTATTGAATAAATATGGGTGATCAGAATTTTACATTTTTTTTATATTTTCTTATCTTCTTCTTACATATTTTTTTATATTTTATATATTTTATTAGGTAAAGTAATCTTTCTTTTATTAATTACTTAAACAAATTAATATTTTACTAAACTAATCTTTCTTTTACATGCACTAGAATATTACATAAAATATTTTATTACTTTTTCTATCAAAATATTAGATTAGATAAGTTATTAGAAATATTAGACTAGATTAAATATTAGTAATATTAGATTAAACAAAATATTGGTAACATTTAGTAATTTTTATCTTTTAAAAGAGTATTGGTAACATTTTGGTAATATGTTTTTATCTTTTATACTTATGAATATGGTAACATTTGATAGATTCAAAATTATAGTTGCTATTAATTTCTTTACTGTATTTTTTTAATTTCCTTCTAATATCTTTTCCCAAATTTGGTGACATCTAATGATGCATTTTTTATTTTTTAATATTCTATTTTTATTTATTTATTTATTTTTCTTCTGATAATAGTATATACTTATTATGTTTTAAAAATTTTCATATTTATATTTTTTGAATTAATACAAATCATTTTTACCTTACCCATATTTTTTCCATGCATCGCTCGCGTATACGCACTAGTGTGTATGTGTGTGTGTATATATATATATATATATATATATATACACACACACACACACAGCCTTAAAAGCTTGATGGGCAATTAATAGTTCAATACCTTCCAAAACTAGAACCGCGTAACAAGAACATTGCTCACACTTTCCGTAAGGAAAGTGTAACAACCTAGCTCCACAAAGTAGCTGGGCCATTTCTTTCATGTCCACCACATAAATGCTGGAGATTTATCTGTCACATATTCGGTTGATTAAAAAGAATGAAATAGGTAACAATTTTCATTTTTAATTAATCTGCAGATTGGAATTTATGCTTTGTTTAGATTAGGAGTAAAGTAGAGATGAAAGAAATAGAAAAGAAAATAAGAATATGGGTGTATTTGATACACACTAAAGTACAGTACAAAAAGAACAATATAGGATAAACATTTAAATTACAAGACAAATTTTTATTTTGTACATTATTTGGTGGACAATGAATAACACAACCAAAATAATGTAAAATTAGCTACAATACCAAATATTAATTATCTTATACAGTTCATATTAATTATCTTAATATGGTGACAGTGGTGGTAGTAGTGGTGGCAACAGTGACAGTGGCGATAGTGCTAGCAACGACAACAACAGTGGTGGTGGCAGTAGCGGTGGTAGTGATAGTAGTGACAACAGTAGCATCAACAATGATGATTGTGGTAGTGGTGATAATGGTAGCAATAGAGAGTAGTAATGGTGACAATAACAATGGTAGTAGTGGTGGTGGCAGTGTGGGAGAGACAAAAGAGAGAAAATATATAGTTGTTAAATGAGAAACAAAAGTGGACATTTTGTCTTTTAAGTATTTTATATTTGGGACAAAAAATTGTCTCATGGTTTGTTGAGGAACAAAAAAAATGAGCTTTTGTCCTGTTCTTCCTCACTTGATTTGTGTTGTCCATTGACCTTTCTTTAAATCAAACATAGAACAACTATTTTGTGTTGTCTAGTATCATTTTTTTTTAACAAATCAAACGAACTCTATCGAAATAATAAAGGAGAAATAAAGTGGAAAAGATATGTTATTTAGATGAATAGAAATAAGAAAGAAGGGAGTAGAAGAATTTTTCTTTGCTTATCTAGATGGGTAAAATAAAAGGTAAAAAGAAATAAATGAATTATATAAAAAATAATTTTATAATAATTAAAAAATATAATTTTTTTAATTTAATAATTTTCTTAACATAAAATTATTTGTTATTTATTATTTATGTCAAATTTTTGTATTATAAAAAATTAAACACACAAAGAGAGAGAATGATCATTTCTCTTTCATCGCGTTCTGATTTAGAGGGGGAAATTGTTTTATAGTGGATCCCACGAAAATAACTTTTCTTCTTTTTATTTCTTTTCTCAAACTTTTACTTTGTTTGGCTCTATTGATTTTGAGAAGATGGAACCAAGGAGGATAGAAAACATGCTTTTTCAAATTTTGTTCCTTCTTTTGGTGCTATGAATAAAGTAGGAGGATTAAAAAAAGTTGGGACCCACATTTATATGTCATTTGTAGGAAGGAATGCCTTTTTGGTTAAATGACTAAATTGTCCATGTTTTATATACTTTTTTTAAGAATATTTATGTCATTTTATATACATATATATTTTTTTCTTTTACTTTCTATACAACCAAAAAAGAGAACAAAAAATCCACTAGAGTCGGTCTAGTGGTGGGAGATTAGAATAGTATGCATAAGATCATGAGTTCTAACTTAAACGAGAGGAATAAAAATTTATAACTTTCTTTCTTTTCACTTTATCTCTAACCAAATAACCTAAATAATCATTTCATTTTCTACTCATTTTCTTTTCTTTCACTTTCCTCCCTCAACCAGATATACTCTTAGTATTTTGATTGTATTTTCCTCTTATCTCTTTTCACTCCATTTTTCTTCAAATAAACAAAGGGTTAGATAGCAAGACTACGCCCATTTGAAGGTGGGACAATTGTGAATGCCTTTTGACATGTGAAGCTACTTCATTTTGTGATAATTGTAAGCTTGTAACGTTCACTCATTCACTAAATGGGTTTTATAATTGTATTGATTATGTACCAAATATATTTTATTAGCAAAAAAGAGAAAAAGAGTATACGATGCAATATAATAGATTGAATATCCTTTAGGTATAAGGTACCAACTAATTGTAGGCCATTGCCAACACTAGTTGACACATTTGGTGTAACACTCATCTTTTAGTTATTTGAATTTTTTTATTTATTCTGTATTTTATTCTAAAAAACCATATGGAAATGTCTAAAATTTGATCTCCACGGTTACATTCGTATCAGTTAGTATTAGTCAGTTTAGATTTTTAATAATTTTATCGAATTGGAGCCCATAAATTGGTAAAATGACCATTTCGTCTTTAGAAGGTCAAATAATAAGATAAATTAATAAAAATAGTTAAGAGTGTTTAAAATATGTTTCGAATGATTAAAAATAATTTTGAAATTTTTTTAGGAATTTATTGAGACTATTTTTGTAAAAGGACTAAAATATCCCTAATTGACTACGAAAGCTAACTAGAAACTTTTTGGCCTCAAAATATTTGAAAAATTTATACTAAGTATATTTTAATTATAGAAATTTTATTTTGAGGTAAAAATATTGAAAAACCTGAAATTGCTAATTATTTAGCAAAAACTTGATTTATCGGTTAATTAATTAGTTTTTTAAAATAGTTACTGTAATTAATATATAAATGAGAAAATTCTGAAATTTTTTTTGGAGTCCTACAAAAAATATACCTTTGGATGTGGTGTAATTAGTTTGGCCCAAACTCACACCAAAAATCCAATCCAAATTTTCTATAATAAATTATTAAAAATTTAATTTTGCCACCTAATAATTATATTAAATAAAAAAATAAAATTTTCTGGCTGGGTTGCCTCATTCTCAAGCCATTTTTTAAAGCACATGGGGGAAGAAGCTTCTAAAATATTATTTTACTAATTTCAAGTACACAAAATTAAACTAAAACTAATTATTTTTGTCCTATAAATAGAACCCCTCCAACCACTCCAATGTTCACCATTTTATTGACAAATTCCTCCCTCTACTCTGCTGAACCATGATCGAGACTCCTCCCCCATGATTAGCCCAACTCTTGCAAATTTTTCTCACCTTAAATCAACACTTAAAAATCCTACTAAGCTAAAAATAAGTTAGTTTAGTCCTTAAGCCTCATCTTCCCACTTCATCAACCCCATAAACTCTTCTCCAAAGCTTCTAATTGAGGTAAAAGGGGGAGTGGGATTAAGCCTTATTTTTATGTCTTAATGGGTTTTTAATTTGGATTATCTCCTAGTCCTTTTATTTTGTGTTAACTTTATGTTTAATTCGTTATTTTAATTGTTATTTACTTTCATATCTTGTTATATATTTTATGGTCATATTATGTTGATTTAATTTTTATTATGTGGATTTATGATGTTAATTTATTATTTAAGCTTAATTTTATATCTAGTTGCTTATTATTATTATTATTTAAATGACAATCATATGCTAAAATTTGTAAATGGATTAATATGTAATTAAAACTTTATGACGGCTTGTTATTGTTGTTGGGCTTTCGACCCTTTTAATTTAAATAGACTAGGGAGATTTTTTTTTTTTACCACCAAGATTAATTACCAACAACTAATTGTCTAAGACTTTTTTTTTTGGTAAAAATAAAAAGAGGGAACAATCTTTAAAAAGAAAAAAAAAAGAATTTAATTTTAAAAAGAGGGGAATTTAGATTTTTAGAAGAAAAGGAATGTGAATTCGAATTAAAGTTGGGCAATCAATTAAAATACAGAGAAATTCAATAATAGAAAGATGTCTAGGATTGGGGGTTCACACCAAGACTTCCTATTGACCTAATCTCTTTATCTCAATGCTCTCTTTGGTTCTCTTTGAAGGTGAATTAACCTAGTATAATCTCTAATGTTTTTCAAGATACGAAGATGTACCTAATTGAATTGACCCTTACTTTTGTGGTAGTTATGTTCAATTAAGCTTGTTAGGTTCTCTATTAATTCAATTGTTCCTTGAAGGATTCAACCTACTTTCGTGGTTTAAACCTAAGTTCCTCTTCTATATTTTCGACTCCTAGGCTCACCTTTTAGTTCTTTCCTAGAATCTATGATTATGAAAAACACAAGAAAGATGCTTCGCATAGTAAAATTTGATAAAGGAGAAATCAAGAAGAGACACCAAAGGAACATTAAGATAAATTAATCAGAATCAATAGTTAGCTAGGGCTAAGCCCTAATCCTAGAAAATAGGGTTCTACTCACACATAGTCATGAGAAAAAAAAAGACAAACCAAAAAAATTGAACGGAAGATAATCTTTGACCCTAAGCCATCTTAAGAGAGTCAAGTTCAGAATGCTTAAACTCCCCTAAAAAGGTGTTTTAAAGCTAAAACAAACCATGGGGTTAAACCCAATTAAAAACAAAGTGTAAAAATTCGCAAACAGAAAAGTTAACGCACCTACATTGGTGTGGCTAGACCCACAACAGTGTGGGGAAGACATTGGGAGTAAAATAATAATCAGGGGTCCGCCCACACTGGTGTGGCCATGCACACAGCGGGGTGGGGAAGGCGCTAGATGTGAAATAGTCATCAAGGGTTTGCCTACAGGGGTGTGGCCACTCCCACACCAATGTGGTCGGTTCACTGGAAGCAAAATAGGAGGCTAGATGCACCCACATTGCTGTGGGGTCTTGCCATACCTTTGCAGTCATCACTTTCTTCACTACTTCTTCAAGATTTCCATGATAAGTTAGGTTCCACACTCTTTTATGAAGAAGTCCATGCCTCCAAAAGTCTTCAAGATTTTCCCAGAAGGCTTTCAACTCTTCAAACTTGGTCCCTAAGCCCAAAATAACTTGTATAATTACCTCATACGACCAAAGACACACCAAAAAGCATAACAAAGTCCTAAAAGGAAAAACTAAGAAATTATACATGAAACTAAGCCTAAACCACTAATGAATGCATGCAAACTAACAATGAAAACCAGGCAAAAGATAGTATGAAATGCAACCCATCATAGCTCAACACCTTTACTTTTTAGCTAAAGTTGAGAATCTGCCCCACACCTTTACTTTTCCTATCAAATCCTGAAAATTCTCTGATATATTTTTCTCTTCTATTTGCCTCACACCTTTACTTTTTAGTTAAAGTCAAGAATCTGCCACACACCTTTTTTTTCTTGTCAAGGATCAGAACTTGTCTGACACCCGTTACTTTTTTGTCAATGTCGACAATTTGCCCTACATCTTTACTTTTTAGCCAAAGCTAGAAAATTTGCCCTACACCTTTACTTTTCAATCAAAGTTTAGAATCTGCCCTGCATTTTTATTTTTAAATTAAAATCAGGAATCCACACCCAACACTTTTACTTTTGGGTCTTACTGTTAAGGAATTCAAGGTAGAAAGCTTTTGTTGGAATTCATATTGGAAATGCATTGGAAATCACAATAAAAGTTCATTAATGATATTTTTTAATAAAAACTTTCTATTTTGAATTCTTTAACCAATGCCCTGTTGGAACCAAAGAAGTATGAAGTGTTTAGTCTCTCGAGTTTTGAAGATAACAATAACTTATTAAATTTTAAGTTTTCACAAGATTATGTTAAAAAAGGTTTTTCAAGCGTCCAACACGTTTATAATATCTGGCGTCCAAGGCGCTAGTATATAGCATGTGTCCATTAGGCTCTTGTATGATGTTTGTCGATGTGTAAGTTTTTTTTTTCTAACGATTAAGTTTTAAAATTGCTTTTTCTTTGAGTATTCACAAATACATTGAGACTAGTGCTTTACCTCTTAGAATGATCTAACGTTCAAATGTCTGAGCATTTAATTAAAGACAGGATATTTTTATGTATAAGTGCAACGTTGTGGAAAAAAAAAGTCAACTTATCAAGTTGTCAAACCGAATAAGGAACATTTAGAAAAACAGCTTCGAAACGCAAAACTGCACCTTCTATTTTAGTGCAAAAACAAAAGTTACCTTTTTTCTTGATATACGAGCATACATGCAGAAGAAAAGTTGAATTTTTCTCTTGAAGATTGAAGCTGAAAATCTCAACGACTATCTTCTAAAAGGAATATATATCAGTTTAGAAGAGAAAAAAGAGTGGAGAACTATGACGAACTTTGTGTTTATTGTACGACTTTGAAAAATCATCAAATTCTTTATAGAAAAGTTCTTGTACTGCTCTTAAACTTTCAAACCCTTACTTTGTGAGTTGATTGTTAATAACTGTTTCACGTTGTGAAAGCTTGGAGAGGCTTAACAATTAAAGAACTTGGGTGGTTAAGTGATTTGGGTTGGTCACCTTGTAATGCCTGGAGAGGCAGAGAAAAATACTTGCTTGTAACCAACATATTGGTTAGTAGAAAACCTTCAGGATGAAGGGATTGGACATAGCTCATATTGACTGAACTAGTATAAAATCCTTTATATGTTTTCCTTTCCTTATCCATATATTTGGCTAAATTAATTGTTTCTTTAACTTAGCTTTTATTTGATTAAAAAGTTTTAGAACACATAATTCAACCCCTTCCTCTAGTGTGTTCTCTGTTCTTTCAATTGGTATCAGAGCTTGGCTTTTTGGGGTTGAGCATCTAACAGTGCAGGGGTAAAAAGATCCTGAGTATACATGGATAACAAAGGACAAGCAGTCAATAGACTACCTCTTTTCAGAGGTCAAAATTATGACTATTGGAAACAAAGGATGATAGCCTTCTTCGATGCATGCCACATCAACATGTGGGATGTTGTGGAGATAGGTGACTATCTATCTGTTTATCAAAATGGAACAGAACTGCCGAGAGGTTAGTAGACAGAAGCACATAAACAAAGGTATCTGCTAAACTCTGAAGCTCGAAATGCTATTATGTGTGCTTTATCTAAATCTGAGTATGAGAAAGTGCATAGCTTGAAAAGTGCAAAAACGATGTGGGATACTCTAGCCCTTGCTTATAAGGGTACCTCACAAGTAAAAAACCTAAGCTAATTTTTCTTGTAGGACGATATGAATTATTTACTATGGAAGACAATGAAACTGTTGAATTTATATTTGGTAGATTTCAAACCATTATAAATAACTTAAGATCTCTAAGTAAAACTTATAACAATTATGATCGTATTGACAAAATTTTGAAAAGTTTGCCTAGACAATGGAGACCACAGGTTACAACCTTGAGAGTGTCCAAGGACTTAGCAACTCTTTCCATGGAAGATCTACTTAGGACATTCAAGATTCATGAGAATTGAAGCAGGATGAAGGATTGAGGAGAGGAAAATCCATTACTCTAAATGCTCAACGTCTAGTGAAAGGATCATCATCCAAAGCTCAAAACATGGAAGAATCCTTTGAGGAAGCATCAAAGAAGATGATTCTGATAAGGATGAGATATCTTTCATATTTAGAAAAATACAAGCAATGTGGAGGAAGAAAGGAGGATCCAGAGCTAGAAACTTTACTAAAAAGCTTAGTAAGGAACCTAAGGAGAAGAGTCTACTTGTATGCTTCAAATGCAAAAAACTTGGACATTTCAAGGATGACTGTATAAGTCTACTAAATGAGAGAAAGAAAACCTTTTTCAAAAAGAAAAAGAAAGGACTCATGGAAACTTGGGAAGATATGGATTTATCTTACTCAAAAGAAGAAGGAGAGGAAGAAACAAACCTATGTCTTATGGCTGAAACAAGTCCAGAAAGCTCAAAAAATGAGCAAGAAGAAGAGATAAACTTCAATGACTTATCTTCTCTTCAAGAGGCATATAATGAACTGCTCTCTAATTCTTCAACCCTATCAGTTGGTTATAAGAATTAAAAAGGAAGTTTTCAAAAATGTCAAAAGAATTTAATTTGCTCAAAAGAATTATGAAAATATTATGAGAGAGAATGAAGAATTAAAGGCAGACAAATCAAAAGTGAAACCTCCTAATGAAGCATCAGAACTTCAGAAGGAAGTAAATCACTTAAAAGAAAGTCTATCCAAATTTGTCAGTGGAATTGAAAATTTGAACAAAATTCTATCTTACAGACAAAGTCCATATGAAAAATCTAGATTTGGCTTTATTAAAAAGGAAGAAGCCTTTGGAATAGCTAAAGCAATTGTTTCTTGCAAATACAGTGGAAATGGTGGTCATAAATCATCTCAAACAATTCATCATCCAGCCACGAAGCCATCTTGTGCCTTCAGAACTAACAAGAAAGGACCTAAGTCCATTTGGGTACCTAAATCCATGATTATTCCTATTACAGATATGCTTGACAATAGAAAAGAAACTCCAGTCATGGTACCTGGACAGTGGCTGCTCACAACACATGATAGAAGAAAGGTCTATGTTCCAAAGCCTCCAACAAAAAAGTGGTAGATGGGTCACTTTTGGAGGAAATCAGAAGGGGGAGATAAAAGGAATAGGTAAAATTGGTAGGCATCCTTTACCCTCCTTTAACAACGTTTTATATGTTGAAGGACTCCGTCACAATCTTTTAAGCATAAGTCAATCATGTGATAGTTGACACTGTGTCTCCTTTAACAAAGATGAATGTATAGTCAAAAACATGGATGGATCCATTTTGTTCTCTACAAAGAGGTAAAGCAATCTGTATAAGATTGACTTAAATGACCTAACAAATCAAAATGTATCGTGTTTAGTATCCATCAACGAGAATCAATGGACTTGGCATAAGAAACTGGGACATGCAAGCTTGAGATTAATCTCAAAGCTAAATAAACATAACCTCGTAAGGCTAGAACCATGCTTAATGATAACTCAACACCTAAACAATTCAGGGCTAAAGCTGTAAACACAATATGTTATTTACAAAACAGAATATATATTAGACCTATTTTGAAAAAGACTCTTTATGAATTATGGAAAGGACGAAAATCCAACTTATCATATTTCCATCCCTTTAGATGTCAATGTTTTATTTTGAACACTAAGGACAATCTTGGAAAGTTAGACTCTAAGTGTGACAATGGAATGTTGTTAGGCTATTCTGAAACGTCTAAGGCATATATAGACTACAACTTTATAACCTTAACAGTTGAAGAAGCTATTCATGTTAAATTTAATGACTATAACCTTGATAAAGAACTATCTCAGCTAGACGAATCTTTTGCAGATATGAAGTTGGACGATACCAAAGAACCAACGTCCAGGACTCCTTTGGCCAATTCAAGAGAAGAGAAAAAGAACCAATCGAATGACATTGGCAAATGAAAAATTATCATCCAGAAGATCAAATTATAGGAAATGTACTCGATCATGTCAGAACAAGATCTACCTTCAAAGAGCAAGCACAAACTGCCCTAATTTTCATAATAGAACGAAAGACAGTAGACGAAGCTCTATTGGATGAAGGATGGATTAAAGCCATGAAAAAAGAGTTAAATTAGTTCAAAAGAAATGATGTATGGAAGCTAGTTCCTCTACCTAAATACAAATCTGTAATAGGAACAAAATGTGTTTTCAGAAATAAGTTGCACGAGGTAGGTAAAGTAGTAAGAAACAAAGCTAGACTTGTAGCTCAAGGTTACCCACAACAAGAAGGTATAGATTTCACTAAAACTTCTGCACCTGTAGCTAGAATAGAAGTCATTCGCATTCTACTTTCATTTGTTGTTCATAGAAACATAAAGCTCTATCAAATGGATGTAAAAAGTGTATTCCTTAATGACATAATATATGAAGAAGTTTATGTGAAATAACCTCCTAGTTTTGAGAGTGATACTTTTCTTAATCATGTTTTTATACTAAAAAGGCCTTGTGTGGACTCAAGCAAGCTCCAAGTGTAACACCTCGTTTCTCCTAATACTTGATTAAGTATTTTAATAAATAAAAGCAAGAAATTAGATATGTAATCTAGGTGATTAAAATGAAGAAATGAATTGTTGTTGTGTATGGTTTGTTATATGTGGTGAAAGTGGTGAATTATCTGTTTGAATTCAGGTTTGATTTTAAGGGATTTGAGATATGTGCTTGAGCCAATCTAGATATGTTGTGAGAGTGATTTTTGGCTTTTGAGATAAAACAGTTGAGTTAAATCAGTTTTGGGATAAGAACAGTGGTTTGGTGATATTTGGATCTCAGTTGGCCAAAAGCCTTTGTGAGAGCTCTGGGAAGCTCGGATATAAGAGGAGGAGGAGGAGGAGGAAGGGGGGGGGGGGGGGGGGGAAACCCTCATTCTCCTTCTTTTCTTCACTTTCTCTCTCATCCCTTCTCTCTTTTTTCTTCATCTCTTTTTATTTCTCTCTAGATTTCTTGAGTAGTTAAGGGTGTCAAAGGTTTCTCAGCTTTGATTTCGTGTCCTTAAGTTGTGGAGGGCAGATTTCTTGAAAGATTGACTCAAGAGTTCTCTTATCTCATATTCTCATCTTCCTAACTTTCAAATTTGGAAGCTTTTGAGGTAAAGGAAGCTTACTATTGCTTGATTCCATGTTTGTGGTCATTGATATGTTGATTCCTTGTCTTGAAATTGGTTGATTTTGGTGATTGCTTGTGTGGATGTGGGTTTTGGGAAAAATGGGTTTTGAAAGGGGTTTTTGGAAAATTTTGATGATGGGTGAATAAAGTTGTTATATAATCGGTTAGAAAGGTACTAAAAGTGTCTAGAATTGTTTTGTGATGCTTGTGATGGATTGATTTGGTCAAAACGACATGGATCATCTTTCTGCGAACTGCAAAAGTTGTGATTTGGCGCCGGGCGCCAGTTTATGTCGTTGGGTGATAGTTGACAGAATGCTGTCAATTACCGACGGAATTTTCAGTTTAGCGACGGAAGTTTTGCCTATAGCGACGGATTCTGTCGCTGGGCGACAAAAAGTGGCGTTGAGCGACATTTTCATTGATTTTTGCTAATGCTCTCGGGGATGTTGGCATTGGGTGACAAGTTTGTGGCACTGGGTGAAAAAAACCCCTGATTCTCCCCTGTTTTTGAGATGCTTGGTATCAATTTTGTGGTGCTATGCATGGACCATTAAAGTTGAAATTTTAAGAAACATAAAGTTGGGGTTGAATGCTATTGGTTTAGTGTTTGGTGTGATAATTGGGAGCTTTGGAAAAATGTTTAAACTCCACAAGAAAGACAAATTTATATTGTATGTTGAGGATATTTGTGTTGTTATATAATGAATGGTTATGAATGATGTTGATGGCTTATGATGTTGTTGGATATGTTTTGACGTAGAAGGTTACTTAAATAGGACTTCCACATGTTGCTGTTATTATTCCAAACTTGGTGATTTGTTTTCTTTATTATTGTTATGGATTGGTTTGATAAAATGTTAGAAAATGGTAATTAAGTGGAAAGTTGCTCAGGTAGAGCCTCCACTAGTTGTAGAACGAAATGATAATGAGATATCTTACTTGTTGACCATGCAAGAGGCTAGATTGGACCTGCATAGAGTTAGTAGTGATTGTTGGACCACAGGTGGTGCTAAGTAGGCAATGTGGTGATATGTTGATATATATATATATATATATATATGATGTGTTGATTGTTGTCGTTGAGTGGATGGTTGTGATGATGTATTGATATACATGTACATATGGATATTTATGAATAGTCATGTTTGAGTTGTTGTGGTGACTCATGCATTGACATGCATATGTGGTTAAATGAGGTTGTATGGGCCTCATGCCGTATGCGGGTAGGCATGTAAGGTGGATGGTGACTAGAATTGATACTCAGATAGGCCTCCAACCTAGTGCCTGGATAAGAAGTGGGGTTTGAAAGATAGGCCTAGGAGATAAGTGGATGGGTAATCCCGCAATGGGGCTAAGGTAGTGCAGGCCTTGTGTCGCGGTATACCACCACTCACATACACTTATCCTGACAACCATAACCTTATCCAACAGATCAAAGTTTGGCAATCCCTGAATGGTGCTAGATGGCCATGGTAGGGGATAAGACCTGGCTGATCGCCTGATATGTAAAAATCTCTTGAGAGTAGTGTCTTCATGCATTAGTATGGTGATTGATATCACTAATGAAGAATGTAACTATATATCATGAAATTTTATTTGAATTTTTATATATAAATGAAGTTTTCGTTTATAACTAATGATGTTGGTGGTGGTAATGGTAGTGTTGTCGTTGTTGTTATGATTACTTGGTAATTGTGGTTATTTATTATCGTGGTTGTTATTATGGTTGGAGATGGTGGTAGAGGTGTGAATGATGCCATGTTGTTGATGTTGTTTCTATTTTCTATTTGATTATTGATATGGAATGAGGGGATTTTTCTATTACTTTACTTTTAAAATATATGTTTTATTATTTCAAGTAAGCTTACCCTTACATTGTTTGCATGTGTGGTTCATGCCTGTGATGATTATGTCTTTGGCGTGGGAGCAGACTGTTAAGTTTTTAGCAGGTTTAGCTTCTCTTAATTAATGATGAAGCTTCGCTTCAGCCAATGGGGAGATGGAACAAGTATGGAGGGTTACTTTTTGTTCCTTTAGAGGAATTGATACTTCTTTTGTTGTTTATTTCTATTAAAAAAATGTATAGAGTGACCAGCTATAGGGAGAGTGTTTTGTATCCTATATTTATTGATATAAAAAGGTGTAATAATGTTGGTGTATGTATTTTCTTTTGATTTCTTGATGTATACATTGACGTAATTATTTTGGTTGAAATGAATAGTTTTCTCTATTATTATCTCTAAAGATGAAGAAGGTGAAAAACAAAGACATATTTTTATAATACTTAATCTAATATCATTATTAAGAGAAGCCTTCAAAGAGATAAAGTAGAAAAGTTGTTATGTAGCGGCAGTGGGTTGTTACACCAAGAGCTTGGTATAATAAACTAAGTTCTTTTCTTTTAAAAAATGGTTTTACAAGAGGAAAAGTAGACACGACTCTATTTTGTAAAAGCATAAATTCAAATGTTATCATTGCACAAATATATATGGACGATATCATATTTGGCATTACTAATAAAGCTTTATGCAGAGATCTTTCTAAACTTATGATGACAGAGTTTGAAATGAGCATGATGGGTGAATTAAAATTCTTTTTGGGATTACAAATAAAGCAAACAAGTAGTGGCATATATATGCATCAAACCAAGTATGCAAAAGAGTTACTTAAGAAGTACAAGATGAACGATGCAAAAAAAATAAGCACACCATGCATCCATCTTCAGTGCTTGTGTTGGAACCAAAGATGTAGAAGCGTCTAAACCCTTAATGTTTTGAAGATAACAAAGCTTATTAATGTTTATATTTGTGTGTATAAACTAACCCTATCACAGCGAAAGATGAAGACTCGCCAAGAAGGACCGTCCAGCTGATGCAACAATGACCGTTCAGTGGACACTTTGAAGATCGTCCAGTAGACGCGATCAAAGACCATCCAGATGAACAGATCGAAGGCGATCGTCTAAATCTCTAGTATTCATATATTCAAACGACTGAGCTTTTCATTATGAACATTAATCATGTCTATCCGCCTTGAAACCTACACAGTACCACTCCAATGAGCTAACGTTCAAAACGGTTTGAAACATCAACATCAAACCAGTACAAAAGCACAGTAGAATGGGTAAAGCAAGTCAACTTATCAAGCCGACAAGACAGATGAAGAAAGTTCAGAAGAACAGATTGTCAGGGCAGCCCTGAAACTTCTATTGTAGTGCAAGTTTTCAACTGCCACGCCTGACTTTTCTGAAAAGATAGTCTGCACGCGCCTCATTAGGTGAAGAGACAAGATATCTGTAACGGATCTCTTTCCTGAAGATCGTATATATACGCGCATCAACAAAAAGCAAAATAGAGAACTGAGATAGGTGGATTTTTGTTTAAAACAACAACATATACTTTCTTCTGTGATATTCTGTCAAGAGCATCCAGTGGACGATAGTCATTTTGTTTGTAATAATTCTCAAAGTGATCCTAAGTCTAAGTTTTAAAATCTTCACTACGTGAGTCGATCTTTCCTCAAAAATATTTTTGAGCGTTGTGAAAGCCTGGAGAGGCTTAGTGTAAAAAGAATACTTGGGTTAAGCAATCTGGGTAGATTGCGTTGTAAAGCCTGAAGAGGCCACGAACAATACTTGTAACCAAAGATTGGTTAGTAGAAACCTTCTAGGTGAAGGGACTGGACGTAGCTCAGGTTGAGTGAACCAGTATAAAGCTTTCTGTGTTTTCTTCTCTCTATCCCTACGCTTAAAAACGTTTTGTTTAGACTGATCTACCTTTTTCGAAAAGTTTTTTTAAACGCACAATTCAACCCCCCCTTCTTGTGCGCTTTTTCTTATTTCAATTGGTATCAGAGCTTGGCCTCTTGGGGTTGAGCATCTAACACTGCAGAGGTAAAAACGATCCTGATCTCTCATGGAAAACGAAGGACAAGCTATTAACAGACCACCTCTTTTCAAAGGGCAGAACTATGATTACTGGAAGCAAAGAATAATAGCATTCTTTGATGCATGTCACATAGACATGTGGGACGTAGTAGAAACTGGCAACTATCTGCCCTTTGATCATGATGGAATGGAACTCCTAAGAAGTCAATGGACTGAATCTTACAAACAGAGGTATCTTTTAAACTCAAATGCTAGAAATGCTATGATGTGTGCCTTATCTGAATCTGAATATGAAAAGGTACACAGTCTAAAAAGTGCCAAGAAAATGTGGGACACCCTGTCTCTTGCTTACGAGGGCACCTCACAAGTAAAGAGGTCAAAATTAAGCTTACTCGTAAGACAATATGAACTATTTACTATGGAGGAAAATGAAACTATTGAACTAATGTTTGGTAGATTTCAAACCATAACAAACAACCTAAGGTCCTTAGGCAAAACCTATGATAATTATGATCATATTGACAAAATTTTGAGAAGTTTGTCTAGGCAATGGAGACCGTAGGTTACAGCTTTAAGAGTTTCCAAAGATCTAACGACACTCTCAATAGAAGAATTACTTGGAACTCTTAAAGTACACGAACTGGAGCTGAAGCAAGACGAAGGACAGAAGAAGAAGTCCATCGCTTTAAGCATCCAGCGACCATCCAGAGGATCAGTGTCCAAAGCGCTAAACGTAGAAGAAACCTCTGAGGAAGAATATGAGAAAGACGATTCTGATGAGGATGAGATATCCTTCATCTCAAGAAAAATTTAGGCTATGTGGAGGAAGAAAGGAGGATCAAGAGCCCAAAACTTCACAAAGAAATTCAACAAAACTCCAAAAGAAAAAATTCCTTCAGTATGCTATGAATGCAAGAAGCCTGGACATTTCAGAGCTGAATGTCCCAGTTTACAGAAAAACAAAAAGAGGACATTCTCCAAGAAAAAGGGTCTCATGGCTACTTGGGAAGACATGGACCTATCTTCATCAGATGAATAAGGAGAAGAAGAAGCCAACCTATGTCTCATGGCAGGAACAAGCTCTGATAGCTCAAACAATGAGCAAGACGAAGAGCTAAACTTCGACAAGTTAATCTCCCTACAAGAAGCCTATAATGATCTGCTTGGCAACTCTTCAACTCTTTCAGTAGGATATAGAGAACTGAAAAGGAAATTTTCAAAAATAACAAAAGATTTCAATTTGCTCAACGAAGAGTATAAAAATGTTTTGAAAGAAAATGAAGTTTTGAAAACTAAACATATTTCAGAGGAGACATCTTCTCATGAAGTCCTAGAACTTCAAAAAGAAGTCACTCATCTAAAAGAAAGTTTGTCTAAATTTGTCAATGGTACTAAAAATCTAGATAAAATCCTATCATATAGAAGAAGTCCTCATGACAAATCTGGACTTGGTTTTGTTAAAGAAGAAAACCACAATCTTGGTAAAAATATAACCTTTTGTAAAATATGTGGAAAGAATGGGCATGAATCAACACATTGTAGATATCATCCAACAAAGAAGGCGTCCAATGCCTTCAGAACTAACAGAAAAGGACCCAAGTCCATTTGGGTACCTAAGTCTATGATAATGCCTGTTGCAGATTTGCTTGACAACAGAAAGAAGACCCCAATCATGGTACCTAGATAGTGGTTGCTCACGACACATGACGGGAGAAAGGTGTATGTTCCAAAGCCTACAACCTAAGAATGGTGGGTGGGTCACCTTTGGATGAAACCAGAAGGGAAAGATCACAGGTATAGGAACAATCGGTAAGCATTCCTTTCCTTATATTGAAAATGTTTTATATGTTGAAGGTCTCAGACACAATCTACTGAGCATAAGTCAATTATGTGACAGTGGACACAATGTCTCCTTTGACAAAGACAAATGCACTGTCAAGAATCTAGATGGATCCATATTATTCTCTGCCAAGAGGCAAAGCAATGTTTATAAGATTGATCTAATTGACCTCACAAATCAAAATGTATCTTGTCTAGTATCCATCAAAGAAAATTAATGGATTTGGCACAAGAAGCTTGGACATGCAAGCTTGAGATTAATCTCAAAGCTATATAAGCATAACCTCGTAAGAGGACTTCCAAATCTTGCATACAAGTCTGATATTCTCTGTGATGCTTGTCAAAAAGGGAAACAAGTAAAAAGTTCTTTTGAATCAAAAAATACTGTTTCCACATCTAGACCTCTTGAACTATTACATATTGATTTGTTTGGTCCAACTAGAACAACCTCCCTAAGCGGAAAACGATATGGACTAGTCATAGTAGATGACTACTCTAGATGGACATGGGTGATGTTCTTAAAACACAAGGATGAGTCTTACAAAATCTTTTCTACTTTCTGCAAAAGGACACAAAACGAAAAGGGTGTTAGTATAGCTTTAATAAGAAGTGATCACGGAGGAGAGTTTGAAAACGAAAGTTTTCAATGGTTTTGTGAGGAGAACGGAATTCTCCACAACTTCTTTGTACCACGAACACCACAACAAAATGGTGTGGTAGAGAGAAAGAACAGGTCATTGCAAGAAATGGCTAGAACCATGCTAAACGATAACTCAACTCTTAAGCATTTCTGGGCTGAAGTTGTAAACACTGCTTGTTACTTACAAAATAAAATTTACATAAGATCTCTTCTGAAAAAGACTCCCTATGAATTATGGAAAGGACAACAACCCAACATATCATATTTTCGTTCCTTTGGATGTCAATGTTTCATTCTAAACACTAAGGACAACCTTGGTAAGTTTGATTCAAAGTGTGATGATGGAATACTGTTAGGCTATTTTGAAACATCTAAGGCTTATAGAGTTTACAATTCCAGAACCTTGGCAGTGGAAGAAGCCATCCACGTTAAATTTAATGACAAAAAGCCTGATAATGAAATATCAGAGCTAGACGACTCTTTTGCAGATATGAAACTAGACGATGCCAGACCTTCAGCGTCTAGAGATCAAATGGACGATCCAAAAACAGAAGAAAGAGAACCAACTGGACGCTCTTGGCAAATGAAGACCTATCATCCAGAAAATCAAATTCTTGGAAACGTTCAAGATTATGTTAGGACAAGATTGACCTTCAAGAGCAAGCTCAAACTGCCTTGATTTCTCAACTGGAACCAAAGACAGTAGACGAAGCCCTCCTGGACGACGGCTGGATTAGTGCCATGAAGGACGAGCTTAGTCAATTCGAAAAGAATGATGTCTGGATGCTAGTTCCCGCACCCAAGGACAAGTCTATCATTGGAACAAAGTGGGTATTCCGCAACAAGCTTGATGAAGCTGGAAATGTGGTAAGAAATAAAGCAAGACTTGTAGCACAAGGCTACTATCAACAAGAAGGTATAGACTTTACTGAAACTTTTGCACCAGTAGCTAAACTAGAAGCCATTCGCATCTTACTTTCGTTTGCTGCTCATAGTAATATGAAGCTCTATCAAATGGATGTAAAAAGTGCATTCTTAAATGGCATAATCAACGAGGAAGTCTATGTGAAGCAACCACCTGGTTTTAAGTGTGATACTTTTCCCAAACATGTTTTCAAACTTAAAAAGGCTTTGTATTGTCTTAAACAAGCCCCAAGAGCTTGGTATGAAAAGTTAAGCTCTTTTGTTTTAGAAAATGGGTTCTTTAGAGGAAAAGTAGATACCACTCTTTTCGCAAAGACGTCAAAACACATTTCATTATTGCACAGATATATGTAGATGACATTATTTTTGGAGCTACTATTGACCAGTTATGCAAGGATTTTTCTAAGATTATGACAGCGGAATTCAAAATGAGTATGATGGGAGAACTAAAGTTCTTCCTAGGGCTGCAAGTAAAACAGACTGGAAATGGAATATTCATACATCAGACAAAGTATGTCAACGAACTTCTGAAAAGGTATAAGATGGACGATGCAAAAGAAATGAGTACACCCATGCATCTGTCATCAATACTTAGCCTAGACGACTCTTCTAAAAAGGTAGATCAATCTACATATCGAGGCATGATTGGATCTCTTTTATATCTCACAACGTCCAGACCTGATATTATGTTCAGTGTATGTCTATGTGCTCGTTTTTAGTTTGACCCTAGAGAAACTCATCTAACAGCAGTTAAAAGAATTTTTAGATACTTCAAGAAAACCACTAATCTTGGTTTATGTTTTAAGTCGACCATAGAATACAGATTAGTTGGTTTCTGCAATGCTGACTATGTGGGAGACAGAGTAGAACGCAAGAGCACTAGCGGAGGATGTCATCTCATTGGTGGAAATCTAGTCTCCTGGACGAGCAAAAGACAAGGAACAATTGCCCTATCAACAGCAGAAGCAGAATATGTCTCAGCTGCGTCTTGTTGCTCACAACTCTTATGAATCAAGCATCAGTTAGAAGACTACAGTATCTACGAGAGTAAAATTCCTATTTTTTGTGACAATACTACTGCTATAAATCTGTCAAAAAATCCTATCTTGCACTCTAGGGCAAAGCACATTGAAATAAAACATCATTTTATAAGAGATTATGTTCAGAAGGGAGTTGTCGATATTCAATTTATTAATACTGAAAATCAATTGGCAAATATATTTACAAAACCCCTTCCTGAAGATAAACTCATCCATATTCGAGATCTTCTAGGTATGGAATTTATAAATGAATAGTTTTGTTCAACATGCCTTGATCATCCAAGGATCAGTAGCGTCCAATAAATTCACAGCGTTAAATGTTTTCATAGCGTCCAATACATCATAGTCCACTTGCATATATTTTCGCATTCCATAATAACTTTAAATTGTGTGTGCATTATTATTAGTACTCAATCATGTTTTCTCTGAAAAAGATTTGAAATAAATGTTTTTTTGTCTGAGTCACTCATGCGCCGTATAACCGACCTCGAGATACGTAAGCGCTTAAGCCAGCATTTATTACACATCACCTCTCTCTTCGAAAGTAAAAGAACTGCCAAAAAGCAAAACCCTTCAGATTCTTCATATACACTCAAACCCAACTCGTATACTCACTTCTTTTCAAAATCCACCTGAACTTATCATCTTCTCAAAACCCTAAACCTCTCTTCAAGCTCTCAGATATGGCAACCGAAAAAGCTGGTCCCGCTGCAAAGGCCGTGGCTTGTGTGGAGAGCCTAGACAAAGCTGTCGTTCTCATTGAGAGCCGCTTCGATATACAAGCTCTCGACGACATGGGGGTGTCTGTAAAAGACAATCTGCTCAGTTGTGGCATCCTCAACTATTTCCATCTGAACGAAATCATTTACCCAGAACTCATTCGACAGTTTTGGAACTTTGCTGTATTTTCAAAGATAGATATTACTGGAACCGCCCTGGGAGTCAAGGTCACTCTAGACCTAGGCTCCGTCGCCCAAGCCATTAGATGTGAACAGGCTGGGTCCTGCATCAAAAATGGTTGGGAAGATACCTTTGGAGGGCATGACATAGTCAACGCTGCACTGATGGGTCCCGAAGGACAAAGCCCAGTCGAGTACAGCAAGCTGACGAAAGAAGGGAAGATATTCCAGCAGTTTCTGAATAAAGGAATTCTTCACAAAGCTGGATCTAAGGACAACGTCACCTTCTTGCACAGGTTCGCGCTGTTCCACATGATCATCGGACAACAGTTCAACTTACCGCACCTCATCCTGAGCAACATCTTCAGGACCATGAGAGGACGCGAAGAGCGCAACCAGATCACCTATGCTGCCCTTCTCAACAGAATCTTCTGGCAACAGCAGGTATTCCATGCCTTCTTTGCTTTGTCTTTGGGGGAGCAAAACAAAATAAGGATTCTGGGTGGTGGATATAGATTCACCCAACTGCTGTTCGGACGCAACAACGTTGCACAGATGAAGGCTGGGTTCGTGTTGAAGCCTTTAGAAACCACGTCTAGACTCGTGGACGTTAAAACAGTTGAGATGGCACCCTTACAAACAGTAGCCCCAAGCGTCCAGCATGCTGCACCTATGGACGATGAAGTACTGTTTGAAAACCCTATAGTTGCCAAACCGTCCACCAGAAGGAAGGACATCCAAGGCGCAGGTGGCTAGAGCTACAAGGTCCAAAACTCAACAACCTTCAACTTTACCTGCTCCACTTACAGCTGCTCATGTTGCTGCATCTGCTCCATCTGCTGCACCAACCACTCTTCCCGCAAAGAGACAGCTAATTGTCGCCTTTGATGACGAAGACGATGAGCCCATTGGCAAGCTTGTCAAGAAATAGAAAGCTGCCACTGATGCTGCTCCTGCTCAACCACTATCCCATCCATCCACCTCACCCAAACGACTAGCAGACACGTCGTCGGGGGAAGCACAGTCTAAGAAACGTAAGCTTTCTTCTCTTACGATTGCTGATGAACCTGAAGATGTTTTTATAGAATCCATTATTGATGAGCCATATAAACCTCTCACCCTACCACAAACCGAAACACAAGTTACACCTGAACCAGGAATGTTGTTACCTGGTGATGAAGGTTACACCTGCACCATTCCCACTCCCGGCATCTCCAAAACTTACTTCTCCATAAAGCCTCCTAAATCATCTCCCTCCTCAATCATCATCCCTTTTCTTACCCCCTCATCAGACACCTTGGAACAGACCAAACAAAAATGGCCTCTGTTGTTTGTTGACGGAAATGCTCAAAACTTCTTGGATGACAATGCAATCGTTCTACGTCCAAAGCTTCCCCAGCCAGACTTTGGCTTTGACTATTCTCCAATTAATATGGAGAAGTATATGGAAGACTACGTCCATCAGCCGTTTGAGCAATACTTGGCACTACCTCCTGAAGCCATTGAACACCTGCTGCTCAAGCGGTTTATTAGACGGAGGTATTCGAAAGTTGTACGAGCTTGGCGCATAAATGCTCATCCTCCTGGAATACTTCAACACAGAGTACCTTTAGTTGAAAACACAGAAAAAGCTCTACAACAACGAGGATGAACGGACGAACGGATTATCCAACTAAGGCCTGCAGATTTGAAGTTTCAGCCTTTGGATCCGGAAGAAGATGGATTCTTTCCATCCACCTTTGAGCATCTTTTCTGCAATTTTCTCAAAGGTTCGGCCTTTTTAAAACATCAGCTATTCATTCCCCCATCCCAACATATCCGACCTTCCACAACCGTCCGCATCCAACCCGACCGAATATGCCCAAGATTGCCAATCATTGATGAACATCGCAAGAAGGAGAAGATTCTGACCAAGGCACCGTCTTTGCCTCTACCGTCCAGAGCTGAAATTCAACATAACCTAACCCATTCCCGTGAATGGTTTTTAGCTCAGCGTCTTCACACAGACATGGACGAGATGGATGCTGAACGCTTCTGGCATCAACATATGTTCCAATACGAACAAGAAGCGTCTAGCAGTGGCGTCTCCACAGACGACAAAGCCGATATCCCAACTGCAACGGACTGTGTAGTCACGTAGCGTCCAGCTCGTGTCTTTTACTTTTCAGACACTTCTGTTGCTTTTGTCCGTCCACCAGATGCGCGTCCACTCCTTGGTACGGAAACTTCTATCTTATATACATTGATTGCTGCTCTTACGCATATCAACACCTTCCAACCACCCTACCCTTGGAACCCTCCTCGCCCCTATCAACTTGATGTGCCAAACCTCAAGTTCCTAGAAGCACCTCCTTCTCCCTCTAAAACTCTTCCACCTTCTCCACCAGCTTCACCCACACCTCCACCACCGCCTACTCCTGGCTCCCAAACCTCCGCCAGCCTCCCTGTTTCTACTACCGCCCCCTCATCCATCCCACCTGTTGACCCTGCCGTTCAACAATATGTCGCCACTCAACTTCAACCCATCTTCACTCTTCTGCACCAAATTCTTCAGAACCAACAAGCCCTTCTCCATCCTTCTCAACCTCCTCCTCCGCCACCGCTGCCACAGTGACTGTGATGATGACTCCTTCTTTTTGATAATAACAAAGGGGGAGAAAGCATTATGGAAGCATTTTTATATATATATATAGTTTTTATTTTTTGTGTGCATATATTCTTGTCAGAATTTATGCTCCGAATAGTTAAATAAAAAGTTGATATGATTTACTTCATATATTGCTCCATCTGTTATATAATATGCTTAATACTTGGTATATCCGACTCAGGGGGAGCATAGTAAGTCTTTCGAAAACTTTGTTTTACGCTTCTTTACTTAAAAAAAAATTAATTAATAAGGTTTGTCATCATCAAAAAGGGGGAGATTGTTGGAACCAAAGACGTAGAAACGTCTAAACCCTCAATGTTTTGAAGATAACAAAGCTTATTAATGTTTATATTTGTGTGCATAAACTAACCCTATCACAGCGAAAGACGAAGACTCGCCAAGAAGGACCGTCCAGCTGATGCAACAATGACCGTCCAGTGGACACTTTGAAGACCGTCCAGTAGACGCGATCAAAGACCATCCAGATGAACAGACCGAAGGCGATCGTCTAAATCTCCAGTATTCATATATTCAAACGACTGAGTTTTTCATTATGAACATCAATCATGTCTATCCGCCTTGAAACCCACACAGTACCACTCCAATGAGCTAACGTTCAAAACGGTTTGAAACATCAACATCAAACCAGTACAAAAGCACAGTAGAATGGGTAAAGCAAGTCAACTTATCAAGCCGACAAGACAGATGAAGAAAGTTCAGAAGAACAGATTGTCAGGGCAGCCCTGAAACTTCTATTGTAGTGCAAGTTTTCAACTGCCACGCCTGACTTTTCTGAAAAGATAGTCTGCACGCGCCTCATTAGGTGAAGAGACAAGATATCTGTAACGGATCTCTTTCCTGAAGATCGTATATACGCGCATCAACAAAAAGCAAAATAGAGAACTGAGATAGGTGGATTTTTGTTTAAAACAACAACATATACTTTCTTCTGTGATATTCTGTCAAGAGCGTCCAGTGGACGATAGTCATTTTGTTTGTAATAATTCTCAAAGTGATCCTAAGTCTAAGTTTTAAAATCCTCACTACGTGAGTCGATCTTTCCTCAAAAATATTTTTGAGCATTGTGAAAGCCTGGAGAGGCTAAATGTAAAAAGAATACTTGGGTTAAGCAATCTGGGTAGATTGCGTTGTAAAGCCTGAAAAGGCCACGAACAATACTTGTAACCAAAGATTGGTTAGTAGAAACCTTCTAGGTGAAGGGACTGGACGTAGCTCAGGTTGAGTGAACCAGTATAAAGCTTTCTGTGTTTTCTTCTCTCTATCCCTACGCTTAAAAACGTTTTGTTTAGACTGATCTACCTTTTTCGAAAAGTTTTTTTAAACGCACAATTCAACCCCCCCTTCTTGTGCGCTTTTTCTTATTTCAGCTTGGACTGGACGATGCATCCTAAAAGGTAGATGAAACCATATACAGATGTATGATTAGATCTTTACTATATCTTACAGCGTCCAAACCAGATACTATATTTAGTGTGTATCTGTACTGGCTTTTAATATGATCTTAGAGAAATTCATCTCACTGCTGTTAAAAGAATATTTAGATACTTAAAAGGAACCACTAACCTTTGTCTGTACTTTAAGTTGAGTAAAGAATATAGGTTAGTTGGGTTTTGTGATGCTGACTATGCTGGAGACAAAGTAGAATGAAAAAGCACCAATGGAGGATGTCATTTCATTGGTGGCAATCTTGTCTCCTGAACGAGCAAAAGGTAAGGAATAATTGCTTTATCCACACCAAAAGCAAAGTACATATCAGCAGTGTCCTACTATTCATAACTTCTATGGATCAAACACCAACTAGAAGATTACAGTATCTATGAGAGTAGAATTACTATTCTCTATGATAATATTGCTATTATAAATCTCTATAAAAATCCTATATTACATTTTAGAGCAAAGTATATTGAAATTAAACATCACTTTATAAGAGATTATGTTCAGAAAGGGTTATTAATATTCAGTTTATCTGTAGTGAAAATCAACTAGCAAACATATTTACAAAACCATTTCCTGAAAATAAACTCATCCATATTCGAGATCGTCTTGGTATGGAATTTATAAAGGAGTAATTTTTTTTAATCGTCCAATGATATAAAGTGTCTATAGTCATATCATCGTCCATTGTGCATGTGTCCAATATTGTTTCGTCCATATAATGTAACGGTTCGTATTTAAATGCATAAATATCTTCATCCATGTCCCATTATGTTTTTATTGTCAATGATTTGAAATAAATGCTTTGTTCCTTATCTGAGTCACATCTGCGCCGCAACTAACATCGAGAAGTGTGCACACGTCTCTCACCTGAACAAACATTTGTTGCACATTTTCTCTTTCCCCTCTCAAAATTTTAAAATGCTGCCAAAACACAAAAACCTTTTGGTTACTTCCCAAACACACAAAAACTTACTCTACAACAGTGAGAACCCTAATTCGCACTCTCACTTTGAAATCGCTCTTTCCTCCCCACTTCTAAAATCTCTCAAAACCCTAATCTTTGTTCCCTCAACCTTGCAACCACGGTGAGTGAAAGATAGACAACTCCATGAAAGCTACCACCAAAGTGGAAGGTTCTGATCAAGGTAGCACTATTGTTCTCATCAAAAATAGAATTGACATCGATGCTCTTGATGAGATGGGTGTCCAAGTACAGGACAAGTTCTTGAAGTGCGAAATCCTTAACTACTTCTACCTCAATGAAATTATCTACCTCGAGCTCATTAGACGTTTCTTAAGAACTGCTGAGTTCATCGGTAACAGTGTAATTGGCACTGTTCTGGGGGTGCAAGTGACCATAGGTCTTGGGAGCATCGCACAAGCTATTGGATGCGAACATGCTGGCTCTTGCATAAAAAATGGTTGGGAAGACAACTATGGACGTCATGACATGGTGGATGTTGTGCTGATGGGTCCTGACGCTAAAGGACATGTTGAATACAGTAAGCTGACCAAGGAAGGAAAGGTTATCCAGCAATTTCTCAACAAAGGGATTCTTCACAAGGCTAGGTCCAAAGACAGTGTGACCTTTCTGCACCGTTTTGCTATCTTCCACATGATCATGCGGAAACAGTTCAACCTTCCTCATCTGATTCTAAACAAAATTTTCAGAACAATAAAGGGAAGACAAGAAACTAATCAAATGACCTACTCCGCACTTCTGACAAGAATTTTCTAGATGTAGCATGTATTCCATGAATTCTTTCAACTGATAGTGGCTGAGCAAGTAGAGATCAAGAAACTTGGTGGTGGTCTCAGTTTTACACAATTGCCGTTTGGACGAAACAATATCAGCCAAATGAAGGTCAGGTTTGTTCTTGTAACACCTTGTTTCTCCTAATATCTGATTAACTGTTTTAATAACTAAAAACAGGAACTTAGATATGTAATCTAGGTGATTAAAAGAAATAAATGAATTGTTGTTATGCATGGTATGTTGTATGTAATGATGGTTTGGTGTTGTTTGCTTGAAATACTGATTTGAATTTAGGACACTTGAGATGTTTGCTTGAGCCAATGTGGGTATGCTGTAAGTGTGATGTTGGCTTTTGGGAGAAAAACAGTTGAGTGAAATCAGTTTTGGGATAAAAGCAGTGGTTTGGTGAGATTTGGGCCTTTGTTAGCCAAAAGTCCATGTGAGAGCTCTAGGGAGGTCGAGTATATAAAGGAAGAAGAGGTAGATCTTCCTCATTCTCTCCTTCCCCCTCTCTCTCTTCACTTTCTCTCTCTCATCCCTTCTCTCTCTTTTCTTCATCTCTCTCTATTTCTCTCGATATTTCTCAAGTTAGTTAGGGGTGTTAATAGTTTCTCAACCCCAATTTCGTGTTCTTGAGTTACGAAGGGTAGATTTATTGGAAGATTGGCTCAAAGGTCTCTTTCTCTCATCCTTATCTTTCCAACTTTCAGATTTGGAAGCTTTAGAGGTAAGGGAAGCTTACTATTGTTTGATTTCATGTTTGTGGTCGTTGATATGTTGATTTAACGCTTTGGAATCGATTGATTTTGGTGAAAATCTTGCATATGTAAGTTTTGGGGGAAAATGGGTTTCAAAAAGGGATTTTGAGATTTGAGGTTGTTTATGGCTAAAAATTGTCGTATAATCCGTTAGAAATGCATTAAAAGTGGTAAGAATTGATTTGGAAAGATTGTATAGCAATTAAAAGCTAAGAAATTGAAGAATTTCATCCCATATACCTTGTTCGCACGCAGGCGACGCCGAGCGATGGCCCCTCCCGCTGGGCGAGGTTTTTCCCGAGCCCAGAAGGTGGCTTCTGGAAGAACGTCGTCGGGCGACGATTTTGTCCCGCTAGGCGACGAACCTGCCGGGCAGCAATGATGTGCCGCTGGGCGGGATATATATAAAAAAATATAATAAAATAAAAATAATGTGATTTTGATTGGGTGAGACTTGAATTCAAGTAAGAATGTGAAAGATAGTTGATTGCCTTGGATTTGATGTGTAAGGACAATCCTTTGAAATATTAGAAAAATGTTTAGATTTAAAAGAAAGTTAAATTCTTATGGTATGCTTGATTTTGAGGATATTTATGTTGTTATAAATTAGTGCTTGTGAGTGATGTTATTGGTGGCTTGCGATGTTGTTGACGGTGTTATTGTGTTATTATAATGTTGTGGTTATGTGTGATGACTTCATTGACACATGTAGTTGTTAAATGTACATTTTAAGATAATAAAATGTTCACATGGTTTTCTAAAGTGGTTCTTGGTTTTCTTCTTTATTGCTGTGGAGTTATTTTGATAAATCGTTGGAAAGAGGTAGTCGGGTGGAAGGTCGCCTAAGTAGGGACCTCCATTGGTTGTAGAATGTTATGATAATGAAATATATTACCTGTTGACCATGCAAAAGGCTAAATTGGGCTTGCATGGAATTGGTAATGACGGTTGGACCACAGGTGGTGCTGAATAGGCCACGTGGTGATATATATATATATGCATACATGCATATGTGTGGGCTGAGGTTGTGTGGGCCTCAAGCCGTGATGTGGGTAGGCATGTAAGGTGGAAAGGTGACTAGAGTTGGAACTTAAATGGGCCTGAAGGGTGACCAGAGTAGGAACTCAGATAGCCCTGGATGGTAATCAGAGTAGGAACTCAAATGGGCCTGGATGGTGACCAGAGTAGGAACTCAAATGGGTCTCCACCATAGTGCCTATGCCTGTGTGGTTGATTTGTTATGGCTGTGTTAATGTTGTATTGAAAGACATGTATTAGTATTGTGATTGATATCACTAAGTAAGAATGTGACTATATATCATTAAATTTTATTTGAATTCTTATATATATAAATGAGGTTTTTGTCTATAATTAATGATGTCTTTAGTGGTAATGGTTATGTTGTCGTTGTTGTTATGATTACTCGGTAATTGTGGCTATGGTTGTAATGGGTGTTGGTAGTGGAAGTAGCATTGTTGTTTTGGTTGTTTATTGTCGTGGCTGCTATTATGGTTGGAGTGGTAGTAGAGGTGTGGATAATGCTTTGTTGTTGATATTGTTGCTATTTTTCTGTTTGATTATTGATATGGGATGAGGAGATTTTTCTATTACTTTACTTTTAAAATATATGTTTTATTATTTCAAGTAAGCTTACCCTTGCATTGTTTGCACGTATAGTTTGTGCCTATGATGATCACGTCGTTTGGCATAGGAGCAAAAAGAGAGGTGTCTGCAGATCCAGCTTCTCGAAGCTAATGGAGGAGGTCTCAGATGAAGACTTTTGGAGACCCTTTTTGGGCAGAGCTCTTTTGGAAGCTCCTTCCTTTTGTTTTGGTTTTGATTTAAAAAAAATTGTTATATAGTTGACCGCTATAGGAAGTTATGTTATTATATGTAATCTTAATCGTACATAATACCTTTGGATTTGTATAAATTTTATAGTTATGAATTGGGATATAATCAAATTTTGTTAATGTCTAAACTTATGATTAAATGATGAGGAATGTGAGTAGTACTGTAGCGACAGAGGGTCGTTACAGTTCTGAAACCCATCGAAAAAGATTCCAAGTCTTAGGAAGTAAAGGAAGAACCTGCAAAAGAGCTACAACAACCAACAGAAGAACAAGTTGCACCACAAGAAGTACAAGTGGACGATGAAGCTCTGTTCGTCCATCTTGTTTCTGTGTCAAGACCAGTTATCTCTAAGCGGCAACCGTTTAAGGTCGCTCGTCTAGACAACCCTTTGCATCCAGGAAGACAAGAGTGTCCAAGGCTGCTTCTTCTGTTGCTACCTTTCCACCTGCACCACTTGCCAAGAGGAAACTCAAGTTGCAACAAGATTCTGATGATGAGGATGGTGAGTCTATTGCAGTCCTGTTAAAGAAACATAAAATTGCCATAGTCACAGTTTCTACACCTAAGGATAAAGCTCTTCTCGTCAACACTGCTGCTCCTCGCAAACGGGCATCTTAAATCAATGTAGCGTCTGATAGGAGCAAGAAAAGTAAGTCCTCTACTGTGGATATTGCAACTTTTTCTGAACAAGAATTTATATCTATGATTGTTGAACGTACTGAAGCCCAAACACAAACCACCCTTTCTCACCCTTAACCACACACTATATCCAAAGGAACTCCTATACTTGACTCCAATGGTAACCAACTATTAGATAGTTTTGGCAAACCTACCACACACGAACCACTACCATTTGATTACCCTTCATGCTACACACTCATCTACACTACACTTGAACTAGACATGTTGTTGCCTAGTGATGAAGGTTATGTATGCACCATCTCCACTCCTGGTATAGTGAAATTGCATCTGTTTGTCAAGCTGCTTAAATAAAAGAAGATTTTATACGAAGACTGGTGTACCCCCAGACATATCCCAATTTCTATTACTAGCCCGACAACTGGAATAAACCTTGATGTCTCTTCAAAATTTTCTGGACGAGCTGAAAGCTGGGCCTTAATAAAGAAAAAAAATGGAAACTTCTATTTAAATAGCATGAGAAGCAAAATTTGGTGGACAACAATGCAATTGTTCTATGTCGAACCCTATCCCAAACAGAATATGGGTTGAACTATTCTCCCGTTTGCTTTCAACCTTATATGGATGACTACACATACCTACCATCCAAAGAATATTTGGCTCTGCCTCCTAGTACAATTGAACATCTTCCTCTGAAGCGTTTTATTAGAAGGAGGTATCCCAAGATCTTCACTACATGGCACTTCAATGCATATCCTCCTAGAGTGCTTTGACATAGAGTACCTCCATTAGAGGATCTTGAAAATGCAAAGAAGAAAAAACAGTAAGGCATACTTGAAAGAACTATTCATCTTAGGCCTACTGCTTTGAAGTTTCAACCTCTGGACCCTACTGAAGTTGAATTCTTCCCAACCCTGCATAAGCAAATGTACTGTGCATCTATCAAGAGCTCTGCGGATCTGAAGTATCAACTGTTTATTCCTCCATCGCAGCATGTTTATTCCAAAACAGTTGTTTGCATTCAATCGAACCTGATCTGCCTAAGGTTGCCTACTTTAGATGTCAATAAGAAAAAGGTGAAGTTGTTAATGAAGCCCCCCCTCCTTGCCACTACCATCTAGGATTAAGTTTCGACAAAATGACCACATCACTCTGGAATGTTACATGTCTCGTCGGCTAATGCAAGACATGGATGCCGACAATGCTAAACGCTTCTGGCATCAACATATGTGGACCTGCGAGCAACAGGCATTCAGTAGTGGACTATCTGCAGACAATAAGACCGATATTCTAAACTTGCAAAATAGTAAGTGCATGTAGAGCCTTGGTCGTGTATTTCACTTCTCTAATACTTCTATTGCCTTCGTCCGTTTAACCGATACGCGTCCATTTATTAGCATTGAAACCTCCATTCTCTGTGCCATTTTGGCTATTGTGACTAGTCCACGTTTCATCCAATCGCCCTATTCTCTACATTTTATTTACTTGTTTTTGTTATTACTATTTCCCTAAGCCTTTTTAAAAATAAAAAAAGTTAATTTAGGCATAACGCCTTATTAATCCTTCATTTTCGAACACAAGTTGTGACAACTTGGTTGTTCTAAAACTTTTTTTAAGAAAAAAAATAAAAATGTTTTTTTTAAGAAATATCCAATTATCTTAAGGGATTAGTTTAGGTGTAATATCTTTGTTAATTTCATTCTTTTTAAGATGCACAAATAGTCACAACTAATGCTCCTAAATTTCTTTTGTAAAAAGAATTATTATCATTATCATTATTGTTACTTTATTGTTATTATTTTAAAATATATTAAAAATGGTTAATTAGATGTGACATGTTTTTAAGCTTAAGGTTTTGGGGGCACAAGTCATGAGAACTTGATGTCTTAAAACTCTTCTCTAAACTAAAAACGTTTTAAAAAGAAATGAATTGTCTTAAGGAATTAGCTTGGGCATGATGCCTTTGTTGATTCCATTTTTGGGTTGTATGAGTTGTGACAACTTAGAAATTCTAATTTTTTTTTTCTGCAAAAACAAACTAAAAACCATGAAAGAAACTAACAGAAGCAAGATATGCTACAAGATTCAAATGAATAAAAGTTGGTGCTGAATCAAAAATCTTCAACTCTTCTTGCATAGCTAAACTAAACTTGGCAAAAGTATCAACAACTTGATTTGCTTCACAAAATATATGGTGCCAAACAATGGAAGGATCACGATCCTTGCAACCACGGATTGCATGCACAAGAGAGCTACACCCATGAGAAGGCAAACACCCCCTTTGAGGCACCTGGATCGCAAGAATAGAATTTGACTAACAACAATACTCCTAAAACCCCTCTCCTAAATAATTTGAAGACCACAAAGAATGGCCCACAGCTTTACCTGCACCATAAAGCTACTTCCTAATCTCCTTGCAAAGGCCAGAATAAAAGATCCCATATGATCACGAAGAACTCCTCCAAACGTAGCTCAAAAGCCACCACTACACACTGCACCATCACAATTTAACTTTAGACTCCCCAAAGGAGGATAAAGCCAACGGATATCATTGGCACGAGACACCAAAGAGCGAACCATGCGACAAATCTGCAAAGAGCTAAAGCCACGACCTCTGAATACAAACTGATTTCAAGTATAGCAAACAGAATCCATCATGACAGCAAAAACAATATCCCACTTTAGTTGGTTCATCTCCCTAGGTCTCAGGTTACAACTTAGCCAACCATCCAACCCAAGATAGAAAAAGGAATTTGGCAAAACACCGTGGGACACTTGACACAACCTTCTGCGCATGAAAGCAATCCCCATAAAGCATGCTTAACGGTTTCCATGTTATTATTGCATAAGGGGCATAAGGCATTATCATTATAGTTGTCAAAGTGAGCCACAATCCGGTGAGCCAACTCGGCCCACCAAGAGTTTGAGCTGGGTTGGTTTGAAAAAATTTAGCTCACCATGATTATAAGCAAAAATGAGCCTGGCTCACTTAACTCGTGGCTCACCCGGGTTGAATTCGTGATGAGCTGGGTTGGCTCACGGGTTAGGAGTTAATAATTTTAAAAAAAAAAATACTCAATATATATATATATATATATATATATATATATATATGTCATAACATTAGTTTAAAATTAAAATATTGAATTGTTATAATATTTTGTCTAAACAAATAAAAATTATGTTTTAATTTTATTTTTGTTTTATTTTTTTATTTTAGGTGTGTCAATTTGTTTAGCCCACCAACCCATGGTGGGTTGAGTTGAGTTGACTATTTTTTGGCTCACACAAAAATGAGTCGGGTTGAGTTGACTCACTTTTTTGTTCAACCTGTGATGAGCCAACCCGAATAAGCTGGGTTGACTCACTTTGACAGCTCTAAATTATTTATCAGTAAGATGCCTATATTGATGTTGAGAATTAGTCAATAGGGCACAAGTAGCAACTTTCCAAAGAAAAAGTTTAATTCTTTCAAGACCCTTCCACCTCCAGATTCTCTTATAAACCGAATTTGGACTTAGGCAAGTAAGACCGGATATGGCCAAATAGGTATTTTTAAGAGTAAAATTCTAATCCGACGATCCAAACCAAGCAATACAATCCTCATGATCCATACAAGGATAAATAGAATGGATTTCACTCTAAATCGAATGAGGAATCAAATGCGCAATAGTATCTAGCTACCAGCTCCTACCTTCCAAAATAAAATCCCGAATAGGCCTCTGTAATTCATGTAGATCAATTGGACCGATAATTATATCAGGTAACCCATGAGTGTTTGGGAGCCAATGATCCAGCTAAAAGGAAACCTTACTCTCGTCCCCAACATGCCATAAGATATTATCTTTAACATGTTGCCAAGTGCTACAAATTCCCTTCCAAAGATTAGACTATTAGCTATGTATAGTAATTATAGGGATTACATCTGGCCCACGTTTGTACTTTGAGCAAAGAACAACTATCCAAAGGTCATTTGGACAAGCACAAATGTTCCAACCAACTTTCATCATCATGAATGCTTTATTAACATCCCCAGCTGCTTGAATCCCTAGCCCGTCACAATTTTTAATTAGGATGGCAAACATCCTTCCAAGAATTCCAACGAATTCTCCTATGGAAATCATGGTCCCCCCCAAAGGAAACTCCTGCATTTCTTGTCCATCTCATCCCAAATATAGGAAGGAAGAAAAGTAGTTTGCATCACGTAATTTGGAAGGGCTGAAAGCATTGATTTCACCACTGCAGAAAAGACTTTTTAAATCGGTTAAAAATGACTTTTTAAATCGATTTTACAACCGATTTAGATACAGCCAATATAAAAGAAATTTTCATTTTAAATCATGAATTAAACCAATTTAAAAAAAAACTTTTTAAATCGGTTCTATGTAGAACCGATTTAAAAAATTAAACTTTTTAAATCAGTTCTACGTAGAACCGATTTAAAAAGTTCATTTTTTAAATCCGTTCTAACCAGAACCGATTTAAAATTATACTTTTTAAATCGTTAACGCATAACCGATTTAAAAAGTTTCATTTTTTTTAAATACTTTCATTGTTTTCACATATATAACCAAATCCTGATAGAAATAGATACCACAGAAACAGCAAGAGAATTCATTTATAACTTATCAACAAACTATTTATTTGAAACTTCATAATATATGTGAAACATATCAAATAAAAGACTACTATTCTTTTCTATCTAAAGTCATTCTAGACAAGCTATCTATTACTTATTTCAACGAAAAATTTTGCCCAACGTCGACGGATGTCTAGCAAGTCCTCATATGGGAATGGTTCCCTATTAATGAATAATTGCAACATAAAAAAATAAGATAAATCATTACCCAACCACCTACAATAATAAGTATTATTGTAACTGAATAAAAATTATATTACCTTGTCCCATGAATCCACAATATCTGCTGAAACTATGATCAACATATGTTTCATAACATAATATCCACACTTATAGCTCTCTACTTGTTTATTAGCCTACCAATGATAATTTTTTTAGAAATGATTGTAAAAACAATTACAAATTATAATTGAATATGCAGTTGTAAATTACTTACATAAGGGAAAAACCAACTATGCTTCCTCCGTAGTGACACGTGCCTACCTGCTAATGTTTGATATCCAATCATGACTTTGATTAAAAAATAGATATACAAGACATGTTATAGGTTTCATAATTATAATATAAAGCATGAATGAAATATATTATAAATAAAAAGTTACCTTTCTATTAGTTGTTTCAAATCTTTGTTGGGCTTTTTATGCAACGAATACAATAAGGCCATAGCATTGTCCTTAGGACAAATTATTAGCAATTGCTAATGCGAGCTGCATTGGAAAAAGAATATATGTGATGAGATTCAAATATCATTTAAAATCATTTGGGTAAGAAATAACTTGTGCTTACCAATGCAAGTATGGTGCTAGGTAATGCCGTTTTTGTCCATTATACATCTAATTTTGAATGTAGGCCTATGAATTTTCATCCTTATTTCCTATCTTCTGAATAGGCAATGGGTAAATAAATCCATATACATTCTCCCGGCCCTTTGAGAGACAAAGACGATACATGTATCTAAAATATACAAATGAATATTAAATATAATATTGAGATGCGTATTTAAGATATTAACAAAAAATTAAACTTACAGTAACCATAATTGAAGAACTAAGATATTTAGCATGTCATTGCCAGTACAAATTTGCAATACACCCTTCTGGGTGATCCACAAGTCTACACCATTAGGTCTGCTAAGGAATGTTGATTCCCAATCTATTTGAACAACATCTGTCCCCATACTAGATGCCACCTACCACAAGCGTGTTATTGGATCAACTTCAGGTTTCGATTGTTTAGGTGGAACATCTTTCTTAAACGGTTGAACATTCTACAAAAAAAAATATATAAAATAAGGTTATAAAATACATTCAAGTTATTTTAATTTGTAATAGAAACTTTTTTTTATTTAAGATGACTTTTGAATATACCTTGACTGATGTGACCTTTACAAGTTGTCTTGGCCATTAAATGAACTGTTTAGGTGCCTGTCCAACAGTCTGAACCTCCTCGATGGGTATAGGAACTTGAGCATATGCATCCTATATTTGTTCAACCACCACCCTCACCATATCATCCTCAACAGTCATGTGGTGTATGGTAGGCCCCAAATTATATACTCTCCCAAAGGCCAGTAGACGAACAGGCTCTCCATCAACATATAACTCACACCGCTCATGGATATTAGTGTCAATCTCCTCCCCAGAAGGATCAGCAGCAGCACAACTTCCCTTTGTGCTGACACGTACAAGAGTATGAGCTTGTTCTGCCTAGACATTTGTATTTTGTTGTGAAAGAACCAAAGATGCTAGGAGTCCTCTCTAATCTCCCGTCTCAACTATTCTTTAAGCTCATTTCTAATCTCTTGCTGATTCGCTCCACCTCTTCCCTGGTGACAATTCTTGAGGTAGGCCTACTACGTGAGGGTAGTCCGTAGTAATCACAAATGCCAACACCTCGTCCAACTGCACGAACCCTACCAAGGTGCTCTGGTCTCCCAATAGTAGTAGTTAATATATCCTCACGTCCATGAGGAACAAATGTTCCCTGTGAGGTCTGCTCAACCAATGAGTCCTACAACATTTAATTCAAGAAATATGTAAAAAATATGGCGTATCAAGTTATAATTACAATTTGAAATAAAAAATGACTTACAATCTTTTCAGCAACAACGTGTGTCTCGTTTGATACATATCCACCTGATTTTAGCGTGCGGGCCACCTTCCATTTATTTCATCGTTGCGGTGGTGATGAAGGAGCAATATTTGCAGTAGAACTAGATGTCGAGGCTTCCAATTGATGTTGCCTCTCCTTCTCCAGTGATCATCTTCTACTCAAACAACTTATATTCCCTATGAGACAATTTGTGGGAGTGGACATTCTTGGATGCAATCGCTTGTCCTTTTTTTCTCTTCTCCTGCGAATAATAAGACACTATTAAATTCAATTAAAATTAATCAAATATTGTTGTATGATTAGAAAAATATGATTGCAACTAAACTTGGAAGACAGAATCCTCCTGGCTTTCAACAAACTTTGCCCACGTCTCCTCATCCAAAAATGCATACTTCTCACATGGAGAAGTGTCTTTCAACTTTTCATATATGTATCTCATGGTGAGCTGTGTCTTAAATGTCCTCCATTGCTCAGCTGTAAGTGATAGCAATTTCTTTCTCAACATGGCATTATATGGAACATCATAAGTCAACTACAAAATAAAATTAAATAGTTAATGAATGATAATAATATGGTTAAATATAATTTTTATATTTGAGATTGTAGAAGTAAAATACCATGATAGTTTGTCATATTTGATTCTTTATGCTTTCTCCACATGGTCCCAATCCTCATAAAGGATAGAGATCTTACTTCGAGCAAGGACGCCTACAAAACTAATGAATTTTGTGGCGTTTCCCCCTGCAGGTGCCCCACTAAGGATGTCAAATTGAACTAGTATCAGGTGGTCACCAGCTCGACTGAGAGTTAGTTCCTTTAGGTGTGTATCTCGTCTACCCTTTTTTTGGGTAGACTCATAAGATGAGTTACCAGAAGAATCAACCATGTGCCTGTTTAAAAAAAGAAAAAGAAATTGTTACTGTAACAGCCCAATTTTCAAGTACTAGAAATAAACCACGAGGTAGCTTTTAGTAGAACCCTTCTCATATGTTATTAGACAAAAGATGTCTTAAGAATTATTGTTATTATATTTCCTATTATTATTATTATTATTGTGTTGTGTTGTTATTATATTTATTGTTATTATTATTATTGTTGTTGTTGTTGTTACTATTATTATTATTATTATTCTTATTATTATTATTGTTATTAATACCTTAGTATTATAAATTAGTAGGAATATTATCATACAACCCAAAAGAGCATCTAGGGCCCAATAGGGGACTAAAGCCCACTAAGCCACATACCCACCCACATGTTATAAGAAGGGAATAGAGAAGAAGGGTTAGGTTTAGCCGTCACAAAATAGAGGAAGAAAAAAAGTTAGAGAGAATGAGGAAAAGAAGAGAAGAAGAAGAGGAAGAGAAGGAGGAAGAATAGAAACCGAAGAATCCAAACCCTAGAATTCAACTTTGCATGTCCACAAAGGTGAGTGCTCTCCCCCATATTCTTCCTTGTCTTTTATGTTGTTATTTTTCATCTATTTACCTTTTCTCCCACCTTATGCGTAAGATTAGGGATTTGATGGGTTTTGAAGGAATTGTGAGGAAGTAAGGAATTCATAGATTAGATAGTCTTTTGGCGACTTTTCTTCAAAAGCTGGATTTCTCTTTCGCGCTGGGCGCGCGGACTCGTTGGGCGGGTTGGGTCTTGACGCAGACCTGCTGGGCGGGGTGCGATACCCGCTGGGCGGGTTGGGTTCCGGCGCGAACTCGCTGGGCGGGTTCGCTAGACCGCCGGGCGAATACGACTTGCTATTACGTTCCTTATATTTGTGAACTCCTTTTGGCAGTGTTTAACTCATTGTTATTTGTTTTTCTTATGTCTTGTTGAGTTTATATTGTATGGTTGTTATTTACCTTAAAAATATGAGTGTGGTATGAAATTGTGCCTATGATTCATGATAAAAGTCTATGAAAGTTGTAAGCATTATTTGTAACCATGTATCATAACATTGAGTTATGTGATGAGGAGAGTATGTAGGAATCTGGCTAGTGGAGGCCGTGATGGGTTGTTTAACCTTAGCCTTGGGGGTTATCTAGTTGGGAAAACTCCAATGGTCCATGCTTATCCCATAGAGCCGGGGCGTACTGGCAAAACTGGGTAACCCTGACTAGTCACCGAGGGATATCATGCTAGTTGAGGGTGCGAAAGCCGAAGGCATCGGTACCGATGACGCTTCTTATGGCCTGCATTTACTCCTAGTCTACTTTTCGAAAAGTTTAGGTTGGTACCACATGTGCATGAGTAGTGGTTTAGGAACATAGCACGCATATGTATCTTGTTATAGTGTGATATGTTAGAGTGTACTATGTTGTAATTATGTGAATTCTATGTGATCCTATCTATGTGAATTCTATGTAAGAATGTAATTGTGCCTTGTGATGAAATGTTAAAGTTGTGGACATGTGATCATATCTTGCACGAGTGTCGTTCTTGTTTGATAAAATAAAATGAGGTATATGTCTAGTTACTAGACAAAGAATGTGAAACAATTATATGCTTGTAATTGGAATTGTGTTTGCTACCTTAAGGATAAGTGAGAGGCTAGACCTTAGGATAGTGTTATGAGGGTTCTAGTTGGATAATAATAGTTGTGAATAAGATAGAGGAAGGGTGAATTCCCTCATGGCGTAATAGAAAGGTATAAGACAAGTAAGAGAGAGAATGAAATAAGAGTATTTTAGGATGTCTGTAACCTTAGACTTGACCCTAGGGGACAGCTTTGAATATTAAAAGGAAGAAGAGTAAATTCTAAAGAGGGTTTTGGGTAAGAAAGTATAAATAATGAGGATGAGTTCTTAAGTTAAGAATGAGATAGTAAATCAATATAATAGTTGTGAGAATGAGAGAGCAATTAACAGGGAGTATTGACTGTTGAAAGGTGTAGACTCAACCATAGGTATGGATAATTATGAGAAACCCAATGAGGCTAAAGCCATGAGAGATAAGTAATGAAGGTTGTCCGAATAGAAGAGTCTAACCCAACCGTAGAGTCCTTAGAGCACTCACTGAGACATTATGTCTCATTCCTTTAAGTTTTCCCTTTTTCAGGATACAGGTGAAGACACGCGTAGATGGAGCTTGGAGTCACGTGCAAGAAAACATAGTCTAGTTTATATTATGTTTTTGTATTCTTCTTTATATTTTGTACGATACCTTCAGGTGATAGATGAGTTATATTTGGCATGTATGTTTTTTTTATTGTATTGTTCGTATATAATATTCAATTATATTTATGAGTAGTATTTGTATGTTGTTTCTACCTTTCTCAGTTTGTTTTTTTAAAATCTAGACCTAGTTACGGTAATGCCCCTTAGGGTGTTACAACTACCATCATTGGAGAAGTTTGAAATTTTCAAAGATAAATATAACGATAAAAAGAATTAAACAATATAATAAAAAAAATTATAATATCAACAAGAATATACAACAACATAAACATAAATAAATTACTAACATTGTCAAGTAATTATGTTTTCCCATATTCCTTCATGATGATCATCACGTGTGGCGTTATCCTCTTCATTTTCATTAATAAAAGTCGGCATTCGTGTTAAGAAAGAAGGAATCTCAATAAGATTGGCCTTTGAGTCTTCTTTTTCATAACTAGTATACACACTTCTTCCTTGGAGAACCACTGACCATCTCTTGTTAGAAGGATCACTAACATAAAAAACTTGTTTTGCTTGGTATGCCATAATAAATGGCTCTTCCTTATAATGTACCTTGCTAAGATCCACTAATGTGAACCCTAACTCATCGGTTTGCACCCCGATGTTACTATCAATCCACTTACATTTAAAAACAGGCACTCTGAATTTTGTGTAATCAACTTCCTATATGTCTTTGATAACTCCAAAGTAACACATTGATGCCATAACATGGTTTTTATCTTTTGAACTAGAGAAGTACATGGACTCAGCCACAATCATAACCCCACTATTTTGCACGGTATTCTTCTCATTCAACGACTTTGTATAGAAGGAGAAGTTGTTGATATCGTTTCCAGTCTAACATATATATATATATATATATATTTGAAATTAATTTTTGATATTCAGTTACAATTTATTAAAAGCATAAGAACATCTACCATATGCATGTTAGGAGAGTGAAATTCACTTCTTCATGAAAAGAAAGTATTCAAATGAGAGTGAATGTGAGGGAGAGTGGAGGCCTGAGGAAGCAGATAATTTTACACGTTTATATATAGAGAGGGATTTGGTGATGACAATTAATTAATTCCTAACATATAACTAAATTAATTTCTTACTTTTATTCTTTTTCATTACTTATTAACTTAGCTAAAATAATCAACTTCACTTAATTCTATTTTATGTAATCTAATCCTCAACACTTAAAATTCTTACCACATATTTATATAAGTTAATAACTAACTTAAACAATTTATCTTTTTCTTTAAAGATTCATAAATTTATAAACATACAAAATTTTAAATTTTTCTTATATATATTAATAAACATTTTCAACCATATATAACCTTTAGTAATTAATTCCATGTAACAACATAATTAACATAAAAGATTAATTTCAAATTAATATTAAAAATGTAACAACCATATTCACATAATGAACCAAATGAACCAATGTAAACTAATGTAAACCATAATGAACCAAATGAACCAATGTAAACCATAATGAACCAAATGAAATTAAAATAACAAACCTAGTGCACGTGCGACCTCCAAACTCAGCAATGGAGCACGTTCAACAGCAATGGACCTCCACCAACAGTAATGGCACGAGCTAGCTCCAACCAAAGCAAGTTGGCACCAAGCTCACTCTCCAACGATAGCAAATGGCGAAATAGCTCTCTCCAACGCGTTCTAAAATGCAATGGCAAAAATGGCGAAATGAGGGGCGGATGAGGAAAAGAAAGCTTGCATGGAGGAATTGAGGGGCGAATGGGGAAGAAGAAAGCTTCAATGGAAGAAATGAGGGGCGGATGGAGGAGAAGAAAGCTAGAAGGGAGGAAATGGGAGAAGAAGAAGGTTGCTAGAAAATAGGAAATGAGAGGGAGAGGCGCGCAACATAATAAAAAGAAAAACTTTTTAAACCGATTATGCTGGAATTGGTTTAAAGGGTCACTTTTTAAATCGGTTCCAACATAACTGACTTAAAAAGTTGAACTTTTTAAACCGGTTCAGCTTGAACCGGTTTAAAAAGTGCGCGGGGATATTATTTTAATTTTAAAAATGAGTTTTTAAATCGGTTATATTTGAACCGATTTAAAAAAGTTTGATATAATTTAAAAAATACCATTACATTTCTTTTTTAAACCAATTCGATATTAACCAATTTAAATTCCTGTTTTAAAATCCGTTTTGTGTAGTAGTGTTTAATAAGCATCAACCTTCTAGCACAAGAGAGATTTCAAGCCTTCCAAGCACTCATCCTTTGATTGGCTTTATCAATAATACCTCAAAAGGTATGTCTATTCACCCATTGATGGAAGAGGGGAACACCCAGATAATTGCCCAAGTCATAGGTTTGCTAAAAGCCAAAGCCAATGCTAATATCCTTTCTATCTTGCAAGGAAACATTTTTAGAGAAAAAAATTTCTAGTTTTATTAGGGTTTATTTTTTGACCTAAGCTAGCACAGAAAAGCTTAAAACAGTTCTGAATCACTCCTACTTGATCCAAGGAAGCCTCAACAAAAAGAATTAAATCATTAGTAAAGGCCAAATGAGAAAGTTTGGGACCTTCTTTAGCCAATTGGATTGGCTTCCACTAATTATGATTAATTGAAAGAGAAATGAGGTGGGAAAGACGCTCCATACACAACACAAAGAGATAGGAGAGAGAGGATCCCCTTGTCTAATCCCGTGAGAAGGTTTAAATTCCTCCAAAGCTTTCCCATTCCAAAGCACCTTCGTTTTAGAAGTAGAAAGACAACACCGAACAAGATCAATAAAATGGTGATAAAACCCAATATCTCTTAGAGTATCTTCAACAAAATCTCACTTGAGTCTATCATAAGCTTTCTCCTAATCTATTTTTATGGCCATCCATCCCATCCTACCTTTTCTCTGCCTAAAATTTCTTGATTAACCAATTCACAATATTTAAAAAAAAAAAAACTACATAATTCTAGTTTTCCAGTGTACCAAGAGATAAGCAGGAGCAAGGCTACCCCTTGTTGAGCTAAAATAAATAAATAAATAAATCTAATATCTCTTTCTAACAAAATTTCTTTTTATGAAATAAAATTAAAAAATAAATCATTTTTTAATCTTTTCTAAAAATAAAATGCATGTGTATAAAAAGAAAATAAATATGATTTTAATAATTTTACAATTACGAGGTGAGATAATAATTATTTTTATACATTAAGTTAAAGGTATTTTTTTTATAACAATAGTTGTAGGGTGTTAATAGATTTTTTTACGTATAATCGATTCTCAAATTTAACTTTAGGTTTGAGCTTTTTTTTTTTAATATTTTTCTAAATAAAAATATATTTTAGTGATGACTCTTATTTTTCTATCAATAAATTTTTTTAATTCATTGTTCTGTCACGATTCCAGTCCAATTGCGATAATATATAAATTAATTTTTTTCTAACACCCATACAAAAGTGGAGCCCGCACAGCCCGCACAGCCCGCACAGGTCTCAGTGTATGTCTTGAGCCGGGCACTGTATCTTTAGTTACATCTTGAGTCTCTCAATCTGCTATGACCCTGGAAAGTTTTGACATTATCTATTTGCCGGTATCAAATTAACGACCACATGATCTTTTTATCATAGTATTAAAAATTGGATTGGCTGGTTTAATCGGTCTAATTAGAAACCGATTTGATGATTAGTTCGTTAATTCTAAAATATAGATCATTTTAGAATCGGTTCAAAGCGGTGTAAAAAATTGGTTTGAATCAACATTTTTTAAAAAATTTATTTTTTTATTTTTTTAAATTTAATCTAAAATACTTTTAAGATAAATAAAAATACATATTTAGTAAGGATTATAAATAGGTACAAAATGATATTATATTTTAGTTTTTAGTATTATAAAATTATGATATCATATTTATTTAATATTATTTTATATATAAATTATTTATTATTGTCATTATTATTTTATTAATACCGGTTTGACTACGGTTCAACTATAGTTAAACTATTAAACTTTGAACCAATGTCTTGACGGGTTTCGGTTTTAGAAACATTGTTTTTTATTATTATTTTTCATTTATAATTTAATGATATATCAACAAAGGTTCTAGGCTTCTAGCAGTCATCCTGTCTTTGATGCAGGTCCAATTTTCAAACCGCAAGTCGCCTCAGATGAGGAATGAACTAAAATGGAGCCCTGCACTTAACAAAAGCAGTTATCTCCAGTTTTATTGGAAATAAAATAATCTGAGAAATGTTGAATCCACTATCAGTGTAAGTGAAACAGCCGTTCTGAGAATTAATATTTTCATGTTAGATTTCAATCGACAAGATGATGTGAAATTTTTTTATCTATTTTAATTTCTAAATATTAAATAAGATAAATTATATTTACATTTCTAGAAGTAAGCGAAATTTATTAATTTCATTTTTAAAATCATTTAATAATAAAATTTAAGTATTATTCTATAGTACTTTGATTTTTTTTTTTTAATAAAAATATAACTCTTGTCGCAATTTTATGTTATATCCTTTTATTAATGACCTGTTATATGTATTGTATTTTCATTTAAAAATAATACTAAAAGTTAATGTTTTCAAAACCGGATCGGTCATTGAACTGGTCAAGGTACTAGTTTAATGGTTCAACCGTGGTTGAACCGTGATCGAACTGGTATTAACAAAATAATAATAATAATAATAATTAAATGATACATAAAATAATATTAAAAAATATAAAATATCATAACTTTATAATACTAAAAACTAAAACTAAAATATAATTTTATAGGTTCTTTACATATACAATATCTAGAAAAGTTCAAATTAAATATGTGATAATACTTAAGTCTAAGTTTTAATAATACACATTAATATTTATTAATAAAAACAAGTTTATATTTAGAATAAAAAAGAAAATGACAAATATTTTAGGTTGATTTTTATTTTTTTAAGAAAAAACATCAAAATAATGTTTTATTAGACATTTTTTATTGAACTACTGTGAAATGATTTTTTTACCAGTTCATAGATCGGTTTTTTTCCTAACCAATTCTCTGGTTCAATTGGACCGAACACATGACCGATTCTCCAGTTTTTCGGTTTTTAAAACATAGCTAAAAGTATTTTTGAACTAGTATTTAAGTTTTGTTTTTTATATAATAATAAAATGTCGTATACTATTTCTGCTAATGCTTTTTTTTAAATTTTTATGATATTATATAAGTTGAGAAAAATTAGTGTTATGTTTAGATTAAATTAATTTGTAAGTCTCTAAACTATTTAGAAAATTTTAATTAGGTTCTTAAACTAAAAAATTTGTAATTAGATCCTTAAATTATAAAAGTAAGTTTTTGAGATTAGTTTCTGACTATTTAAAACCATCAAAAAATAATAATTTATGGTAATTCTAAAAATTTTAGAAATTTAATTACAAAAATTTTACAAGATCAAGTATCTAGTTACAATTTTTTTAGTTTAAGAACCTAATTAAAAATTTTCAAATAATTTAAGAATTTACAAATTAATTTAACCTCATGTTTAAAATGAAAAGAATATAAAAAATAATATCATTAAATTTTACAAAAGTATATTATAATTTATCTTATTAAATAAATATCACGTGAATATAAAAATCTATCACAAGAGAATCTATTTTCCGTCGGTTCATGCATTGCCCGCACAAATCTAGAGAGTGTTGGGAGGGGGACAGAGAGACAGAGAGAAAGGAGGGGCACCAACTTTTATGCAACCTTTTCAATTGTTCTTTGGACTTTACAGCTGTGGCAGGACAGTACCTGTGTGAGTTTCAGTCCAAATTTGGATACACGTGAATTTGTGTATTCAATGATATTGTATTTTAAATGATTTTGTGTATTAACATGTATGAGTGATATTTGGATTTTTTAAATAAAGTTTTATTTAAATTTTATAGATAAAAAAAAAATGATTAAAAGAGAAAATTTTATTAAAAGTGGTCAGTCAGGTTTTTCGATAAAATCAATTAATACTTTATATTTATAACATGATTAAAAAAAATGGTTTTGTGTTATTTTAAAGTTATATTTTAATAATTCGCAGAACAAAAGTTCAAATAAAAGATTGATAAAATTTTAATTTGAAATAAAAATACTTAAAACACTACCCACTACAACAAAATTTGTATTTTAGCAGCAATTATATAGTAACAATAAATTAATGGTGAGTAAAACCCCTTTTTTTTTAGGTGAACACAGAGATAGAGGTCAAGAATTAATTTTTCGAGACATTAAGATCCATTTAAAAAATTAATTTTATCTATTAAATTAATATTTTTTCACATATACAAACGTAGAGATCAAAATCCTGCTCTTGAGAGATAAAATTGTTTGTCAATCATACATACTGTATTAGTTCAGTAAAACTTATTCTGTACTATAACTTCTGCAACAAATAAACATTAATATATAAAAAGTTAATTTATAATAAGCTAAAACTATTGTTTACGGGCAATAAAATGGATTTTTTTTTTACCGATACTTGCTATAATTATCTATGATACTTTTACTGACTATAAATACGTTGAGCATAATATAATTATTAATAAATATTTTAACAGTCATTTTTTATATTGCCGTTAAAAACACAATAATTGGTAAAATGGTGTAATGTACAGCTAATAATGCAAAACATAGAAGAGTATGATCAAAACAAAAAAGAAAGTTCACGATTAGAAGTAGAAATGTAAGCCCCAAGTCATCATATGACTCCACAATTATTGGTGTGGCGGCCCTATATGCGTTGCAGTTCTTAGTTTTGGTCCTTGGGAGCTAGCTAGCAGTTTCCTTTTGCAAAAAAATTCACACTCTAGACTCTCTGTTTGACTCATTAACGCTGTGTTTGGTAGTGACGAAATGGCGAAAAAAGAAAGAGAAGAGTGCAGAAGTGTGCAGAAGTGATCGATTTCTGTTTGTTTGGTGCAAGCGAAATAGCGTGGAAGTTTTTAAATTTTAGGTGGGTCCCACGCTAAAAGTAATCGTCGCAAATATACGTGAAAGTGCGAAGAAATACAGCACTGATTACAAGCTGTCAATAATACCCTCGCTCTTTTGCAAATACTGTGTATAATTAAACACATATTCGAATATGTGTTTTACATATTCGAATATATAAAACACATATTAGAATATTGTGTTCACATATTCGAATATGTGAACACAATATTCGAATATGTGTATACATATTCAAATATGTAGAATGCATTCGAATATGTGTTTTACATATTAAAATTAAAATTTTGATTTTTAAAATTAAATAAATATATAAACAATTACTAATATATAAATATTTACTAATATATATATATATATATATATATATATATATATATTACCCTCTACCTTTTGTTACTTTTTGTTACTCTTGAATGATTTAAGTATATTATTGGTTGAAAATTTATAATTTTTATGAAAGTTGGTGTTAAATATTGTGAGTGATTATAGTTGGGTATGGTGATTTGGAATAAAATAATAGCTTGCATGTACTGCACTGCATATATTTGTATATGTTTTTTTCAAAAAATTGAAAAATATTATCGAAAAATTTGACAAGCAGTGTATGAAATATTCAAATATGCATATCACGTATTTGAATATGCAGTCACATATTTGAATATATTTGAATATGTGATATGCATATTTGAATATACATATCACATATTTGAATATGGATATGTCATATTCGAATATGCAATCACATATTCGAATATATTTTCTCTGTATCATTATATATGTAATTGTATTCTTTCACTTCAAATCTTCAAAAGTCAAAAAGCAAACTTCTCTTTTATTTCTTCTCTATTTCTCTCCAACCAAATAACCTCTATTTCCACTCTATTTCTTACCTATTTCTCTTCTCTTCTCTTCTCTTCTCTTCTCTTCTACCTACTTTTTTTCCTTCTATTTCTCTCCTCCCTACCAAACACAGCGTACGTCATGCATGATGCCTCTGCAGCTATATATAGGTCTACCAAACATAAAGTGTTGAAAATATATTCCTACAAATTCTATGACGTTGTCTGCCACAATTGAAATTAAATCCTCTGCCTTTTACATCATACCACAATTCAGGATTTAGTGAACGCTTCGTCAAAGCTACTTTAAAACCAAAATAGATATATCTTTCACCTCATGCATGATCTTTTTCCTTTTCTGGACAAACCTGATCTTAATTATTATTTGGTAAGGAAAACTAATAGTCTTAAGGGTGGGACCGGCGGGTTAGAGATTTGTGAGATATATGTGGATAACAATCATGGAGACCCCTTCGACTTTACTTTCTACCTTGTGTCCACACTCCACTAAATTGATATAAACAAATATGGCTAGACTTTAAACTAATGCAAGAAAAATGATCTAAAACTCGTGGGTTGTTATCTACGAGGTATTCCACGTCTTATTCTTTACAAAGACTCCGCGCTTAATCATAATCAGTTGAATCCCACTAATGATTTGCAAAGTAAAGAAAAGCGATAATGGGTCTATTTGGATAAACTTTTTCATAAACACTTTTAGAAGAAAAAAATGAAATAAGCTTATCTAAAAACTAAAATTAGCTTATGTATAAGTTAAAATCATCCTTTGAAAAAGTTAATATGAGAGAGCTTCTACAAATTAGCTTGTGTATAAGCTAATTTTAGCTTTTAGAGAAATTTATTTTATTTTTTCTTCTTATTTTTTTCACTTATAAGTGCTTTTAGAGAAATTTACCCAAATAAGCCCAACTTATGCTTTGACAAGTCATTGGCGTGTATGATGTTTCCCCTTTATTTGAATGGTTGTAAAAGTACTAATTTATCATGGAACTTGTTTAGACACAAGCTAGAAGAGTTTCTTAAAGCTTGTCTACGGCATAAGTTCTTTGCTACTGAGAAGTGGTATTTTGATGCATAGCCTTTATAAGCTTTTTACTTTTTTAAAAGTTCTTAGAAGAGCTTATAGAAAAGTTAACTTTTAAAAGCCTCTGTCACTTATAGAGCTTATAGAAAAACTAAGTATGTATCATCTAAACATCAAATTAGCTTATCTAAAAGGAGCTTTCCACAATATAGCTTTTAGATAAGCTCTTCTAGATAAGCTTATCCAAACAGATCGTCATTTACTTGTAATAAGTGTTATACATATGATTAATTAATATTTGTACTTAATTTTTATACAATAACTTTCACACACAAGAAAGAAATAAGAATATAATACAGAAAAGTGAGTGATAAGAACTAATGTTATGAAGAAATATAGAGAGAAAAAATAATTGTACATAAATTTTTGTTAAAATTTTGTACATAAATAGTATTGCTTTATTTAATTATCTCCCATTCACGCCCATAAGTGCAAAGCTGTTCATTAGGCAATTAATTAGACATCATCATCATCGTCGTCGTCGTCGTCATCATCATCATTGATGTATTGTCTAGACATGATAAACATTAAGTAGAGAGATTATAGTATGACATAATATCAAGTTGGAACGGACAATACTAATACTCTGCTTTGTAACGTTTGTGCATGCAGACTTGATTTTCAAATACACTTGTACGAAACAGAGACAGAATCAGCTTACAGGATTGGGTATTTCACCACAAAACTTTATTTATTTATTTTGTACAACGTCTAATATCTGTGCATGAAAAATAGTATTAAAATATGAAATATGAAAATCTTGCGCAGCTATAATTTTCTTCAAACGCTATCTTTGCTTAAACCAATTGTTAAATGACATTTAATTATAGAATGCATGGATCAACTACAGCGAAATTGTTTCAGTTTAACCAATAATCTCAAATTTGAGTCCTAGTAATTCTACCCAACTCAAACAATATAGTCTTCCATAAAAAAAATGTGTGGCTTTGTACCAAAATTGTTAAATGGCATTTTCATTCCCGTGAGTGGTCCTTTCCTTGAAGCTTCACTTGCGACTGGAATTTTCTTAACAAACTCATGTTTACTTTTACCAATTTTTAAATGACATTTTCATTTTCCTGCTGATTGGTCCTTTTCTTGGGGGCTTGATGTGCGAATATATATATATATATATATATATATATTAGTAGCTGGTTATCAAACTGAATATTCGGGTATCAAATTTCGTTTAAATATCCATTTTTTTGTGGGGAATTCATAAAAATACTCTCTTTTATATCTATTTAAATTGGATTGATTAAATTTATAAGAATTAATTTGATTGTAAAATAAAAAAATCTGTAATTCTTAAAGAAATTCAGATTTATATAAAAAATTCAAAATTAGTGTCATTATTATTACTGATTAATAAAATATTCATCTATCTATCTATTTATCCATATATATATATATAATTTTGTCAACAAGTCTTATTTAATTTATGCCCACTTTTAAATGGCATTTTAGTTTTTCAATGTAGTATTAATTATTTTTTTCTATCTATACCCTTCATAATATAAGTAGAATGTTGTCGTTGTATTGCATCATTTTTAACAAAAAAATAAGATTAATTTTGTAAAATTGTTATTTTCTTTCATCTATTTATTATTTTTTTTTGTCTGTGTAAAAAAACCTTAGGATAACATTTATTTTGGCACTGAGAGAGTAACTTTTATGGAAGCAAATTAAATTTACCTTTCTCCCTTTCTAGATTGAAAAGTCTGAACCCCGAGACATCTTTTAAATTTCCACCAAAGTGGAGAACAATTAACTTTATGAATTAGGCAATTTACCATCCCAGCATCAAGTTTTTTAATTGTTTATTTTATCTTCATCAATTTTATTTTCTAATCAAAACCACCCAGCAGTCATAATTTTATTTTGTCCCTTTTTTTTAACGATAAAATTTAATTTTGTCCTTAGTATGCATTGTCAAGTTTACTAAAATGCATGGCTTAGATTCACTTTAGTCAATTCGAAAAGAACAGACGCCAAAAGAGACAGGACGCCAAAGACCATAACAAATTACCCCATTTGCAGTAAACGCCAATGCCAACTCCTCCTTCGCTGACCATATAGAATCTTTTGACCTTTCTGTATTAGGCAAAGCAATGTTGTATGTGACTACAAAGATGCAAGCACAAAAGTTTGTTGACTACTATGTTTTATTTTCTACATTGAATCATTGACTACCATGTCCACACAATTGGTACAGATATGTTTAGTTTCTGGTCTTTGTCTTCTTTTTTTTATTTTTATTTTTTTTCCATTTTCTACAAGATCTCAAATATAATAAAAAAAAAAATACCAAGAACTCCTTCCATCACTAGATTCAAGACTCACACTACGTCTGCTCATATCGAATTTTATCACCTAGCAACTAAAAAAAAGAAATAAAGTAAAACAATACATGACGTATAGGCTGAGACAATTTTAGTAATACTCTAATTTAGTTTCTTAAATTCCAAGTATCAATTAATATAATTTTTTAAATTATAAAAATATTATTTTAGTTTTTAAAATTTGAATAATAAGAATTAAAATTATTAATGTTTAATAATTTCAAAAATAAAAATGATATTTTTATAATTTTAAAAACAAGTTAACAAATTTTCAAAATTTTAAGGCTAATTTAATTTATTACTCTACACAATTTTTATAGATATATATTATCTCTCCTCCATGTTTTCTTTTCTTCCTTTTTCTACATAATCTCAAATATAAGAAAAAATTAACAAGAAAACAATTCCTTCCATCACTAGCCTTAAAACTCACCATGTGCGTCATCGTGGAGGAATTATTGTATGGTTGCGAATCATTACATATCTATGATTTCAGATAATCTTTAGGTTACATGAAATTAAATTTCAGATAATCATTCAACCGGTCAAGGCACTAGTTTAAGGTTCAATAGTTCAATCGTAGTTAAACCGTGGTCGAACCGGTATTAATAAAATAATAATAATAATAATTAAATAATACGTAAAATAATATTAAAAAATATAATATCATAACTTTATAATACTAAAAATTAAAAATAAAACATAATTTTATAGATTATTTATATTTATAATACCTGCAAAAGTACAAATTAAATATGTCATGATACTTAAGTATAAGTTTTAACTATACACATCAACATTTATTAATAAAAATAAGTTTATATTTAAAATAAAAAAATGATAAATATTTTAGGTTAGTTTATATTTTTTAAGAAAAAAATCAAAAAAATGTTATATTAAATATTTTTTATTTACCTGTTGTGAATCGATTTTTAGCCGGTTTTTGACCGGTTTTTCGGTTCTTTGACCGGTTTTCTTTAAGACGATTCTGTAATTTATCTAAACCGATCAAATGACCGATTCATTGATTTTTCGGTCGAATCGGCCAATCCTGTCCGATTTGGAGAACGTAGATAATTTCTGATCTTCGTGTGGAAGTTCATGAAAAGAAGTGACGAGGCAGTTACCAACTAATAAATAAAAGTATGAAGCATTAAAAACAAAATAATATAAAAAAAAATACGAAGCATTAAAAACAAATAAATAAAAATATACGAAGCATCGAATACGAGCTTCCTAAGCCCATTATTCCCGCTTCGTGGTCCCCTAGCGCTCCAGAACTGCATACCAGCTCCCATGCTAACAGCCACCACCGCAAACAGCGTTAGATTCCAAATTCCCCTTCAGACTTCAGAGTGACGCCTTTATAAGAGTGTTTACATTTAGACATTTACAAATTTCAAACATTCCATCAACATATTTTATTTTTTTCTATTTCTCTCATTCTCTCATATCATATCATCAATCATATTAATTACTTATTTCTCATTTTTTTTTTATCTCTCTTAAAGTGTAAACACATTACAAGATATTTAAAAATCATTTTCCCCTTTATAAATCCCCTCTCATCCTCACAACCCACAACCAACCCTGACCCTCTTTATCACAACAGATAACACACCACACCACAACACAACACACAACAAAATGGAAGATCCCTCACTCCAAACGCCCCCACCCTCTTCTGAACCCATTGAACACGGAAAAGCAGCGCTCTCATGGGACGAAATAATAGAGAAGAGTTTATCAAACTTCGGGCGGATGCAGTTCTTACAATGCATCTTAGTCGCAGTAGCAATGTACTTCGACGCACAACAATCCTTTGTAAGCATCTACGCCGATGATTACCCAACATGGCACTGCACCAACACCAACAGCACAACGTGCACCAAATCCTCCGACATATGCAGGCTCCCAAAGTCTTCATGGTCTTGGGACTCTCACGCTTCTAAGACCATAATATCCCACTTTGGCCTCGAATGTTCCAGCAACTTCGTCACGGGTCTCCCCCAGTCCTCTTTCTTCATCGGGTGCCTCCTTGGCTCCTTTGCCCTCGCGGCCCTCGCCGACTCGTCGCTCGGGAGAAAAAACATGCTCATCCTCTCGTGCCTGTCGATGTCCGTGACCTCGACGCTCATAATCTTCTCCGCCAACGTGTGGATCTACTCGACCTTCAAGTTCCTCATCGGGTTCTGGCGCTCCACCATCGGGACGAGCGTGCTGGTGCTGCTGACCGAGAAAGTGAGCGCCGAGTGGAGGTTCACGGTGGGGATTGTGGAGTACTTCTGCTTCACGATGGGGTACATGTCTTTGCCCGGCATAGCTTATGTGAACAGAAACTCTTCGTGGAAGACTCTTTACGTTTGGACCTCGGTCCCCACTATTTGCTACTCGGTAGTTGCTTACCTCTTTGTGACCGAGTCTCCGAGGTGGCTTCTCACGCAAGGGAGGGAGAAAGAAGCACTGAAAATCCTCCAAGGAGTTTCCAAAAACGGTGTGGTTGTGCCTGCAAGTTTACCAAAAGTAGATGCTAAAGAGAAGGTTTCGTTCTTCCAACTCTATGCCTCAATAGGTGAGTGAGTAATGATATATCAACGCCTGCACACTCCAAATTTTTCGTTAATCGAACAAGGTTTAATTAACTTTTGGGTTCCTATAGTTGCGTTGATTTTCTCTTTTGGTCCTTATAGTTAAAAATAATTCGTTTTAGTTTTTATATATGCACTTTCGATTTCAGTTTAGTCTTTGTCGTCAAGTGTATCTTAACTTCGTAAAATAAAACCGTCATAAAATGAAAATTGGCGGTGTAAAACAACCACAAATTGACATTTTCTGACATTTTTTTTATTCAATTTAAAATTGTCACAAAATGAAAATTGGCAGTGTAAAACCGTTAGAAATTAACATTTTCTGATGTTGTCTATTCAATTTATGACGGTTTAAAACGGCAGGAACCAAACTGATATCGAAAGTGCATGTATATAAACAAAACAAATTATTTCTAGCTATAGAGATCAAAGGAAAAAATCTGGGCAACTATAAGACTAAAAAGATAACTAAACCAACGAAAGATTATTACAACTCTAGAGTCTAGACTATTATATTAGTGTCTATCTCCACTCACACATAATCGGGTTTTATAATTATTTTAGTAAACTGAAAACCTCAATTATGTATTATATGGAGATTGACTAGACTAAAAACCATGTAGTTGCCATAGACCGTCTAATAATTTGTCCTCATTAATATATTTTTTTAATCTATCTCTTTTTTTAATGATATTATATCACTTATTATATACTTACACTTTTCTCTCTTTTCTCTTGTGCCTATGTGTATAGTAGATTTTGACTAAGTTAATGTTTCCTAGGTGAGTTATTCAAGAAACGTTGGGCGCTTGTACGAATTGTGGCGGTTATGGTTCTTGGTATTGGTGTGGGAATGGTGTATTTTGGCATGCCTTTGGCCGTAGGAAACTTGGGGTTCAACATTTACCTGGCGGTTGTGTTCAGTGCCTCGATGGAGATACCTTCTTGCATTGCCACCTACTTTTTGGAGAACTACAAGAGGAGACCCTCTATACTTACGTTTTCAATCGTTGGAGGGGTGTGTTGTGTGATGTGTGCTGTGATTGGGGATGGTAGGTTACAAGGGGTTAAGGTGGGGTTGGCTATGGCCTCGTTTTTTGGGGCTTGTACGGCTTATAATGTGTTTCTCATTTTTATTATTGAGTTGTTTCCCACTTGCGTGAGGAACACTACGACGTCGTTGGTGAGGCAGGCCATTGTGTTTGGTTGTATTTTCAGCCCCTTTTTGATATCCGCGGGAAGGAAGAATAACTTTTTTTCTTATGGGGTGTTTGGGGTGGTTTTAATGTTGTCCAATTTGACGTTGCTGTGTTTGCCTGAGACGAAGGGAATAGTTCTGTGTGATACCATGGATCAACAGGAGAAGAAAGAAACATCAATGAATGAAATGGGAAACAGGGTCAATGTATAATATGTGGGTTCTATAGGGTCATTGGGATAGTTAATATTAGCGGCAATATTGGTAGGGGAAACTCTTATTTTTGTCTTATATCTACTTATCTTTTTATTTTTATTTTTAATTTTAATCCATTTACAATTTAATATCTACTTGTCTTCTTTTGATTTTCATTCTAATCCATTAATTGCTCCACATGTGAAGTTTTTTGACTTTTTTTCCTTATTTGTCTAAGTTAATCAGTCGTCCTCATTTAATGCACTATGTGTTGTCAATGTCTAGGTGGTGCAGTAATGTCCATTATTCATTTCATTTAACCATTTTTATGAGTAACGTATCATCATTTAATTGTTATGCTACCATTATTGAATATGTTCTAGAAGCTATGGACTCTGAACTAATTACAATATGTAGTAGTACTTAACAGTTATAGTTCATTAACAAAGAAATTAAGGTAGTGTTTATTGTTCGTCTTTTGCTTAAAAAAATTGGGTTAAACACTTAAACATATATATATTTTTTAAAAATAACCAAATTAATTTTTCTAATTAAAAGAAAAAGGAAAATATTGTTTATTTTTTTACAAATAAGTTAGGTAAAAGAACTTAAATAAACTGATTTCTCTGCGGTTTTTCTCTTTTCTTTCCACTTTTCCTTATTTATTTTTTTTAAGCTAAAAAATGAAAATTATTAAATAACCTTTACTTTTTAAAAAAAATTATTTTAAACTTTTAACCTTAAAATAATTTATAAGTAAAAGAAAGATAAACCAAAACGTTAGACCAAGGATTTGCCTTTTAAAACGACGCCATCCAACATATTTTTATGAGAAACATGGTTTGTGCTGCCACTCTTGAATACATTTTAATTACTAAGAACTTTGAACTCGTAATATGTAACGGTAAATACCAGTTTATTTCATTGACAAAATCTTGGAAGGATTCACTTTTTAAAAAAGATGCCTATCCGAATACGAAAAATTAAAGAAGAGGGTAACGAGGGAAAGGAACCAGATGCTAAGTTAAACACGTTGGTTTTGCAAATGCAGTGCACGAAATGCTTAGCTCGTCGAGAACAAGTGAGATTGCCTACGGGTATGATATCTTGCTAGGAGGATGTGTGGCTTCTATCATGGACCACTTGTTATTGTTAAGTGGTCCTGCTATGGACCATAAAAAAAATATACCAAATATAGACAGTATCTGATAGGTATTTTATATTTGTAGTTGAGTGCTAATGATTTTAATAAAACAGAGTAGAATCCTTGTACAATCCCAAACCAATTATATGTGTACAAGCCGCACGTGCGTCTGCAAGACTCTGGTTATGTTATTTTTTGCTTAAATTTAAACAAGTGAAAATCGTGGTTACAAAAAAAAGTTTTAAGTTTTGATTTTAAAAATTTTATAGTAGGAAATTTGAGGTTCCAAATAACTATTTTCATTTTTTCTTATTAAAAGAAATTCATCAAGAAATTATTATTCCAAGACACGATTCTTTTTTTTCCCCCTTCTCAAAAGCAACAAAATTGTGGAAAAACTACCGAGCAAGTGGATCAACATGTGTGGAGTTGTTTTAGCTTAAATAATAGTCTTGAGTTAGAGTGTCATAAGTATACAACTGTGTTAAATACTTGAAGAGAAAATTTTGTTATCCATAGTAGTTTTACTCAGCTTAAACAAGATTGTCTCCCTAAAAGATATATGTAGTATCTACCAAAAACAAAATTGTGGAGATAATCACTATTTTTTTTTCTTCCAAATATTATCTTTTTATCAAAATAATGCGAACAAGCATATATCCTTATTTTTATTATAAACTTTAGTATTATTGCTTTTCAACTCCTCAAAGTGGGTTAATCTATAACTAAAGAAAGGCCATTTCTATTTATTATTAATTAAAACAATGTTCTGACATGTGTTACTTCTTCGGTGATTTGATTTCTTGCCTTTTCCTTGAATTTTTTATTTTTTTTTTGCTATTGGTCATTCCTTCGCACTAAGTGGTTTTAAATTCAAATTGCTTCTCACGAAGAAAATTGGCTTCAAATTGTTTTTCGACAAGATTCAAACATGGGTATGGAGAGACATGTAAAATCATTTAAGCCACTATTGTCAGATTATTTTAATAATTTGTAAGTGGCTCCCGTATGCCAAAAATGCAAATATACAACGCCATTTATACAACGCTTAAAGGAATAAGTGCTCTGTAAAATACATGAAGATGAATCGAAAGCGTTTATTTAAATAAGTGCTATCTGTGCATCAGCAAATATAAAGCACTCTTTTAAATAAGCCCTTTATTTATGTCTTTTAATTTTATTTTATTTTAAATAATACTTTTTAGAGAACTTATTTAAATAAGTGCTCTTTATTTGCTGATGAATAAAGAGCGCTTATTTAAATACGTGCTCTCTTTGATTGATGTTTGCATTATTTTTAAAAATAATAAATCATATATACAGCGCGTAATGAAATAAATGGTCTATATATTCCTTAAGATTTTTCACCTACCCTTTTCCCTCCCACTTTGTCTCGACTTCCCCTTCTTCTCCAACTTCGACCATTTCCCTTCCACTTTGCCCTCCCTACTCACCTCGACCTAAACTGCCTCTTATTCTTGTCACCACCACCTACAAAAATCAGTTCCAAGGGGTTGTCTCTCTCATGAGTCATACACGCACCTCCTCAAATGGTGACGCCACCTTCAACAACTCCAACCACCATGCTGCCAGCATCGCCACCACTGCTGGCACCTCGATGAGGCTCGATTTTGATATAAAAACACCTCAAAGGCACTTCAGACCATTCTCATTACCATTCTTATCTCGCAGAAGGTACCTATTTTGACTTATTTTCTTTCTTTTGAATATATATTGTGTTACAAAAGGTAATTTTTGAACAAGACTTTTCTGCTATATATGGGTAATTTCTTTTGCATCTATGTGAGACCCATTATAAGGCACATGATAACGACATTGCCTCCCTACATGATAATGTTCAATTAGTTCAACATGAATTGAGACTGATGTGAAATGTGTAGTAGAAGTTGTAGACCACACGATTTTGCTTTTGCCCAAGTTTCTTATTAATCATATACATTGTAGAATAGAAAGGAGGCAATTATAGGGGATCAAATTTGTAGCAGTATTTTTAAACGTTTGTCATTTGTTTCTTCAGTCAACTTGTTAATTTTCTAAGCTTCAATGCTATAGAAGAGAAAATACTAAGGATTGAGGCAAAATCTTGGATTTTGGTTTTGTTTATTATTATTTTTTGGATAAAAGAAGACATTCAACTTATATTCCTAAATAATTAAGCTTCTAATTTATATGCAACATTAAGCCTTGAACCTTGCTGCCTAATATCTGGCTTTGGATCCTAAATGAGTGAATGCTTTTAACGAATTGCTAACAATTTATTTAGTTTTGTGGTTCCTCTACAACATAAGTAACAATAGGCTATAACAAAGCAGTTTTGGTGTCGACACTATCAAGTAACTGATTTGGTGATATCATCTGTTTAGAAGCTAAGAAAATGTGATAAGGAAACTTTGGATTGCTGTATGCCCTATCTGAAATAATCATGCCCTATCAAAATGTATGCCATATGCTTATTTTATCAACATGCCTACTTTGAACAATCCAAGTTACTATTATTGTTGATTTTATTTTTATAGATAATCATGTAATCTTTATAGAGTTCCTCTTATTATTTTATTAATGTTTTGGGACAACTGCAATCTTTTCTCATGTCACTACCTTTTATTGAAGTTTCTAGTTGGTTTTACAGGCCGAGACACTCCTTGGATATTTGAGAGAATCAAGACATGAAGTGTCCTATTCAAGTCCTTAGAGAAGTAATTAATACTCAGGAAAGTAATTATATAATGTAATTGATTGTTGTACATATAGTGTTTTTGGGTTTGTGTTTTAACTTTGTATAGTGTGGATTTTTTGAATTAGAAGCTAGTCAGCAGTAGGCTGACCTTCAAATGATTTAAGCTAGGTTTGGTGATTTTTCTTCCCTTGTTCAATTTGTTATGTGTGCAAGAGTATTTGGTTATTCAAGTCCTTAATCTTTTGTTTTGTTTGAAAATTAACATACAATTTTTTGAAAAAGCTAACTATGTTTTTTTTGTTTTGTGCCACTTGTATTGAAAGTAGATTTTATGGGGATAAAAAATGACTTGAGTGAGTTGGTTTCACTCAAAATCTCAAGCGGTTTGAAAATGACATGCACCAAAGTTTAGGTCAAAACCATAGTTTTAGGAATTGTTTTGGTATGCAATTTGACCTACAAGTGTCCAAACCCAAACTTGAAAACATATTTTATAGGGATAAAAAGTGACTTGAGTGAGTTGGTTTCACTCAAAAATCTCAAGCGGTTTGAAAATGACGCATATCGAAAGTTTAGGTAAAAATCATAGTTTAAGGAATTAGTTTTGTACGTAATTTGAGTTACAAGTCTCCAAACATAATGGGACTTGAAAATATATTTTATAGGGATAAAAAGTGGCTTGAGTGAGTTGGTTTTACTTAAAAATCTCAAGCAGTTTGAAAATGGGTATGTCAAAAGTTTAGGTAAAAACCATAGTAAAAATGAGTGCAAAATAGTTGATATTTTTGTAAATAAAGAGGTGACTGATAGGTTTGTTCTTGCACCAATAAATATAGGTTAAGACTTTTTTTTCATAACTTTATTAGAAATTTTGAATGTTAAAAACAATTTAAATTTGTTGACTCGTCATTTGTTTAGCTATCATCAGGTCCTGGTCGAAATCAATCTTAAGATGGAGATAATTTATTATATGGACCTATTGGAGAATGACATTAGTAGAAGACAAACTTATCGGACTCAAATAAGAGCTAAGGCTTCAGAGACTAAGTCAAGCAACATCAAGTGGATAACAATTAAGGTAGTTTACAATTGTTATGTGAAAATCAATTAATCATGTTAATCTTTACAAATACTGGTGTTTGTGCTTTTGGTTCTATAATGCCCAAAGCAACCTAACAGTAATGATTGTGGGTATTGTGTTTGCGATATATGAAGGAAATCATCACCTATTGCGAAGGGGGGACAATCCTAGAAGATGTATGTGATCTTGGTCCCATATCTTGTTCCTTTTAAGTACTATCTCACTTAGTTTTAATTTCATTTTTTGTTTTTGTAGTACTTCCCTAGCTGGAGCAAGAAGCAATACTCTAATCATCAAATCACTGAAATTAGGGAAGATTGGTATCAGTGTGTCATCCGAAATCCTTATAGGTTAGCCTTTGATACATGACGTCTAATACACATATTTAGGCTATTAGTGTTTGTTAGGGAGCTCCAAAAATTAAAAAAAATAAATTAAGGAAGCTATTTTAATGTGTCTAGAAGAATTCTATAAAGAAAAATTAAGGAAGCTATTTTAATGCATTTAGAATGCATGTGTGTAGAGACTCCTTGGTCTCTTTGAGTTTGGAAGTGTATGGAAGCCATATTTGTGCATATTATGTTATTTTTGCAATGGAAACCCCTGCTGGAACAAATTAGTGACTATGCCCCTTATTTGTGTGAATTGAAACTGATTCATGATCTTAAGTTACTCCTATTTTATGTCTTAAGTGATGAATATTGGAAGCCCTAGCTTGTTTGTGCATTAGGGTAGTGTAATTGTTTGATTTTGGCACTTTAAGAGCCATGATTATGTCAATTTCATGGCTACTATTTTAGACTTGTAATCATGCATATATTCATAAAATTAACTTGCTTTTGGTTGTAATTTAATATTACCAAAGTTTCCAAGCCATTATCCTATTGGTATGGAGCTAAACCATGCATAAGTATGTGAATTTGACATAAATTGGGTACATTTTTCTACATAATTCTACAGACTAGACCTGCATCTATTTAGGATAGTAAAATCATTTTTTTATTGAGTATAAGTTTTATAATTGATGTATTATGCTTTGTATATGATCCATACAAAATTTGGTAAGCTTTAGAAACCATTTAAGTAAGTTATATCACTTGAACTTACCATATGAACAGTAATTTCAGGTTGCAGTACAACCCATTTGTTCTTACATAATTGATACTATTTTTATGTTTAAATCATGTTTAATAAGTTGACAATGGATGTCTTAACATTAAATAACATATAGGAAAAAGTTTAGAAGGATTCAGATGTAAATGGAACCTAAGAGGGCATGTTTAGTATCATTATAAGCTTGTTGTCCTAGTTCTATTTCTATAACAACATAATCATTTTTAAAGTTGGTTTTAATACATTTGAGTGTTAAAGACTTAGCTAACAAGGTCATGCATGGTTAGGACTAATTAGAATGAGCAAAATACTGAATATTTAATAAAATTTCTTGCTCTTTTCATTGACCCATAGTTAGGAGAGGATATTCAATAAAATTTCCTTTCTTTTTGTTAATATCTATATTCTTAACTAGTATATATCACGGGCCAGTACTCAAATAGGATGATGTAAATATATTTACATGTCCTACACATCTATTTCTCTAAATATTTATATCATATATAGCTCAAGTTTGTAAACATGACCAATTTTATTTTATATTGTGAGATGGCTCCTTTAAAGTCTTTTTGATTATAGTTTTTTTTGTCTTGCACTGCAAAAGTGTGCAGCAATATCTTTGAAGTAGCTAAACTTATCAGTTAATTGACTTGTAAACAATTCAACTGTTCAAGTAGCTAATGTTTAGATTGCTTGCAATGTTTGGATTGCTTGGTAGTACTTTATGCCTTTTGTATTGTGATATAATCACATTTAGCAAGATCATTTATTACTTTTTGGTGGATTCATTATCTATTGCTTAGATTCTTGTGCTGTTTCTGCTTATACTAGTTTGGAAAAAATGAGAATGAATCAAACCAATGTTAAAAAAATCATATAGAGAGCGCTTATTCAAGGAAGGGTTGTATATTGAGTATCACATAGAGAGCACTCAATATACAACGCTTCCTTGAACAAGTGCTCTCTATTTGATACTCAATATACAACACTTTCTCAAACAAGCGCTATCTATTTGCAAGATAATTTATAGTGCTTTTTAGAAAGCACTATCTGTCAATATATAGCGTCTAAATAGACAACACTTTTTAAGCACTATAATAGCAAAATAACCACTGGATATTAATTTTTTTGTGTAGTGCTTATGTAAATTATAGATTGATTTTAAATAAAAGATGCCTAATGTAATGATTGCTAGGCTTGAAAGTCAATTAAAGTCAGTGTGAAAGTTATTTTAGAGTTATTAAAATAACCCCCCCTCATTCTCACTTCAATAGTGATGATTACCAATAGTTTAAAGTGGGTTACATCAGAGTGGGATATAGGAGTAGTAAATACACAATCAATTTTCTCTCTCAATAAGATATACTTCTCCTCCTCTCCTTCTTCTCTTTAAATGGAAACCACTAAAAATTGCATTAGAGTAAACAAAAGGAAACTCTTCATGTAAGGTTGTTGCAGAAGAGAAAATTTGCATTATAGAAAAAGTATCTACATCATCATAGATACAAAAAAAGGAAGTCAGAGAGGGTAAAAACGTGTAAAGGAAAAATCAAAGGAAACAAAAAAGTGTTTAAGTCATGGATCTAGGTAAGTTCTTAGAACCCTTATGACACCCATTCACATTGGACATAATTTGTACTTATTTAATTACTTAATTAGTTGTTAAGTTTAAGTTAAAGAAAATGCAAGCAAATTTTTTCCATTTTGTTTTATGCTTGATTGTTTTTGCAAAACTAAAATAGAAAAATTGTAAGTAAAAAGATAAAGTCTATATATATATATATATATATATATATATATGCATCATAGTGAAGTACATCATAGTTTCTGAAATACATGTCATCAACTGAATACATACAACTGAGATACAAAAGAAAGTCACTAGGATACAGGGAAAGTCAAAATATACATATGAAATAGACACTACTTACCCCAATATGTACATCAAAAGGAGTCCTACTCAAAGTAGTGTCTACCTACCCTATCCCATATACAAAGAAAAGATAAGGCCGTTAGGCAGGGCTTACAGATCCTTATTAGTCAGGTGTTTCCTCTAAGTCATCTGCTACTACGTGATATGTGTGTCCATTGGGCACCTCATGAGGTGACCCAAGACTAGACAAGGAGGATGGAGAGCTGTGCCACCCATTGGCCATCCCCACTTGGTACTCAGCCATGGGGGAGTCCATTAGTGACTCAACTAACACCACCTCGACGGGTAATCCTCGTCCTCAGCAAGTATGGTAAAGGACATGGGGGACATAGGCACCTTACAATAGGAGATAGGAATGTAATCGTCATGAGGCAGATATAAGTAAGGTAGTTGGCATCCTCATGGTACATCTAGGTCCCCTCATCATGGTACTCGATGTGCAGGTTAAACAGGACGGGCATTGCTATCTTTATGTATTATCCATGATCAATCATGCATAAAAAAAAAAACAGAGGAGTGAGGTGATTTTGTTCTTAAAATCACTTTCACGTAGATGGTAAGGTATCATACCATCAAACCTAGATAAAACACAATTAACAATAAAGAAATAGGAAACCTAGGGTTTTTATCTAAGTTGTACTATACTATTCTTGACTCTATATGGATCTATACTTCTCATTTGTGAGTAATAGTTCTCAATAGAACCAGAAAGTGATTGGGAGTACATATACCTCTCTCAATATCAACAATATGGTACAGTCCTCATTATTACTTAAGGAACAAAGCAATAGCTCAAGATATCCACTGTCCATACAGATGTATACTCTCACATCAATCCTGGAATACAGAGTAGTTGTCGGGGTTATCAAGTTTGGTTAGGCAAATATCTTGGCTTAAAAGCGTTACCTTGGCTATTGGAACTTTCACCTTTTGATACTTATCCCCAAGACCTCTATAAGTGGGTCTCTACCTTTCATTCCTTAGTGTACCAAACTGTGGCTTCCCATGTAAGGTGATAGGCCACTATATATCCCTTGCATCACATTTCTCAACTAACTATCATCTCATCACTCATCACTTTTAGCTTTAGAAAGAGATTTTCCCTGGTCTTAGTATATTTGAGCACTAGTATATTCTCTCCTTAATGTCTTTGTTTTGCATTGTAGAGATTTAGTTCTCATAATATAATAGATTAAGGTCCACATACTTGTACAAATATCTACAACATTAAGCAATTCATAATTTATCTATGTACCAAGGAAAAACAATTGATTATATTTCTAAGGAATTGATAAATCATTTACCAGAAAATTTTAATTGCTACCTTAAGCACCTAATTTAAAATTTAAAACTTATTTAGTGAACTTTAAGGTTAGATATCTAATTATTTAGGAAACCAAAATTTCTTAAGTTAATTAGTCAATATAATTCTATTCTAGTTTAGTTAAAATTTTTGGTACTTAATAAAGAATTGCACTAGTTAAATAGGATTTAAATCTAAGACTCTAATCACTTCTCATTTACTAAATCTAATCACATTTATTAAATGAGGCCTTAAAAATTGTATCTTTATGATTACCTTAACTTTCATTTTACAAAAGTTAAAAAAAAAATTGGATGTTTATTTATTAAACACATATTTAATTATCATAATTACTTTTACTTTACTAAAACTTATTTAATCAAAGTTTGGTAAAAAAAATAAATTATGCAAGCCCACTTTGAATGGTCGAATGGCCTTTTACCTGAAGAGAAAATTTTTCTTACCCATTTCTAAATTAACAACCCATTACTTAAGTCTAAGTTACGTATCACTAAGATTGGATCAAACTCTTCCCATATTTTTTCTCAAGAGTCGAATGCTCTTCCCCAAAACCACCATAATTTTCTTTTGCTTCGAACATACTAAACCTTGATTTTGAAAATTAATTTTGTTGCCTTTAGCATTTGTTAAAACCATGAACTAAAAATCTTTAAACCTTAATCCGTACATCAAATTTTTAACTACTTGGTTAGTCAAAAGATCTATGATTTTACCAAAGTTAATCTAAAAACCAATCAAGTTGTTCTCTTTATAATAAAGATGTCATGGGGCCATGATTTGAAAAGGATCAAGCTTCATAAAATTTCTATTCCAACAAAGGTTAGTTCTCTAATCCTTTTTGTGTGTAAAAAAAATTCTTTAATCCTTTCCTTCCTAATCTAGGGCCTTGAGCCTTCATTGAGCAAACCATGGTTTCAAAGTTTTCTTCCAACACTTCATTAGTTATTTAATTTTTTTTTATCATGATCTCCTCTTTATTAAATAAAAACCGTGAGCTTAAAGGAACAAAGCTAAAGGTTCAAATTTTTTCTTTTTAACTCTTCCATCTTAATCCAACAATATGAACCATAAACAATCAATATTTTGCCACAAGATCACCACTTCAACAACCCACAAACAAAAAAAAAAAAATCAGCCACACTAATAGCAAGAATAACAACATATAATAGCAATGATACATAACAACATAATAAACCAAGGCTAGAATGGTTTTGGGGGGAAAAACCCACCTAACCATCTACATGAAAGCAAGAAAGAACAAGCCCCACTCCCCCCCCCCCCCCAATGTACCTCACGAATTTTGTTGGAGAAGGGAGGAGAATGGTGACTTAAAACCTCTTGGACAGAGGTGGTGGTGGTGGTGGGCTTTGAAGGTAGGGGATGACAATTGATGATGGAGGCTTGGAATGGTAAGTTTGTGTTTGGAAAAATTTTAAAATGTGCAAGAGAAAAGGGAGAGGAAGCCACAACCAACACAAGTAGAGAAGAATGGGAGGAATTATGATTTTGGAAGCCTATTTATAGGGAAAATTTTGTGATGAGTTGTCCATGATGATGTCACACAAGTGATGTCATAATTTCAAGCTTCTAATTCTTTTTAATTTTAATTCTATCATTTGCTAAAATAAAGGGATGAGTCATCATTAGTAGAGGTTTAGGTGTGATCTTCTCTGCTTCTCCAAGTCTCTACATTCTATTTTCTCTCAAGTCGTATCAATAGTACCAACAAAAGTTCTTAAACTTTAGTAAATTGATTTTAATATCAAATTAATGAATTTTTGTGTGAAACTTGATACACATATTATTTTCCATTTAAAATTAATTTCCAGATATTAAAATTAATTTTTTATAATTTTTTTATAATTTTTATTTATTTAATTAATATTTTTGAGTTAAAAATTCATATAAAATCCATTTTAACTCAATAAATTTCAAAATTTTTATGAAAGTTATAAAATTAAATATTTTACCTTAAAATGAACTAATATTTCCATTTTCTCTATTTTCACCATTTCTAGATGTCAAACCAATACTATTTTGACTTATTAGACAACTAGGGATATTTTGGTCATTTTATACAAAAATTTTAGAAAATTTTCAAAAATTATATTTTAATATATATGACATGATTCTAGCTCAGAATGATATTTTATTATCAATTGAATATTTTTCTCATGTCATCCTTTTATGTTGAGAAATTAGGATGTAATTGTTATTTTTTTTTCTTTGGGCTTTGGCTCAGAAAAACTATTAAAAATAAAAATTACATAGTTCTTGAAATTCTAATCGTAACGGTGGAAAACAGAATTTTGAGATTTCTTCCCGATTTTTTAGAAATATATTCACAAATATTAGAAAAATAGTTGTAAAATTAAGGTTAGGGTGTTAACCCTCTTGATGAGAATGAGTTAGTGAAAATTATAATAACAAGATCCTAGTGCTTTAGTGTAGTTTTCTATTATTCTTTTAGATTTTTAAAAAAAAATTTGGGAAACGGAGTTTGAAAATTTATAAAATGATCATTTTGTTCTTAAAAAGCTAGATAACAGAATTAATAAACAAAAATAGTTAGAAGTGTTTAAAAATTGTTTCTAAGTAATCAATGTGATTAGAATAATTAATAATAATTTTAGAAATCTTTTAAGAATTTGTTGAGATAATTTTTTAAAATGACAAAAATATCCCTTGTTGACTGCGGGAACCAAGCAGAGAATTTTTGACCTTAAAATATTTTAAAATTTTATATTAAGTATATTTCATTGTAAAAATTTATTTTGAAAGAAAAATAGTTAAAAATATAACAACCCTGATTTATTTTTTAATCATTTTTCTAATATTTGACAATGTAATTTTAAAAAATCAGGAAAGAATTTTGAAATTCTGATTTCCACCATTACGCTCAGAATTTCAAGAGATATTTAATTGTGATTTTTAATAATTTTTTCGAGTCAGAGGCCGAAAAAATTAAAAAATGACGATTTTGTCCCTATTTCTTAACATTAAAGGTTGCATGAGAAAAAGATTCAATTGACATTAAAATTTCAATTTGAGCTTTGAATCATGTCGTATATATTAAAATATAATTTTGAAAAATTTTGGAAATTTTCTAGAATTACTGTGTAAAATGACCAAAATATTCCTAGGTGTTTGTTAATCCTAACCAGTATTGGTTTGATATCAAGAAAGGGTAAAAATGGTAATTTTAGTTTATTTATAGGTAAAATATTAATTTCATAATTTTCATAAAATTTTTGGTATTTATTAAATTAAAATAGATTTTTATGAATTTTCTAACTTAAAAATACAAAATAAATACATATAATTTGAAATAAATTAATAAAAATTAAAATTTATTATTAGAAATTTATTTTTGATGAAAAATAATTTATTTGTCCAGTTTTACTTAAAATGCATTATTTTGATATTAAAAGCTATTTTTTCAAGTTTAGACGATTTTATCGGTACTGGTTAATTTAGCTACAGTTAAAATTTACATTGAGGAACTTGAGGACAGCTTATATAGCACGTCCCCAAGCCTAGAAGGGGTGATTCACCACCTTAAATGGTGTATGTATCCCTAAGTTTGCAGTATTTGTCCCTAATTTTAAATTATAAACAAATTTAAAACTTGATTTTTTGCATCATTGCTTAGGTCATTTCATTGACACCTAAGACTCCTTCCTCTTATAAAATAGCCATTTCTTGCTTCAAATTTTCAGCACTCCTCTTCCTCGCCCAAGCTAAAAGAAGCTCTCTGTAGCCACCACTCTCCATAATTTTTTTTTTCTTACACCAAAGTTCTATTACCATAGAGGTAATTAGGGGGGGGGGGGGGAGGGAGGAATGAGGTTGGTTCTAAATTATTGTCACTTTGCATATTGGTAGGAAGTGTTTTTCCTTAAATCCCTTTAGGCTTAAGTTTTATTATTAATTGTTATATTGTTTGATGTTAAACTTTAATTTTTCTAAGTTGTTACTTGCTTAAATTTAGATTATTAAATTATAATAGCTAAGTTATTACTCTGCTTAAATTTAGATTATTAAATTATAATTGCTAATTGTTACTCTACTCAAATTTAAATTATTAAATTATACTTGCTAAGCTATTATCTGCTCAATTTAGAAAATTAAAATGTATTTATTTATTTGTTATTCTGATAAAATTTTAGTATTAAATTATAATTACTACGTCATTATTCTGCTAAAATTTTGTAATTACCAAGTTATTATTCTGCTAAAATTTTATGTGATTACTAAATTGTTATTTTGTCAAATTTTTAGTATTGTGCAATTTCTACAATATAAGGCAGAAATATTGATTGTATTGGTACTCAAATCAAATGAGACCAATGAAACCTCTGTTTGAGAAGTTAGGAAGTGATAAATTAGTGAGAAATGTAAAGTGAGTGAGATGTTGTGGCATGACACCTTGCTAGGGATGCTATAGTTTGGTACGCTAAGGAATGAAAGGCAGGGATCCATTTGCGGAGGTCTTAGGCGTAGGCATCAAGTGGTGAAAGTCCCAATGGCCAGGGTAACGCCTTCGAGCCGAAATATTTTCCTGACCAAGCTTAATAACCCTGATAACTGCTCAGCATTCTAGGATTTGTTTGAGAGTATACCTCTATAAATGGATATCTTGATCATTATTTTCCTCAATGATGATGAAGACTGTACCATGTGGTGATGTTGATGATGTATATGTACTCCCAGTCACTTGCCAAGTTCTGTTGAGAACTATTACCCATTAATGGGGAGTATGGATCCATACCTAGTCAAGGGTAGTGTGATACAACTTAGAATGAACCTTAGGTTTCCTTCAACGGTTAGTTGTGTTTTATCTTTGTTTTATGGTAGATTTCCTACCATACATGTAAAAGTAATTTTAGAACAAAACACCTCACTCCATTATTTTCTTCTATGTATGATTGATCCTGATTATTGAAGACAACATTAATGTCTTGTGAAGCTGGGTACAAGTCAGAGGACATTTCAATGGGTGAGGATCTGACTACCTCTAGTATTTTTCTTTTTGTATAAGGGATAGGATAGATTTACAATGCTTTGTATAAGACCTTTTTAATGTACATATTGAGTTAGATAGTGTCTATCTTTTGATGTAATTTTAGTTTTTCGGTATTTTATAACTATTATGTATTATCAAAGCATGGTGTACAATTTTACGATATATTATATATATATATATATATATATATATATATATATATATATAGTTTTTTCTTTCATCTTTTACTACCATTTCTAAATTTTGTTAAATTTGAAAATTTTCTATTATAAAATTGAAAAAAAATTGCACTATCTTTTACTTAAACTTTATAACTAAATTAATATGAATGGGTGTTACACTTTAACCCATATACAATAGACTTATAAGGAAAAATCAAAGGGATAAAGATAGGGTAAGCAAAATAATCCATTTATCTATGATCTATCCATGTAAAATTCAATTGAAATAGAAAAGACTTGGATCGAATTGGATGGATCATATAATTAAATGGATGGATAACAATCCATCCTCTTTTATTTTCAATTCTAATGGATCATCTAATTAACATTTAGTAGATCAAAATGAATCCAACATATGTTTTTCATATTTAAACTTTTCTTAAATTTATTAAAAACTTTACATCCATTTTTCATTAATGGGGTATTCACAGGTTAGTTTTGTTTAGTTTTAATGAATAGAAACCGAACCAATCAAGATTGTTTGATTTGGTTTAGTCTGGTTTCATCAATAGAGGCGAAATTACTCTGGCTAAGGCATGATAAAGATACATTGGTCGAGATCGAGTTAAAGATACTTTGGTTGAGCTAAAGATACCCTCGCTGAGGCTGAGGTCAAATTACTCTAGCTAAGGTCGAGCTGAAATTACTCTAGTTGGGCCAAGTTGAAGATACTTTGACCTAGCCAAGTTGAAGATACTCAAATTGAAACGAGTTGAAGATACTCTGGTCAAAGCTGAGCCGACGATGCTTTGGTTGAGGTTAAGTCGAAGATGTTTTGACCAATGTTGAGACGAAAATTATATGGTTGATGCCGAGCTAAAGATGTTGTATTCAAGGTGAAATTTTCTAGCTAAGATCGAGTTGAAGATACTCTAGCTGAGACTGAGCTAATGATGCTTTGGTCGAGGTTAAGCTGAAGATGCTTTGGTTAAGGCCAAGTTGAAGATGTTCTATCCATGATCGAGTTGAAATTACTTTGGCCATGCTAAAGCGAAAGATGCTTTAGTGAAGCTCTAGCCTAAGATGCTTCAGTCAAAGCCCAGCCGAAAGTGCTTTGATTGAGGCTGGAATAGGATGCTCTAGTTGATGTTGAGCTGAAGATGTTGTGGTTAAGGCTAAGATGAAGTTATTCTGGTTGAGGATGAGCTGAAGAGACTCTACCCAAGGTTGAGCCCGAGCCAAAGATGCCTTAGCCAAGGCGAGGTGAATATACTTTGACCGAGACTGAGTTAAAGATACTTTGGTCAAGGCTAAATTGAAGATATTCTGGCCAAGACTGAGTTGAAATTACTTTAGGTGAGGTCGAGTTGAAAATATTTTTATGGGTTGTTGAGAAAAAACACTTTTGAAATAGTCAAAAATATTTTTTGATTCTTAAAAAATTTATGAATGGGTTGGATATCCATTCATAAAAAATTGTTAGTGGATGGATTTTATTAAATGGATCATGGATGGATTAGATTTTTTTAATGAATATAAATGAATTGTTTTTAATCCATCCATTATAGTTTGAATCAAAATTGATCCAATCCATCTATATGCCATTCGTAGATAAAGATAAACAAGCTATATGGCTAATTTACCAATTATAAAAAGAAGCAATGAGCACTATGCCATCTTGACCTTGAACCATGTCCACAATCTAACCTTTATTAACTCTGAAGTACCATTGAAACTAGAATGAACACCCTAAAACACAATATTGTAATGCATAATTCAAGTAGACCATACCACAACATGCCATATAAGATGTCAAACAGAATACATGTTTTTCCTTCCAAAGATAGAGCTAAACTAGACATAATAAGTAGAAATATCATTAGGCAAGACCCTAAAAAACCAAGCTGTGCATAGACTGCATTCCAAATTTGGTTTGTCACCTAAGAGGATAGACAAGGTGATGATTGTCTTTTTCATAAGAGAAACAAAATACACAAGATATACCTTACACTTGAGATAATATACCTTTTTTGTGTAGATTAACATAAATTGTACATATTCAGAATAAACCCTCTATGAAAATGCAAGTACTTTAAGAGACATAACGTTTTCTAAAAATTTTGAAAAAGGTCAGAAAGAGAGAAAGTGAGTTCTTTGATAAAAATTGAGATTGTATAAGGTATAGGCTGATTTAATTTAAAATTTGCAGATGGATCCTCCTTACATCCTAGTGATCTGACAATTCTCTACATAAAGATATATGTAACATCCCGGGCGCTGATCGGACGCGTCTGAGCACACATGACAGGCTTCCGCAGATATAATCGAATAACACCGAAGAGCTGCGGTAACGTACGTTGAGGATACAAAGGATTGACCTATACTAATAAGATGCTTACTTTCGGTAGCCCATCACTTAAGAACTCCATAGTTAAACGTGCTTGACTTGGAGCGATTTAGGGATGGGTGACCTACTGGGAAGTTTCCCGAGAAGCGTGTGAGTGAGGACAAAGCACGCTGAAAGTCTTGTGTTGGTTTGTGGGGACAGTCACTCATCCTGCAAGCGGTCGGGCGTTACAAAGTGGTATCAGAGCAGGGCCTCTCTCCCAGTACGGTGTGGTTCGAGGACGAACCAAGCGGAAGCTGGTGGGCATGTAACATCCCGGGCGCTGACGAGGGCGGGGAGTGATCGCCGGTGCAAAAGAGATGAGGCACGGACAATGAGCGGCTCTTGGCAGGCTTCCAGCGGGAGGGGTACATGAATGAATCGAATACACACCCGAACGAGAGGGATCCAGAGGCTGTGCGGGTATGGGACTGTACAGTTGAGGATAGCTTAAAGGAATTAATAAGTGCTACCTATACCAACAAGATGCATCTACTTTTCAGTAGCCCATCACTTAAGAACTTCATAGTTAAGCGTGCTTGACTTGGAGCGATTTAGGGATGGGTGACCTACTGGGAAGTTTCCTGGGAAGCGTGTGAGTGAGGACAAAGCACGCTGAAAAGTCTTGTGTTGGTTTGTGGGGACAGTCACTCATCCTGCAAGCGGCCGGCATTACATATAAGGCTTAAGACATTTACCAGATCTACTATTAACTCTTCTTCCCACACAAACAGGCCTTCCTCCACCTCCACAACCAACAGTAAGAGTTATTGGTCCATCCACAAATTTCAACCTCATTGACATCCTTATCAAGGTATTTTTTTTCCTAATTTCATTAAATCATAAGTTGTCAAATTGGGAAATTGAAAAAATGGTAGTAGAAGTGTGTGATGCCTTTTGTCACAATACTTATTTCCTCTAGTATTTTATTTAAACACTAATATTTAAAAATCATTTTACAGGTAATTTTTTTTTAAGTGTAATCATGATGGAAATAATTAATGAATTCATAATCTCATATATATAAAACATAAAACTAATATCAACACATGCCTATCCATACACACACACACACACACACACACACACACACACACACACATTATAAGTGACAACCACTAGAAGTATGTGGTGATAAGGGTGTACAGACCAACATCATGAAATTCATAGTATCTCAAAAAGAAAAGGATTAGCCTAGCTGACTAGTATATACGTAATATCAAAAGATAAGGATCCTAGCCTACCCATATATAAAACATCAAAAGGGTCAAAGCCTATAGATCAGAGCAGTCAGCTATCTACATCCTCAATCTACCCCATCCATGGAATCCCTACTGATAGTCCTCCTCAGGATCCTCCTCGTCCTCGTCCTCAGTGGCATAGCCATCGTCAGTCAACTATCCATTAAACCTAGAGGGTCCAGGAATAAAGTTAGTAGTCTGTCCAGGAAACAAAAATCCATACTGGAGAGTAGGATCATATACAGGTAGTGGAGGCAAGACGCTCCTAGGTGATAGGGACTTATAATACTGTACTACTAATGCAGATTGAAAATCTAGCATCGGTGAATCAAACGAAGGTGATGAAGACGAAGGTGGAGTCGCTCGCACATATTTAGGGGTAGATGACTAAGTATAGATCATGGGTAAGCTGATCGAAGCAATCTGTACTGGCATAGTTGTAAAAACGAGCATATACGTGATAGTAACAACCCCTTAAAAAGTATCCTCGAAGTACTAGGATCATGGTTCCAATGGCCTATGCTAGTGTAGTGCACGGCCATCCTCAGGAACGGGGTGAAGGGCTCCATCAATGTTAGTTACTCTCGATAAACTAGCAACACATACAAAACATGAAAATGGAAGAAAAAGGAGTAAGGTCACATCACCCTTATATTCAAGGTCAAAAACAACGAACCTTAATGGTTCCAAACAAACAGAATAATCACTATGAGTGATCACCTGAGTATGCAATGCAAAAGGGTACTAAAGTTTCATCTAAGTTTGACAGACTCATGCATGTGGGCCCATGCTTCCAATTCTCATGATTAGAGGACTTTACTTTTCATTTGGGTGACGATTGGGAGTACATATTCCTTCGTGGCACTTCTTTTTACTAGACAAACACGAGTCTTTTCTTTTGAAGGAATACTCTCACCAACCATGGATATGCTCAGTAGTTGTTGGGGTTATTGAGTCGAATAAGGTAAATACTCCCAGCTCAGGATTGCAAGTCCTAGCTCTTGGGATTTCACAACCCAATTCCTTACACCCCCAAGACTCCGAGAGTCCTGCATATATCCCTTAGGTACCATACTGTGGTCCACCCATCTCACATTTTACTTTACTCGATGCATATGATGTATGCTTTCTATATTAACCCAAATACTTAACTAAGGGTTATGAAATTTTTCCTAGAAATCTGACAGAGTTTCCTCTGTTTCTTGGTACTATCTCACATACTACAACAATGGTATGGTCAATTAACAACATAGACACCACCTGCTAAACAATACAATCCACAATTTCCAACCATTCTCAATCTCAATTTCATTTCAGTATCAAAACTCAAATCATTTTCACATAGGCTCTCATGGCCTTATCATTTGGTAGCTTTCAAGCTTACCACAATTGTCACATCTCAATCTCAAATTCTAAATCTACAAAAAAAATATAACATCTCAACACTTCAATTCGAGTAAAATAATCAAAATAAAATCATCATTCCATCCAATACTACACAATAGCCATATTCCACTTATATAGTTAGCAAGATTAATTTTAGTTTCCACACATGATTCTTTAGTTCAAGATTCCCTACTAATATTCGATCAAAAAGCCTTTTACTCATTGTCCTCATTTAGTCTAGATATATTCTTTCTCCAAATAGGAATCAAATTTAATTAACTAATTAAAGTTAGTGTTCTAAATTTTGTTATAAGTGGTTGATCATTATATTACCATTACTATAACTTCATTTTTAGGATTTTAGTCCATTAATGTTATGTCGCTTTACCACCACACACCATTAAAGTCACTTGACAATATGTATTAAAGTCTAGTTATTAAAACTAATTGTTAAGTCTAGGCTACTTTAATTAACTCACTATTCTTGTTCATGGTTCTAAAAAGCTTCTCCTTGTTGGCTTGATTTCCCTCTATAACATATAATGAGTTTCTTTTACCAATTCAAATGATTTTCGCTCCTTAATTGTCTATGACCTTATTAACTAGATCTTTAACCTTCCAATATACTAAAACTCTATCTCAAAACTGATTTTTGTTGTCATCTTCAAAAACAGGACAGCATGCAACCCATGTACATAAACATGCTTTCTATGGCTCAAAATGCATCCTAATTCACTCAATCCTCTTCCTTTATGTTCTTTAATGTGGTGACATACATTATTGGTCAATTATATATCATTTAAACACTAAGAAATATAAATTTTACTGTTGCATAACTGCAGGACAGCAACTCGTATATGTTGTAAAATGACTAATTTCATGTGTCAAAACATGTTAAAATGACTATCAATATTCACCAAACTTTAAAGGTACCATATACTAACTATAAGGCACCTAATTTCTACCATTAGCACACTATAAATCTCATTTAAGTACAGTTTTTCATGCTTAAACTAGTGCAGAACAGATTTTCGTTTTTTGCCGTCACATGGTGATTTAAAGTAGTAAATCATGTTCAAATGGCTTCTAATGCTTGCCAAATTTTAGATAGTTCCTATACAAATCAAAATAATTTTAATAGGCAACATTTAGCTCACAAAAATGAAATTTTATTACCCTTAAACACAACAGGACAGCAGCAGTAAAATTATGCAGAAAAGTCATTAAGTTCATGCTTCTAACACATAGTTTGAGCATAATTTCACTCTCTTCAAGTTTGGTAATGACATAACAACTTTTGTAGCTTAAAATTATGATCAAAAGTAAGTTAATTTCGTAATTCACCACACCAATTCAAACCCAAAACAGTAATCACGTTTTTGACAGATTCTATGCTTTTCAAGAGACAAGATCAAATCATTGAGCTTCATACACATGCATACAAGTTAGAACTTAAACCTACAACCATTTAGGGAATGAATTACATGAGGAATATATCTTAAAACAGATTTAATTAGCAAGAAAGAGTGAGCAATCTACTGATTTAAAAAAAAAAAGTTGATATCATAAAACATACACCACAATAGTCATGGATTCGATTCAATGGATATATAGAATCAAGGAGATCAAGGGAATTTCCATTATCATTCAATTTCAGACCATATAAAGGTAAACAAAACCTCCTCCCCTTATCTTATGTACTGCCAAGTGAAGATGACACCAGAAAGGTATGAAGATGCCAAGTCTCAATACTCCTACAAGCTTGATCAAGAGAGGAACAAACCCTTGGATGTGTGTGTGCCTCAAGGGAAACGAAATTAGGGTTGGATTTTAGAGAGGGGTGTTGGAATCTGACTTAGGTTTGTAGAAAAAGAAAACTTACAGCTGCTCCTCTCTTCCCTTTTTATAAAACGTGTTGGTACTCCTCTTAAAACATTATAATTCATTAATAATTTAGAGAGTAGAAATCTATAATTTTTCTTTACAAAAATCTTCTAAAAACCTTAGATTAGCTTCCTAAATTTTTTTATAATTTTTGAAGTTTTCTAAGTATCTAGAGTTGAGCTCGCAAAGTTATCCGTGAGCACTTTGAGTCAAAATTGAAGAATCTCCAAAAGTTACGAAAAAATTCACAATAATATAAAATAGTATTCTAAGCATGTTTCCATGTTCAAAATATCATTTTATCATATTTTTATATTTATTTAGCATTTTTTTATCCTAATGTACCTATATTTCTAACGGTCAGAGTCTCTAGGTAATTCTATAGATCTCTAACTTGTATAAGTCTAAATACAATCCTTTGTTCTGGAAAAATGTTAATTTCTCATGATACAGAATTGATATTTATACTTTCACACCATGTTCCTATATATCGGAATGATAGTAATAATAAAAAACCATAATATATAAGCGTCTATTGAAAATAAAATATTAATATTCCCTAAAATTGAGGGTGTTACAAAGTGCGCAAGGCGTGCTTGACAAGGGCATTGGATTAGGTATAAAGACATTTGCTCATCTCAATTTAACATATGTTTGGCACATTAGCCTATGTGCTGGGCACTTAAACACTAGCTAGCCACTACTAGACGGGTGTTGGGCACGCCATAGTCATAGTCATGCACTGGGTGCATGCCATTTGGCTTGCATGTGCTGGGTGCATAAAATTGTGCATTAGATGGCAAAGTCCTTGGCCTATTTGATTTTTTGTGTGTTGAGTGTGTCCTAGACGTGCATTGGACGCACCTGTGTGTAATTTTTGGAATTATACATTAAGGAATGGGTCTTGTTAATCACTAAAGTGATCAAAACCATGAAGTTATTATTCAAAATCATATAAATGGATTATGATTGTGATGATATGAGATTAACGCATTTGGCTTGATTGAAATTTGTTATTATAAGGCATACATGGATCACCCAAATGTGAACCATTGCTTATGATTAATGATATTGAGAATTTATTTTCATACTTGTTGAATGTGTGTATATTCAAAGATAGCATTCATGTCAAGAGTAGTATGGTTGATTACCCATTAAAGTATGTTTGTTTAACATCATTATTGTTATGGAAATGTGTTTAAGTATCACCCAAAGGTGAACTTGGATATATAATAAAGGTTCATATAGTTTGAATCCATTAAGTTTACTTAAAGTATTAATGTGTGAGCTTCTTTGAATGCATGCAATTATTGCTAATATGTTTGCTTTGGGGAATGGTTTGATTAAGTTCAATGGGTTGAATTTTGATGATAAGTTTGAAATGATCCAATTTTAGTTGGGTGAAATGGATTTAGACTTGACATTAATGATGGATGAATAACCCCACTCATTATAGAGACTAGTACAAATACTGACAAGTCTCTTTTTTAGGCTTGGGAGTGGTCTAATAGGTTGTCTTTAAACTTGATGAGACTAATAATGGCTAAAAATGTTAAGCCATTTATGCCTAAAACAAACGATGCTATGGAATTTATGAAAATGGTCAATGAGTTGTCATAATCCTACATTACTGATAATTCAATTATAGGTAATCTAACAAGTGAGCTAATGAACAAGAAGTTCAATTGGTCATAGCCCATTCATGATCATGTAACTAGAATGGAAAATCTACAAGCAAAGTTGAAGTCAATGGATTTGGAAGTGAGTGGATCTTACTTAACACAATTCATCTTAAACTCACTTCCTCTTGTATTTTTCCAGTTTCAAGTAAATTATAGCACCTTAGAGAAAAATGGAACTTTCAAGAAATTAAGACCATGCTATTCAGGAAGAAGGGCCCATTTATTTCAATGACTCATGATGGAGCCAGTAGTAGTAAGGTTAAGTCGAGAAAGAAGGAGAAGGGCAAAGTCCTTATGAAGGTTAATGATGGAGGAGTCCGTAAAGACAATATATGATACTTCTACAAACAAAGCGGTCACTTGAAGAGGGACTGCCCTAAAAGAAATAAATGATTCAAAAAGAAACATATACATTATGTATATATAAATTTGGAACCAAATCTTATTTGTTAAGACAAAGGATGAATTTATAACCTCAAATATTTTGATAACAAATAGTTAAAAACAGTTTTTCAAGCAATCCTCTGGTCACTCGTAATTTGCATGTTTGTTATCATCTGATCACTTGATCATGTATCGTCTTTATCTTTCTTTAAAAGATTCAGTAACTAACTGCTTTTAGACAAAGTTCTAACGATCTGTACACTGCATATTTGTAAAAGCATAAACAACCTCAAAATAAATGAAGTCTACGTACCTACTCTCGAGGAAAGTCCACTTAATGCGTAAAAGAAGGAATATGTGTGTAGATGTTAGAATGGAAAAGCAGATATGACCACTGCTACAAGATTGAGTACAAGAATGGAAAAGATAAGCAGAATGCTTTATCTTATCAAAGTGACAAGTTGGTGACAGGCATTAAATGTTGTATTTAATGCTTCAACGACTCTTTTTCAACAAACAAAGGATGTCTCCTGCAAGCACTCATAACAGACACTTTTCTGGATAAGCTTATAAATAGAAGAAGAGACCTTAGTCTCAAATGCTGGTTGATTGAAAAGTCTTTAACTGTTGAAAAGCTCTCATTTTGTAATATTCATATACGTTGTTTGTTAAAAGCTTACTTTGAACTTCATTGTATATTCGTTTGTTAGGACGTTAAACTAAGTGAGATAACTCATGTTCAACCTTTTTCTCTAAGAAATCGGTAGAAGCCTGAATCGGTTTGATTCAAAGAATACTTGGGTTTTTGCTTGGAGAGACAAGTTAAAGACTACTTGGGTTGAGCCTGAAGAGGCTTGGTTAAAAGAATGCTTTTAACTTGGTTAAGTTAGTGGGAGTTGGTTGTTGCCAAGAACTGGACATAGTCTCTGGGGTGAGACGAAGCAATATAATTCCTTTGTGCTTCTTTGATTATCTTTCTGCATTTGTCTTTCTCTAAATAACATTTTAAAAATCTTTTAGTTAATCCTTCAAATGATACGTCTTTAAAAAGATTTTGCGAAAATTTGCTATAACACTGTTTAACCCCCCCTTCTTGTGTTATCTTTGAGTTTTATAGTTTGGTATTAGAGCTCAGCCTTTAAGGGTTAAGCACCTTAACAAGTGTTAGAGGAAAAGATCCGCATGGCAAACCTTGAAGGACAGTTCATTCTTGAAGGAGCCTCATTGTCAAGGCCTCTAGCCTTCAATGGAGAAGATTACGCATAGTGAAAAGACGGAATGGAGATGTACATCAAGTCCACTCATTATAGTATCTAGAGAATCATAATGCATGGAGATCTCGTTGTAGTAAAGCCAGAAAATGAATACAATCAAGATGACTTCAACATGCTACAACAAAATGCAAAGGCTTGGTATATTATAACCTGTGCCTTATCCAAAACTTAATATAACAAATTTTGCAGCTGCAAAATAGCAAAGGAAGTGTGGGATGCTATACGCATAACATATGAAGACACAGAAGATGTTCATCTAAGAAGAGCAGCAACTCTTCAAAGACACTATGAGATATTCACCATGAAGGAAACAAAAACTATTGATGAGATGTTTGGAAGATTTCAAACTATTCTCAACAGACTCCAAAGTCTAGGTGTTGAGTTTTCTAAAGCTCAAAACAATCTCAAAATTTTGGATAGTCTTCTAAAAGTATGGGAACCTAAGGCTACAACCATAGTTGAAGCCCGGGACATGAAGACTTTAACTCTGGATGAGTTGTTGGGAGCTTTAAGAGTCCATGAAGTTAATGTCTTTAAAAGAGATAAAATAAAAAATGATGACTCTATAGCTCTAAAGAGTGGAGAATCAAGTCAAAGAGCAGATGAAAAGACTGAGACGAAAGCCAGGAACAAAGCCCTGAAAGTTCAGTATGATGAATCTGAGAGCTTAGACGAAAGCTCCAGCTACTCTATAGATGATGAGATCTCTCTCATAACCAAAAAATTTAAAAGGATGCTAAAAAAGAAAGGTAGATTCAAGCAATCCTCCAGAAAAAAAGACAACAGATTTAGGAAACCTCCTCAAGAAGAAAACAACGAAATTATATGTTTTGAGTGCAAAAAGCCTGCACATATAAAGGCTGAGTTCCCCAAATTGAAAATAGGATGGAATTCAAAGAAAAAGAACAAGAAGAAGAATCTTCTAACCACATGGGAAGATCTGGTTAACAGTAGTAGCAGTTCAGATGATGAAAAGGCTAACATCTGTCTTATGGTAGATACTGAGGAAGTAACATCTGAAATAAAATCTATCTCTGAAAATAATCTGCATGAGTCTAATAGTTGTGAATCTGAGTCTGATGACGAAGAAGATATGTTATATGACACTCTTCTTGCCAATTCTCACATGATTACTCTTGAGTATAAGAAATACAAATAAAAATATTAAGAAGCTATTTTAGAAAACGAAATACTCAAGAAAGATCTAAAGAGAATGCATAAGAGTTAAGCCTCACATCCTTAAACAGACAATATTTTTCTTTGAAGTCGACAAACTAAAGAAAGAGGTCATTAGTCTGAAACATGATCTGGCTAAATTTGTGGATGGATCTTCAAAATTACAATTGATATTGAAACATAGAAGATTTCTATTTGACAAATCTGGCATAGGCTTTGTAGAAGACAAAGACTCTAAACCATTGTCTTCTAAATCTTTTTCAACCTTTTGTAACTTTTGTAGGAAATCTGGACATCCATCTCAAAGGTGTCAACATAAAAGGAAACATAAGTCAAATAAGATCTTTGGGACTAACACAAAAGGACCCAAAAGTATTTGGGTACCAAAATCTCAAATAGTTCCTATTGCAGATATCCTTAATAGGAAAAGTGAGGGATTCGTTCTGGTACCTAGACAGTGGATGCTCACATCACATGACGGGAGAAAGGTCTATGTTCCTAGACCTCCAACCACATGAAGGAACGGTCTCATTTGGAGGAAATAGAAAAGGCAAAATCATTGGTATAGGTAAAGTTGGTAAGCCTCATCTTCCATCTATAGATAATGTGTTGTGTGTTGAAGAACTAAGATATCACCTGCTTAGCATAAGTCAATTTTGTGATAGTGGGTTTGTCATGTCTTTTAACAAGGAATCATGCATAGTCAAAAGAAATGATGAATCTATTCTTTTTACTGCTAAAAGGCATAACAATCTGTATAAGATTGAGTTTGAAGATCTAAACAAACATAATGTTACTTGCTTAATGACTAAAGAAGATGAAAAGTGGATTTGGCATAAAAAGCTTAGGCACATCAATTTGAAACATATTTCAAAACTATATAAAAAAGGTTTAGTGAAAGGATTGCCTGAGATTTCTTAGAAAACTCATCTTCTTTGTCAAGCATGTCAGAAAGGGAAACAAATTAAAGCCTCTTTTAAGTCCAAAGATGTTTCCACTTCTAGACCATTGGAACTGTTGCATATGGATTTGTTTGGTCCTACAAAGACTCTCAGTCTTGGCGGAAAAAAGTATGGTTTTGTTATTATTGATGACTATTCTAGATACACATGAGTTTACTTCCTAACTCACAAACATGAATCTTTTAATATGTTTGAAATATTCTGTAAACAAGTTCAAAATGAGAAAGGTTTTTGTATAACTACAATCAGAAGTGACCATGGAACTGAATTTGATAACGCTGAGTTCAAATTCTTTTGTGAAAAAAATGGAATTTTCCACAACTTCTCTTCACCGAGAACACCTCAACAAAATGGGATAGTTGCAAGAAAAAATAGAACTCTATAAGAGATGGCTAGAACCATGCTATGTGAGAATTCAATTCCTAAGTACTTTTGGGCAGAAACTGTAAATACAGCGTGCTATGTTCAAAACAGAATATTGATCAGACCATTAATAAATAAGACTCCCTATGAATTGTGGAGAGGTAGAAGACCCAACATTTTATATTTTCATCCCTTTGGATGTGAGTGTTACATTCTTAACACTAGAGATCAATTGGAAAAATTTGACTCTAAGTTTGATAAAGGTATTTTTCTAGGATATTCTGATACATCAAAAGCATGTAGAGTATTTAACTCTAGAACTTCTGTTGTAGAAGAATCCATTCATATTAAATTCAATGATACACTAACCCCTGATAGGAGAATATCAGATTTGGAAGATGAGCTTGCAAACTTGTAGATAAGATTGTCTGATTCAATAAGAACAGACAAAGTAAGAGAATCAGAAGATATACCTCAACAATGAAAGACTGATGATTAGACAAAAGAATCTCACAAGGATTGGAAGTTGGTTACCTATCATTCACAAGATCAGATTATTGGAGAACAGACTGAAGGAGTCAAGACAAGGTCATCATTGAAGAATCAAGCATCTTGCACCCTAGTCCTAGAAATCAAGCATAAGACTATTGAAGAAGCACTGACAGATGATGACTGGGTGATAGCTATGCAAGAAGAACTACATCAATTCAGAAGAAATGATGTGTGGATCCTTGTTCCTAAACTAGAACACAAGAGCATCATTGGAACAAGATGGGTGTTTCGCAATAAGCTTAATGAAAATGGAAAGGTAATAAGAAATAAAGCAAGGTTAGTAGCACAAGGTTACAATCAACAGGAAGGTATTGAGTTCACTAAAACTTTTGCTCCTGTTGCTAGATTAGAAGCTATTAGAATTATGCTTGCCTTTACCGCTCATAAAAACATTAAGCTTTTTCAAATGGATGTTAAAAGTGCCTTTTTAAATGGTTTTATTGAGGAAGAAGTCTATGTTAGACAACCTCCTAGTTTTGAGGATCTAATCTTTCTAAACCACGTATTTAAACTCAAAAAGGCTCTGTATAGTCTTAAACAAGCACCTCGTGCATGGTATGACAGACTGAGCAGTTTTTTCATTACAAATGGTTTTATGAGAGGCAAAGTAGACACAACTCTCTTTAAAAAGGAATCTAAAAAAGATTTCATAATAGTTCAAATTTATGTAGATGGCATAATTTTTGGAGCTACTAATGAAACTTTATGTAAGGATTTCTTAGATTTGATGCAGAGTGAATTTGAAATGAGCATGATGGGAGAATTAAAATTCTTTCTTGATCTGCAAGTTAAATAAGAAAAGGAAGGTATATACATTCATCAACAAAAATACACTAAAGAACTACTCAAAAAGTATAAGATGAATGAATCAAAGCCTATAAGTATACCAATGCATCCGTCTGTCGTCATGACAAAGGACGAATCAGGTAAACCAGTAGACCAGACAGTCTATAGAGGTATGATTGGTTCACTTCTTTATTTAATTGCCAGTAAACCAGACATCATGCACAATGTTTGCTTATGTGCCAGATTTCAATTTGATCCTAGAGAGCCTCACTTGAAAGCTGTTAAAAGGATTTTTAGATATCTTGTTGGTACCTCTAACCTAAGCCTATTCTATGAGAAAAATAGAGATTTCAGGTTAGTAGGATACTGTGATGAAGACTATGCTGGTGATAAAATTGAAAGGAAAAGCACAAGTGGTGGATGTCACTTCATCAGACCATGTCTCATATCTTAGACTAGCAAGAAGTATAACTCAATTGCACTTTCTACTGCTGAAGCAGAATATGTATTAGCTGCTAGTTGCTACTCACAGCTTTTATGGGTAAAATATTAACTTGAAGATTACTCTAGCTTTGAACATAACATTCTAGTGTTATGTGACAATATTAGTGTAATCAATTTATCTAAAAACCCTATTCAACATTCTAAAGCAAAGCATATAGAAATAAGACATCATTTTATTTGTGATTATGTCCAAAAAGGTATTTTTGATATTAAATTTATTGATACAGACCATCAATGGGCTTATATCTTTACAAAAGCTTTACCTGAAGAACGCTTTAACTTTATCTTAGAAAATTTGCACATGAAAGTTTTGCATGAATAAAACTTCTTGCATGCATCGTCTTATTAATTGTTTTAAATTTTCGTCTTATGCTTCATTGTCTTACACTTTATTATTACACTTCGTCTTAATAAATCGTGTTTCTTTGAATATGAAAAGTTTTTATTTATCTGTCTGACTTTCTCCTTGTGATTATTCATCGATAACCTCCCAAGAAACATGCGCCGTTCTTCTCTGTTACATCAAGTCATCATAAATACACGTCCCTTCAGTACTTTCAAACTTCATATATATATTCAAAATAGCCGCTCTTTTTTCCTCTTTACACTCTTTGAAACCCCTTCATACTATCTGCACTTAAACTCTCTCTCGCTTTCACTCTCAAAACCTTAACCTTTCAAATCTACATTCATGGCCACTCAGAAACAGCTTGTCCCTAAGGAGAGATTCCCTAGAAAGTGACGTCGTGGCTAGCAAATGGCTTGATCTTAAGAAACTGGAAGAAGAAAGGTTTCCCCTGCGTATGTATATCAAAAATGTTGGATGGGAATTGTTTGCTCAGAAGCGAACCCGCTACTGGTATCACGCCCCATATGCCTACTTCTGGGCATCTGCATTTGAGGTAAATGGAACCATCACCAAAATTGTAGACAATCAGACCATCATCATCTCAACTGACACCATCTCCATAGCGTCTGGCTGCAAAGAGGAGGGCGACTTGTTTACAGAAGACTGAAAGAGAGCCATCACCCTAGAAACAGTTGACCTAGCACTATACGAGAGTCTTAGACCCCAATCTGACAACAAGGATGTTCTGAAGAGGTTTCTCTAATCTTCAAACATGAAGTGGGAATGTAAACTAATCCACAACATCCTCCTGCACATTATCCTACCACGGAAAGGCTTGAAGGATAATGTATCCTCCAAGGACAGATTTTGCATATACAAGATGTTGACAGGGTCAGAAGGTCAACTTGCCTACTCTTATCCGTAGACAACTGGAGGTCATGCCTCGCCAAGTCAAAGGAGAGCTCCAAAGGCAAACAGAGGTATCCCATTCCCTATACCATGCTATTCACTGAGATAATTAAATTGGTTGGCATCAATAAATCTGGCTGGGAGAAGAAGAAACAAGCTTCTGAGATCGATGTGTCCTTTATAAGGAAGATGAGGATAGCCCATCTATTTCTTGGATACGTAGCCAAACACCCTAAGTTGGCTCTGATCAAGGAAGAACCTGCTGAAGAAGTGGTTGGAACTGCTTTCCAAGTAGGATCGCCTGTTGATCCTTCTGTTGGTACTGCTTCTGCTCAACCTCCACCATAGACGAAACCCCAACCATCTTAACCACAACCTAGACAGACTAAACCCCACAAACCTAAACTACTATCAAAAACCATCTCAAAAAGACCCACAACCATAAACACATGACCAATCGTCTTTCCCTCATAAAAAACAAAAGCCCTTGACCATTTGTCTAAGATCCAAACCTATCCCCCAACCTTGACTTAGACAATGACCTTCCCATCAATACCCTACTTACAACCACTAGCACAACCTATTCCTGAACTTCCATTAGAACAGCCACCTCCACCACCTATTGCCACTAAACCATCTACCTCTACCAAACTTACCAAACCTTCCAAAAAGCCTTCAAAATCCAAAAAGATTCTTGAACCTAAAATGCAAGTATAAGCGAAAAAATTGCTCAGAAGAGCCAGAGCCGAATCGAAAAAGGCTGAGAAGAAAAAGAAGGAAGAAGAGGAGCAGCTTGTTGAACAAAAGCAAGAGCAGATTGAGGAAGCGATGCTTCAATCTGTCATTGAGCAATCATTGCAAACAGCCCCTACAGACCCTGATGAGCAAGAGCTGTTTATTCAAGTGGACATCATTGCTACCTCAAGAGACCTAACGGCCTGACCAAGTAATGATCAGCATGCACGAGTTGTTACCTTCAATCTGCCAGAAGCTAAAGGCCCATCATCTGGAGGAGCTAAACCAATGATAGACGAAACTTCACCTGATCTCTACCGATTAAAGACGCCTCTGTTTGAACGTCTTCATAGGCATGTCACACACTTCGAACAAGATGAGCCTTGTAATGTTGGCAAAACCAAGGAGTACCAGCCTCTAGAGCCCTTCAACCCAGAGATTCTTCAAGCTCTTATCAATTATGAATTGGGCGAAGTAAATAACCCGAGGATGTGGACAACTCTTATCTCTAAAGAATGGCCACTCTTGGTATGCCATGGGTATATTGAGAAGTTCCCTGATGTAGAAGAAGAAGCTACCCCTGCTCTTTCTTATGAGCCCCACATCACTCCATATATTTGGGAGGAAGGGTACAGCACGCTGTCAAACGCACCCATCTTCGTCTACCTTACCTCAACCAGAACTAGATTCCCACCTGGATATGAAGTATAGAGACAGGGAGGAATTCTCTGCCACACCTCCCCTTTTACTGTTAAAATGTAACTACTCTAAGTATCTGATCATGTGTAGAACATATCATTACAAGCCCAAAATTATTTATCCGTTCTACCATGGGAAGATCAAGACTTACCCTTTCGCTATCTGTCTAGAAGATAGTCCAGATTTTGAAGAATGACGGATTGGTGATAATGATTAGGAGTTGGGAAGGGTGATGCACAATTCTTTAAGGGAGAAAATGTAGATTTCCCTATAGCATGCCATTTGTGAACGAAGGTGTCCTAACCTTGAGTTAGGATCGTCTAGACTCATGGCAACATAAATGCCACTTCTACTGAAGCCATGGACTACCTTCTGCATTTGCTGCCAGAAGATGATCCAGTGTCAAAATTTGTCTATGGGGAAAGGCAAAGAGCCTAAATTCAAACACAACCCTACGACACTTGATGATTAGACAGAGAGCACTTTCACCTGCGCAGCTGGCTACCCTTAAAGGAAAAGAAACTCTACGAAGTACAGACCAAAAGAGGCTACAAGAACATGTTGAAGCTCTTAACCACTTTTCGGGTCTGACTGTAGAAAAGAAGAACATTCTGAGCCATGAAGCTGCTATCTGCCCAACCGATCACTAGGTGCAAGTTTGTCCTTCACCTTCATCCTGTATATCCAACCCCAATAACCAACTCACAATAAACTGCCCCTAGACCTATATCTTCTCCACAGATGGAAACACTTTTGAAGTTTTCCTACCCTTTCGCCACTTTTGGTTCTGTGGTCCCTTTGTCCCCTATGTATTTAATTTTTGTTTTGTAGAGGAACCCACTGAAGACGATGCCTCCAGCTCTGCCCTGCTCTAGAACCTTCAGACGTTAGACAACAATTCACAGAATTGAACCAGATTGTACAACGTCTTGAAGCTGATCTGGTGAAAGAACGCAAGAAGTGTAAATGCGCGGAAGCTCTGCTATCCAAGCTCGCAAAACGCTTCAAGGGTGACCTCGGCTCATCATCTACACCTTCAGACCTGAATCTTCTAATTGATGATGCCAAAAAGGGGAGAAAAGACAGAGAATAAAAAGGGGGAGAAGAGAAGGAAGATCAGTCGTAGGGGGAGTATATCTTGTCTTTAATACAATGAATATTTACTTAATCGTCTGGTTTCACTCAGTTATATCTCTTTTACTGAACTTAGCTATATTTCTTTTTGATACTGCATCTACTTGAATAAAGTTTTTCTCTGTATGAAAAATGTTTCCTTCATTAAAACTTACGCTGCAAAATCGCTTTTACATATAAAGATGTTCTATGAAAATAAAAGATGTTTGTCATCATCAAAAAATGGGAGATTGTTAAGACAAAGGACGAATTTATAACCCTCAAATATTTTGATAATAACAAATAATTAAAAATAATTTTTCAAGCAATCGTCTGGTTACTCGTAATTTGCATATTCGCTATCATCTGATCACTTGATCATGTACCGTCTTTATCTTTCTTTAAAAGATTCAGTAACTAACTGCTTTTAGACAAAGTTCTAACGATCTGTACACTGCATATTTGTAAAAGCGTAAACAACCTCGAAATAAAGAAGTCTACATACCTACTCTCAAGGAAAGTCCACTTTATGCGTAAAAGAAGGAATATGTGTGCGAATGTCAAAACGGAAAAGTAGATATGACCACTACTACAAGAATGGCAAAGATAAGCAAACTGCTTTATCTTATCAAAGTGACAAGTTGGTGAAAGGCATTAAATGCTGCATTTAATGCTTCAATGACTCTTTTTCAATAGACGAAGGATGTCTCCTATAAGCACTCTTAACAGACACTTTTCTGGAGAAGCCTATAAATAGAAGAAGAGACCTCAGTCTCAAATGCTGGCTAATTGAAAAGTCTTTAATTGTTGAAAAGCTCTCATTTTGTAATATTCATATATGCTGCTTGTTAAAAGCTTACTTTGAACTTCATTATATATTCGTCTGTTAGGATGTTAAACTAAGTGAGATAACTCACGTTCAATCTTTTTCTGTAAGAAATCGGTAGAAGCCTAAAGAGGCTTTAATTCAAAGAATACTTGGGTTTTTGCTTGGAGAGGCAAGTTAAAGACTACTTGGGTTCAGCTTGAATAGGCTTGGTTAAAAGAATGCTTTTAACTTGGTTAAGTTAGTGGGACTTGGTTGTTGCCATGAACTAGACGTAGTCTTTGGGTGAGACAAACCAGTATAATTCCTTTGAGCTTCTCTGATTATCTTTCTGCATTCGTCTTTCTCTAAATAACGTTTTAAAAATCTCTTGGTTAATCCTTCAAACGATACGTCTTTAAAAAAGTTTTGCGAAAATTTGCTATAACACAATTCAACCCCCCTTTCTTGTGTTATCTTTGAGTTTTACATTATTGATGTACCTTACAATACCTAATGGCTTGATTTTGGTGCAACTACTCATGTGTCACTTATAATGTAGGGATTCTTTTCAATTCAAACAATAAAAGAAACTGAAAAGTTTATTTATATAAGGAACAAATGAAGGCACAAATAGAGGGCACTATGACATACAAATTGATCTTGGACGCTAAGTGTCACAGAGATTTAGAAAGTTGTCTCTGTGTACTCAAATGTGCTGGGAACTTTGTTTGTTTTTCAAAGTTAGATGAATTAGTTTTTAATTTTAAGGTTAGAAATAATGTATTTACTTTATTTAGATACATGTACTATTTGTGCCTGGTCTTTTAATGGAGGGTTTGTTTCATTTCAATCTTGATGTTAAATTTATGGAATCCATGTTTAGTGTTGAATGTGTGGTTGGTAGTAAGCATAATGCATATAATGATAGTTCTGCTTATTTGTGGCATCAAAAGTTAGGTCACATATCCAAAGAAAGGATAATAAGTTTAATGAAAAATGAAATTTTACCCCAAGTGGATTTTGATGAACGAGATATATGTTTGGATAGCACTACGGAAAGCAAACCAAACAAATGTCAAATAATCCTGCTACAAGAAATAGTGAACTTCTCGAATAGATGCATACTAATATTTGTGATCCCTTTGATATTCCATCTTAGGGCAGTGAAAAACATTTTTATCACCTTTATCGATGACTTTCCATGTTATTGTTACTTGTATTTGTAGCATGAAAAGTCTTTGTCAATGGACATCCTCAAGGTGTTCATTGTTGAGGTAGAAATGCAGTGAAATAGAAAATTAAAAGTTATGAGGTTTAATAGGGGTGATGAATATTATGGAAAAATTAATAAGAATGGAGAATGCCTAAGTCCATTTGCAAAATTCCTTGAAAGTAGAGGCATACATGCACAATATACTATGCCTAGCACATCGCAACAAAATGGTGTAGCCGAAAGGAGGAATCATGCTCTTATGGATATGGTCAGGTCAATGTTAAATTTATACATTTATATATCTTTGTGGATGCACCCATTAAAAATTGTTTTTTCTTAACAGGGTTCTTAGTAAGAGAGTTTCTAAGATTCCTTATGTACTATGAATAGGAAGGAAACTCAATTTAAGTCATCTTCATATTTGGGGTTGCCTAATAGATGTAAAGGTGTATAATCTACATAAAAAGAAGCTTGGTGCAAGAATCGTTAGTGGTTTTTTCATTGGGTATCCTAAAAGGTTCTAAGATTATGGATTTTATTATCCAAATTACAGTAAAAAAAATAGTTGAATTTGGTAATGCTCGAGTCATAGAAAATGGTAAATTCAGTGAGGGTGAGAAATCACAAAAAGTAGATATTATGGAGATTCTTGGTGAATCTTCACCTAATTTTTCTCCTCAAGATGTTGTCAATTTGGTTGTGTTACATTCAAACAACCCACAAAGACAACAAAATAATATTCAAAACCCACAAGATGAACACATAATTGATGAACGACAAATAATGTGCAAGTCACAAATGAATAGTGATAGAAGAAGTGCAAGAAATACCACCAATAAGGTCTTAAAGGCAAAGAAGGCTAACTATTTCAAGTGATTATGTTGTGTATTCACTTGAACATGTTAAAGTTATGTTTTTGCTTTGTTTCTTCTCATCCACATTATATGATATGCAATACTGGTTTTGGTGTGATGATAAGATGTGTCTTTAAAAGCACATTAAAGACATAAATTACATCGTTGATTATAGTTGTTTAGGTTGGGTGATCTTGTGATACATGGAAGGAATCAAGTTGTTGGATAAATTTTGACGGCTATTATCTAATCATTTCAATTCAATTAAAGATAGTGACTTGATAATTTTGATGTGTGGTACACAATTATGGTTTAATGTTGAATCTTCAAGTCGTCACATGAGCCAAGTGGGAGATTGTTAGATTATGTTAATGATTTGTAAGTGGCTCATGTAAATTATAAATTGGATTTGAATAAAAGATGTTTAATATGATGGTTGTTAGGCTTAAAAGGCCATTAAAGTTATGGGGATTATTTTAGAGTTATCAAATTTATTAACTCCTCTTTTCACTTCATTATTAGGCAGTTATTGGCTCTCTTTCTAATAGGTGGTTTTAAGTAGTTGAAAGGGGCTACACAAAATAGGACACACTTGTTTTCTTCTATTTGAATAGAAATCATTACAACATTGCACATTAAAAACAAAAGTAAAGACTTTGCATATAGTTCTTTTGAAAGAGAAAAGTTGCATAATAGAGAATGTATCTACATCATTATAGATACAAGAAAAGGAAGTCAAAGAGGGAAAAAAATTAAAGGAATGTCAACAAAAATAAGAAGTGCTTTAGTCAAGGATCCGAGTAAGTTCTTGGAATCCTTTTGATGAAAATGAGAGTTAGTGAACATTATGATATCAAGCTCCTAGTGCTTTAGTGTAGTTTTCATTATTTTTGAACCCTAGAAAATTTACACATTATGATTATATTGCTTACAACTATGCCATTGCACCTTTTCCTATATATATATATATATATATATATATATATACGGGGGCATATCTAATGAGAGTAAGAAGAGTAAATCTAGGTCATATAGCCATACATAGATGGTTAAGATTTAATGTCGTGTGACCACTTAAAAAAGTCATGTGACTTTTTAAAAATCTTACATGACTTGTGTGTTTTTATAATAGTCCAGCTTTATTCCTCTCACTCTCACATAAAAAAAAACCCTCTCACTAGATATGTTTCTATATCTATCATCTATCTATCTATATATATATATACACACACACAGACACACAGTCACACATGCACTTGTTTACTAGTTGGAGTATGTTAGCAAGTTATACCGTAGGTATATTTTAAGGTACATTATACTTATAGCTTAATCACGTACTTCAAATAAAAAAAGGGTGTGTATTTTAGTAAATCCCACAAATATTTGCTAACGTATACATACTTATTTTTTAGTTAGAATATGCTAGTAAGTTATACTATAGGTGTATTTTAAAATACATTATAACTATAACTTGTTAACATATTCTAACTAAAAAACAAGTAGGTGTACATTAACAAATCTATCCATATATATATATAACTGAAGCTAAAATTGTAGATGTGATGTGTTGACTTCTTAAAGCGCATAGGCAAAATTTTTTGTATTCTTAACTTTTTATCTTTGTTTTTCCTTTCGGATTTATCTCACATTTACCTTATGACATGTCAATGTCATTGGCAATTTATGATGATAATCAATTTCATCGTGAATCACTTTTTACCTCTTTATTAACTTTCGATCTTTTCACCTTCATTAGCAATTATCTTTCACTATTCCTGTACTATTTCTTGAGCTAATTTTATTTTTTAACATAACCTTTGTTGCTCTTTTGAACACCGCATAAGCAAGAAAAACGAGAGCCCTTTTAATTAATTTTTTTATTGTCATAATTAAAATAGCATGAAATGTGTGGGTTTAAACCAAATAAAATTAGATATGAAGCATATGGACCATAGCTTTGATGTGACATTTAACCAAACAATATAATTATAAAAAAGTGAATTTTTTTTGGTGAAAACAACAAAATGAATAGTTCAATCAAGCAAAAGGCATCACATAAATTCACTTTATTTTCTTTTCGTAACATGTTATGTTTTGATTATAAGTTGAGTTACAAAAATTGATAACAAAATTAATTTGTTATCTAGTAATACCATGGATCATCAAGAGATTTTTAAAGGGAATCATGTATGTATCACTTAAATCAATCACCCATAATGATTTATTCCCTGCATAATATCTAATTATCATTTGTATGTAATTTTTATCCACTCTATATCAATTTATCTTTTTCAATTTTTTATCCAAATCCATTGCTCCAAATTTGAAGTCCATCTTCTTCCCCCAATTTTAGTTCTGCTTATTTAGTATACCATTTAGTTATCAGGATCAACGGCCGCGAATGAGAAATGTTCATTGTTCATTCCATCTCACCAATTTTCATGAGAAACATAACATGGTTTCTTATGCTAGCATTATTGAATATCTGCTAGCTAAGAATTTTGAACTGATAACCCCTTAAGTACAAACGTAGTAGTAGTGATGCATAGTAATTAATTTGAGTTCAATGACTAAACTTGTTGAAAGGATTCACCTTTTAAAAAAGTGCCTACTCGAATATGACAAAGGAACTGGATGCTAAGGCAAAAATGTTGGATTGGCAAATAATGTGGATAAAAATCTTAGTTGGTTAAGGACCATTGAGATTCCCGAGGATGATCTTGCAAGAGTGGGGTAGCTTTTAACATGGATTACTTGTCACGTGGTCCAACGGTGAAAAAAAAATATCGAGCGAGCTATGATGGTTTTTATTAGGTTATTTTATATTTGAATTGTTTAAATTTTTATGTATCATAAATATTTAATTAAATCATAGTTGAATGAATCAAGACATAAAAAGATAATTATACTTACCTCTTAATGTCATTATTTCTTAATTAATGTAAATTCTCTTGAATGCCTTAAATCTCTTAATTTAAGGATAGAATTTTCTTCTCTTTTTCAAACTTGATGGCTAAGTATATGTAGATTAGACAAAAGTCTCTCTTATATGTCCCAATACATGAATTTATAGAAAAAGTAGAAAAGGGACCTACCCTTTCATGAAAGATTACAATAGTTCATTTACATCTCTTCATCAAAAGTCATGTTTATTCAAATTATATCATTTTATGAAAAGTTGGAATGGTTTCACCTATCATAATTTCGTTCAACTATAAGTCATACCATTCTAGTACACACATAATGTGATGTCTAATATTCATTGATCACGTTATGAATATTTCAAAACACATCAAGATACCCTTCAATCAATGTTTTAATAGACAAAGCGAAGACCAACTTTAGAAATAAATTTTCTAATATAAATGTGTCAAAATTTCCCTCTAATAAAATAGATTTGAAAACAAGAATTAATTTAATATTTATATAAAACATAAATAGATTATTTCTTGATATAATATTAATTATTATATTATTAAATACAATATCTAATTAACTTTAATATTATTCTTAAATAGCATATTTATTAATGTTAATTATACACACACACACACACACATATATATGTGTGTGTGTGTGTGTAGAGAGAGAGACACACACATACAATTAAAATTTTAATTTTTTTATTATTGTTTATAAGATTAGTTTATAATACATATTTTAAAATATAAAATTTTAAATTTATATTAATATAATATATATAATTTATTTCTTAATTTCTATCCTTAATAATTTTTAAATAAATTATTAGATTACATGTTTTTTCTATAAATTTTAAAATAAATACTAAAGCTAAGAAACTATATTTTATACATGTTTCCTCTAAAAGAAAACCGATAAATATACACGTGTTTTGTAGTTTTATCAAATCATAGCAGAAATGATTAAATTTTGATGTACAACAATTTTATATTCAAAAATTAAATGTAAAACCATTATACACTTGCTAATTCAAAGCTGAGAGTAGTGTCAGATGATTTTTTTATTTTTTTAGAGCACAAAATCAAATGACAAAATATGTATGAAGCACACATGAATAAAAATAATAATAATATGGTCTTTCTGACTCGGATCACAAGCATATGTTCTTTAATTTTCTTAGATTTTTGTAAGTTGCATGGCTATATTTTGTGCCATATTGGTTGGCGGTAATATTCTGATGCTGGTGTTATAATCGCGTTTGTATTTTGAATGGTCATAATATTCTTATATGGTAGTGAAAGACAAATGAAGCTTGGTGGACAACTATAGAGTAATGAATAGACAATTTCAGGATAAAATGTGGGATGACGAAAACTGACTCATTTCCTATTATGGAAGCAATCGCAGTGAATTATATCATCCAAACCTACTTTAAATCTGTTTAAATAAACTTCTTCATAAACACTTATAAGAGAAGAAAATAAAAAAGAAAAATAAAACAAACTTCTTTATGAGCTAAAATTAGCTTCTACATAAGTTAAAAAATAAGTTTTGTAGAAGTTAATATAAAAGAACTTTTACAAATTAACTTATAAGCTAATTTTAGTTTTTGGAAAATCTTATTTAATTTTTTCTTCTTATGTTTTTTTCCTATAAGTACTTATGGAGAAGTTTACCCAAGCAAGCCCATACTCGATCTATTCATATATTCGACTTTGCCTTTTACATTCCCTACCATGCATCGGCTGCCCATGATTTGTCCAGTGAGTTCCTTTCAAAGATGGTGTTGGACACAAGATGAAGACAAACAAACTTGTCCTGGTTGTTACACTTTCGATTCAAAAATAACCTTTCTTTTAGCAAAAAATTGTGATATTAAAATTTTAACACTTGTTTACCATGCATCGACTAATCCATCACAACCATTCATCAAATTATGAATAAATCTAATTAATGATTTTTATTCTGTACACCATGAGTAGACCATTTCATTGCTAGCTTATATTTGACACCACCATCTTGCTGGTCTTTAGTAATAAATGCTTTGCCATGAGAATAATATATAATTGTGGATATATAAAACTTCATTCATGTATTTGAGACAAGAAAAAAAAAGGAAAAAAAATAACTATTATCCTTTCTAGTTTACAGCAGATCACCTGTTAAAAGGGGCATGTTCAAGGATACTGTTCAAATGTCACTTGTCAGGTGATATGTGTATGCTAAAAGCTATAATTCTTTTTTCTTTTGGTGAATAAAAAAAGCTATAATTCTGATGCCAACAAATTAAAAAAAAAAAACATTTATGCAGTGCATGTAAATGCCTTGCAAATAATTATAATGAATTTGACAGTGGTATGAGACTACAGAGAAGTGGTCCAGAAGTTGATGCTTGGAGGTTGAAACATCAAACCAAGCTGCATCTTCTTTTTATTTTTTATATATCTTTATTAACGCCTTATGGTAGTTTTTAATATCGAAGGACTTAACTATAATTATTAAAAAAAGTTCAAAAATTCTTATTGCTATACCTTAACATGTAGATTTCTTGAATTAATTTCTCATTACTTAATCTTTTGTAAGGCGAAAAGTTTTATCAGGTATTGACTAAAATTTTTTGTTTCTCTTCAAGTCACTTTGCAAATTTTCGTGCCATAAGATGTAGATATTTTTCTCTTACGTATCTTTGATTCTTGTCCATCTTTCACTGTCTTTTTGAATACGAGCAGGGCATTAGTCCATCAAATTAAACATTCTTGCAATCTGAATGTTTGAATTAGATGACGTCGTATTCAGTACCTGAAGTTTAAATTAAATCTAATTTCGCTTCATGATTCACTTACAGACATGATGTACTCAAGTCGAGACTTTATTAAGGACATGCAAGGAATTAGCATCTAATGAAACAACAATTTTGTATGTTGATATATCTTTTTGAATCTTCTTTGTTGGTGTAAATCTTCAATAAATTATGTATTTCTTTCTATAGATGAAAACTAACTTTTGCACCAAGGCATTTTCGGGAAAGAGAAAATACGGGAGAGAGAACTAGAGAAGGAATGATATAGTTGTGTTGTTGTTACTTTTTGACTTCTATAAAAATTCATGAGCTGGCAAACACTTAAATAAATCTTTCCTAAATTGGTATGATTTTAATGGTGTGTAGAAAAAGCTAGTTCTTGTCAGCTTGGCACCTGTATAAACTTTTCATCTAGCGGTTTGTAAGTATATACAGTATAGATATAGATGTATATATCCTTTACATTTTGTTTGGTAGGGAAGATGAAAATAGAGGAAGTAGAAGTGGATAAATGAGAAAAGAGAATATAAATATATAAGAAATAGAAAAAAAGTTACGGTTGTTTCATTGAAGAGAAATAAAAAAAAAATTGTAGGATTGTTTGGTTTGAAAGAAAAAAAAAGTAAGGAAATTAGATTATTGGTAAAATACCATTTTACCCTTAGAACCTGAATACATGTTTTCAGATTATTTTTTTGTATAATCGATTTTGGGGTCAACTAGATCAATTAAATTGGAACTCCATAAAGCATGTTGATGAAATACCAAGCATGTAATTGGTTTGATGGGAGGTCCAGAGAGCATGCGAATCTAATTTACTCACATAAAATTGATTTGCCCTCCAACATAATCGATTTTGTTGGAGGTCCTGAGAGCATGCATTGTGAAAAAACAAGCACATAAAATCGATTTTGGGACTACATAAATCAATTTTGAAAGATGCATGCACTGGCAAGCAAATTGATTTGCCAATAGTCTGTTCAATATGACAAACAATTATGGTAGATCTTGGTGTTAGACTTGGCTGGAGATATATGTGGGTTAGTTTTGGGAAAATAATTACCGTTGCTATCTTCCCTGCAAATCATCTCGTTTTTGTGTGGAAATATTAACTTGTAGGACTCACCTATCTTTTTAAAAATTTCATTGCATTTCCACTACACCAAACAACATGCATTTAACTACTTCCCCTCTCTTCCTTCCCCCCCTTCCTCCCCTCTATTTCCATCGCTACTGCAACAGGAGCTTTTAACATCGATTATTTGAGGGATTCTACATTGGTCCATCAATTCACGAATCGATGTAAATCCTACTGATGTAAAAAGTGGGCCTTTTTTTATATTGAATTGTGAACTGATGTAGAAAGGTGTGACTTTCTATCCGGTTCAGCCTTTAACCAGTGTAGAAAGTCGATTTCTATGTGTATAAGGTGACATTTTGCATCGATTTAGGCTTTAACCGATAAGGCTACACTGATGCAAAAAGTCATTTTTTTTAATATCCTGTGTGTTTTAGAAGTTTCACAACACCTGTAAAATAAAAACACACCTAGACAGGCAAGGTACGATACAATCGTATATGAGTAAACTAAATTTGAAATACATCAAAACATAATTATAAGGTACCTCCTAAACACAATTCAAACAATTGTAAAGTCCCTAAATCCATTCTAAACATATATAAATTTCATCTACAACTAATTATAAACTATCTCCTAGATACATTTGAAACAAAAATATAAATTTCATCTACAACTAACAAGAAATACAATTCTAAAGTACTTAAAATAAAATTATAAACTACCTAAATACACATGAGTGAATGTAATCCAAGTTGGAGTTGAAGGATGGATGTGGATTGTTAAATATCTGTAGGTTCACATAAGAGGATAAAATGTTATTTAAAACAATAAAGCATAATGATCAATGGAGAATGATGAGTCACAAGATCTTAGGATTGGAAAAAATAATAGTTAAAGGACTAGTAATATAAGCCTTTTCATTTCCAAATTATTCATCACCAAAACATTTAATATAAGTAGATGCACTAAATAGGTCAATAATTGACAACTTCTCATTTTCAACAAAATTCTCTACTTGTTCTGTTTTAAACTTGGAGGTAAAATTAGGTGGTGGGTCACAAGATCCTCCACCCTCTTTTCCACCATTGTAGTTGTGTCTTTATAAGGCCTTGGAAGGCCAACTCATGTTGGTTAAATGGCACACAATAAACTGTTGAAACATGACACCACTATAGGAATTTATTAGTTCGAACCTTATTCGACACGTTTGTGTTACTTTGTACTTAGCAATCTCTCTTTCAAGCTTCTCAATCTGGCCTTTAAGATCATAAGATACCACACCCTCTTCTAACACAACTATCATATATGTCTCCTTCTATACTTGGATTTGATTTCTTCTACCAACTTGATGAAGGCCAGCTCATGATGCACTGAATGACATACAATGAAAGTCAAATCCAAGTAATGAAGTCTTGTCATGATTTGATATTTTTGATGTATAAGGCCAAATTGAGAACTTTGAAAGGGTGATTGCCCACTGAACTCTGTTATGAAAATTAATCTTATAACTATTTGATATTCTACTTTTCAATATTAGTTACAAGATCTATTAATAATGTCTTCCTATTTTGCAAGGCATTGCATCATCAAGTCATCATGACAATATTGATATAAAACAAATGAAACAAGTAGAATGAAAGGACATTCTATTTGATGCAAACAGAAGCTAACATACTATTTGACCCATTTGCTTTAAACCAATATCACCACAATAACTTGACTCCGCACATGTCATGTAATATAGGAAGACATTATTAGTATATTTTGCAAACAATATAGAAAAGAGTAGAAAATTAAAAGGCTGTAAATCAAGAAATTTACAAAAGAGAGTATATTGAGCAAGCACTCTTTCAAGGTTCTCAATTGGTTCTTTTACATCAAAAGTATCAAATCTTGGCAAAGCTTCCTTATTTGGATATGATTGTTCTCACAGTGTGCCATTTAGCTCACCATGAGCTGACCTTGATCGACTTAGTGGAAGTAAATCAAAACTAAGTAAGAAAGGAGAGATATATATGATGGTTGTGTTGGAGAGAGGCACTACTACAAAAACAATTTTTACATGTATTTAAATTGGTTCTTTCGAGTCCAATCTAAACAAAAATGCGATGGTATTTTTGTAAATAAGTGAGAAACTATTTAAATTGGTTGTACTAGAATCAGTTTAAAAAATAATTTTTTAAATCAGTTCTACTTGCAACCGATTTAAAAAGTTATTTTTTAAATCGGTTCTAATGCAACCCATTTAAAAAAAAAACTTTTCAAAAACTTCCTTTAAATAATATTGTGATATAGGTCTGAGATTGTGTCATGTTTAATGCCAAGCCTTCTTCGTCTTGAGTTTCCCCTTTTAGAAATCCAATACACATGAAAATGTAACCATAACCTCCATAATTCTTAGATCTCATAGTTTCTCGACACAACCCACAAAACAAAAACAACCTTTAACCCATTAATTATTCCTCCAAATCCTTTAAATCTTCACACATACTTTCCCAGCCTAATAACTCATATGCCAAAAAATGAGAGACATAGTTTCTTGCTTCAACGAGAATGCATTGAAGTGTCTCACTCCTCAATCTCATGCTCCACCTACTCAAACAACGCTTGCATCTCTCCCTCCTCCATTGCACCCTCAATCTCATGCACAAATTATGGCTAGTGTTCTAGGAGATGGTTTAAGGGTGGCATACACCAGATGTATTTAGTTTATTTTGCTTCTATCTCTTTATTCTGACACATAAAAAAAAAAGACTTAAAATTTTGACTTTGTCATCTCAAGTGAAGAGGATTGCAAGCTACGGTTATGGAGTATCGAGTTTGGTGAATTGCTTTTTGAGGACAAGTTCTCTAACTCAGTTCTCTCCACCATGTGCTATCAAAAATGTAGTGTAACGACCCTCTACTGCTACAGTACTCTATACTACCCCATACATTACATCGATATTCAAAAATAAATAATCAACATGCTAATATAACATCATACATAATATAATATGTATATATAAACAAGATATGAAATAATATAATATATAAGTCAGGTTATATAAAACCAAGGGAGAGATACAAAAACTAAACTCCCTATAGCTGGTCAACTATACAACAAAAACATCAACCCCAAAAAGAAAAGAGCTTCCAGAAGAGCTCCACCCATAAAAGGCCTTTTACCATCTCCATTGAGGCCTTCATACGTCAATTGTGGGAAGTCGGATATGCTGAAGTTTCACCCTCTACTCCCATGCCAAATGACGTGATCATCACAGTCACAACAACACCTACAACCACAACTAGTAACAACAACAAGCGTAATAAAACAAAACAAGACAATAAGGTAAGGGTAAGCTTAAGAAACAAAAACAAGCATATAATATGTAATAGATATTATCAAATCATCAACATATTAATTTGGAATCCAATTCATTAAAGAATGAGTTTACATACATTACAGCACAACACATCATACTTTCAACCCCAAAATGTCAATGCATAAATGACACGACTCTTGAGACATTTACTACATTCCGAGTGATCAGCCAGGTCTTATTCCCTACCATGGCCTTCTAAGCACCATTCAGGGATTGCCAAAACTCTAATCAATGGATAAGCTTATGGTTGTCAAGATAAGTGAATGTAGGTGGTGGTATACCGCGACACAAGGCCTGCACTGCCTTGGTCCCCTGTGGGATTACCCATCCACTCATCCCCTAAGCCCATCTTTCAAACCCTACTTCTTATCCAGGCACTCGGCTGGAGGCTTGTCTGAGCCACAACTCCGTTCACCCCCAACTTGCATGCCTACCCGCATACAGCATGAGGCCCATACAACCTCAGCCAACAACATATGCATGTATGCATGAGCCACAACAACAATAACAATAACTCAACCACAATCATTCATCAATATATATATATATATATATATATCATCATCATCATCATCATCATCACACCACGTGGCCTACTCAGCATCACCTGTGGTCCAACAGTCACCATCAACCCCATGCAGTCCCAATCCAGTCTCTTGCATAATCAACAAATAAGGCACTATCCAAGCAACACATACCTTGTGAAAATTTTCACACAACACTGGGACCTACATCCCCTGTGAAAAGTCTCACCACAACAACACAACATAACCAGTGGAAGTTCTATCTAAGCAACCTTGCACCCAACTGCCACTTTTTAACAATTTATCAAACAAATCAACAATAACAATAAAGAAAAACCAAAAGCTAGTTTAGAAAACCATTTGAACATCCAATTATCTTAAAATATACATTTGACATTGTAAAGCACAAGATAACATAAGAAGAGGGGTTGAATTGTGTTATAACAAATTTTCGCAAAACCTTTTTCGAGATGCATCGTCTGAAGGGTATGATCAAAGAAATTTTCAAAGATGTTTTATAAAATAGACGAATATTAAAACTAAGCAAAGCAAACTAAAAGGCACATAAGATTTATACTGGTTCGTCTCACCCTAGAGACTACGTCTAGTTCTTGGCAATAACCAAGTTCCACTAACTTTTTCAAGTTACAAGTATTCTTTCCACAAGCCTCTTTAGGCTCAACCCAAGTAGTCTTTTACTTGCTTCTCCAAGCAAAAACCCAAGTATTCTTTGAATCAAAGCCTCTTCAGGCTTCCACCAATCTCGTTAAGAAAAAGGTTTACGTGTGAGTTACCTCACTGGGTTTAACGTCTTAACAGACGAATATACAATGAAGTACAAAAAGACTTTTACAATCAGAATGTACAAGAGCTTTTTCTTCTCTTAAAGAAGTTATGATTTTTTAGAATCAATAGCCACTATGACAAAACAACAACTTAAAAGAGGTCTCTTCTTCTATTTATAGGCTTCTCCAAAAGTATCCGTTGAGTGCTTTGCAAGAGACGGCCTTCGTTTGATGAAGAGAGTCGTTGGAGCATTAAATGCAGCATTTAATGCCTTTCACCAACTTGTTATATGATAAGATAAAGCAATCTGCTTATCTTTTCTATTCTTGTACTTAATCTTGTAGCAGTTGTCATGTCTACTTTCCCATTCTGACATTCGCACACATATTCTTTCTTTTTTGCTGACTTTCCTCGAGAGTAGGTATATAGGCTTTATGAGTTTCGAGGTAGTTTACACTCTGATTGATGTGCAGATCATTTTTAGAACGGTGTCATCGTCTATAAGATCTATTACTTATATAGTTAAAGGTTAAAGACGATATATATATTTTTAAATATATCAGACGATTGCTAATAAGCCTGTTACGGATGACCAGACGATTGAGTAAAAAATATATTTTAATTGTTTGGTATTATCAAAATATTTGATGGTTATAAATTCGTCTTTTGTCCTAACAGACATCCATAAGAGTCAATAAATCATCAACAAACAACAATAATAATAATAAAGCAAAGAAAATTCTGTTTTCTCTCGCTAAGCACAAATTCTATCGCTAAGTGAAAGATCTGTCGCTAAGCGAGCTTTTTCGTCGCTAAGTGAATGACTTACAAAGAGTCATTAGCATTCGTCGCTAAGCGAGATTTTTGTCGCTAAGCGAATGACTTCCAAAGAGTCATCAGGATCCGTCACTAAGCGAGCATTTCTGTCCCTAAGCGAGTGACAGACTTCCAGCGACTAGCAAGATCCGTCGCTAAATGAGCATTTCCATCACTAAGTGACAGAATCCATCGCTGGGCGCAATTGCAATTGTTTTCTTCACAAATCAATCACCAATTATCATTTTGACAAAACCAATCAACACCAAGCATCACAAAACAATCTTAATTACTTCTAATACCTTTCTAACCGATTACATAACAATTTTATCCCCAAATCATCAATAAATCTCAAAATCCCTTTTAAAACCCATTTTATTGTCAAAATCCACATCCACAAAATATTCACAGAAATCAACCGATTCCAGAGCATTAAATCGACATATCAATAGCCACAAACACAAAATCAACCAATAGTAAGCTTCCCTTATCTCTAAAAGCTTCCCAATCTGGATTTAAGTTCCTTGAGAATTTGGTGTCTTGAGCCAAATCTTCCACAAATTAATCCTCCTTTCACCTAAAGCACTGAACTAAGCTTGGAATTCCTTGACTACACTTAATAACTTGAGAAATCTAAAGAGAGATGAAGAGCAGAGAGAGAATAAGAATGGGAGAATGAGAGAAACTCCCATTTCCCTCCTTTTATACCTTGACTTCCCGAAGCTCTCTCACACGGACTTTGGGCTATCTAAGGATCATGACTCCTCAAACCACTCCCTATATCTCATAATTGGTCTAACTTAACTGTTTTCCCTCAAAAGCCAAAAATCAAATTCACAACACAACCAAATTGGCTTAAGCACTTTTCTTTAACTTCCTAAATTGAAACCAGAATTTCAAACAAACAACACACAACCATCATCACATACAACAAACCATACATAACAATAATTTATATATTTCTTTAATTACCTATATTATATATCTAATTTCCACTTTTTAGTTATCACAACACTGAATCACATATTAGGAAAATGAGTGTTACATGTAGAAGTAGTGAACTACGGTTGTTAGCTGGCCAATATCCTGATGACCCTTTTTTAAATTGGTGCTTTAGGAACCAAGTTAAAAAAAAATTTCTAAATCAGTTGTAAAACCAATCTAAAACCCTCCACTTTTTATATCACTTGTATCTAAATCGGTTCCTGAATTCATTTAAAAAGTCTTTTTTAACCGATTTGAAAAGTCTTTTCCACACTAGTGAGGATGTAGTATTCTATGATCTTGAAGGTTGAATTGAAAAACTTGAAAGAGTGATTGCTAAGTGCAAAGTAGCAAATGTGTTGTTGTTTGAAGTGATAAGTTCCTAGTTGTGTCATGTTTCAACAATTTTACAGTGTGCTATTTAGCCATCATGAGTTGGGCTTCCTCAAACTCATGAAGATGCAATAGTAATGGTGGAAAAGAGGATGGAGGATCCTATGACCCACCACTTGGTTTTACTTCCAAGGTTAAAACAAAACATGAAAAATTTTTGTTGAATATTGAAACTGGAAGTTTTGGTGATCATCTTGAAATGGAAAGGCCTATACTACTGGTCCTCTAACTATTGTTTTTCCAATCCTAATTATAAGAGAGCAAAGAGTGGACTTGTGACTCTGCATTCTCCGTCAATCACTAGAGAGGAAAATAAACAATTGTGTTTGGAAAAGGAAAAAACAAGAAAAATGCTTTCTTATTTGGAATGTATCACTAACCTCATGTTGCTTGTAGGATGTGTAACTAGCAGGGACAGGAGAGCAATAGAGGAAAAGGAACAATTTTGCGTTCCCAAAAGGCAAAATCAAGAAAAAAAATGCTTTCGTATTTAATTAGTATGGACGGGTTCATATTGATTGCCGGATGCATATTTGACATCCTTAGGGATGGCAAAGTGTATTTGGACCCTATAGGCACTGTGAACACCCAATTTTATCCGGATTTAATAAAAAGAGAAAATAAAATATTAAGAAATAAAGATATAATTAAATAAGTAAATAATAAGTAAAAAGAGAAACAATTGGGCTCAAATGGTTTTTGCTTTGCTTACATGTCTTGGAGGCCCATGGTCTAATACAAAAAAAATGATGAAGGAAAAATGAAAAGGCAAGGAAAGAAGTGGTTACTACCACTTTCAAGATTGATGAAAAAATTAAAAACGGAAAGGGGAGAGAGAGCAATAGGCTACATAATTGAGGAGAAAAGGGGGTCTCTCATTTACTCACTCTCTCAAACGGAAGCGATGCACACACTTAAAGAAATTCTCTCTTCTCTTTCTTCATAGATGCTTCCTACATAGTGACCCAGGCTCTAATCCTTTCTCTCATATTCTCCCACTCAAAAATAAACATGGCAACAACCTTTCAACTGCCTTGAATATCTGCCATCAAGCCACGCACACTGCACACATCACGACCAGGCAGCGCCATCCAAATATGAGCCAGCAGCATCAATAACGCCTCTTTCTCCCTTTCTTTTTTTATGTTCCTCATTTCTTTGTGTGTGGACGTTGTAATCTTCTCATCCTCTTATAAGTTCGTTTTGGATTTCTTTAATGTTTTGATTGCCCATGGGACAGATTGCTAAGGCTGTTGTTTGATCCTAATTAATTCACGGTTTTGCTGATTGCATGTGATACAGTTTATGCTTTGTGGTTCCAATTTCATGACTCGATTTTCTTTTATCTTTGGTTTATTTGGTTATGGCTGTTTGTCTCTGTTATGAAATGTGGGAGGAGGTCAAGGTTAATCAATGATAATGAAATATTGGCTTGTTGAGGTTGTGTGAGATTTACAATTTGATGGCTGATATGTTGTAGTCCGTAAAAGTGGATTCAATCAGTAGCAAATTTTATTTGGTCTACTTGTAGTCTGATATATAAAAGTATAGAGAGCAAATTTCAATTCAATCTTGCTTCGCTATATTCCCTTTTTTTTTTTTGGGTGTGATAAATCTCAAATATAAAAAATAAATAAAAGAAAGAGCTTATACAAAAAATTAAAAAAATAAAATAAGTTTAGTTATTTTTTTAATTTGGTCCCGTCAGTTGGTTACTATTCCAAATTTACAATAATATCAATCTCCAAAAAGAAATGTGTTCATGCTAATAAATAGATAGAACCAACCTTTAAATCTTCGTCCCTTTTGTTTCTTCATTTATTCTCTTTTTAGGATTTGTAAATAATATTAATTAAAAAAACATACAAAAAATATATATATAATTGAAAGAAAAAGCTTTGTCTAAATAAAATTGGTTTTCTCCCTTTCTTTTGTTGTTTCGTTTATTTTAATAATGGACCTCAAATCTCTTTTGCAAAAAAAAAACCATTCTCACCTTTATTTCTTTTAGTTTTTTTTAGTCGAGTCAATAAAACAATTGAGTAAATAAAATTGAAAATTACTCAATCCTTATCTGTTTCTCGTTAATGGTGCAAGGTTCATGAGAGTTCTTTTTTTAATTTTTTTTAAAAAGTAATAAATAAATAAGTAAAATAATAATCATTAAATTTGATAATGGCCATCTTGGATGCACTTCTTATTTGGACATTATTAAAGTTTTAAAATAATTAATGATAACTATTTTAGATGCATTTTTTATTTGGTTATTATTTTGAAAAATAATAATAATAATAATAATAAAGGTTTTAATGATAGTCATTTTGGATGCATTTCTTATTTGATTATTATAAAAATCTTAAAAGGTGTATTGATAACCATTTTGGATGCACTTCCTATTTGGTTATTGAGTAAGCCTTTTAAAAAATATAAAAAAAAACAATCAACCAGCAAAATAGTTTCTATCAAGAATTACGTGAGTCTGATTTCCTCATTGCATTGGAGGATACATAGGAGCATAAGCCCACTCTTGTCAATCTCAAAAACAATAAAAATAAAATAGTAATGATAATAATTTTTTAAAATAAAACAATCTACAATAAAAAATAAAAAATACAATTAATAATTTTATAAGCAAGAGGAGAAGACAATTGATTTTGTTCATGCATCAAGTTAAAGGGTAACCATTTTTATAATGGACGTCGTAGGGTGCTAACACCTTCCCTGGGCGTAATCGACTCCTAAATCCAATCTTTGGTTCAAGACCATTTTTTAGGGTTTTTCCATGTTTTCCCTTAATAAACTGTGGTGGTGACTACTCTGTTTTTTTTACCATCTTTCGCCATTTCGTCGTGACCCTGGTTGCGACAAGGCACTTGCAAAAATATTCGTAAATGGGTAATGTAAATACCTGCTTATTAGGGATGGGTCCGGGGCGGGTATTTACTCACAAATTTTAATAGCGATGGGTGCGAGTATGGGTACTATAGTATGGGTACTATAGTACCTACCCCGCCCCATACCCACACTTATTATAAGTTTAGGGTATAGTAACTATTTATTATAGGCAATATAATTATAAGATAATTAGAGTCAATGTCCTATTTTTTTGGCCAGTCTTGGAGGGTATCAATATATGATGTCCAAGTTTCTAATAATTATGTTAAATAATCATAACATTACATTTAAGAATAATTATGTTAGATGATTATGTTTCTAATGTTGTTAAGTTAAAACTTATGTTTAAATGATTTAAGGTTATGTTTGGATAATTTTAATGTTATGTCTGGATGATTTAATGTTATGTTTGAATGCTTTTAAATGTTATATTTGGAAGATTTAAGGTTATGTTTAAATGATATAAGAATGAATTTTCAATTTAGTTGTAGTATTTTTTTAATTAACATATTTTTATTGATTTATTAATTTTTCACACAAGTAAAGTGCGGGTATGGGTATATAAGTACCCAGCGGATACGGGAATGGGGATGAAAGTTGCTACCCGCACGAGTATAGGGACGAGTATGGGTATTTTTTTAAAATGTGGGTATGGGGATGGGTACTATAGTACTCTACCTAGACCCTACCCATTACCATTCCTAGACATTCTCAAGAGTAATACAATTGAAATTAACAAATATGAAAAATTCATAGGAGGCCCAACTAAGTTTTATATGGCCATTCTTATTCTATAGAAATTCTGACAATGTTTCCTCTGTTTTCTAATACATTTCCATATTTTACATCTATTCAATCAATACAATATATACCACATGTAAAACTATCCTACAATCCAATCAATAACTAAGAATATCACACAAACCCAACTAAGCTCTATGTGGCTAATCATGCAAACACATCACAATCACAATCTTCAACAGTCATCATACAATTCAAATAAATATTCTTAGATAAATTATTTACATACCATGAACAATAGGAACCAATATAAAGAAAAAAATATAAATTATTCCAACCAGTCACAAAACCCATGAGTTTGGGTCAAATCCAAAGCAGTTTTTACACAACTGAGCAATAATCACAGAGTTAGGAAAAATGACTTACATTAGGTGCAAAGGCGGCAGTGAGTTTTGGTGGTGGCATCCATGGCAGCGGGGCAGGCGCAATCATGAAGGTCCATGGCGTTGTCAATGGCCACATCTTCATGGCACATGGGTTGGGGTTGTCATTGAGGATGGAAAAGGGGACGCCGACGACAATGACAACAACTTTGGAGTTGATGACGTCCACAGCATCCATGCCACTCTTCATGGACGCCACAACACTATTGCAGATGGTGGTGATGACGACGATGAAGTGATGGCATGGACGGTGTGGAGGAAGTAGGGCGGATGAGAGCATTGTTGTAACCTTTTTGTTCCCTATTGCGGGGTTGACCAGGGTTTTAAACACCTCGCAAGTTATTCTACATCGGTTATCCATTTAACTAATGTAAAAAACTACTTTCAACATCAGTTAAAAGCTTAACCAATGTAGAAAGTAGTTTTTACATTGGTTAAGTCGAAAACTAATATAAAAACGTTTCTTATATTTACAAAATTGCCACTGATTTCTTTTTTCATAGGTTCTAATTGAACCAATGTAAAAAGCTGACGTCATATGTGTTTTTTGCATTAGCGCAGCTTACCAAACGAAGTGTTAAATAAGAGACAAGATGAGCAAAAATATATAATAAATGTGAAAGGAAATTTAGTAAGTAAAGAAGAGAAATAGAAAAAGACCTTAATAAATTAAATAAATATAAATATATTAATTTTTTTTTTTACAATAACTCATCACATAACCAACATTGTCTTCTACAAACAATATAAATAAAGCTTTTTCCTTTTTTAAAGAAATTGAATTTGAGACATCCTTTTAATTTATATTTAAATAAAGGTTTGAATATATTTTACATTCTTATAAATATAGCTATTTTGTTTTTAGTCTATGTAAAAAAAATATTTTTGATCCTTATAATATTCATGTCTCCATTGTGATAGTAGAGGCTAAAACTAAAAGTTGTTATTTTGTAAGAACATAAAATCAAAATTGTTATATTTGTAAGGATGAAAAGCATATTGTTATTGACAAGTTTACAATGAGAACCAAAACAAGTGATAACAAACATTGTAAGGATCAATAACAAAAAAATAAAAATAAAAATTTAGAGACAAAAAAAAAAACTACTATATTAATAAAATCTTAAATACATTTAAATCATCAATGGCTACACCAAAATAGCAAATGAGAAGCATCATTTTATCCTTTTAATGATGGTTTTTGAAAAGCAAGATGAGTTAAACTATTCGAAATTATGGTACATTTTGTGTATGTAAAACGAGGGATCAAATTATAATTTATACCAACTATTATATTTATTAATAACTTTATACAAATTTTGATTTTTATTGATTTAACTATTGAATTATAACTATATTACATCAATTGTTTATGTCAAATTTCGTTAAAATTAAACAATAATCAAAAGATAATCAAAATTTTCAAAGTTTAATATATTTTAAAATATATACTATGCTAATTTTGATGTACATGAATAAGGTATCAATAATTTTGGATTAACATAAAATTCTTTAAATACTCAAAAAGAACTTTTAATAGTAGGTTTTGAAATAAAAATATTCAATTACAAATTATTGAATAATGTAGGATTGAGTGTTAGTCATTACACCAACACGATACATACATGTGTGTGTGTGTGTGTGTGTGTGTGTGTGTGTGTGTGTGTTTGGGCCATACAATTATATATGGATGATCAAAAAATTTAATATCATGTTACCACTTAAAATAGTCATGTGACACATGACTTAGTTGTTTTATATGTGTGTGTGGGTGGGGGGGATACAATTATATATGGATGATCAAAAAATTTAATATCATGTTACCACTTAAATTAGTCATGTGGCACATGACTTAGTTGTTTTAATCATGATAATTCATGGTAATATCTAATAGTCAATATATATTCCTTTCACACTCATATAGAAAAAACCCTTTCACTAGATGCATTCCATATATATATATATATATAACAGAGAGAGAGCATTTAAATTAATGAGAGTCTTTCTAAATGTGAGATGTAATAACTACAAATATAACCAATAGATCATATATGAATGATCAAAATTAAAAAAATACACAGAACCTTTTTAAGTGTTCATGTGACTACTAACTAACTTTTAATCTTAACCATTCGTATATGGTTGTATGACCTAAATTTATAATTTTCGCTTCTCACAATAAAGGAGTTTTCAATTGATATGCTCACTATATATGTGTGTGGCTGCGTTCTTCCGTCATCCATACTTATAAAGCTCAAACAATTATGGTATGTTTGGTTTAGGAAGAAAAGGTGAAGGAATGAAAGTGAGAGGAAAGAAAGAGAAAGGAAAGAAAATGAGTAATAAGTGAAATTATTTTTTAGGTTGTTTGGTAAAAGAGAAATTAAAAGAAAATAAAAAAGATAAGTAAGTAAAATGAAATAAATATTCCAAATAATTAAATGTTCATTACTAATTATTAGCTAAACAAACAAGCTAAAATGGATATTTATTGAATAAAGCTTAAATATTTTATATAGCTTAATTTTTTTACATCCCTAAGTTTTGGTCTAATGACAAGGTAATGAATTTTGCTATTAAAAAGAAGTTTTATGGACTAATATTTCTTTTACAATTATTCTATTCTTACATCATATTTTTATATATTATTTTCATAGAACTCATTTTTACTTTCTATTATTTTTATTACATCACTTATTTTATCTCATACTTTTTTTTCTCTTCCTACCTATCTCCTAATCATAGAAAAATTATAAAAAAAAAAAAGTAGGAACATAATTTATATTTCTCTAACAAGTCCCTTTTTGGTTTGTGCTCAACGCACAATGTGTGTGCATTGAGTTGTTGTGTAGAGTTAATTCAAGTCAAATGTGTGACTTAATGTTATTTAAGAATCAAAAATCAAAATACATAATGACAAAATCTCTTTTGTCTGAATTAATTAAATCTATTTAGAATGTACTAATAATGTAAAAGTTTTTACATTGTTGTGAACACCCGATTTTATCCAGTATTAAAAAAAAAATAAAAATTAAAATAAAACAAATGAAAATTATTAAAAGATTAATAAAAAAGAAAGTAAAATAAATAGCAAAAGGATCAAAATTAAATAAAAAGAAAAAGGAAAAAAGGGAGATTGTTAGGAAAGAAAACATAAGGAGGAAAGAGCCTTCTTGGGAAAAAAAAAGGTGGTTGTAATTTGAAAGTTTGAAAAAGATTCCAAAAACCATTAGTGCAACATTCGACTCTAATTCCAATTCTTTCACGTGCATTATAATTGATTCCCATTCTCTCCCAAAGCATCGGGGCCCAAGTCATTGCATCTATAACCTTAACAATCGAAGAGGGCATTGTCAGGACCTTTTCACTGTTCAATTAATAGTGAACTTCCAGATTTGCCACTCACTGTGTTTTGGGCTCAATGATGTAAATGTTTCTTTTGCACTGGCCCATTGTAATTGTTAATATTAACAATTTTTTTTTTTATGTTTGGGCCTCAAAAGTTAAAGTAGATTTGGCCTGTAAAGATAAACTATTATTATTTTCACTCAATTATTAGTGAAAAAAAACCTAAGGGTCAAATGTAGAATGGACAGCAGTGGAAGGTGTTTATCTCTACAAGGGTCGCCGCTTTAACATTGTAAAGGGTTGACTATTATCGTGAATGTAAGCATGTAATGATATTCTCACATGAAGTCAGTATGCCTGCTTTTCCATCTTATCATTTTAGTATTTTATTTGCATATTTGATATTTTGGTTGTGGTTTCGAAGACAAGAGTAGAATATTGTGTGGGGTTGTAGTTATTTGGTTAATGGTTAATTTTAGGTAATTTGTGGTTAGGCTTATATGTTTTTTTTATGATTTCAACATTATTTTTGATTTTGAACTTGAAGTTGGCAATGTTGTTTCAGATTATGTGTTTTAATTTGTTTTCTCCCTTATGAGTTAAATATGTTTATCATTTATTTAATGTGAAGGTGTACTTCACTGAAATCTGATGATTGAATATTTATGTTATCTTTTCGTCAATGCTAACTTTTAGGAACTAGTATTTATCTTTCTCGATTTTCAGTGTAAGTGAAGGGTCTATTTTGTTATACCCTAAAATCTAATCAATAAGGATTCAAGATTTTGAACTTTTTTTTTATAGTAACATAGCAAGGCCAATTTATGTTGTAGAATTAAAAATAATGGTGTAATATATATCCAATTTCAGTGTTTGATTTTAAAAAACTTTACGAGCTTAGTTTTAAGTTGAAACTTTGTTACCATTGATTACATAGTTGTAAAATGCCGAAGAATTTCAACTTCAAGTTGAGTTCTTAAATGTTGAGATGTGAGATGGAATTTTCAAATTTGAACTAAGAGAATACATGTAGGTGCTAAGTTGTTATGTCATTTTAACTCAATACATTGCCTTATCTGTCATGTGCTTAATACTTAAATTAATGTGTTAGTTTTCCATGAAAGGAATATGTTTGATGTATTCAGGAGTTTGACTAAAGATTCTCAGAAATATGGATGAGGATATATTCTTTAAAGTTAGATAATTAGATAGTTAGATAACCAAAACAAAATTTTATATGGGAGCTGAGTTATTAAATGCTAAAATGTAGAGATGGAATTGGCAGATGTGAACTAACAGAATAGGTGTAGGTGCTTAATTGTTCTATCATTTCAACTCAGTATATTACCTTTTCTTTCATGTGTTTAATACTTTAATTAATGTGTTAGTTATCCATGAAAGGAGTATCTTTAATTTATTCAGGAGTTTGACTAGAAATTCCCTAAAATATGGATCAACACTTATTCTCTTAAGCAAGGTAATTAGATAGTTGGATAAGCAGATAAATTACTTAGTTTACATTATTAGGTGATTAGTTAATATTAGAGAATGACTTGTCACTTGTCAGATGTTAAGTATCAGAATAGGTGTAAGTGCACACAAATATAGATCAGCAAATATTCTCTTAAGCTAGGTAATTAGATAGTTAGATAACCAGATAAATTACTTAGTTTGCATAATTAGATAATTTCAACAATTAGTTAATATTAGAAAGTGACTTGTCACTTGTTAGATGTTAGTTATCAAAATAGGTGTATGTGCTCAGAAATATAGATCAGCCCATATTCTATTAAGCTAGGTAATTAGATAGTTAGACAACCAGATAAATTACTTAGTTTACGTAATTAGATAATTAGTTAATATTGGAAAGTGTCTCGTCAGATGTTACGTATCATAATAGGTGTAAGTGCTTTGTCATGCTGCCATTCCAACTTAGTGTACTTGCTATCTTGATTCATTTGGTTAATACCTAGCTTAATGTTTAGTTTTACACAAAAGGAATATGTTTATTGTATTTGATTACCCCAGTGAAGAATCTGAAATATATGGATTATAGATGTGGATATTCTTTAGTGATATCTATAATTAGATTAGATAGATTTACAATTAGATGTATAATAGATAGTTAGATTTGGTAATAGATAATTAGATTGACTATTTAAGTTAAGTAATTATGTATTGTTAGTAAGCCACTATTTCTGCAATGATTTTAAAATTTGAATGTGGGAAGGAAGATGTTTTCAACAAAAATGTCAGTTGTAATGTCTATAAAAGCCACAATTTTTGTCTCAATGTCCATGACTCGATTCCCATTGTTTGTATTCAGATCAAAGTATTGTGCTAGCCACAAGCATTGTATTTTAGAATGTGTGGAATGATTGATAAGGTGAAGCATGGTTACCTAAGTAAACAACAATGGAGGCTTAAGGTGAGAGTTATTCATGTGTGGAATATGTCTTCTATTAATGAACTAAGCAAGACTTTTGTAATTGAAATGGTGCTGATAGACAATAAGGTTAGTGGAAAATGTTTTATGTCGTTAAATGTTTATATACATGAAGTTGATACCTACAAATACTAAGAAACAACTAATATCTTTTTCATATCCATTAAAGGAACCAAGATTTAGGCGACAATCAAGAAGCCTATGTTGAGAAAGTTGTTTAGTGCTTGTGTGAATGAAGGTTGTGACACTCGTTTACATTGAACATAACCTATGTTTATTTAATTATTTATTTAGTTATTTTGAATTTAGATTAAGAAAATACGAGAAAATTTTTCGCTTTTTATATCACACGCGATCGTCTTATGAAACTTTTTAAAGTAAAGAAATCGTAAATAAAACAGAATTTGGAAATAAGAGTAAGAGATGAGGAAATGATATATGTCATATAGTCAGAATCATATACATCTGAGTTTCTAAAGTACAATACAGCTGAATACGTCATAACTGAATACAACTAAAATAAAAAAAATACAGGGAAATCTCAAAAGTACATGAACAGACACTAGCTACCCACTATCCTAACTAGAGCAGTGTTTAGAGATCTACTCTCAGCCCTTGTACCAAAAGAAGAACCACTGGATAAGGTCTACCAATCCTCGTCTGACTGCATCTCCTCAGAATATATGTCCACTCCGTGGCATGCATGGCCATTAGGCACTTCGCGGGGTGCCTCGGGTCTAGAGGAGGAGGAGGAGAGGGTGGACCAATCGTTGGCCATAGAAGAGTCCATAGGGGACTTAGCCAGTATTACCTCCATGGGCGATCCCTCCTCAGAGGGTTGTACATCATCCACAGGATGCTCAACTAGTAGTGGTGGATATGCCTGTATGTATGGTGCCGCAATAAGGATCTCTGCGTCTATTGGTGGAGACGGAGGTGGTGGAGGCGCATGGTGGAAATGTGGTGGCGGTGAGAACGATACCAAGATCGAGAATGTCCAAGTCATAGGAGGCATGAACGCTCCTGGAACAGGGGATATGAACGTAGTAGTGACAAAGCTGTGATGAGTCAGATAGTCCACCCCCTCATCGTAACTCTATGTCCCCACAGCATCAAAATCAACGTGTATATTCAGCAGGACGGGGAATGCCGCCATCTTCAAGTATCAACCACAACGATCATGCATAAAAGAAAAATATGGAGGAGTAAGGCAATTTGTTTTCAAAATTACTTTCACATAGATGGTAGGGTATCCTACCGTCATATACCGACAAGACACAATTGACCCAAAAAAAAGGGAACCTAGGGTTTGTCTAAGTTGTAACATCTACCCTTGACACTGTATGGATCCATACTCCCAACATGGTTCTTAACAGAACCGGAAAGTGACTAGGAGTACATATACCTCTACTCAACATGGTACAATCCTCATCATCATCGAGGAACAGGGCAACAGCTCAAGACATTCACCGTCCACACAAAGGTATACTCTTGCACCAATTCTGGAATGCTGAGCAGTTGTTTGGGGTTGCCAAGCCTGGTCAGGCGAATATCCTGACTCGAGAGCGCTACCTCGGTCATTAGGACCTTCACCACTTGACGCCTTACCCCCAAGACCTCCGCAAGTGGGTTCCTGCCTTTCATTCCTCAGCATACCGACTATAACTTCCCATGTAGGGTGCCATGCCCTGGCATGTCCCTTGCATCGCACTACTTTATGATTCCACTATTGTCCTTTCTTAACCTTCTTAATGTGAACAGAGGTTTCTCTGGTCTCAGCTCACCTGAGTACTAGCACAGTCCCTTCTCAACATCTCTACCTCTTAATGCAAAGGTTTTTATCACAATATAATATAGGGAGATTCTAATTATAATTGAGAAAACAAAAAAACGAATAGGACACTAAAAGATTAGCATTGATTTGTCTCCATTATCTTAAATGCCTATTTTAAATATTAAGCTTACTTAGGAGGCCCTAAGTTAGCTAATGGTGATTTGATTTTAATCATTTAAATTCTTAATGAAGAACTTGGGTGTTAATGAAAAGTTCAACTTAATTAATTAATACTTAGCGTATGACTATCTATATGTCTTATATATCGAATTACCTAACAATATTAGATGTCACCATCAATCTATTTTAACGAAATTAATTAGTAGTAGTTAATCGTGATTCTAAAAGAATTTAGTAAAACAAATCACTTATTTCATGATATCAAAATAAGACTTTATATCTTAGTTAAGGAGGAGTCTTGTTAAGTTATATAAAAACAAATAGGGTTCATTCCTTTAAAGGGAATTTTGTTTAACTTTAAATAAAAGGTTCATTTTAGGTCCTAAGTATAGAAAATGAGGATTTAGTGACTAGAAGAATGTTGTTTCATTTTTTTGTTCAAAAATCAGAATTCCAGAGAGCACAGTTTTTAAGTTTGGATTTGAAATTCAATTTGAGTGGGCTAACGATTTTTGTTTGCCATGATCTATATCTTGTTGGAAATATGTTTTTGTCTACTTTCTAAATCATTAAATATAATTCCAAACAAAAATCTATAAAAATAGATAAGAAATAACAAGGCAAAGAGGTTAGGAGGCCCTTACTGGAGCACTAGTAACACTCCCTTGCTATTTTCGTATCCCTCTTTAATTTTTTTGAAAACAAGGAGATTATTTTCAGAAATTAAATTAGAAAACCTTTTCAACAAGTCCAAGAACTCCAAAAACTAAGGCCTAGTCGATTTATGATGATTTTTCAAAGTATGGTATTGAGAAAGAAGTCTCAGGTCAGAAACAACGCATGTGATTTCGATTGTAAAATTTGGTCAAAATAGTAAACGATGACTAATATAGGAAAAATATATATCCCAATAAATCTTAGGGAGAATAATTTCTATTCGTTCAAGAATACTCAGTTGAATCGCAATATAAAGTTCAAAAATAGCTTTTAAGTGAACACTGCCAGTTACCATTTTCTGAAAAGCAACTCCGACTTTTGAAAAGTGTAACTTCATTGTTTATTAACCTTTTTTAACGATTATTGTGTCCATTTCGAACATAATTTTGTCTACTTTTCATAAAAAAAAACAATCATTTAAAATTATTGAGTGTATCCCGAGTTATTATGAAAATAATGTTGGTTGTTCAGACGAAAATTGAAGTCAGCTCGCTGGAACTTAGATACCTCTCTACAAAAATCACTCTTTTCACTAAGTTGTGGATCTTTAATGACTAAAATAAAATTTTAGAGTTGTTAGGTAAGTCAAAAACTAAAATAATTATCCCTTCTCTTCATTCAAAACCATGACTTAGAGGGAGATAAAAATGTCAACTTTTAATGGTCAGTTGAGTTCTGGTTCTAGTTTCAAAAGTCCTTGATGTTCTAGGGTCTTGGTGATGAGTAAAGTTTCATTCTTGTCTTAAGAAAGTGACCATTTTCATGAGTCCCCTTTGGAAGGACTATCATGGTTTCAAAAGTGTTTACATGTTATAAAAGTCTTCCCTTTTTCTATTTGTTACCAAGTTGAAGGGAGTTTACAATTTTAAGACTTTGGTTTAAAGGTTTAGAGTTCCTCAACCAAATCTTTTATCATTTTAGGGTAATGTAGTCATATAAGCCAACATTAAGATGTCAATAGCAATTTTAAACAATACTTCCAACCATGAATAAAAGAGAACAACAGATAATAAAGTGAACAACTACACAAAAAAAAATATAAACAACAACAAGGAGAAAAATAAGAATAAAGGTAGTAAAACAACAACATACTAAGGGTTTGAGGGCCAAACCCACCCATAAATCATCTACATGAAAGTAAGAAATTTAAGAACACCCCACTCCCCCCCCCCATGTACCTCACGTTTTTTGTTGTTGGAGAAAAGGAGGAGGATGAGTGCTTGCTTCCAACAAGGCGATGGATGGTGGTGCCTTTGATGGAAGGTGGAAGAAGGAGAGAATGGAGACTTTGTGGGTTATGAAATGGAGCTTGGGAGGATAGAGGAGCTGCTCATCTAGCTTAGAGGCAGCAAAAAGGGTGAGGAAGCTATCCACAAGTAGGCTTTTTATAGAGGAAGCTAGGTAGTCTTAAAAAGGTAAAAAGGTAAGCCTACTTTTTTCTCTTTTTCTTTTCTTTTTAGGTTTATCTTTTTATGACATGTGAGAAAATTAGGGGAGGTCTGCAGAGTGTTGGTAGTCGTGTCCTATCTCTGCTCTCTCAAGTCTTTGCGTTTCGTTTTCTCTGCAAACAAATCGACCGGTTCCGATAAAACGTCTTTAAACTTGTAAATTTGGTTTTTATAGCAATTGAATGAATTTTTCTTTGGAATTTAATGAGAACCTTAATTATTGATTAAAAATAATTTCCAAATTTTAAAATTAACTTTTTGCAATTAAGTTCGAATTTTTGGGTATTTATTTGGTATTTTTGAGTTAAAAATTCATATAAATTTCATTTTAACTCAGAAAATTCCAAATTTTTTCTAGAAATTATAAAATCAAATATCTAACCCGGAACTGAGAATGTTCATTTTTTTTATTTTACATATTTCACTTGTACTGACTACAGTTCTAACAGTCAATGGAGGACAATTTGGTCATTTTTCACAGGAATCTTAGAAAATTCCTATAAAATTTCCAAATTTATATTTTAATATTTATGACATATTTCTAAGTTAAAAATGACAATTCACAGTCATTTAGTCATTTTTCATATGTCAGCCCTTACTGTAGAAGAATTAAGATTAATTGTCAGTTTTTTAATTCCTTAGTAAGTTCACAGATATTATGAATTAAACATAAGTCTAAAATGAGGGTGTAACAAAGGTGATGTGTATTTAATGAATTTTTTGGTGTGGTTACTAATACGGGTTCATATAGGGCTACGAAGCATGATTATAAGCTTTGTTTCATGCTAAAACAACAATTATTTATTGTGATGATGTTGGAATTCCTATGAATGGATTGAATGTGATGAGCTCTGATGAGATTTACAAGACAAATGGTGTATATAATTACCTTATTGGTATGTGTAGTTGTTAATAGTTTATTTATTATTTATACAATTAACTATTTTTTTATAAATATTCTAATGGTTAATTTGGTTATTGTATTGTCCTTTTCTCATTTTTAAATTAGGCGTCATGAGTGTTTTGACTATCATTTCTACTGAGAAAGTTTCTGTTAAGGAAGGAAGACAACTGCAACACCCTCATTTTAGACTTATATTTAATGTCTGTGAAATTACTAAGGAATTAAGAAACTGACAGTTAATCTTAATTCCTCTACACTGAAGGCTGACATGTGGAAAATGACTAAACGATTGTGAATTGTCATTTTTAACTTAGAAATATGTAATACATATTAAAATATAATTATGAAAATTTTTTAGGAATTTTTGAGATTCCTATGGAAAATGACCAAATTGCCCTCCATTGACTGCTAGAACTGTAACCAGTATAAGTGAAATATGTGAGAGAGACAAAATGAACATTCTCAGTTCATTTTTGGGTTAGATATTTAATTTTATAATCTCCATAAAAATTTTGGAATTTTCTGAGTTAAAATGAAATTTCTATGAATTTTTAACTCAAAAATATTGAATAAATACTCAAAAAAATTCGAATTTAATTACTAAAAATTAATTTTAAATTTTTGGAAATTATTTTTAATCAATAATTAAGGTGCTCACCAAATTCCAAGGAGAAATTCATTCAATTACTATAAAAACCAAATTTACAAGTTTAAAGACGTTTGATTGGAACTGGTCGATTCGTCTGCAAAGAAAACGAAATGCAGAGACTTGAGAGAGCAAAGATAGGACACAACTACCAATACTCTGCAGACCCATCCCCTAATTTTCTCACATGTCATAAAAAGATAAACCTAAAAAGAAAAGAAAAAGAGAAAAGAGTAGGCTTACCTTTTTACCCTTTTAAGACTACCTAGTTTCCTTTATAAAAGCCTACTTATGGATAGCTTCCTCACTCTTTCTGCTGCCCTAAGCTGGACGACCAGCTCCCCCATCCTCCCAAGCTCCACTTCAAATTTTTTTAAACACCAAAGTCTCCATTCTCTCCTTCTTCCACCCTCCATCAAAGGCACCACCATCCACCACCTTGTTGGAAACAAGCACTCATCCTCCTCTTTTCTCCAACAACAAAAACGTGAGGTACATAGGGGGGCAATGGGGTGTTCTTAAATTTATTACTTTCATGTAAATGATTTATTGGTGGGTTTGGCTTTCAAACCCTTAACATGTTGTTGTTCTACTACCTTTATTCTTATTTCTCTTCTTCTTGTTGTTTATAGTTCTTTTTGTGCGTAGTTGTTCACTTTATGATCTTTTGTTCTCTTTTATTTATGGCTGGAAGTGTTGTTTAAAATTTCTATTAACATCTTAATGTTGGCTTATATAACTACATTACCCTAAAATGACCCAAGTTTGGTTGAAGAACTCTAAAACCTCTAAACCAAATCTTAAAATTGTTAACTCCCTTCAACTTGGAAGTAAACAGAAAAAGGGAAGACTTTTATAACATATAAACACTTTTGAAACCTTGATCCAGTCCTTCCAAAAGGGACTCGTGAAAATGATCACTTTCTTAATACAAGAATGAAACTTTACTCATCACCAAGACCCTAGAACATCAAGGACTTTTAAAACTAGAACCAAAACTCAACTGACCATTAAAAGTTGACATTTTTATCTCCCTTCAAGTCATGGTTTTGAATGAAGAGAAGGGATGATTATTTTAGTTTTTGACCTACCTAATAACTCTAAAATTTTATTTTAGTCATTAAAGATCCACAACTTAGTGAAAAGAGTGATTTTTGTAGAGAGGTATCTAAGTTCCAGCAAGCCGACTTTAATTTCCATCTAAACAACCAACATTGTTTTCACAATAACTTGGGCTACACTCAATAATTTTAAGTTATTTTTTTTTTATGAAAAGTAGAAAAAATTATGTTCGAAATGGACACAAGAATCGTTAAAAAAGGTTTAGAAACAACGAAGCTACACTTTTCAAAAGTTGGGGTTACTTTTTAGAAAATGGTAAGTGGCAGTGTTCACTTAAAAGCTATTTTTGAACTCTCCAGTGCAAGTCAACTGATTTTTCTTGAACGAATATAAATTAGACTCCTTAAGATTTATTGGGATATATAGTTTCCCTACGTTAGTCATCATTTACTATTTTTACCAAATTTTACAATCGAAGTCACACGCGCTGTTTCTGACCCGAGACGTCTTTCTCAATAGCATACTTTGAAAATTCATCATAAATCGGCTAGGCCTTAGTTTTTGGAGTTCTTGGAATTGTTGAAAAGGTTTTCTATGTAATTTCTGAAAATGATCTCCTTCTTTGCAAAAAAATTAAAGAGGGATACGAAAATAATAAAGGAGTGGTACTGGTGCTCTAGTAAAGGCCTTCTAACCTCTCTGCCTTGTTATCTTTTTATCTATTTTTCTAGATATTTTTTTGGGATTATCTTTAATGATTTAGAAAAGTAGACAAAAACATCTTTCCAACAAGCTATAGACCATGGCAAACAAAAATCATTAACCCACTCAAATTGAGTTTCTAATCCAAACTTAAAAACTGTGCTCTTTGGAATTCTAGCTTTGGAACAAAAAATGAAAGAACATGCTTCTAGTCACTAAATCCTTATTTTCTATACTTAGCACTTAAAATGAATCTTTTTGTTTAAAGTTAAACAAAATTCCCTTTTTAGGAATAAACCTTCTCTATTTTTATGTAATTTAAAAGGACTCTTTCTTAACTAAGACATAAAGTCTTATTTTGAATCATGAAATAAGTGAATAGTTTTACCAAATTCTTTTAGAATCACGATTAATTACTACTAATCAATTTTGTTAAAATAGATTGATGGTGACATCTAATATTGTTAGGTAACTCAATATATAAGACATATGGATAGTCATATACTAAGTATTAATTAATTAAGTTAAACTTTTCATTAAACACATAAGTTCCTAATTAAGAATTTAAATGATTAAATCAAATCACTATTAGATAATTTAGGGCCTCCTAAGTAAGCTTAAATCTTTAAATTAGGCATTTAAGATAATGGAGACAAATCAATGCTAATCTTTTGGTGTCTTATTCGTTGTTTTGTTTTCTCAATTATATACTTAGAATCCCCCTACATTATACTGCGATAAGAACCTTTGCATTAAGAGGAAGAGATGTTGAGGAGGGACTGTGTTAGTACTCAGGTGAGTTGAGACTAGAGAAACCTCTGTTCACATTGAGAAGGTTAAGAAAGGATAGTAGAGGAATCATAAAGTAGTGTGATGCGAGGGACATGCCAGGGCATGGCACCCTACATGGGAAGTTACAGTCGGTACGCTGAGGAATGAAAGGTAGGGACCCACTTACGGAGGTCTTGGGGGTAAGGTGTTAAGTGGTGAAGGTCCTAATGACTGAGGTAGCGCTCTTGAGTTAGAATATTCACCTAACCAAGCTTGGTAACCCCGACAACTACTCAGCATTCCAAGATTGGTGCGAGAGTCTACCTCTATGTGGACGGTGAATGTCCTGAGCTGTTGCTCTGTTCCTCGATGATGATAAGGATTGTACCATGTTGAGTAGAGGTATATGTACTCCCAGTCACTTCCCGGTTCTATTAAAGAACCATGTTGGGAGTATGGATCCATACAGTGTCAAGGGTAGATGTTACAACTTAGACAAACCCTAGGTTCCCTTTTTTTGGGTCAATTGTGTCTTGTCGGTATAAGACCGTAGGATACCCTACCATCTATGTGAAAGTAATTTTGAGAACAAATTGCCTCACTCCTCTGTATTTCTCTTTTATGCATGATCGTTGTGGTTGATACTTGAAGATGGTGGTAATCCCCGTCCAGCTGAATATTCACATTAATTTTGATGCTGCGGGGACATGGAGTTATGACAAGGAGGCAGACTATCTAACTCACTACGGCTTTGTCACTATTACTTTCATGTCCCCTGTTCCAAGAGCGTTCATGCCTCCTATGACTTGGACATTCCTGATCTTGGTATCATTCTCACCGCCACCACATTTCCACCATGCGCCTCCACCACCCCCGTCTCCACCAGCAGACGCAAAGATCCCTATTGCAGCACCATACATACAGGCATATCCACCACTACTAGCTGAGCACCCTATGGATGATGTACAGCCCTCTAAGGAGGGATCGCCTATGGAGGTAATACTGGCCGAGTCCCCTATGGACTCTTCTGTGGCCAACGATTGGTCCACCCTCTTCTCCTCCTCCTTTGGACCCGAGGCACCCCGCGAGGTGCCTAATGGCCATGCACGCCATAGAGTGGACACAGATTCCGAGGAGACGTAGCCGGACGAGGATTGGTAGACCGCATCCAGTGGTTCTGTTTTTGATACAAGGGCTGGGAGTAGATCTCTAGACACTGCTCTGGTTAGGATAGTGGGTAGCTAGTGTCTATTCATGTACTTTTGAGATTTCCCTACATTTTTTTTATTTCAGTTGTATTCAGTCATGATGTATTCAGCTGTATTGTACATCAGAAACTTAGATGTATATGATTCTGACTATATGACATATATTGTTTCCTCATCTCTTACTCCCATTTCCAAATTCTGTTTTATTTACGATTTCTTTAATTTAAAAAGTTTCGTAAGACGACCGCGTGTGATATAAAAAGTGAAAAAATTTCTTGTATTTTTCTTAATCAAAAATCAAAATAACTAAATAAATAATTAAATAAACATGGGTTATGTTCAATGTGAACGAGTGTCACAACAACTAGACTAATTCAACTGGAGTTGGTGGATGACAAGTAAACAAAATGGATTACATGTTTTTCATTCATACCTATGCTAATGTAGATTATTTTGTGATTAATTTTAGGGGTAAGATTGAATGTGTGTTGTTTGGAAAATACGTTGACACTTTAAATGAACTATTAGCAGCTGGTGGGAATGAACTTCCGATCCTAGTTTTACAATATGCTAAAATGAAAACATATAAGGGTAATATTTAAATTGTTGTTACATTTGTTTGTTAAGATTATATGTTTTATTGATTAGCACTTTATATGATTTTTAAATTGTTGTGCTATATGTTGATGTTAATAAAGGTAAAATTGTTCTCCAAAATGTAATGAATACGTCCAAACTCATGTGGGATCCCCAAACTAATGATGCATTACAATTGAAGAACAGGTCATATGTTTATTTTTTAAGTAAACATATATTTAGTTTAATCAGAAATTATTGTAATGAAATTTTAATGCAGGTTGATTATGAATGGATTAGTCATAAATGTTCCTTTGGGTATTATTGAGGATAGTAGAAGATTTGTTCCTATTAAAGAAGATTTTTTTGGAAATTATGCGAGGAAGAGTATTTTTCAACTACATTTACTTGATGAGGTATTTTTTTGTTTTGTTGGAGTTGTAACGGCAACATGTTATGGTATCATTATTGTCAAGTGATGGTATTTAATCAACTTCCAAAAAATAAATAATGATTATATTTTGTTTTGGATTAGCAGGAAGGATTTTTTATTGTACTAGATACTATTGTTTCTGTTATAACTGGTGAGTAATGGTGGTATCCAACCTGTAAGTGTCATAGGGTAGTTACTCCTTAGGCTAGAATTTATTAGTGTCCATCTTGCCAAACACATGTGGTTGAAGTTATTTCAAGGTACTGTAAATAATAATGAAGTTAATTATACACATGTTGTATTCAATTTTGTTAGTTTTTAATTGATGAGAATGAAAACTAATAATTAAATATATTCACTAAATTTTTTTTAGGTATGAACTGAGGTTGGAAGTGTATGATGGTAGTGATACTGCCGCCTTTACTGTTTTTGATGCTAATTGTTCACAACTATTACAACAGTCTTACTCTTCTATGTTGGACGGAATAAAGGCATTTAAATTTATCAGTTTATTTTCTTTTCTTTACAATTATATTCCTATATATTATTGTTTTATTTCTGTGATATAAATGTTTGTTTTTATAGGATCCTACTGCTAATGATCATCCAGCTCTTTTCACAAAATTAATTGGGATTGAACTTCTTTTTAAAGTGGAAAGAGATTATGAATATGCATTTCGTTATGATGATTCGTTTGAAGTGAAGAAGATATGTGATGATCCTTCTATTATACAAATATTCAAATCTTCTAAAGATATATGTACTCCTGAGAAGGTTTATTTAACTATATTTTATGTGAATTACTATTTTTAAGATATAATTGTTAGTTAGGACATATAATGTACAATTATAAAATTATAATTTATAAACACAGACAATGTGTAAATCATATATATGTTTATAGGTAATGATACATATTTGAAACTTTTGAATTTATTTTGTAGTCAAAGTTTACAATTGGGCTTGATAAAATAGATGTGGATGGAGTTGGTGAGTCCAATTTGGACCTCGTTGCTAAAGGTAATGATACATGTTTGGATCTTTCTGCTATTGAGACTGGTGATCATACTTATGCATGTGAGAATAAGCTCAAATTGAAAAAGGTTAAAACTTCTGTGTATCATTAGTGTTTTTATTTATAGATTTATTGCATTAAATGTTTGAAAGTTTATTTTATTTTATTCTATTCTATAGATAAAGTTTTCCATTAGGCTTGCTAATGTAGATGTGGATGGAGCCTCTGTCTCGAATTTGGATTTTTTTGATAAAGTTGTTAGTTTTGATGATCAAGATGCTGTTGAATTATCAAAAGTTGACATCGACTCAACTATATCTATTAAAGGTGATGTTGGAAGTTTAATATATGACGATGTTGATAATGGTACTCTGAGTTGCAAGAGGAAGCTGAAATTCAAAAAGGTGAAAACTAAGAAGTAGCTTCAAGGTTAAGTGAAACAATCATGGCAATGTGAAGATATTCGAAGAATATTGTTTTATGTTTTGTTGTCAGTTTGAAATTTTATGTTTAATGTTTAGTGTCTTTGTGATTTTACTGTGCATTGTACTATGTTTTATGTTTTATTTTATGTGTTATGTCAGATTATATGATATGTATTAATTGTCTTTAGTATAAATGAAGTGTTTTTGTATTAGTTTATTATTTTTATTACTTTTTTTTATGGTTATACTACTCTTTGATAGGTGAAAGATGGAATTTTTAGACAAAAAATTATTAAAAGACATTTTTACGAAATACCCTATAGTTTGAGGAATAAATGTAGGTTAAGAACATTTTTTTTTATTTTATTGATTAACATCAGGGTATTACTATATATGTTTGTTATATAGGATACCACTGGAGAAATTAAAACATAGGCTATTTTTTTTAATTTATATTCATTATTAAGTATTCAATGGCAATAAAGGGTTTATAATGTTAATATTAGTATTAGAATTTTATATTGTTGGAATTGATTTTGTTGATATATATATATATATATATATATACTGAGAGAAGTCAATAATTACATGTTTGAAATTATAATTTTAACCTTTTATCATAACAAAGTTGCTATAATTAATGTTAAATGTGTTAAAAAAATTCATATTCGAGATTTATGTATTTTTATATACAAGTTTGTCATTATCTGAAATAAATACTATTAGTCAGAAAAGATGATAATACTAATGTATAAAAACAAGTGCCCACACCGACATTGTCAGTGCGACCTTTTTAAGAAAGTATACTAGAAAAAAATAATGACTTTTGTATATAGGAAGACTATAGACTTATGTACAAATATTTAGATGCTTAATTAATAAAAAAATAATGTTAAATATATTCATGATTAAATGACTTTTTTTATCATTATGACAAAAGTGATTTAAATAATAAAGAATATATAATTTTTAAGTTAGCACGAATAATATTTAATTAAATATGTTTTTAGCTTATTAAAAAATAAGATAATATTATTTAAATTTAATTATTATTAATTATTATTAACAATGTTTACAATTTTAAGTTATGTTATTATCTATATTTATACTTGATTACAAGTGTTTGATATAAAATGGAAATAAAAATATGTTTAAATATTACAATGTTAGCATGATTTAATATATATATATATATATATATGACTTGACCATTATTAAATGGCACAGACATGTTGTCCCTTTCGTCTGAGAAGTTCTATTTTATCATGTTTTGACAAGTATTTCTTGGAAATGACCATTCATACATTCAAACGTGGATCTGTTCAGGACCATTTAATACCTATCAATTACGCTTTATATATAGCAACAAAGACACTAGCTATCAAGATGAAGAATCTATATGACCTGGTTGAACTCTTGAAAAGTTTCGTCGTTGTGTCTAAAAAATTTGCTATTGCTATTTGCTCTTGCCATTTGATATACGCCATCATCTATAAATAATAAAGGCAATGTCTTCTCAATTGATAGAGATAAAACTGAAAGATATCATGCCATTCTCTCAACCATGTGTTATCAAAGCAAAAGTTCTTTGTTTGTGGTATGTTAGTGAACTTTGCCAAGAGTCCAATAATGTTTCATTGGAAATGATTCTCATAGATTCAGAGGTATGTTACTTTCTTTCACCGTAATGAACCTTTTTATTTGTTTTTTATATATTTATATATCTATATATTCTGATGTGTCTTTTATTCGTATTATTTTTAATCTTCTTCTTATTCATATTCTAATATGTTTGTCTTGGATTTCTATATTTATATGATATTTTTATTTATATTATATTTACTTTTATTAATATATCTGTAATCATTAGCATAACTTAGTCAATTTTTCATCGGTTAGAGAAGATATATTAACTTTGCTTTAACTAAATATGCAGGAGGGTTTTGTTTACAGTTTCCAATGCGTTACTATTATAAGTAATGTTAGTTTGCAAAGAATTACAAATCATGATTATGGATTGATTATAAATAGTCATTCTGTTGTTACTCTTCATGAATTTGAGAGAATCAAAGCAATTGGTATCATTCCACTTCCTCATAGAATTGTCTACAATGTGAAAGGAAACAGGAATTATTTAGTAGGTATTTATGTTATTTTTTAAATTTGTTGTGCATAATAATTAAGTTAGTTATTTTGTTTGTATATTTTTATATAAGTAAATGTAAATATTTAAATATAATCATTTATTGTTTTATCTTAAATATTATTGGATTAGTCACATCTATATCTCATGTTGTTGAATATGTTGAAGATGGAAGGGTTTTCAAGAGAGTCTATTTAGAAGTTACTGATCAGATGTGAGTAATTTATTTCAATTTAAATAATTAAATTTTTATTCATTTTTCTTTTTAATTGTATATATTAAATATAGTTTTAATATTTTGTAATTGATTTCTTTTCTTTATTTTGTTTAAGGGAAACAATTGAATGTGTTTTAAGTGATGAGTATGTCGATATTGTGATGGATTTCTTAAATGGCAATGACAATATGACTCCAGTGATTGCATTGTTGTTTATGAGGATTATGCCCTATGGCAGTCTTTTGTTTGGTTAGTTCTCTTTACCTTTTAAGTTGTTTCTTACAATTAACAACATATTATTAACATATTCTATAATAAATGTATGGTAATTATGCGTTATTTAAATATTTTTTTGGTAGAGGATGTTGTAGTTGAAAATGTAAGAAAAGCCACCAAAGTTATATTTAATCCTAATTTTGTGGACACCCTATCTGTTAAAGAAAGGCATTTTTTTATACTATTTTATTGATATAAGTTTGCATTATTTTTTTATTAATTTTGATTGTGATATTCATAATATTATATTTTTGAAATGTTTCTCGCAGTCTGATTTACAAAGGTATTAATTTGCAAGCAACCGTTCCATATGTTCAAAAGGCAAGAATTGACCAATTAATGTATGAACAATATTTAATAATAAATCCTAGGTGAAAGGTTGGAGAGTTGCATGTAGGGGATGGGTAAGAACTTTTATTTTATATTTTATGTGCGTTATGTTTCAATATATATTGTTGGTTAGATTATAGACATATTTTATTGTATAGAAATGTCGTATAATGTTATTTATAGTTACTGTAGTGCAATGTAATATTTAACATGTATAAATTTAATCATATTATTTTAGGATCAAATGTACGTTGTTTGGGCAAAGGTTATGGAGATTGTTCCCGAGTCACCATGGTTTGAATATTTTCAAATATTCAAAAAGAAATACTTGCACCATTTCTCCCAAAATTCAATTGACTTCCAATATGAAGTTATTCTATGGTTTGTGTTATAAAATGGCAATAGATACATACAATTCTTTTTTTATTGTTGTTAGTATGCTTGTTCAAGTTTTTAAAAGAAAATGATTTTTTTTTCATGTTAGTTATGTTATTCAAATTAAAGTGTTGGATGAGTTTGGGGTGGCCTACTTCAAGTTAGCTAACACTGATGTTGAGAATTTGTTGAAGATTTCATGCACAGATCTTATTTCTTATACTGAGGTGAATGAATGTCATATTTGTGAATTTTTGGATATAATTACTATTATTATGTTTACTTATAGTGTGTAATGTATTTAAACTGTAACAGGATCCACTTGTGGAGCAATTTCCTCCCATTCTAAATTGTTTGATTGGGAAGGAGTTTTTGTTCTTGTTTTGTAAAGAATCAAGGTTGAATGTTGTCGATAATGAACATTTTTTACTGTAAGAAAAGTATGTTTTCATGGTGAGATTATAAGATTGTTTCACTCTAGAGAGTATGTATGCAGCATTGATGAGGTTAGACATGTTTTTCTTTGTTAAATAGAATAAAATTTCCTGTTTTATTTTATATATGCTTACAGTGTTTACTTTTGATTTTTATTAGATTAAAGCTAGAAGAATTGAAGAGTTAACTCGAATTAAAGATGGAGTAATAATTGGTTTTGAAACAAATAACTCTTCTTAAACTTGTAACCAAAAAAAATGAAGAAATGCGGTCGAATGGTCTACCACCATCATGTTTTGCCCTAATGGATAGTGGGGAGTTTTAAAGATAGTTAGAAGATGATTATTCAAAATTTCTGGTTACAAGTTGCAATGTTACTTCTAGTTTTTTTGTTTGCTATTTTAATTAAGCTATCTTTTTCTGGTTTTCAATTAAGACAAACGTTTAATATTATGTACTCTTGCTTGCGTATTCAAAGCTTATGTTATATATTTTAAACTAATATGGTTTTTATAGTGCTTTACTTTATTATGAGTATCAATTAGAAATTGAGAACATGAGTCATGTTAAGCAGAAATGCTAATAATAAACTAAATGTTAATAGATTAAGAAATATATGCCATCTTGGGTAGATTCACTCATAACATTGGTTATTTAATTTTATTTTTGTTGCTTTATCTCAACTTTGTACAATGTTACACATGTGTTAAATTTTATATTTCGAATGTGGTGGACCTATATGAAATTAATTTATTGTTAAAGTACATTCTACTGAAATTTTTAAGATTTTTTATAAATAGAGGCAGTTTTTTGGCAATTAAAATTCTTTTGAATACTTAATATATGCATTTGGTTTCAATTAATGTTCAAGTATGTTGTACATAGTAATGAAATATGCCATAAACATTCAAAAATTGAATTTTTAAAAAAAATCAGAAATTGAAAAAGAACTAAAACAATACCAAGCAAGGAAATTTTTTTTTTAGTGATATGTATGTAGGAAAAAACATAACCTAAACACTTCCTAATTTCGATATTGAGCCAAAAAGTTGGATTTTGTATTATATATATAATCATTAAATTTTCAAATGCAAGAAATAGTGTAGATATCATATATGTTCTAAAAAATAGACAATGAATCTCAACTTTTAAGTTTTTTACTTTTTTAGTTTTTCCCTTGACCTTTATCATTTCTTTTTATTATTATTATTTTATTTTTAATTTTTAATATTATTAGATTATATTAAAAGATATTAAAAATAATATTATGCATTATTATTGTATGTAGTATTAAAGTTATTTACAAATTTTGTGTATCTATTAATATATAAGGCAAATAATAAAAAAAAAATTTTATATAGTTGCTGATAAGAAAAGGTATCCAAAAAAATTTGGAAAAATATCGTGGAGGATGATGGACTGTTCATTTTAGAAAATAAAAACTGTCATTTTTGAGAAATTATAAATACTCCATGTGTACACAATTTATTTTGTGAAGGATTGTTTTAAACTTACAATATTTAGTTAATTGATATACAATTTAATATCTACTTATCAATGGATCTGTATAGTTATACACAGGTAAATGAGGTTTTCTTAAATTTACATGTCATATATAAAAATAAAGACATGTATTCATTGTTAATGTAAATTTTCATTTTTTAGTATTATCTAATTACTTTATACTTGCTTTATTATTTCTTTAACTGATAGAATATGAATTCTTAAATAGTATTTAAATATTTTATAATTTTAGTTTTAGTTTTTTCATATAATTTTACATTGGGAAACACAAGTACGAATGGGATTTTCAAAATATATACTGTCATTTTTTGAGGTACTGAAAAGTTAGGAGACTCATTTGATGCTTTATGCATGTTATATAATCAAGAATCAGAAATGCAATGTTTGTCTATTCTTCACGAATAGAAAGGCAATGGATTAGATATTAAAAAGAAAAAAGATATAAAAAAAGGCAATGGATATGAGTGTTTTGCCCTTTTTGAATGATTTGATATTTTTTATTCTTTGGGAGATAATATTGTTGATATGTCGAGGTTTGTAATTTTTTTTTGGGTATTAAGGTTTTTTTATTAAAAGAGAATAATATAGGTTAGTCATGTTCAACAATTCCTAATGAAATATAAGAACCCGACGTTTGTTATCAATTGTACAATGTAAACAACATATCCCTTTTTTTAATGTATTCAATGCACATCCTCTTATTAAATGCAATTCATTTCAAGGTGCGTGTAGTTCTTAGGTCTGAGAAGTCATGTGTTTCCTGCATATACATTCCATTATCCATGTACAAACGAGTCATGTCTTTTTCTTTTTTATTTAATAGTTCCTATTTTGAGGAAATAGTTTTTTGAAATTATCCATATTCTTAATTATTAAAATAAAATTTCATTATTTTCCTTAATTTGATTGTCTTGTGATGTTCATAGTATTTTTAACAATTTATATTATTTTTACTTATTTTATATATTAAATTAGATGTTAATAAATTGGTTTTCACTTTTGATATTTATCTAAGAGGTGTTTAATAATTTATATTTAATGTTTAAACTGTCAATTTTGGGTACAAATATTTTTTTATAATTTGTAATGTATAAATAGTACTATTATTGGATTTTGGGGGATACTCATTAATGAATTGGAATTCTTTTTACTATTTTGATGTGATGTATGCACATCATGATGAATGTTCTAGTTCCAATGAATTCTCTTCTATATATGTTCTTTTTTTTTCAGACAGACCATCTGTTGGATGTATTTAAAATATCAACTATTAGTATACCTTTTTGAAATGTAGATCTGTGATAAAAATTGTACACCAAGTTTTTTATATACAATATTTTTTTTACCCCTAACATAATATTTGTAACATGAACCAATAATGAAAAATTATAATTAATATATTTTTTAATGCTAATTTAATAATTTTGGTTATCATGTTTATTTCAAAACTATAAATATATGAAATTATAATAAATGCTATTTATATAATTAATTTAATGCATATAAGAGTTGTATAATATTTTTTTTATGATAATCCTATATATTATTGATTTTCTTTCTTTCCTTCTATCTTATTTACGATGAAGATTGTTAAGCTACTAGAAATATTCAGTTGTCTTATATTTGCACTTTAATTTCAATTATTAAGTATTTTGGTAAATAAATTATGTAAATATTGTTTATCAAAGTTTATACATTATATATAAGAGTTTTTTAAAGAATTGTTTTATTATAAGTAATTTATTTACATTAATATAATAAGAGTTAGTTATAAATAATATTTATAAGATCATTGATAAAATAAATTTATTGTGAGTAATATTGTAACTAATAAGACTTATTTTTGTAACAAATGGTATATATATATATATATATATATATATATATATATATATATATATATATATATATATATATATTATTTTATTTTATTTGCTTTCCATCTATTTTGTATTTTTTGATTTTAACATACTATTTTTGTATTTGGTCAAATTTTACCAATTTAAATAGTATAGCCTATTATAACTTATTTACTTTGGCTGTGTAAATATTCTTTTTTTTTTTCATCTTATGGTAAGTAATTCAAGTATTATTTTATAATTATACCCTTATTACAAATGTTTAATATAATTTGAGAAGTTTTTAAATCATTACTGGAAAATAGTTGTGAAAAAAAGGAATCGGGAAGAAAGAAAGAAAGAATGATCAAATATTACTTATATTATTTTGATTGATTTTCTCAATATGTTTAAGTTGAAAATTTTATTCATTATAGATTATTTTATTATATCATATCTTATAAAGCAAAGTCATTACCATTGTTTTAGGGTTACAAATTTGGTATCTGGTCAAATCGTTTCTTTTTTCCCTGATCTTTATATTGCAGATTTGATAGTAGTTTGTAGGTTTTGTGCTGCTATTAGATTTTGTACTCGGTTTATTAATGAAGTTGATCCATTTGTACTATTTTTAACGTCATTTGGCAAAATCAGGATGTATATTGTATTTCCAATGAACTTATTTGTGTAGAGTTGTTTCCTTTTTGTATATAGCTTCACCTAGGTCAATATAAAATAAGGAATATTCATTGATGTACTCTATAACACTCCTTTACTTTAATATAATTCATATTAATTTAATTATTAATTTAAGTTGATGAAAACGTAAGTAGATTTATTTTTATTTTTTTTAACAATAGAAAAACAGAATTTAGAAATAGAAGTGAGATGATAAAAACTACTTATGTATATATATATATATATCCAATTGTACATCATGGTTTGAGTAATACATAATTGTCAAAGAGAAAACGAAAGTACATCAAAAGACATATACTACCTTACCCAATATATACATAAAAAAGATCCTATATAGAGCAGTATTTATCTACCCTATTTCTTAAGAAGATATTATAAACTAGGTCTTCAAATCTGGAGGAATATCCTTTGACTCGTCCTCAGCATCATCAGGCATTGTCGTTATCTTCAACAATCACGATTGAACATGCATAATAAAAATAATGGAGTGAGGTGATTTGTTCTAAATCACTTTCACATGTATGGTAGGAATTTAAATACAATTAATGAAGGGAACCTAGGGTTTATTCTAAGTTATACTACACTACCCTTGACTTGGTATGGATCCATACTTCCCATCAGTGAGTAATAGTTCTCAACAAAACCTGGGAAATGACTGGGAGTACATATACCTCATCAACATCATCACATGGTATAGTCCTCATCATCAATGAGGAACAAATATCAGTTAGGACGTCCATTTATAGAGGTATACTCTTAAACTAATCCCGGAATGCTGAGCAATTGTCGGGGTTATCAAGCTTGGTCAGGTGAATATCTTAGCTCACGAGCGCTACCCTGGCTATTAAGACTTTCACCACCCGATGCCTACCCCCGAGACCTCCCCAAATGGGTCCCTGCCTTTCATTCCTCAGCGTACCAAACTGTAGCTTCCCTAACAGGGTGTCATGCCACTGCATGTCCCTTACTTTACATTACTCACTAATCTATTAATTTCTAAAGGTTCATCCTGGTCTCAAGTATTTGAGCACCAGTATAATTTCTACTAATATCTCTGTCTTATATTACAAAGATTTGATCCATACATATCATTCACATAATTCATAATTCAAATTAAAGCACATAAACAATACTTCAATAAAAATAAAGATATACAAATTAAAATAAAGACTGATAATTAAGAAATAAATCATAGAATGGTCAAAAAATTTCATAAAAATAATTTTTGAACTTAAAAAAATAATTAGAATTTATCATGAATTTTTAGAATTTTTTCGAAAATTTTTGAAATTTAGTATTTCTAAGAAAAATGTGTCCACAGGCATTTATAGAGCACAATTAGAAGTACTAAATAAGCTTTAAAATTTATAAAATTTTATAGATGGTCTATTAGTGTGTCTAGACCTTACCTGAACGATAAAAACTTAAACTGAAATTTCTACAATAGTTTTCTAAAAATAAATTCATAAATAGCTCATAAAATAATTTCTATATTTAGTTTCATATTATGAGATTTATGGTTTATTTCTTCTACTATTTTTGCTAAACTAATTGAGTATTACTAAAATTTGATAATATAATAATTTAATTATCTATTATAACAGCTAAAAATATTTTTTTCTAAATTTGAGCAGTATAACAGCTTAGTAATTCTACATAGTTATTTAAATTTGAGCAGTATAACAACTTAATAATTATACTATAGTTGTCTAAATTTGAACAGCATAATTACTTAATAAATGTATTTTAATGATCTAAAATTGAGCAGCATAACAACTTAGTAAAGCTTGAATTTAATACTAAACATTATAATATTTATAAAACTTAATAAACTTAAATATCGAAAGGTTTAGGGGAAAACCTTTCCTACCAACATGCAAAGTAATTAAAAATTAGAACCAACCCCACTCCCCCCACTACCTCAAAGAGTTGGTGAAGTTATTAATGTAGAGCTCCTAAGAAAAGGATTTTTACTAGTTATTGGAAAACTAGTAGAATTTTAACATAAAACCAAAGTAAAAGAATTTTTCTAGAGGAAGAGAGCTTCTCTATGAAGAACTACGGTGGTGAAAGGAGGAGAGGAATGAGAAATTAGTTCAATTTGATGGCTATTTATAGAGGAATGGAGGTGCAAGGTGTCCTTAAAATGACATAATCAACTATGTCAAATTTCTATTTTTAATTTATTTTTAATTTATTTTTAATTGAAAATTAGGGACACATATCTCATTAGGTGGTGAATCACCCCCCTTCTAGGTTGCATACGTGCTGCACCAGCTGCCTCAAGGCTTCTCAGTATAATTTTTGACTGTTAATTAATTAGCCAGTACCGATATAAATCACCTAAACTTGAATAAATTAACTTTTAATATCAAAATAATTAATTTAAATATAAATCTGAACAAATGTATTATTTTTCATCAAAAATAAATTCTAAAAATAAATTTTAATTTTTTACTATTTTTTTTGAATTATAAATATATAAAAATTCATATTAAATCCATTTTAATTGAATAAATGCTCAAATTTTTATGAAAATTCTAAAATTACATATTTTACCTAGAAATGTACTAAAAATATTATTTTCACCATTTTTGGATGTCAAATCAATACTGAGTTGGTTATTTGACAACTACGGGTATTTTGGTCATTTTGTATAGGAATTTTAGAAAATTCCCAGAAAATTTTCAAAATTATATTTTAATACATATGACATGATTTTAAACCCAAATTGACATTTTAATATCAATTGAATCTTTTTTTTTATGTCAACCCTTAATATTGACAAATAAGGACAAAATCGTCAGTTTTTAATTTCTTCGGACTTTGGTTCGGAAAAATTATTAAAAATCACGATTAGATAGTTTTTTATATTCTAAGTATAACAGTGGGAATCAAAATTTTTAGATTCCTTCCCGATTTTTCAGAATTAAATATACAATAAATAAATAAAATAATTAATTAAGTAAAAGTGAGGGTGCTACATACTTATTTTCGATAATGGATAGTATATGTTTAAAATTTTTCACTGCAAATTTTATATGGATATTTTTTTATTGTCGATTTTATTTTATCTTAGGAGTATATCAATTTATTTAAAATAATAAATATAACAAGAAATATGTGAAATGATTAATTTTACCGTGTTAACTATTTAATAATTATAATATTTATTTATTATTTATTATATGTAATATATGCTGAATTCATTTAATTTTTTCTGTGAATAACTCTATACGATAAATATATATAAGAAAAAAAGTATTTTATTTATATTTAAATTTGACATGTACTTTAAATTTATTAGGGCACTGTTTTTAATTTTTGAATGTGATTTGATATATATTTCCCATAATTGACTTGTATTTTCAATTTTGTAATGTAGTGCTTTTCATTTTTGAATGTGATTTGGTATATATTCTCGGTAAAGCATCCATAGTGGTTCGTATTTATAAATAAACGTGATATGATATATTTTTTTAGTTTTCTCCTTTGAACTTCAAAAGACTGTTGTGTTGTGGTTGGTTTAATCTATTTCTACGACGTCGTCTTCCTCGAGTCGGTGTCTTATGCTTAATGAAATTACCCTTGATTCTGTTGGTTGCTCCATAAGAGTTAAAGTCTTGAGAATGTGGAAATGTCCTGATTTGGAAAATGTTGATGATTTTGCTTGAATAGAAATGATTTTAACAGATTGTCAGGTTGGCTTAGTGGAAATGAAATATATTTAACCATTAACCTTTAAATAGTTTTGATTACTCCTTCTTTCTTTACATTCATTTTTACAGTTGAATGTAAAATGCTTGTGAGAATTTTTTATACATGTTATAACAGTAAGTTGATTTTTTCATAGGGAGAAAAGATTCAGGCTTCAATATCCAAGAAACTGATCAAGTTCTTTACATTTAATATTGTTGAAGGTGGAGTTTATGTGATTACAAACTTTGGTGTTTTGAAAAACTTAACAAAATTACATGTCACAGCACATGCATGTCGGTTGGTGTTTCAACGTAGGACGAATGTTTCAAATGTCGAAGATGATTTTGTCCATTACACTGGATTGAATTTCATGAATTGTTCAGAAGTAATTGCAAATAGGGCTAATATCAATTACTTAGTTGGTAGGTTTGTCCACAATTTCTTGATATCTTCATTGTATTCATGGTCCTTATTTTTATTATTGTTATTTTTTTTTTTTACATTTTTTAAGATATTCATGTTAGGGGAATGTTAACAGCAGTATCCACTGAAGGGGAGTATTTCAAAATTTCAGGAGTTAAACGTTTTATATCCATTGAAATTATAGATCTAATGTATGTGTTTCTATATCAAACAAAGATTATGTTATACTAAAATAGATTTATAGGATGATACATGAAAGATATTGGTGTCATATATTTTAAGATGCAGTGGAAAGATTGAAATTGTGTTGTTTGACAACTATATGGATTTACTTCAGCAATTTATCGCAAAGCATGGAAAATCTAATCTACTGATTGCTCTCCAATCTGTCAAAATATTAGCTGCTTCTTCTTTTATTTTTAGTAGGTCATAATACAAGGTGTAATTTGTTTTTTATTTTTATTTCGTTATATGTATACTTTGTCTTCATTCTATAAACCATATTTGATTATTATATATGTATATTTTTATTTAGGTGATTGTGTTGGGCAAAATTATTTGAATGCAACAAAAGTTTTATTTAATCCTAAGATTGATGATGTGATTGAGTTGAATAAGAGGTAATGCATTAGTCATTTTTATGTATTATATTATCACGTAATTTTTTTTATTTATGTTAGTTATATATGTATAAAGTTAGGTCGGATTTAAGTATTAGATTTTTCCCATATAGCTTAACATGATTTAAATTTTTCTATATTTGTAGCATGGCAGTTTGTGAATACCCAATTTTGTCCACCCTTTTATCTTTTTATTTTATTTTATCTTGTTCTTTTTTTAAAAAAAAAAATCATATTTCACAATTTAATTCTTTTTTTGTTATTCATTTTGGGCTAGCACAAGCCCACAAAGTTAGCTTTCTGTAATAATAATAACAAAACCAAAAATATATATATAATAAAAAGGAAGAAAAACACAGAAACAGAACGTAAAACAAATTAGAAGCATGCTTTGCTATTTTGGGTTGGCAACAATGGCTCTTTTGCAGTGTTTTCTGCTTTTTCTATACTCAGCCCAAGCATATTAGCTTTACAGGCACCAACCTTGCAATCACCTAACACTCTGAGGTTGTCTCCTATAATTTTTTGCCCCTTGTCCCTGCAAGAAAACAATCAAGAGAAGGAGGATAAGGATATAAATTGGGGAGAGTATAGTTGAAGAGGGGGACGGATTTCTCAAAAAGAAAAACGTGAGTGAAAGGTTGGGGTAAAAAAAATACCATCAACCAATCTCTTCCTCTGTTTTCCTTTTTCTCACACGTACAAGGGAAGTCTTGCAGTTGAACCAAACTGCAGACAAGTTGAAGGGGGAGCACTAATAGGTAACGTTCTCATCCTTTACTTTGCTTCAGCTATGGTGTGTACACTGTAACTCTGCTTGTCTTTTATCTTGTTTCTATTTCTCCTTATGACATGCCCCTGTGATAAAATTAGTAAGAAAAGGAATAGCAAACAATTCAATTTGAATCAAAGATGAATAATAAACAGACAATCACCATCTCAAAACCCAAACACCTAATCCACCAAGCCAACAGGCAAACCAAACCGGATCCCCCTTTGAGACCACACATCAAACACTTAAGCTACCAAATCAAGTCACGACAATACCAGAAACGCAAGAACCGCAAGCATCCCAACTCCGAACCACCACCACCTAACTTGGCCCTTGTACTGCGTCGCTATCACACGAAGCCACCGGAACCCAAGTCGGAATCCATCACCGAGCCAAACGAACCGTTAAACCCCTCCCTCAGATCGCGCAACCCGATCCTCCGCTGTGGTGTCGTCGCGATGCCAGAAATGTGTCGCTTCGCCGCTACTAACCCTTACCACAAAAACCCCCAAATCGTTAAAGCTTCACCGCGAGACCAATTTTCCCTTTTTCTCTTCCGTGGTTCTTTGCCTGTTGCCATTTTGTGGTTTTCGTTTGCTTCGTGGCCCTTTTTTTTAATTTTGTTTCAACGGGTGTGTCTCATAGTTTTCGTCCGTCTCGTAAATGTGGGGATAGAGTCTGAGGCCTATAATTGAATGGTTTGTTTTAAAGTTTAAAATATGCATTAGTTTAAGTAAAAAATAAAATAAAATAATGAAATAGTCCTTTCTTTTAAATTTGGTTTGAAAGGTGCGGCCTTTTCCTTGTTGTGATACGTTATTTTAATATTTAAATAGTTGGTGTCTTAAGTTTAAGTCTTAAACGAAAAAGTGAGAACATTTGTTAAAATAAAATACTTATTTGAATCTAGCTATTTTATCTTACTTCATCTATTTATTTACTTACCCATTTAATTTATCTCTATAACTACAACCGGTATCTTATTTATTTAAGCAAAATTACATAGTTTCTTATGTTGCTATTTTATTAAATCTCTCAATTTATTTATTAATTAACATAACTTATCGCTTTTTTTTAATAATAAAGGTTTGGTAATAACCATTTTGGATGCACTTCCTATTTGGGTATTACAAAGCCTTAAAAGATGTAACAATAACCATTTTGGATGCACTTCCTGTTTGGTTATTGTAAAAGTTTTTTTAATAAAACCTTAAAAATTAAAACAAATATTTAAATAAATTTTTAATCTTATAATAAAAGTTCACTAATAACCATTTTGGATGCACTTCCTGTTTGGGTATTACAAAAGCCTTAAAAGATGTAACAATAACCATTTAGGATGCACTTCCTATTTGGTTATTGTAAAAGTCTTTTAAAATAAAATCTCAAAAATTAAAACAAATGTTTAAATAAAATTTTTATCTAATAATAAAGACTTAGTAATAACCATTTTGGATGCACTTCCTATTTGGATATTACAAAAGCCTTAAAAGGTATATCGATAATTATTTTGATGCACTTCCTGTTTGATTATCGTGAAAGCCCCTTTTTTAAAAAAAAAAACAAAAAAATCAAGAATAATAAAAATATCAACAAACAAACTTTTTCTACCCAAAGAACTACGTGAGTCTGATTCTCCATTGCACCTAGAGATACGTAGGAGCAGGATACCTCTCCTGTCGATCTCAAAAATAATAAAAATTTAATCATTTCAAGATAAAATAATAATAATAATAACAAAGTTTCCTTGATAAATAAATAAGCAAATAAACACCAAAAATGTTTTAATTTCTTAGGGGTAAAATAAATAATTTTAAAGTTATATTAATCGTGCACATTTAATTAGGGGTAATTGTCTTTATAACGAACGTTGTAGGGTGCTAACACCTTCTCTATACGTAATTGACTCCCAGATGCAAAATTTGGTTTCGAAGATCATTTTCTTTTTAAAGGTTTTTTTTCAATGTTTTCCTAAATAAATATTGGTGGTGACTCCATTGTTTTAAACGTACTTTTTCGCCGTCACGCCGTGACCCCGGTTGCGACAGATGGCGACTCCACTGGGGAGTTTAGAGGGTCAAGCCTAACATAATTAAATGTGCAAAATTGATAACTTTTTCATCATTTATTTTACCCTTCCTCTTTTCTCTTTGGTTTGTTTTTTTGGTTTTATTTATATCCTTTGTGTTTAATAGTTTGTATTTAGTTATCTTCTTGTTGTAAATATGTTGGTTTAAATTAAATCCTAGGGTAGAAGACATGTATATAATTGTTATTCGCTTTGCAGGTGGGTAGTTTAGGATTAGCCCCTTCACACACTACACTTTCACTTACACACACTTATGAGTGAGGTCCTATACCCGGGCCTGTGTGCGATTTAGGGAGTGAGAGGCAATTAGTGGTAGCCATTTTGGATGCACTTCCTGTTTGGTTATCATGAAAGTCTCATCTAGAGCGTAACCCCTTTCGTGAATGCCCACATTTTGGATGCACTTCCTGTTTGTGGTAACATTTCGTAATGGGTATTGAGCTCTAGAGACCAAGAAGACCGGTAGAGATAGAATGACCACCTATTTGTAAGGCTCACTTATTAGAAAAACCATTAGACCCATAAGGTGAGGACTATTCATTCTTAAATGCACCTGTTTAGGACATTATGGGGCATCCTTATGCTCACCCCTGTTTTTTTTTTTAAATTATGTTCTCCTTTTATGTTATTCATACATCCCGCATCAAAGCATAACCTCATTTACCTTTGTTCTTTTCAAAAAAAAAAAAAAAAAAGGGGAAAGAAAAGAAAAATGGAAGCATGTTTTATGTACATGTAGTTTTCCTTTTCATGCATCACATGCCATACCACATCCATGCATCATAAATGTTTTTTACCATTTTCATGACCATTCATCATTGCATTGGTTAGGTCCATCAGAGGATCGTGAGAAATCGAGGTTTGGGGTATCTTTGGATAAAAAGTAATATGGGATCAAGCAATGAAACAAGAGGGACAGTGCTTGTGAAAGTCAAGATGCCTGAAATTCAGTCTTTAAAGACCTTTAGCAGCATGTTGAAAGGGATTAAGTGCGGAACCTTCACGAGGAAGTATGGGAAGATTTTAGATCTATTGGAGGTAGATGTGCAGACGGAGGCCATTTCTGCGTTATTACAGTTTTATGACTCGCCCATGAGATGCTTCATATTCCAAGATTTTCAGTTGGCACCCACATTAGAGGAATATGAGCAGATTTTGGGCTATCCGTTGAAGGGCAGTCAACCTTACTTGTATCAAGGGCACTATCCTTCCTTGAGTGCAATGGCAAAATTGTTGAAGGTTTCTGAACAAGAACTAGCAAGAAAGAAGTTGAGTCGAAGTAACATTGACGGACTCCCACAAAGTTATTTAGAGGAAAGGATGAAATCCTTGTCAGAGGCAGAGGATTGGGCTGCTTTCATAGAGGTGATGGGTCTCACCATTTACGGGATTATTCTTTTCCCACATCTTGATGGTTACATTGATTTCTCAGCTATTGATGTCTTCCTTGCTTGGCGAGATAGGGGAAAGAATCCAGTGCCAACTATCCTTGCAGACACCTATTACACTCTTAACTTCTATTACGAGAAGAAAGGGAGGAGGTTAATGTGTTGCTTGCCTGCGCTCTACATTTGGCTTGTTACTCGCGTGTCTAGCAATGGATGTAAGGTACCATGTCCAATAGAGGATTACACCCGATGTTATGTGAAGGCTAAGACTGGTAAGGAGTGGGCCCAGTATTTAAGAGACCTTACTGAGAAATCAATTCGTTGGTACCTGAGATGGGTAGAAGTCGAAGAAGTCATTTATCACTGTGGGGGATTTCCAAATGTACCGCTTATAGGGACCAAAGGATGTATCAATTATAATCCATCCTTAGTATTGAGACAATTTGGGTATCCAATGATGGGGCCACCAACGAAAGAATTAATACCCTTTTTTATTGTCAATGGGATGGACCAGCAAAATCTAGAAATGCTCAGAAAAATAAGACATGCATGGGATCGGATCATCAGGAAGGGACGACAAGAATTAAGGGCAAGAGATTATGGTAAAAAAGGAAGTTATCAGTCGTGGATAACGGAAAAGGTTCAGAAAATCAAGCTACCATTCCGAAGTGCAGTCTCAGTGGTGGAGGAAGACCCAATTCAAGACATTGTGAGCAAGGAGGATGTGGAGAAGCTTAAGGAAGCATTAGCAAGGTCCGAAGAAGAAAGAAAGAAGTTAAAGAGAGAGTTAGAGGAGTCTCGCCAAAGGTGGAAAGCAATAGAAGAGGACTATGTTGAAAGAGAACAATCCTTGGAGAAAGCCAACAAAAGAGCCAGAGCTGAAGAAGAGCATAGATTGAAGATTGGCAAATATCTAGCAGCCGCAAGTAAGGAGTTGGGATTGAGAGGAGAAGAAAAAGATAAGGCCTTGGCAGAAAATCAACAACTAAAAGAAGCATTGAGAGATTCCAAGATAGCTGAGAGACAAGCAAGAAGGTTATTCGAAGACTTGAAGCAACAATTGAAGAGTGTGGTAGCTGAATATGAAAGGAGAATCAAGGATGAAAAGTGGAATACAGACCAAACAGTGGCAGCACTTCAAGATGAATTGGGAAAACAACAACAAGAGGCAAATATGTTGAAGGATTGTTTTGAAAAACAAAGTGAGGTTATTACAAACCTCGACGCAGAGATCGCAGCCTGGAAGAATCTTTATGCAAAAAAGACACTTGATGGTGATAGTTTGTTTTGGAAAAATCGTTACATGAAACTAGCATGGCTGGCTAACCAAGTGACTACAGAAATCCCAAGATGTCTCAAAGAAGCTGAAGGAATGACAAATCCACTCTCCACTCCTTTTGAAATTTGTAACTTTATTGAATTTTGTAAGGAGTTGATGGAGAGGTTGAAAAAGATAGCTGTAGTTGATGAGAATGTGTAGATTTGGATGAAATGTACTTCTTGTTGATTATTAAAGAAATTATGTTGTTTTGCTTCTTGATCCCATATTATTGTTTCTTTTTGTCAACTTAACCCGAGATACCTATACTCAAACTACGAAACTCACGATTCTCCACCGCAAGAAAGAAATAATAAAAACAAAAAAAGGAGAATAAAATTAGATATCAATGCATTCTTCCCTTCATTTAAAACTCATATCATTCTTTCCATATTTAGAAGAATAATTAATCAAGCAAAGAAAGCATCCCTGCGACACCCTTACGGAACGCGCGCCAAGACAAAGATCATGGAGGGAGTCGTGGATAATCTGGAACAACAACATGAAGAGTTGAAAGGAGACGTGAGTCAGTTAAAGGATCAAGTAAGCAAGATCTTGGAAATGCTGCAGGTGATGGAATCAAGAAGAGGAGCAAATGGGAATTCCTCGGAAGAGCCTCAAGCCACACCAAACTATCCCCCCGGATTTACTCCATCCCCGCAAGCTAATCTTAATACCCAAGTGTGGCCTCCATATGGCCTCCCTGCTGGCTATACACCACCCGTTGCTGCTAACACTTTAGAAGCTAATCGCCAAGCTCCTGCTTCAAATCCTCTATATGGTCACCCCCAAGGCTACATTCTTCCTGTTGCTAACAACACTGAAGGTAACAACCATACCTCCATCCTAAACCCCCCAAACCAAACACAAGCCCAAAACCCAAACCTTGAAACCAGTGGCCCACAAGTTGCTCTCCCTCCAACCAACACTACTCTTCCTAGAGGCTTCCCTAATCATCAAGATGTCAACCCAACACCAACTATTGTGATTCACCCTCATCAATCTAAAGACACGCAATCCAAAGATAAATTGCAGGTTTTAGAAGAAAGATTGAGGGCGATTGAAGGATCGGATTCATATGGCTTTGACGTTGCTGACCTTTGTTTAGTCCCAGATGTTATAATTCCACCAAAGTTCAAGGTCCCAGATTTCGATAAGTATAGTGGAATTACTTGTCCGAAGAGTCATCTTACTATGTACTGTAGGAAGATGGCTGCATGTGCTCATGATGACAAGCTTTTAGTCCACTTCTTCCAAGAAAGTCTTACTGGGGCAGCTTTAAGTTGGTGTATGAGTCTAGAGAGAAGTCGGGTGCGCACGTGGAAAGACTTAGCAGATGCTTTCTTAAAGCAATATAGATATAACATGAACATGGCTCCGGGCCGAACACAACTGCAAAATATGGTGAAAAAGGAGGGGGAAACGTTCAAGGAGTATGCCCAGCGTTGGAGAGGAACAGCAGCTCAGGTGCAACCGCCGCTAATGGAAAAAGAGATGGTGACAATGTTTGTTGACACTCTCCAATCACCCTTCTATGACAAGATGATTGGTAATGTGTCATCGAACTTTTCCGACTTGGTCATCATTGGGGAGCGTGTTGAAACAGGAATAAGGAATGGGAAGATTGCTCAAACATCAGTGGGGATAACAGGTGCAAAAAAACCCCCAACAGCTATAGACAAGAAAAAGGGAGGTGAAACAAATGTAGTGATACCAGCGCCAATCATACCCAGCTACACTCATGCCCACTTCCAACCGAATTACCGACCAAACCACCAACCTCCACCAATGAATCATTCACCTAACTACCAACCCTCACCAATGCATAACCCACATGTGGCAGCAGTGTCACCAACTCAATACCCACAGCCTGGCCAAGCTTACAGCCTATCCCTTCCACAAACACCTCAACCCGCAACACCTCAAACCAACCAATCATGGAGTCAAAACCCTAACCAAAACACAAGCCAAAGGAAGAATAATCAAGAGAAAAAGTACATAACCTATACCCCTATTCCTATAACCTACACAGAGTTACTCCCTTACCTACTCCGTAATTCTTTGATTGCCATCACTCTTGCAAAACCTGTTGAACCCCCATACCCAAGGGGATATGATCCTAATGCAAAGTGTGATTTTCATGGAGAAGTTGTAGGACATTCTACTGAGAAGTGCTATACCCTTAAGAATCAAGTACAGAAATTGATTGAGGCGGGATGGTTGAGCTTTAAGGAAGATAACCCTAATGTAGGGAATAATCCTCTCCCAGGTCATAGGAATTCATCTGTGAATGCTATCAATGATCAGTCTAGTCAGCAGTTGATAACAGATGTAAGAGAAGTAAGAACCCCCATGAGGTTCATTTTTGCAGAGCTATGCAAAGCTGGCGTGATTCCATGCAAAAGTGATGGAACAAAAATGTGTGGCTTTCATCCTAAGGCACAACATTTGATCGAAGAATGTCACGAGTTCAAACAACTTCTGCAAGGACTAATTAACATGAATCTAGTCCAAGTAGGTCGTTGGAAGAAAGGGGAAGATGTAGCAATGATGCACTCAGAAGGGAAGCTTGGCATGGAAATTCCAAAACCACTGGTAATTCATTTCGCTAGAAACACACCTACATCAGCACTAAGTGGCCTGAAGCCTATTGTTGTGCAAGTTCCAACTCCATTCCCCTATAAGGATAATAAAGCAGTCCCTTGGAAATATGATGTTGAAGTGCAAGGAAGAAGTCAAGAAGATGGACAATCAAAGAATATCTCGGATGTTGGGGCTTCGACAATCACCAACATTTAGGAATTGGTGGCGTAACTCGAAGTGGTCGTATTTACTCTCCACCAGAATTAAAGAAGCAAGGGCATGATAAGGGGAAAGGAAGAGAAGAAGAGGAAGCGAAAGAGAAAGAAAAGGAGGCTAGGATGGAGAAAGCTTCAAAAGAGAAAGACCAAGACAAGAAGGAAGTTTCAAATGAGGAAGCATGTGAGTTTCTCAAGTTCATCCAGCAAAGTGAGTACAAGGTGATAGACCAATTAAATCGAATGCCAGCCAGAATATCCCTCTTGGGATTATTGATGCATTCAGAAGCACACAGAAAGCTGCTAATGAAGATTTTGAGTGAAGCGCACGTTGCTCATGATATTTCTCTAGACAAATTTGGGGGAATTATTGGTAACATCACTGCCAATAACTACCTCACTTTCACTGATAATGAAGTTCCAGTTGAAGGACGGGGACACAACAAAGCCTTACACATTTCGGTTAAGTGTTCAGATCATATTGTAGCTCGGGTGCTGGTAGATAATGGGTCTTCATTGAACGTTATGCCGAAATCTACGTTGGAAAAGTTACCTTGTGATGGTACTTATATGAAACCCAGCGCCATGGTGGTCAAGGCTTTTGATGGTAGTCGAAGAGAAGTAATGGGAGAGATAGAGCTTCCAATCCAAATTGGTCCTTGTGTTTTCCAAGTAATCTTTCAAGTCATGGACATCGTGCCTGCTTATAGTTGCTTATTAGGGCGACCCTGGATTCACTCTACTGGAGTTGTGCCTTCCACTTTGCATCAAAAATTAAAGTTTGTGATGGATGATAAGCTGATCATTGTCTCGGGGGAGGAGGATTTATTGGTGAGTAAACCGTCCACTACACCTTATATTGAGGTTGCAGAAGAGGCCCTTGAAACCGCGTTTCAGTCATTGGAGATTGTGAGCACTGCTTATGTGGAAACTCTGCCAAAGAAGCCCCAGTTTTCAAATGCAATCCTGATGGTAGCCAAGGTCATGATCGATGGAGGGTACCAACTAGGACGTGGGTTAGGAAAGGATCAAGGGGGCATTGCAAGATTGATGAAAATTTTTGAAAACAAGGACAGATGTGGATTAGGATACAAACTCACTAAAGCTGACAAGAAGAGGATAACCGAGGAAAAAAAAGAAAAAAGGTTAGCTCGTTTAGAGAATCGGGAGCCGAGGACAGTAAGAATTCCCATTTGCAACCTCCATCAGAGTTTTCGTAGCGCTGGAATGGTGTATGTAGACCAAGTGGCTATGGCTAAAGAGGATCGAGCTGTTGATGAAGATGTCAAGATGGTGTACCCTTGTGCTCCTCATGAGGAGCTTTGCAACTGGGAGATCATCGAATTCCCCGTGATTTGTGATTCCATTTCAAAGTAATTGTAATGCAATTCCTATTGCTCTGCCCAAGGCTTTAGGATAACTTTTTGTTAAAATGGGCTTGCATGTTTCACTTACAGTAATTATCAATAAAATGCATTTTGAAATTTCCAGTTATTATTTTGTCTTTTGTCCTTTCTCCACTACAACAACGCTCCTTGTTTATTTTCTTTTGTTTTTGTTAACCTTAAATTGTAGATCCAAAAACAACCTTTTTGAAAATGATAGTGCTAATGTCTCATGCTACAATTTTGATTACCCAATTAATCAAGCCGAAGAGGATGATGAAGGTGACTTAGAAACCCCACCCGAATTAAGAAGATTGGTGGAGCAAGAGTCTAGAATAATTCAGCCCCACGAAGAAGAAGTTGAAATAATTAATTTAGGGTCTGAAGATGCAAGGAAGGAAATAAAAGTGGGCACAGCCATTAAAGGAATTGAGCGAGACAAGTTGATTAAGCTCTTATTAGACTATGTTGATGTCTTCGCATGGACATATCAGGACATGCCTGGACTAGATTCCAGTATAGTCAAACATAAGCTGCCACTGAAAGTTGAGTGCCCTCCAGTAAAACAGAAGCTAAGACGGATGAAAGCTGAAGTATCGTTAAAGATCAAAGAGGAGGTAAAGAAACAATTTGATGCTGGTTTCCTCGCTGTAGCAAAATACCCTCAATGGGTTGCTAACATTGTGCCAGTCCCAAAGAAAGATGGAAAGGTCAGGATGTGTGTTGACTATCGAGACTTAAATAGAGCCAGCCCTAAAGACGACTTTCCGTTACCTCATATTGATGTGTTGGTAGATAACACTGCCCAACATGCCTTTTTCTCCTTCATGGATGGCTTTTCAGGGTATAATCAAATTAAAATGGCGCCAGAGGACATGGAAAAGACCACATTCATCACATTGTGGGGAACCTTTTGTTATAAGGTGATGCCGTTTGGTTTGAAAAATGCTGGGGCAACGTACCAACGTGCGATGGTGACATTGTTTCATGATATGATGCATAAGGAGATTGAGGTTTATGTGGATGATATGATTGCCAAATCAAGATCAGAGGAAGAGCATATAGTCCATCTACATAAATTATTTAAGCGCTTGAGAAAGTATAAGCTTAGATTGAATCCTGCCAAATGCACTTTTGGTGTTAGATCAGGAAAACTGTTGGGGTTTGTGGTCAGTGAGAAAGGCATAGAAGTTGACCCTGATAAAGTAAAGGCGATCTTAGAAATGCCAGCCCCTCGTTCAAAAAAAGAAGTTCGTGGATTTCTAGGGAGATTAAACTACATCGCCAAATTCATATCACAGTTGACTTCTACTTGTGAGCCGATATTTAGATTATTGCGTAAAAGTCAGGTGGTTAGGTGGAATGAAGATTGTCAAAAGGCCTTTGAAAAGATCAAGCAATACTTGCAAGAACCTCTAGTCTTGATACCTCTAGTTTCGGGTAGACTTCTTATCATGTACCTGACAGTGCTTAATGAATCCATGGGTTGTGTATTAAGGCAGCATGATGAATCTGGACGAAAGGAGCATGACATTTATTACTTAAGTAAAAAATTCACAGACTGCGAAACAAGGTATTCTTTGTTGGAGCGTACATGTTGTGCTTTGGCTTGGGCAGCTCGACGATTAAGGCAATATATGTTAAGTCACACTACTTGGTTGGTTTCCAAAATGGATCCAATCAAGTACATCTTTGAGAAGCCGGCTCTCACTGGAAGAATCGCCCGTTGGCAGGTGTTTTTATCTGAATATGACATTGTCTATGTCACTCAAAAGGCAATCAAAGGCAGTGCCCTAGCTGAATACCTGGCTCATCAACCCATAGAAGATTACCAATCGATGCAATGTGAGTTTCCTGATGAAGACATAATGGCTTTATTTGAGGAAGAAGAGCATTCAAATGAAGGGAGATGGACTCTATTATTTGATGGAGCTTCAAATGCTCTAGGACATGGAATTGGGGCAGTATTGATCTCTCCTGAAAAACAATTTATACCATTCACCACAAGGTTGGGTTTTGATTGTACCAATAATATAGCAGAATATGAGGCATGTGCAATGGGAATTCGAGCTGCTATTGAATCCAAAGTAAGAATTTTGGAAGTATTTGGAGATTCAGCATTCGTTATTCATCAACTCAATGGTGAATGGGAAACTCGAGACGCAAAATTGATCCCATATCACTCTTATCTTAAGGAATTGATGGAACAATTTGACGAAATAACCTTCCATCACATTCCTCGCGAGGATAACCAATTGGTCGATGCTTTAGCTACTTTGTCATCGATGTTCAACATAAGCCAAGGAAGGGACGCACCACTCATAAGAATACGAAGTCAAGATCAACCTGCATATTGTCAAGTAGTAGAAGAAGAACCGAATGGGAAGCCATGGTTTTATGACATCAAACGTTATATCACAAATAAGGAATACCCTCCTAGTGCCTCTGAGAATGAGAAAAGAACTTTGAGAAGGCTGGCAATGGGTTTCTTCATGAATGGTGATGTACTTTACAAAAGAAACCATGACATGGTGCTGCTCAGGTGTGTTGATGCAACTGAGGCTAAAAAGATAGTGGAAGAGGTTCATGAAGGTTCATTTGGAACTCATGCAAATGGGCATGCAATGGCAAGAAAAATCTTGAGGGCTGGGTATTATTGGTCAACCATGGAATCTGATTGCTTCAACCATGTGAAAAGATGCCATAAATGTCAAACATATGCTGACAATATTCATGTGCCTCCGACCTCCTTGAATGTCTTAAATTCCCTATGGCCCTTCTCAATGAGGGGAATAGACGTGATAGGACCAATTGAACCCAAGGCGTCAAATGGACACCGCTTCATACTCGTTGCCATCGATTACTTCACCAAATGGGTTGAGGCAACTTCATATGCTAGTGTGACGAGAAATGTGGTGATCAAGTTCATCAAGAAGGATATAATTTGTCGTTATGGTTTGCCAAGTCACATAGTCACTGACAATGGAACCAATTTGAACAAGAAAATGATGAAAGAGTTGTGCAACAACTTTAAAATACAGCATCGCAATTCCTCGCCATATCGTCCGAAGATGAATGGAGCAGTCGAAGCAGCAAATAAAAATATCAAGAAAATTGTTCAAAAGATGGTTGTGACATATAGGGATTGGCATGAAATGCTTTCTTTCGCCTTGCATGGCTATCGTACCTCTATTGTACGTCAACTGGGGCAACTCCGTATTCTCTGGTGTATGGGATGGAAGCAGTACTCCCTATAGAAGTAGAGATTCCTTCACTGAGGGTATTGATGGAAACCAAACTTGAAAAAAGCCGAATGGGTTCAAGCTCGGCATGACCAACTCAATTTGATTGAAGAAAAGAGGCTAATAGCCTTGTGCCATGGCCAGCTATATCAAAGAAGATTGAAGAGAGCTTATGATAAAAAGGTCCACCCCCGAGATTTCCAAGAAGGAGATTTGGTGCTAAAAAAGATTCTACCAAGCCAAAAGGATCGTCGAGGAAAGTGGACCCCGAATTATGAAGGGCCTTATGTAGTAAGGACAACCTTCTCGGGAAGGGCTCTGATCCTTACAAACATGGATGGTGAAGATTTACCACTCCCCGTAAATTCTGATGCTGTAAAAAAATATTATTCATAAAAAAAAAAAAACAACAAAATGAAGAGAAAAGAAAAAGTGGCTCGCTAGGCTGAAAACCTGCAAAGGCAGCTTAGGCAAAAGTTAGAGCGACCCACTAGGCTGAAAACCTGGAAAGGCGGCCTAGGCAAAAGTTAGGGTCAAATGAAAAAAGGAAAGAAAAAATGGAAACGCAAAGAACGACCTATTAGGCTGAAAACCTGAAAAGGCCGCCTAGGTAAGGTTGGAGCAATCAAATGAGTTAGAACTAAACAGAAGCACAAATGAAAAGAAAAAGGATGACTGGGGCAGTCAGTGTATGATCAATCTGTTTCATAAGCGTCTTTCACCCTTCGAAGCCAACTGATTGGTTTCTCAAAAATTGCAAGCATGAGAAATTAGCATTATTATTTGTTGTTCCATATAGTAAATTTGTAGTAGACCCTTCGAATTTCACCTTGTATGATCCTTTTGTGTTTGTCATCCAAGTTTCATTCTAGAGTTGCCCGTGTAACCACAATGCCTAACAAATAATAAAGTGTTATTTCCTTTTTCTATAATTCAGTGTTGATTCTATATGCTTTTTTTGATGAATATACTAAACTGTGAAACATGCACACATGTTTGATAATCATTACAATTATTATGAAAAATCTTAAATTAACGGGGAAACATGATACAGTCCTGGTAAATAATCACCAATTGACAATTCAAAGAACTAGACACAATTTGCCTTGAAGGATCCGAAACACGCTTCTTGAAGTGAAATGAAATTGAGCAAAATGAAGAAGACCAAATCCTAACTCACCCAGTGATCTTGGCGCATCCTAAACCAAAAAAGGATGGGGATTTTCAAAAAAAGAGAAGAGAGGGAGAAGAAAGAGAGAGAAAGAAAAAAAAAGGAAATAAGTGACATTGCATATCATATCATGCATTCATACTCATAAACACAATAACACATTCTTTGATTCTTAGGGTTCGTTAATTTTATCCTAAAAAGAAAATCAGTCTTCTATCACGCATTGGATCATTGTCCTTGAGTTTTGAGCCCCCGATGCTCACTTGCTTTTAAGTTTTGAGCCTCGATGTTCACTGTCTTTAAATTTCAAGCCCTGACGCTTATTGTTTTTAAGTTTCGAGCCCTGACGCTCATTGTCTTTAAGTTTTGAGCCCTGACGCTCACAGTTTTTTAAGTTTCGAGCCCTGACGCTCACTGTCTTTAAATTTCGAGCCCTGACGCTCACTGCTTTTAAGTTTCGAGCCTTGACGCTCATTGTCTTTAAATTTCGAGCCCTGACGCTCACTGTTTTTAAGTTTCGAGCCCTGACGCTCATTGTCTTTAAGTTTTGAGCCCTGATGCTTACAGTTTTTTAAGTTTCGAGCCCCGACGCTCATTGTCTTTAAATTGCGAGCCCCAACGCTCATTGTCTTTAAGTTTCGAGCCCTGACGTTCACTGTCTTCAAGTCTCAAGCCCTAATGCTCATCAGTTCCTGTGCTCATCAGTTTTTGTTTTAGGTCTTGAACAAAATTGGGATTCATATCTTTACTTATCTTTTACTGTAAAAATATGAAAACTAAGGTTATTCATATTATCTAGCAAAATCTAAGTAAAGAGGGGCAACTGTGAATACCCAATTTTGTCCACCCTTTTATCTTTTTATTTTATTTTATCTTGCTCTTTTTTTAAAAAAAAATCATATTTCACAATTTAATTCTTTTTTTGTTATTCATTTTGGGCTAGCACAAGCCCACAAAGTTAGCTTTCTGTAATAATAATAACAAAACCAAAAAATATATATATAATAAAAAGGAAGAAAAACACAGAAAACAGAACGTAAAACAAATTAGAAGCATGCTTTGCTATTTTGGGTTGGCAACAATGGCTCTTTTGCAGTGTTTTCTGCTTTTTCCATACTCAGCCCAAGCATATTAGCTTTACAGGCACCACCCTGCAATCACCTAACACTCTGAGGTTGTCTCCTATAATTTTTTGCCCCTTGTCCCTGCAAGAAAACAATCAGGAGAAGGAGGATAAGGATATAAATTGGGGAGAGTATAGTTGAAGAGGAGGACAGATTTCTCAAAAAGAAAAACGTGAGTTAAAGGTTGGGGTAAAAAAAAAACCATCAACCAATCTCTTCCTCTGTTTTCCTTTTTCTCACACGTACAAGGGAAGTCTTGCAGTTGAACCAAACTGCAAACAAGTTGAAGGGGGAGCACTAATAGGTAACGTTCTCATCCTTTACTTTGCTTCAGCTATGGTGTGTACACTGTAACTCTGCTTGTCTTTTATCTTGTTTCTATTTCTCCTTATGACATGCCCCTGTGATAAAATTAGTAAGAAAAGGAATAGCAAACAATTCAATTTGAATCAAAGATGAATAATAAACAGACAATCACCATCTCAAAACCCAAACACCTAATCCACCAAGCCAACAGGCAAACCAAACTGGATCCCCCTTTGAGACCACACATCGAACACTTCAGCTACCAAATCAAGTCACGACAATACCAGAAACGCAAGAACCGCAAGCATCCCAACTCCGAACCACCACCACCTAACTTGGCCCCTGTACTGCGTCGCTATCACACGAAGCCACCAGAACCAAGTCGGAATCCATCACCGAGCCAAACGAACCGTTTAAACCCCTGCCTCAGATCGCGCAACCCGATCCTCCGCTGTGGTGTCGTTGCGATGCCAGAAATGTGTCGCTTCGCTGCTGCTAACCCTTACCACAAAAACCCCCAAATCGTTAAAGCTTCACCGCGAGACCAATTTTCCCTTTTTCTCTTCCATGGTTCTTTGCCTGTTGCCATTTTGTGGTTTCCATTTGCTTCGTGGCCCTTTTTTTTAAGTTTGTTTCAACAGGTGTGTCTCGTAGTTTTCGTCCGTCTCGTAAATGTGGGGATAGAGTCTGAGGCCTATAATTGAATGGTTTGTTTTAAAGTTTAAAATATGCATTAGTTTAAGTAAAAAAAAAATAAAAAAATGAAATAGTCCTTTCTTTTAAATTTGGTTTGAAAGGTGCGGCCTTTCCTTGTTGTGATACGTTATTTAATATTTTAATAGTTGGTGTCTAAGTTTAAGTCTTAAATGAAAAAGTGAAAACATTTGTTAAAATAAAATACTTATTTGAATCTAGCTATTTATCTTACTTCATCTATTTATTTACTTACCCATTTAATTTATCTCTATAACTACAACCGGTATCTTATTTATTTAGGCAAATTACATAGTTTCTTATGCTGCTATTTTATTAAATCTCTCAATTTATTTATTAATTAACATAACTTATCGCTTTTTTTTAATAATAAAGGTTTGGTAATAACCATTTTGGGTGCACTTCCTATTTGGGTATTACAAAAGCCTTAAAAGATGTAACGATAACCATTTTGGATGCACTTCCTGTTTGGTTATTGTAAAAGTTTTTTTAATAAAACCTTAAAAATTAAAACAAATATTTAAATAAATTTTTAATCTTATAATAAAGGTTCAGTAATAACCATTTTGGATGCACTTCCTGTTTGGGTATTACAAAAGCCTTAAAAGATGTAACAATAACCATTTAGGATGCACTTCCTATTTGGTTATTGTAAAAGTCTTTTAAAATAAAATCTTAAAATTAAAACAAACGTTTAAATAAAATTTTTATCTAATAATAAAGACTTAGTAATAACCATTTTGGATGCACTTCCTATTTGGATATTACAAAAGCCTTAAAAGGTATATCGATAATTATTTTGGATGCACTTCCTGTTTGATTATCGTGAAAGCCCCTTTTTAAAAAAAAACAAAAAAACAAAAAAATCAAGAATAATAAAAATATCAACACACAAACTTTTCTACCCAAAAAACTACGTGAGTCTGATTCTCCATTACACCTGGAGATACGTAGGAGCAGGATACCTCTCCTGTCGATCTCAAAAATAATAAAAATTTAATCATTTCAAGATAAAAAAATAATAATAATAACAAAGTTTCCTTGATAAATAAATAAGCAAATAAACACCAAAAAATGTTTTAATTTCTTAGGGGTAAAATAAATAATTTTAAAGTTATATTAATCGTGTACATTTAATTAGGGGTAATCGTCTTTATGACGAACGTTGTAGGATGCTAACACCTTCTCTATACGTAATTGACTCCCGGACGCAAAATTTGGTTTCGAAGATCATTTCTTTTTAAAGGTTTTTTTTTCAATGTTTTCCTAAATAAATATTGGTGGCGAATCCATTGTTTTAAACGTACTTTTTCGCCATCACGCCGTAACCCCGGTTGCGACACAGTTGAAGGTTTTGATTTTAAGGCAAGATGTGGGGTGTCTCATGGTTCTAAGGTTTATATATCCATGAAGGATGATTTCATTGTTTTCAATCCTTGGATAAAATTGCTTGTACTCCCATCAATTGAAAAGGTGACTGATTAAATTACAATTTTTTTTTATCAAGTATTAGTTTTGTCTATATTTACTTTTATTTTATGTTTCCTGTCAATATAATGCTATTTTATTCTATAACTGACTTTTGTAGCCTATTACGTGCATTGCATGGGCAAAGATAGTTTCTACAGCTAAGAAAGAAAGCTGGTGGTCTTATGCATGCAATTGTTTAAAGTAGGTCAAAATGCAAAGAGGTTTACATTATTGTCTTGCTTGTCGTAAATGGGAGATTTGTCCAATTCCAAGGTAATTGGATTGCAAAACAGTTATTTGGACGTTGTCAGCAAAAGAATAATGTTTTTTTACCTCGTATCGACACCATGTATGCATTACTTACTCTATACGTAGTCTTTTTCTTATATATATATATTGAACATATTTTTAATTATTTAGTATAAAAAATCCCATTAGATTATATTGAAGATTATTTTTATCTATAGGTATGGATTAAATCTTGAGTTATGTGATGGGCACACCTCTTTTTTGTTTGAAATATCTGATGCTGATGCCCAAAAATTGATGAGGAAAAGCTGCAAGAATTTACTTAGTGAATTACAGGTGATGTATTTTGTCTTTAGTATGAATAAATATGTAATTTCCTTTAAAGGACTAATGTTTGATGAGTACTTACATTATGTAGGATCCTTCGAGCCTTGAACATCCTATAATTTTTCATAACTTAATTGGAAAGGAGATTCTTATCAAATTAGAGACTTATAGCTCCTGTTAGAGCTGGTGATGTGTTTATATTTAATAGAATTTGTGAAGACAGAGATGTGATTGACATGTTTTGAATGGTGAGAAGTTAATCCATCCTAAAGAGGTGATTATGTATATAATTCTCATTGACTTTTGTCTATATGTGATACTTTTTCCATTAATAACATGCATTCCTTTCAATTATGTTGTTAAAGGTCGTTGGAGGATTTGAGTTCCTTCCCCTGGTAGCTTCTAAAAGGACTTGTAGTGATTGTTCAAGGACAAATGAAAGAAATATTGCATCTGGTGGTGTTCTTCGTAACGCTATTTCTATACTAGAAAGGACTTCAACATTGGTTGCAGATATGAATGCTCTTCATACGAACTACGTGTTGGATTATGATAGTTAGGATATTGATGGGAAGAAACCTATGTTTAATTAGTTAGTCACGTTTATTATTAAGTTATATATTTTTTCGAGATTAGTCCTTTTTTCTTTTGTATGTTAATGTCTCATTGTCTCCTGTCTACCTTTTTCTTGCTTTTTTGAAGGACTGTAGTTAATGTTATGAATTTCAGTTAATGAATGTGTGTTCTTTCGGTCCTAATCCTTAGGGAATCCTTAATTTTTATTAAATTTGGTTACAAATTCCTAAAGTAATTGGTTTAATTTTAATATCTTGAAGAGTATATTTATCATTACAGACACTATCCGTCGTTTACTTGCAGTTAAATCACGTTACCCATGTTATTTGATAATTTTCAAATTTAATTGGTCTTTCAATCTATTTTAAAAGTGAGAAAATAAAATTATTTTCACATCCTATTTGATAAGTCTCATAACTGTGAGTACACAATTTTATCCGGTACATGAAAATAATAAAATTGAATTTTATTAATAATAATAATAATACAAAAAGGTTGATATTTTAGCATCTAATGTGTTTGGGCTTTTGCGTGATACAGTATGAGTCCATTTC